>CM052710.1:32398934-32661137 GCA_028551405.1 Uromys caudimaculatus | reverse complement strand
GCAAAACGTTTCTGGTTCCTGAAACGTTTTGCCTCTGGTCCTGTGGCCAGGTCAAAGTCACCCGTAGGAATGTAGCTGGGTGGGATTTTTTCCTGGGCATGTAGGTTTCTACTCTTGGCCCTGGGCCAGGTCAAAGTCACCCATTTCTTAGGAGAAAGAATGCCATTGCCTTCCTCGTAAAAGGGCCAGATCTTACAGTTGCTTGGTTTGAGACAGGGCTTGCAAGCAGTTGAGGTTGGCCTTGAACTCCAGATTCTCTTGCTTCCACCTCCCAGTGCTGGGATTACTGACTTGAATTTACTAATTTTGTTGTTGTTGCTTTTAGCAGATTATCTTTCATTATTTGACTATTTCATCCATGTAAACAATGCATCTTGTTTCAAATATACCTATCCCTCCCCAGGCCCCTCCTCCTCCTTCCCCTTCCCCGGGCCCTCCTCCTCCCTTCCCTCCTTTTTTTTTTTTTTTTTTTTTTTTTTTGGTTTTTCGAGACAGGGTTTCTCTGTGTAGCCCTGGCTGTCCTGGAACTCACTCTGTAGACCAGGCTGGCCTCAAACTCAGAAATCCGTCTGCCTCTGCCTCCAAGTGCTGGGATTAAAGGCGTGTGCCACCACTGCTCGGCAGCCTTGCCTTCTTAACTAATTAATTAAAATGAAAATGCCCTCTCTAATATTCCGGATTCCAGTGAAAAGAAATCTTATTCCGGAAATCAAAGTTCATCTCAAATGCTCTCCTTCAAATCTGTGACTGTTTATTCAAAGTATTTGAATAAAATGTACTAATAAATTTCCAGTATGTACTGATATGCTTTCAATGTGTTATATATATGTTAAAATGGGAATTTGGGGCTGGAGAGATGGCTCAGCGGTTAACAGAACTGGCTGCTCTTCCAGAGGTCCTGAGTTCAATTCCCAGCAACCACATGGAGGCTCACAACCATCTGTAATGAGATCTGGTGACTTCTGGTGTGCAGGCATATATGCAGGGAGAACATTGTATACATAATAACTATATAAATCTAAAATCAATAAATAAAAATAAAATGGGAATTTGAACATTTTTTAGGTATATTAAATTTACAAACATACTAAAACAAATTGCTGTTATGCTGTAGTTGGGGCTTGATTATGTGACATTTCATGATTTCCCTGCTTCCCAAATTTGCATTTATGTTATTGTTTGAGACTAAGGATCTCACTCTGTATCACAGATTCACTGGAACTCACAGCAGCCTTCTTGCCTTAAGACTCCACAGTTCTGGGATTACAGTCATGAGCCACTAATGTTTGTCATGCATTCATTTTGGTTTAAAGTAAAACCATTCACGTAGGATCTCTGCTTCACACAAAAATGGCAGTCTCAGTTGGCTCCCTGGAACCCAAGTAAAGGTAGGAGAGAAATTACCCACAAAGTCTCCTCTGACTGTCATACCAGCTGAAGCACTACCTACCACCATCATGCATAGGCACAAATAACATTTAAAAATTAATAACAAAGCACTCATGTACCGGAATGGGAGAATATATACAAATGTCTCAGAAGATTCACTTACAGTCTGGAGTGTGGCCCTCGATCTTACATATCCAGGAATGTAATTTGTGAAAAAGCTTGAAACCCAAAGCTTTCTATTCAAAAATGAAAAGAGCCAAGCATGAGAGCACATGCCTATAATCCAGCACTGAAGAAAATGAGGGTAGGGTCATCAGGAGTTCAAGGCTACCCTCTACTACAAAGCCAGTTCTAGGCCAGCCTGGGCTACATAAGACCGTCTTTAAAAAAGAGAGATCTAATGTGCTGGTCACAGTGAGAAGCAGATCCAAAACAGATCTGGGATTTTTAAAAAGTGCTTTGACGAGAGTACAGTCTCAAGGTGAATGGCTGAGGCTAAAAACAGCGGATTCAGTTAGACTACTATGAAAGAAAGACAAAATTTCATGGCTAAGGAAGCACACCAGCGACTTTGACAAGGTATCTGAAGGTTTAAGTCAGGTAGAAAGACAAAATATTAACCAATTACTGGACACTTCACGCATAAGTGTGTGCAAAATGCCAGACCTTTGCCTGGTTCCTTCAGCCTCCAACGAAATACTTAATTTCAAGAATCATAGGAACCCTGTTATTCATCTGATGTCCTAGATTTTCCAGAACTGGGTTTTTGTTTGTTTGTTTTGTTTTTTGTTTTTCTCGTTATATCTTTTTTTCCCCTTAGTAGCCTTTATTTTAGAAGTTAAGCTCCCTGTTCTCCAATACGGGGTTTTCTAAATCTACTTCCACGGCCTCACAAACTTCCCGGCGCTTCTGATATCCAGTTCTGGCATCCGGTTTCTGGCACGAACTAGGGCGCACTGTCAGGCTTGGAACCCGAATCCAGGTCACACAACCTCTCGGCCCAGGCAGCCTAGCGCAGCCGGAAGCCCCAATGTTCTCCTCCGGATCGCGGACTCCCAGTGCGCAGCCCGCAGCCAAACAGGTTTCTGGACCTACCCATTCTCAACCTCAGTACAGGAGGACTCCGAAGCGTGTGACTGATCACTAATGCACGCAAGACGTGACAGCCACGCAGACTTAATTAGCGCATATATCCGCCACTACGCCACTTGTATAACAGCAACAAGGCCACAGGGCGGGGCTACAATGCTCAGGGCGGGGCCTAGAGGTGCCCTCCTCCTCCAGGTGAAGGCGGGGCTCGGCGCTCGGGACGGGGCCTAAAGGGTCCCTTCTCCGCCGGGAGAGGGCGGGGCCGGGATGAGCGTGGGGCGGGGCCTAGAGGCGCCCTCCTCCACCACGCGTGACGACATCTAGGGAGCGCGCGCGCCGCCGCGGGGCTAGGCCGAGCGCTGCTGGTGCTGGTGGTGTCCGAGGGTGAAGGCTTGGCGAGAAGGGTTTGTGGCCGTGTGTCGGGCTATTGGTATTGTGGCTGCCGAGGCCGTCCGCTCCTGGTCATGAGAGGTCAGGCCTGGGGAAGGGAGTGAGGCGGAGGGTTTCCGGGGAGAAGAGCCGAAGCTCGGACGTGGGTGGAGAACTCTGTCTTCGCGGATTCCGGAAGAGTTGGCGTTTACTTTTCTTTCCCCCTTTCTTGTTTATGTATGAAGGAGGGCAGGTTTTGTTTTTCTTTTTTAATAGCAGAGACACAAACTGTCCTGTCCTAAGTCGCTCTTCAAAGAGTGAGGCGATAGATCTGCCGTGGCTTCCGAGCCTCTTCAAAACGTCACACAGTAACCGCACGGTTTCAGCCAGCCTCCGCCGCAGCTAGCTCCCTCGCGGGGGAAACGGGAGAGGCCCGTCGGTGTGGGCTCTGCGTTTCGTCGGGCGACAGCGCGACTCTGGCACCCTGGTCCGAGATCCACACTGGATCACGTAGGGATCTTGCCCTGCCCACTGCCTCTCTTCTGACACCTACCCACGCCACACACTGCCGATGGTGGCATTTTTATTCGGGAGGCTAACTCCTTATTTAGACTAAAGCATCACTTAGCGATTACATGATGACTCCCCCTAAGGGCCCCCTTTCAAAGGTATTTGACTAACATTCTTTGGGGAGGAGAAGCTATATTCTCGGTAGCACCATTAATTACTGAAAACCTTAATTAGCTTTGTGAAAGCTGTTTCAGCATAAAATGAAATGTTTATTATCTTTGTTGATACTTTTAAGGCACTGATTTTTTTCCTTCTAAACATTAATGAATGTTTTTTAAAAATGTATTTATTTAGTGTGCGTGTTAGAGGACTTGTGAGAGTCAGTTCATTCCTTCCACCATGTGGGTTTAGTGGATTTAACACAACGGTCTTGACTTACCCAGCCATCTCACCCATCCTTAGCAAACTTCTTAATGTGGACTTGCCTCAGAGTACATGTGCCTACTTATTCAGGATGAGTCCTGCTGTTCATAGTGGTATCTGCTGGGCGTCCCTTCTTTGACTGTTTGCTGATGTCTTTTGGCATTAGAGAAATCAAGACATCTGTAGTTCAAAAGCAAATGTTCACCAAATATGCTTTGTATTTTAAGTAGTCCCTAAGGTTCCAAACTCACTGGTTTGCCAAGCTGGACTTTGGGGTTGGGGTGGGGCGGGGCAGGGCAGCAGAGCTTTGGCAGTACAAAGATTGAAGGAGGACCTGAAAATCATCTGTCAACTGCCCCTTTAGTGAACAAAGGACACCTAATGAACCAATGCACTGCCTGTGATTAACTTAGCATGCTTTCTGCTCTTTGATTTTACTTTTAAGGAGAAAGAGTCCTGAAGCAAAGACATTTTAGAGAAAAAATACTCAAGGGCCATGCAAGCCAGCTGTAACCAACTGCATGACCCTCCAGGCACTGCACATGACGAGGGTGCTGCAGCCTCCCAGTGCGTTCGTTCATCAAGATCGACAGAAGGTTCCCTGCACCCTGGAGATGTACATATCCAAATAAACTCCGGACCTAAAGAACATTCTGAAAATCCAAGCTCTAGAACTCCAAGGTCAGGCGTCTGTACCTGTGCCCATGGATGTGTGCATAGTCGTTTCCGGAGTTACTCCCACAGTGAAGCAAGGCCACCAGATGACTTTGCCACAGAGTCTGGGGAGCATGGAAGTGGCTCCTTCTCAGAATTCCGCTATCTCTTCAAGTGGTTGCAAAAAAGTCTTCCTTATATTTTGATTCTGGGTATTAAACTTGTCATGCAGCATATAACAGGTAGGAAATAAAACTGCTGAATTCAGTTTCTCTTTTTATTGATAATTTTAACATATATTTTGGTTGCTAGCTTTTAAAAATTATATTAGCATATATAATCTTGTTGGGTTTTTTTTCTTTTCTTTCAATTAACTAGAACTTATTTTCTAACAGGAATTTCTCTTGGAATTGGGCTGCTAACAACTTTTATGTATGCAAACAAAAGCATTGTAAATCAGGTTTTTCTAAGAGTAAGTATAACAAGCAACTAAATTATTAACTGTTTCTCTCTACAGAATTAGAGATAATTTGAGAATGGAAGTAACTTTCCAGAGGACTAGGAAGCAACAGCATACGTTGTGATGTCCACCACATGCTTTGTTTTGTTTTCTAAATGACTTGTCCTAATGACTTGTTTGGAAGTTTTGCCCATATATAATGAGGTGACCAAGTTGTTTTCTGTCTGCTGCAGCCATACAGCCCAGAGGCAGTCTTACACAGTATCTTTAGGTGCTGGTGTTCTGACTTGCAGTGAGATCACGTGTGAAAGTTTCCACTTTGGGGGTATCATGTCAGAAAGTTGTTCAGTTTATGGATTAGGATGCTCAACTGTAAAACTTTCAATTAGACTAGTAATAAAAAGTTGAATCTTAAAGAACAAAATCATTGCATATTTATGAACTGATTTACTTACATGCATTTTTAAAATTTCTGTTTTGTGGAAGAGAAAAAAGAGCTACAGAGGTAAAGATTGCTTTGGGCGGGTCCTTTATGTCAGTGTGGAGATTGGTCTTTTGGACTCCTAGGTCTTGTATTTTTCAATTTTTTATGGGGGTGATGGTTTGAAACGGTCTCTCTACACAGCCCTGTCTGTCTTGGAACACTATGTAGACCAGGCTGGCCTCAAACTCACAGATCTGCCTGGCTCTGCTTCCCCAGTGCAGGAATTAATTAAAGGTGTGTGCTACCATGCCCAGCTTTCATTTTAAAATTTAAGTATTAACAAAAACAGTGGTTGTGGTAATGAACAACTTATCAGGTAGTCTGTATTTTATTAAGAATAAAAAACATTCTAAGTTAATACATTGATCAAGTAAAAATGCTATTTAATATTACTTAAAATTCTGGCCTAACACAACACAGTAAATTACAGAATTGTGTCTTTTTCAGGAGCGGTCATCAAAGCTTTGGTGTGCTTGGTTGCTGGTGTTCCTGGCGGGTTCTTCCATCCTCTTATATTACACCTTTCATTCTCAGTCACTCCATTACAGGTGAGGAGAGGTCCTAGTGTATGTCTGTTGCTTATCGTTTATTCTGCGGCACTTTGCGTATATCCTGTTTGCACATAATGCTTACTGTAGTTCAATCTTTAATTGTCTCCTTTCATGAGTGACAGGTGTAACTTACAGACTTGTATCCCCAATACCGTGGCACATAGCATGTGCTCAATAAGTACTTTTTGATCAGTGGATTTCTGTTGAATCAGGTTTTTGGTTTTTGTTTTTGAGATAGGATATCCCTGTGTAGTCCCGGGTGCCAGCTTGCATTCCTCCTGCCTCAGCCTCTTGAGTTCTGGAAATACAGGTACTGTGTCACTCACAGTTTTTTGTTTTTTTTTTTAAATACTTTTTTTTTTAAAGATTTATTTATTATATGTGTATGAGTACACTGTCACAGTCTTCAGACACCAGAAGAGGACATCGGATCATATTACAGATGGTTGTGAGCCACCATGTGGTTGCTGGGAATTGAACTCAGGACCTCTGGAAAAGCAGTCAGTGCTCTTAACCGCTGAGCCATCTCTCCAGCACCGTCACTCACAGTTTTAATCAGTGTTTATTTAGTACCGTTAGGTGGTTATTACCAAACTTTTGTTTCTAAAAATGAATCAGTAAAACACATGTTAATGTGCATTTCCATGCCAGATATTCTGACTTTTCAGCTTTAATCAGATAATTAGGTCTGGGTTCAGCAGCATTGATGGACAAATCTGGGCTATACTGAATGGGAGAGTGAGTGGGAGACAGGAATGACCTGTGGCCTCTATGGTCAAGAGCACCTGCTACTTTCCAGAGGAGACCCCAGGTCCAGGGGTCTGATGCCCTCTGCTGACTCCACAGGCTTCTGCACTTCAGATGTGCACATACTATCCCTCACCACACACACACACAGTATTTTAAATTTGGCGTTATCAGAATATATATGTTTGATACTTAAAAATCACAAGAGTGGCTGGGCATAGCCTGTAAACCCAGTGAGGTCAGCCTAGGTGAAAAAATACACGAAACAAAAGGGGCTCACGGTACTGTACAAAACCAACCAGGGAAAGGAAGTTTAGATGGAGAAGAAGGCCCAGCCTGGACATAAGAGGAGGTGACATCTCTGACTTAGTAGAGCTACTGTAGGAGTGTATTGTTAGATGCCTGGAAAGAACAGGCTAGGGGTATGCTAGCGCTCTGAACTATCTCATGAAATACATAAAATACTGCAGCAAACTTAAAACCTTTACCAATACTTTTATGTTTGTATGTTTTCATAAATGCTTATGTTTTTCTCTTTGTAGCTTAATTTTCTTAAATCCTACACTTGAACAGTTGAGCTTCTGGGAAGTTCTTTGGATTGTTGGAATTACAGACTTCATTCTGAAATTCTTTTTCATGGGTTTAAAATGCCTGATTTTACTGGTGCCTTCTTTCATCATGCCTTTTAAATCAAAGGTAAGAAACTAAGTAATGCTTATTGGAATGATGTTAGCAAACTCCCTGAGGGCTAGCTAGTCTTCATTTACATGTCTCTTAGTTTAGAGGCCAGAAGAGGGTGTCAGATACCCTGGGGATGGTGTTTGTAAGCTGCCTGATAATGGCTGTTGGGAACGTAACTCAGGTCCTCTGGAAGAGCAAGAAGTACTCCTAACTGCAGAGCCATCTCTCCCACACCTAAATAACCTAATTTTTACTACTTCTGCCTGGCAACCACTTGCTCAAGTACTTCAACTGAAAATACTAATTTAATTGTCTAAAATCAGAATTATATCTTCTTCAAATTGAAAACTCAATCTTCACATCATATATCAGAAAATTCTAGATTTGTACTTGTGCTTTTCTTTCTTTTTTCGAGACAGGGTTTCTCTGTGTAGCCCTGGCTGTCCTGGAACTCACTCTGTAGACCAGGCTGGCCTCGAACTCAGAAATCCACCTGCCTCTGCCTCCCAAGTGCTGGGATTAAAGGCGTGCCCACCACTGCCCGGCATACTTGTGCTTTTCTCCGAGGCATTACCAAATGATAAATGACTACATAAGCAGTTAGTCAGGTCAGTGGCTTAGTGAGATAAGGTTTCACTCTGTGGCCTGAGCTGCTCAGGAACTCACTGCAATCCTGCTACCATAGCCTTCCCAATGAAGATATTTCTTTCACATGTATTATTTTATGTGCACCTTCCCACCCCACTATATAGGTTCTAGAAAGTGAACTAAAGTTATTATTACCCATACCCACTGGGTCATCTCACTGGCCCAACACCAAACCAAGCCATGTAATGACAATGGTATGTGATACTCAAGTTGAATTTGTGTTAATCATAATTCTGAAATATAATTTCAGTTATTGTGATTAGTGTATTATATACTTATGTTATCCTTCCAATAGTAAGTGTCTATGCTATGTGTTTAATACCTTGGGTAGCTGCATTTATTTCTTTTTCCTTCCTTTTTTAGGGATATTGGTACATGCTTTTAGAAGAATTGTGTCAGTATTACCGAATCTTTGTTCCCATACCAGTTTGGTTTCGGTACCTTATTAGCTACGGGGAGTTTGGTAATGGAACTGCATGGAGTCTTGGGATATTGCTGGCTTTACTCTACCTCATACTAAAAGTAAGTAACATTATAACATTGGCAGAGTGACTGCTATACTAATTCCTGGCTTTACATTACTACTAAGCTGCCTCAAAATTTATCTTCATATCACTAATTGAAAGTAATGGCAGACTCTTACCTATTTAGAAATGTAGAGATGACATACACCTCTAATCCCAGCTAGAAAAGCAGGAAAATCATGTGTGCCAGCATTGGCAACCAGGAAGACTTCACCTCAATAAAGATAGTGATCAAAAAAGAGTAGAAGGAACCTAATGGTATGGGGGAGTGGAGGACTACATTGGTTCTTGTGTTGCCCAGGGTGCCTTGGCCTCCTAAGTACCTGCCGCCATGCTAAGCTCAGTTTTTGTTAAGGAGTAGCAGAGATTAACATACATGTGATATCTAAGGGATATTAAGTAGAAAAGACACTAACCTCACAGCACCATCTGTAATACACAGTTCTCAAACCAGGAGTAGTGTCTTCTCTTCACTTTATGCCTCATCCCTTCAACTTAGTACTTTATTAACCTTTTTAAGAGTAAGAAAGAGAGAGAGTGTGAGTGTGAGCGTTGGGGATTGAGATAGGATCTCACTATGTAGCTCTAGCTGTCATGGAACTTGTTACATAGACCAGTGAAACTTGTTTTCTGAGACATGGTTTCTCTATGTAGCCCTGGATCTCACTCTGTAGACTAGGCTGGACTCCAACTAAGAGATCTGCTTGCCTTTGCCCTGGAGTGCCAGGATCAAAGGTGTGCGCCCCCCCCCCCCCAATACCTTCAAATCTAAATGCCAAGGGTATTTGAATCAAATGAAGCTGATGTTTCCACCACCCCTCCCTCTTTATTGCAACTTTGTGTATATGAGCGTTTTCCCTGTATTTATATTTATATATTACATGAGTGCAGTGTCCGTGAAGGCAAAAGAGGGTGGCATCCTCTGAGAATGGACTTAGAGATGGCTGGCCAAGCCTCTCTTTGGGTGCTAGGGATGGGATAGAACAGCAGCCAGTGCTCTTATCTGCTAGCCCGCTGCAGTGACTTTGACATGGGTTTATTTGTCTAAGTTAAATTGTAGCTGTAGGCTGGGCAGTGGTGGCGCACGCCTTTAATCCCAGCACTTGGGAGGCACAGGCAGGTGGATTTCTGAGTTCGAGGCCAGCCTGGTCTACAGAGTGAGTTCCAGGACAGCCAGGGCTATACAGAGAAACCCTGTCTCGAAAAACCAAAAAAAAAAAAAAAAAAAAAAAAAAGATGTGATAAATTGTAGCTGTAGGTTAAGAGGGGCTCAGGTCTATGCACTACTTTATTAAGCTTGAAATAAATTCTTAATGGATGACTAGTGTGACATATAATGAACATTAGGTTAGGTGGGAATTGAATTTTTCCTTTGGTGTTTAGATTCAGCATATAGAGGTTTTTGAATTAATAAGCTGTCTCTCTTTTAGCTTTTGGACTTTTTTGGACATTTGAGAACTTTCAGACAGGTCTTACGAGTCTTTTTTACACGACCGGTAAGTACTTTTTTCAGTTAAGGGAAATACTTCTACCTTGTTTCACCCTTATTTTCTTTAGTTTAGCAGTGTTACAAATAGAAATTCATGAGCTGTTCCTCTTCTACTTTGAGATTATTTTCTAATACTTTGGCACTTGGGGCTGTAATGTCTTAAGTTTGAATTCCACGAGCAGTCTCTTAAATCTCACTGCCCAGCAGTTGCTTCAGTGCTTCTGTACTGGGATGTCCTTGCCCTTGCATTCCCTTGGTCATTTTGGATCTGGGGCTCAGTGGTAGACACTTAGATGCCCTGTAAAAGGAAGCACAAAAGCAAATCCATTGGACATCTTTTAGGATTTACAAACACACTTTAAAAACCTTGTCATAGACTTTTGTTTCCTTTTTTAATCCACTGATGTTTGCTCTGTATATTTTTATTAACATTTTCTATTTCACTTTTATGAAAACACAATTATGATTTTAGTTTGAGGACAACTCAGTAAAACTCATGTCCCTTGTGATTTTTGTATTAAAAATTTCCTCTTACTCAACTCTGTATTGAAAATTAAGTTTCCTAGGCAAGCACTCTACCATCAGCAATGTCTGAGCTCATAACAGGCTGTTAGGCTTCAGGAGAGGTAGTGGTGGGAACAGAAGAGGCCCTGATCCCAGAATTAAAGGCTTAGGGCCGGCCTGAGCACTTCAGCAAGAAAGTCTAGCAAAAAATAAAAGTAAAAAGTTATTTATAGAATAATCCAAACTAACTAGCTGGGGTCCTTTTTTTTTTTTAAAGTATAGAATAGAGTTTATGGCATGGGGAGGGGAGTTGAGAGGGTAGTAGAGACGGGGGGGGGGGGGGGGGAGAGGAATAGAGGGCGAGCCATGAGCATGTAGAGAGAGGGGAAGAGCAAGAGGAGAAGAGAGTAAGAATGGGGGACTTGCCGGGCAGTGGTGGCGCACACCTTTAATCCCAGCACTTGGGAGGCAGAAGCAGGTGGATTTCTGAGTTCCAGGCCAGCCTGGTGGTCTACAGAGTGAGTTCCAGGACAGCCAGCCAGGGCTACACAGAGAAACCCTGTCTCAAAAAACAAAAAACAAAACAAAACAAAACAAAAAATCATTAATATAAAAGCAAATGCTAGGTGGGTGCTGTGGCATCTGACTTTGATCCCAGCACTTGGGAGGCAGAGGCAGATGGATCTCTGTGAGTTAAGGCCAGCCTGGTCTACAAAGTGAGTTCCAAGAGAGCCAGGGTTACACAAGAAACCCTGTTAAAACAAAAAGAACATTTTAAAAATACAGTAAAATTCAGAGTTTAGCTTTAAGTTAGTTCAGTTGCAGTTATAAGCATTTCACTTGGTTGAATATAGTAAGATTAGTGCTGAAACAGCCTCAAAACAATGAATGCCCTGTGGGCTGTTGGTGTAACTTGAGAGTGCTTGCTTAGCATGTGTGTGAGGCCCTAGGTTCAATACCTAACACAGAAGAAAAACAAAATATTAAAATAAGCACCCTGAGTGCATATACATGTTCGTCAACCTTATAGAACATAATGGAGATGACTGTAAGGGTAAACCCTCACTTAGGACTTTGATTTTAGTTTTGTTAGCCCATCATAACTAGGACCTGTCTTGCTTTCTGTTTCCATGAAGCCCTCAGGTGTGGTTCACCATCTTCCCCATTCATGTTGACAGAAAGCTTGATTGTTCGTAACTGTTGTGTATGGATAATGATTAAACCCTGCTGACTTTAGTAAAAAAGTCAAGATCTTAGAGCTCAAACTATTCTTAGGACTTTAGAACGAATTCCATCTTAGAATGTATAATGTCTGGGTTACTAAATCAATTTCTAGCGTGGAACACAACCTTATTTTTTTATTGAAACAGTTCTAGGGATTGAGCCCTAGGCCTCAAACATGTGCTACCACTGAGCCATATCCCAGACCAGATAAGTATTTCAAAGCCCAACTCTCCACAGGGATTACTTTTAACAGAATTTGTCTTCATAGAGTTACGGAGTGCCTGCCAGCAAGAGACAGTGTTCAGACATGGATGGTGTTTGTTCAATATGTCAGGCTGAATTTCAGAAGCCGGTTCTTCTCTTTTGTCAGGTAAGATTTCTAAACAAATTATATACAACATTTTTCAGATTTATTAAAATCACATTTATGTTTGTTATACAACACTGGAATTATATTTAATGGAAGGCTGCATTCCAGGTAAGTGCTGTTCAGGATGAAGGGATATGGTAGACCGTCTAGATTGTGTTCCTTAGGTCCTGATGAGTTTTGTGCAGAGGAGTATAAGAAAAGGGAGGGGGGTAATTTGGTCAACTACTTAGATACCAAAGCAGTTGGCAAATAGGCTCCATTTCTAACTGGATACTAGCCTTGCTCAGCAGTAGCAGTTGTAATATATGTGTCAGGCTCCTTGCCATATTTCACAGTAACTGCCAGTAAGTTACCATTAAGCAGGTAAGTAATCATACTTAAAAGGCAGTAATGGGAAAATAGTTAAGTAGAGTCAGCCATTAAGATAGTCATTTTCACATTTGTAAACTGCTGGGACTGATGTTTTCTGAAATCCTTTATAACTTTAAAGAATGAGACCTTCTAGAGTGCCACTGTGTAAGATCTGCTTCTTCATTCCCTTACAGCATATATTCTGTGAAGAATGTATTACCTTATGGTTTAACAGAGAGAAGACATGCCCACTGTGCAGAACTGTGATTTCAGAACGTGTAAACAAATGGAAAGATGGAGCCACTTCATCTCACCTTCAGATATACTAAGTTGTACAAACTATTAAGGCCTCAAGAGACTAAATTTTATCTGGTTTGGTAACTATTGATAAAGGCATCATAATTGGTCTCCAGCAGTAGAAAAAAATTGTTTTCCAGGAGTAGAAAAATGGTTTTAGGATATTATGAGACATATGTTTGTAGTTCAGTTTCTCAAAAGATTACGTGCAAGAGCCCTGCATTTTTAGACTATATATTCACCTTAATAAATATGCAACATTTATTCTACTTATTTGACAGATAATTGCAGTGTTAAATTGGAAATGTGGTTTCTTACCAATAATACCAAAACAGCAATTAGAAACTAGAACTAGCCATTTTAAAAGGGTTCAGGTACTGTTTCCTGACATGGTTTTCAGAATAAAGATTTGCATAGTATTTTAAGAATATATATATACATATATATGTGTGTATATATATGTGTATATATATATATATGTATGTATGTATGTATCTAAACAATTTTTCAGACTTTTATAATTCCCATCCTAAAAATGCTTAAATTTTTCATAAAGTTGTATTTTTAAATGAAAGTTCTAAATACTATATTTTACCTATAACAATCACATTTTCTAAGTGAAGATTTACTGAGGATGATATATTTTAATACTGTATTATGCTCTATGACTAGTAATCAGTGAGAATAAATGATTTAGATTCATTCACCTGGTGAACCTGTTATGTGCTCCTTCCAGTAGCTGTCTTGTGTTGTGTGTAGTACCACGTAATAGCTTGAAATAACAATTAAAATGATTAGAATGTGGGCTAGGGCTGTAGCTCACAAGTTTTACAATCACCATCTGTTGAGATATGAAATCTTGCACTCAAGGCTGTGGTGGAGTGCCTGCTTATTGTGCACCGTGTCCTGGCTGAATTCCACATCGAGGAGAAAAGGGGAAACACCAACTTCCACTCAGGGGAAGCCAGAACATTTGGTGCTAGTCATCTCTAGCTGATTTCTGCACAAAGAAAAGGTAATGGAGCACTTTATCTTCCCTCATGTTTCCTCTGAAGAATCTGAAATCTTCACCATGTCTAAAGGGCTGCTACTGCTAAGGCATCTATCCATTTATCAGTAACAAGAAATGAAAGTGGGAAGGAGAAACTGAGGCAAAAACAATTTTGCAGTGTAAGACAGGATAAACTGGGGTTCTAGAGATGGCTCAGCAGATTAGAACATGTACTGCTCTTCCAGGACCAGAGTTTATGCTGAATGCTGGGATTAAAGACATGTGCCACCACCACCTGACTCAAATTTTTTTTTTTTTTTTTTTTTTTTTGGTTTTTCGAGACAGGGTTTCTCTGTGTAGCCCTGGCTTTCCTGGAACTCACTCTGTAGACCAGGCTGGCCTCGAACTCAGAAATCCACCTGCCTCTGCCTCCCAAGTGCTGGGATTAAAGGCGTGCGCCACCACTGCCCGGCTCACCTGACTCAAATTTAAAGACAGACTAAACCAGCACATGGTTTAATAAGGGTAGTGACCAAGTGCCATAGGTGGGACCATGTCTGCATAGTTACTACCGATAGTGACAGGTACAGGAAACCAGTAATGCACACAACTAGATAAATGCCACATAACTACTTTTCCTTTCGAATAAGTATTCACTCTATATATGTGTATACTTTATGTGTGTACACACAAATGTAGTCTATTACACACACACACACCTTGCCTAATGAGAATCACTGCTAAGTACATTAAATTATCTTCCTGGATTTGTGGTGAAGCTTAGTTGTATTAGAGATACAAGGAATGAATGAGAAAGCAATTTGTGATTAAGATTTGGCTGTGAAAATCAGCTGAGACGACTTCCCATTCAAAATCACTACATTCAGCCCTCTCACAACACTTAACAGTTTCTTTTTCCTTTTCTTTGTTTTTGTTTTTCGAGACAGGGTTTCTCTGTGTAGCCCTGGCTGTCCTGGAACTCACTCTGTAGACCAAGCTGGCCTCGAACTCAGAAATCCGCCTGCCTGTGCCTCCCAAGTGCTGGGATTAAAGGCGTGCGCCACCACTGCCCGGCTTATCACAGTTTCTTACATAATAGCTGTTCAGGCAGCTTGGTTTTTTAATATGACTAAATGAAAAAAGAAGTCTGTAGAAGACTGCAGTGGGTTTTTTCAGAAGGGTATCATTTAAAAATAGAAAATGGGCAGTAAGTAGTCAGCAAATCCTTGAATACCAGCACTTAAAAGGCAGAGGCAGGTGGACCGGAGTCTGATGCCCACCTGGTCTCCAGAGCGAGTTACAGGACAGGCAGGGCTGTAGAGAGAAGCCCTGTCTTGCAGGGTCCGGGGGTGGGGTGATGGGGCTAGTGCAGTGCGTAAAGGCACTTGCTGCCACACCGGGTGACTTAAGTTTGGTCCCTAGAACTAACGAGAATGAAAGAAGTGAGCCAACTCCTGCAGGTTGTTCTCTGACTTCACACACACGTAGGGATGCATGGACACACATGACAGACTATAACACCAGATGTGGTGGTGCATACCTTTGATCCCAGGCCTTGGGAAATAAAGGCAGACAGATCTCTTGAGTTCAAGATAGCTTGGTCTACATAGTAAGTTCCAGACCACCTAGGGCTACATAAAGAGATCTTGTCTCAAAACAAAAACCAGAAAATGTAATAAGGTTGTGGTTCTCATTATCAGTAATAAACCGAAGCATTTCTGTCGTCTCTGCTTTCACCTCAAAGGAAGAGGATTAATTTTGTGACTTCACATCACACTCTCTAAACAATTACTGTGCCAGCATTAAGAAATGCTGCTTGGGGACAGAGCGATCACTCAGCAGTTAAGACACTGCTCTTCCATCTTAACTTCAGTTCCAGGGGGATTTAATGCCCTCTTCTGGCTTCTTTGAGCACTATACACATGATGCAGACACATGCAGGCAAAACACCTATACACATAAAAATAAATGTCCAAAGAGAGAGGGGAGGTAAGGGGGAGGATGCTACCAACCATTAGGGATTGAGACTGGAACTCCTTGCTAAGGATACTTTTCTTTTTTGTTTTTCATTTTTTTTTGAGATTGGGTATCTGTGTAGCCCTCGCTGTCCTGGAACTTGCTTTGTAGACCAGGCTAGCTGCAACACAGAGATCTGCCTGCCTCTGCTTCCTGAGGGGTGGGACTAAAGGCAGGTACTACTAGATGTAGCAAGATGGGTGATTTTTTGTTTTTCATATTTATTTTGTGATGGTTATGATGAACCACTATTATGTGGGTACTAGAAACCAAACCCATGTCCCCCGCAAGGCACAGCATTGCTTAACTGTGGAGCCATCTGACATATTTGCTAATTCTTTGTACAATTATTTTGCACATGAACTTACATTATCAAAGCTAGCTATGATGTGTACTTAGGCAAGTTGTTGATTATTAATACAAGAAAGTATTTCCACTATTTTTATGTGAAGCTAGATTCCACATAAATTGTTGCATGAATATCTTTAAAAGCAAACAATTCAAGTATATTAAAAAATAACAAGAATCTGTAACATTTAACACATAAAGTGACCACTAAAATTTGTTATATATTTAAATAGCTCCAATATCTTGGGAGAAAGTTTTATAACTGTCATTTTTCATACAAAAGTAGTTTATTAAATTTGATAACATGAACATATCTAACATGTTAATGAAAAAAATTGTACATGTTATGTATTCTATAGTAAATATGTATACTAAAATTTTTTCTCAGGTAATAAAAAAATCACTTCTATTTTATGTTCATTCAAATTTGCATTTAATTTCTATTTACATTCATTCAATCTGAAATCAAATATCTTAACACAATAAACTAAATACAAGATGAAAAGCAGAAAAGGCGTTGCCCTCATAGAACTCCTAATAAGGCAGCTGAAGAACTTATTTAATAGATGCAAAGCCAACTTGGGGTAGAAGAAAACATAAAGAGCAAGCACTGTCAGAAACCCATCTTTTAGATGCTCCTTCAGAGAATCCAGGGAAATAATACTTGTGCTATATAGTGTTGTCACATGAGAAAAGTACTATATTGTTCAGCAACAAACCATAGGCTTTGTGTGACAAATACTGTCACGACTGTTTGTCTAGCTAGCTAATGTCTGCTCCTGGGACAAAACCATAGATGTTTGGATTCTGACATCTTTTGAGATACTAACCATTTTCATTTCCAAGCCTCAAAATCTATTCTTCATAAATTCAACATTTCTCATGAGAATAATCTTATATCTAGCCCTTGTAAGCTAGGAAATATACAACTAACTGAATATTTCTAAAATGGTCCTGTATTAAATATGATGTTCAAGGCTCAAGATATTAATACTAAGATATATTTTGTTTATAGTTGTCACCTATAGTACAGAATGTTGAATTTATGGAGTCTCATGCATGCATCCTCTCCTCAAATCTCAAAACTATCTCAAAAACAGTATGGGGAAAAAATTCTTTAAGTTAAGAGCATACAAGGGGAAGAAATAACATAATTTTCCTAATGGTCTGGTTCAAGTTCAACAATTAATACATTGTTAATCACAGCTCGTTTATAAATCCCAGGTTAGTTATTCTGTAACACCTTATAAAACAAATGTAGTAAACTTCAGTTCAGTGAGTACATATTAATTAAAAAACAGCATGTAGGAAATAAAAAAATATCCTATAATAGCTGATTTTAGAGAAAATAATCAAGTAATGAAAGAAAAAGCACTTAATCTTTTTTTTATACACTTACCTGGTACAAGCATGAACACCTCTCTTAGAAACTCAAACTAGTATTGACATACACTTTAAATTATGCTTCAGTTTTTACAAATAAATACAGAGTAGGCCATATTGCATAGGCATGTGCTTTCTGTCTGTGACACTCATGTGACACCTGACATGTTTTCACAGTCATAGTAGGGATATCCATTTATGAAAGTTTCTCAATAAACTTGCCACAGTATGATCAATTTCACTTAATCAATGTTGTGATAGAAAAGCTATATATTTGTGTAGATGGAAGTAGATGGCAGGTGTACAATTAATGCGTTCTACACAAAACACTGCAATATTTGCCACTATTGCTGACAGCAATTATATGAACAGTTTAACAGTTTATGGGGTGGTCACAGTGCACATATTACTAGCAACTAGGGCTAAGAAGGAATCATTAGTATAAAGGTTTTATTGGAATTTGGCCAGGCAGTCAACGCTGTAGTCAGTAAACACATTTGGAAACAGATATCAGAGCAGCACAAGCCATTTGCAGTCTGAATTGATTCCTATATGCATCGCCATAGGTTTTTTGGGGGGGGTTCTATTTTTTAAGATACCACAAACTCTCAAAGAATGAAGAACATTCTTAATCATTACTGCAGCTCCTAATTTACTGCTACAATTATTAAGTACTCAAAATGCTGCTACAGTCAGAGGAGTGATCATTTAAATGATAAAAAAAACCTTCTCTGTCCAAAGATGGACTTTTACTGCCACAAGTGAAAGGCAGTAGTTCCAATCATCTGTCATGGCTCTGATTTTTTTTGTTGTTGGTTTTGTTTTGTTTTGTTTTTTGTTTGTTTGTTTTTTAAAGATTTTTATGTATGTGAATGTTTTGTCTACACATATGCATACAAGAGAGCATCTGAGCCCATGAGACTGCAGTTTATAGATGTGAGCCACCATGTGGGTGCTGGGAATTGAGCTCAGGACCTCTGGAAAAGTAGCCAGAGTTCTTAACTGCTGAGTCATCTCTCCTGCCTGTCAAGGCTCTAAAAGTTTCTTCCCATCTCACTTCAATTGCAATTTAAATAAGCAAGGTCTGGGTCAATCCTGATTAGTTCTGACATGCATAAAGAATTTTATGGCTTGGATCCTATGAGGAACATAGCAAGAGCATCTGCATAAAGAAACCCAAGGGCTGCAACTATTACCAACTATTACCAAGTGAGTTGTTTGGACTGAAGACATAAAAGACCAACAAAGTGGCGTGACAGGACTCACTGTGTGACATCTACCTAGACCAGTATGCGTTGACGTGTATTTTATAAAGCTCTGCAGATATTAAACCCTTTCACCAGCTAGTCATGGAAATGCTCCTTAAGGCAGGAAGTATTTAAGAAAGGTAAAGTTACCTTTATTTTTATTCTTTGTACCTGTAAATCACTTATGTAGATTTTGTTACAATTTCAAAAACAGTGTCTTGTTAACATGTTTCCTAAATTAAGCCACTAGGGTTTCTTATTCGCTATGGAAGACATTCATCAAAAGGCCATCAAATATTTTTACAATTAAAAAATGTAGCCCCAGTACAGGAGGGAAAAAACACCATTTTTCCTTTTTTAGACTCTCAAGAAAAGAAAAATGTTAAGGAAGGTAAACAGCAAAACAGTACAAAGTAAAACTAAAACCATACCAATATGCTGTAAAGAGACAGTAAGAGGATGGCCCATGGCAACACCCTCTTTCCTGCAGGTCTACCTCCCCTGCTTACTGCCCTCATTATGCACTTTAGCCTGACTCTCTTCTGTCCCTCCTCAGCCATAGGCTTGACTCAAAGACTGGCATAAGAACAGGTGGTGATGTTTTTTTCCAGTGTAGTGCAGGCCCAAGGCAAGGATGCAATGTAGATCATACAACTTCTGCCTGCCCCAAGGCTTGCAGTTATGCCTGACACAGCAGTACTGCAAGTAAAAACGATTAAACAGACTTTCCCCTAGTATCACAGACAAGTACTGCAGCTAGGTTACTAAAAGAAAAAAAGAAAAAACACCCCAGGCCCACCCCAGGCCCTCCAACAAGCCACAGCTGTGGTTAACAATGACTCATTTGCATTTTATTTCATCAAGAGAACAGAAGCTGGCTTTCTTCACACCAACCAATAACTTTGCATTTTAAAGTTTGGGATGTTTTTCATAATGAGCTGAATCAAAAATCTATTTGAAAAATATATATTTATATAAAAAAAAGATTCAGGTTGTTTGCACATAAAACATCAATCGATAAGTTTCTTTTGTCTTTGATTCTGTGTTGCTGGAAAAAGTTTGACAAAGCTTGCATGCTAATTTGTCCTTAGTTGCAAGTATTACAGGCAGTCTCGTACTTTGCCTATTTGGATAACCCTTAATTGACATCATCAGACTTGAACGGTGATTCAGAAGCAACATCCTACCCTTAATACTGTCAGTTTGCAGCCATCAGCATGAGAACCCTTGCATACGCTGAGATGTTGCTAGGATAGGAACCAGTCAGTTGATGTGTCTGTGGGTTCCACAACACTATTTTGCTTGAGTTTTTTGTGGGTTTATTTTTTGCACCATTGATTGATTTTTTTTTTTTTAAATCCATGTTTATTTTTTTCCTTGATCGAAAGCATTCCAGGTAATGACACTGACTCTTTGAGACTGCCATTTTGATTCTCGTTTTTATCTTGCAGATGCTCACACGTCCCCTTCCTGGATTTGTTTCCTTTTGAATTTGCATTAATACAAGCATTGTTTCATCATAGATTCATACGCAGGTGCTCTGGCCGCTTGGAGATCATAGGAAAAGCTTGTTTTTTGTATGGGCCGGAGTTGGGCTGTCGGATTGGAAGTGGCGCTGATGCTTCCCCGCTCACTGTCACGTCCATCTGCTCTATTCCACTTGTTTCCATTGGGTATTCCACAGGGGTCTGAGGATTTGCCGTGCTGGCTGAAGCACCTCGTCCCCAGAAATCCCCAGGAGAGAATTTGACTGGGCTTTAAGACAAGGAAGAGCTATCATTCATTTGTCTCAAGGATCATCTTAACAAGAAATATTCCCCTCATGTTTAAAGGGAAGGGCGATGTGACTTTATCTAATTTTCTTTTCATGTGGACTGTCCCAAAGGCAAAGGCTGAGACATCTTTCCCCTAGATGAATAGCTAGTATGTCCAAACCGGCCTCTTTACCTCTACACTTGACCCTTAAAGACACACTCTTAAGTCATTTTACTCTCCCACTTAAAAACGACTTCTCATTGCACTTAAATACTTTCCCAAATTGCTGGCCATTTTCCTTATTTACCACATTCCAGGAACTCTGACTTCTTATTTCCAGAAAGCATGTTCCCCTCCCTAGGGGCTTTGTCCTGGCTGCTTTCTGCTTGCAATACCTTGTACTTTTTTGTTGTTGTTGTTGTTGTTGCATAGCTAGCTTTTTCCTTATTCTTAGAAGTTACTTCACCAGGGATACCATGTTGCCCATAGGTAATGGAAGCCTCCTCATTTTTTCTCTACTTTCTACTACCACCTTTTTAAAAAATGTGTGTATAATGTATGCAGGTACACTTGGCATAACTTGGTAGGTATATAGATTTGTGTATATGTCTATCAGGAAGGAACAATTCTGTATTATATGTATTATACATATACTATGCAGCATATATAAAATTGATTAATGCATAAAGAGGACACTTGGTGTGAGAAGACAGATGTTATGCCTATATTAGGCAAATATGACAAACCTTTTGTTTGTGTAATTTACATGCATTTCTTAAGCTATATTCTTCTAGACTTAAAAACAAATGTTTTCCTTGCAAGCACAAGCACCTGAGTTCAATACCCACAACCCATGTAAGAAAAAAAAGTGGGTACTGTGGCACCCGGTTGCAATCCCAGCACTAAGGAGGAGACAAACAGGTTTCTTGGCCCTCTCTAGCCAGCTAACCTAGCATACAAGCTAAGGTCCAGGCCAATGAGAGAGATGGAGACTGCTTGAGGAGCAACACCAAGGCTGTTCTCTGCATGCACCTGCGCCTGCATCTGCATACACATGAACACACATACAAGAACATGAACAGATAAAAAGAATATAAGAGTCTGAAATACCTGACAGGCGTTCGTGGGCTACCAATAAATCTTCGAGGCGATCGGATTTTTGGTTCAAAAGAAAACTTTTCTTTCACACTTTCAAGTACAGATGGAGCCACATATGTAAAACCCTGAAAAACAGTACATACTATAGGATGATTTTTGATCACACACATAAAGAAAACAGCTTTTTCATCCGAGACACCAACACTATGATGCACAACTAAAATCACCAATGTGTATATTCCTCCATAGTCTTTTTCTTTCTTCTGATACAGGGTTTCTCTATGTATAGCTTTGGCTGTCCTAGAACTTACTCTGTAGACCAGGCTGGCCTTGAACTCACAGAGATCCGCCTGCTCCTGTCTCACCAAGTGCTGGGATTAAAGGCAAGTACTATCACATCTGGCATTTTTATATTTTTTCTTTAAAGCCTGATATGCTAATTAACAAAATTTTACCCCACTGTTAGTAGTAGAGAAGAAAACTGCAAGAAATGCAGCTTGAACATTAAAATATTGACTATAAAGATAAACATGAATTGGTGCATTGCCAGCTACCCATTGTTTATATAGATATATTACTTTTTTTTGTTTGTTTGTTTGTTTTTGTTTTTGTTTTTTGAGACAGGGTTTCTGTGTGTAGCCCTGGCTGTCCTGGAACTCACTCTGTAGACCAGGCTGGCCTCGCAGAAATCCACCTGCCTCTGCCTCCCAAGTGCTGGGATTAAAGGCGTGCGCCACCACTGCCTGGCTTATGTATATATTACATGTTATACACACACATATATGTATTTATAAAATCAGTTAGGATTAATATTCCAAAACAATTGCTCATAACTAAGCCAAAATTAGAATTCTCTGACAGCATGTGCGACCTTTCCACTCTCATACCAATAATAGTATAAATTAATTTTTTAATATTTTATTTTTAATTGGTATATGCATGCATGTCTGTATGTAGGTATGTGCATATGAATGCAGATGCCTTAAGACATGAGGCATCCAGATCCTTTGAAGCTGCATTACATGCAGATTTGAGCTACCTAACATAGGTGCTGAGAGCTAAATCCAGGTTCCTCTGCAAAAGTGCAACACAATATTAATCATTGAGCTACATTCTTTTGTTGTTTTGTTTTTGGTAACCAAGTGCCCCCGTTATGAGAACCCCACCGTGCAGTGCACAAACGCCGCTGTTTTAGGCTGCGTTGTCTCTCCTGGGCCTCTCGCCTCCCCGTCTTGCTGCACACGTTTACTCAGCACCGCTCCTGGTGCCGACACGCGTTCCCTGCGCATTATCAGCTGAGTGAGCAGAAGCATCACCGTCCCTAAGACTCTGGGTGGAGCCCAAAAGGATGGTGCAGCTCTGCACTGTACACTGTGGCTACACAATCTTCTGGCGGCTCAAGACAAACTTGTATTTTATTTATTTTTTTAATATTTCCATTAATTTTAATGAGATATCACATGAGATTAAGTATTTGTTAAACTTGAGGTTATTAAAACTGAAATATACAGGTAAGTGGGATCTTAGTGGCTTATTTAGTTATTTTTGGCTGTTCTAGAGACCAAATTCTAGGCCACACTTACATTAAGTATATGCTCTCAACTGAGCTATGCTCCTTGCTATTTTTAGATTAATTTCTTTTTTTAAAAAAAAATTATTTATTTTACACTCCAGATTTTATCCCCCCCACCTTTAGATTAATTTCTAATGAGACTTTGGACTAGAGATGCAGCACAGACACCTCTACAATGAAAACTAATGCATTTATTATCAGAGATGAATCAATACTTCTGCTATCAAATATTAACATTACAATTGTCTTGCAGAATTAGGTTGATAGTAACCATTATAATGAGAGTTTTGGATTCTTTGAAAACCCAATTATGTTTTGTGAATGTTTTTATTTTAATCCCAGGTGTGGGATATGGAGCTGCTTCAGTCTGTTTAAAGCCGTTAACTAGGATTGTCTCATGCTCTAAGAGGGGCATGATTTTTGCCAGTTGCAGATGGTTTAATTCTGGGGATTGGAGAGGGTATAAATTGAGAACCTTGAGAGGGCCTGAGGCAGCTGCGGCCACTGGTCCCTGCTGTTGCGTTTGCTGAACTGCTGGTTTGCTATTGCTGTTTTGCTGGATTGCTGTTCGGAGAGACTGGACTTGCACCTAGGAACCTGACACCTCTAATCAACAGGAAGTAGTCTAAAGAGGTCTAGTTCCCTTGCCCCTCCAGCCTTCTTTCTCTCCTATGTAGTGTTGGGGGGTTGGAAGGGAGGTAGAGGTATAAGAACCAAATAAAAGAGCTACACAAATATGCCAACAAACCATAATTTTATTTTTATTTTTATATTACAAATATTATTTTTTATTTTTTTTATTTTTTGTTCTGGATCTCATTCTGTAGAGCAGGCTGGTCTCAAACCTAGAGATTTGACTGCCTCTGCCTCCCAAGTGCTGGTATCAGAGGTGTGCATCACCACTGTCTGGTCATACTAGCCATACTTTATGATGACTATCTGGGAATAAAATAGTTCTGTCTGGCTGGGCTCTGTCTGTGATGCTGAGCCATACCTCACTTACATCACTACCACTCAACCAAACGTGAATCACTCCAAAGAGTCAAACATTCTCACTGTAATTTCTAAAGCAGAATGTTCAGATTATGAAGATCAATTCATAGGTACCAGTAAGTTATCAAGGAAATGGCTTAAGAGCAGTCATTCAGCCTTCCACATAAACTTCTCACTGCTTCAGACTGCAGTTTCCCATGGCTGCATGGAGACTAGAACTCTTTCACTTACCAGAAAGACCTGGTTGGCACTTTCACTGAGAGTTGAGTCATCAGGGCTGTCCACAGGGGTCTGCCGTGTAAACTTTGAATCAAACTGACTCACATCCTCTTCAGATTGCTTCATAAGAACAATGGTTAGAAAATGGTGAACAGGCTATATTATTCCTATCAATCAAAGGTGCCACAAGCCCTATATTCTTGCACATGGTTTGACTGTAATAAAACATGAGAATAATTTTAGCAGCCACAAAGAAAAATTGCAGGTAGAAAGAGTGTCAATGGTACATTTACATCATTGTCTTTTTTTTTTTTTTTAATTTTTACTGTTTATTTTATGTGCAGGTGTTTTGACTGTATATATTTCCATGCACTATATATGCGCCTGGTACCCACAGAGGCCAGAAGATGTTGGATCCCCTAGAACTGCAGTTTCAGATGGTTGTGAGCCAACATGTAGGTGCTGGGAATCTCTCCAGCTCCATGGCATCATCCTTTTGTGTATGTATGGTGCTTGAGTTCAAACCCAGGGCTTCACACTTGCTAGGCAAGCAAATGCTCTACCAGTGAGCCAAAGCCTACATCTTCACATTTTATATATGAATTAACATAGACTTCAGTAGACAATTACCATCCTTCTTAAACTGATTGTCAGTCCCCTCATAGCCCTTTAGTGTATCTAGCCAATCAATAAACTCCTAGATAACGTGCTCAGTGGCCACTGTGTATCTACAGTAAGTCTGGGTAAGGATAACTGCGGAAGAAGAGTTCAAATGAGGCACAGAGACAAGATGATGGAGTTAGTTACCCAGGGTGTAAACCTTGTTTACACTCAATGTAAAGCACTTGCCTGGGCACGTGCAATCACCCGGTACACACACACATCAAACTCTTCCTGCCCCGAGAGTCTTCTTGTGGATTACTTCATGTCTTATAGTTTTTTTGTTTTTTTGAGACAGGGTTTCTCTGTGTAGCTCTGGCTGTCCTGGAACTCACTCTGTAGACCAGGCTGGCCTCAGATGTCTTATAGTTTTAAAGTAGTGGTTTGCCCAGAGTACATTTTCTTATTAAAGAATAGTATCATATCAGTTCTACCCACCAGATACCTTTAATTTCTTCCCTTTCATGATGTGTTTAGTCCGACTCACGAACCAAATAGAGGAACTAATATCAATTTAAAAATATGACATGCTGAACATGCCTATAATCTCAGCACTTAGGAGGTAGAGGCAAGAAGACCAAGGCTATTCTTGGCTAAACTGTGAGCTTAAGGCCAGCCTGTGCTCACTCGGGCAGTCTCTCTCTCTCTCTCTCTCTCTCTGTTGTGGAGGGGGGAAGAAAAAGAAAAAATCAGAAAAATATTGCTAGAGCAGACTGAAATATTAAGACCAAGTTCATAATAACACTAAAATATATATAATTCAGACTGGAGAGATGACTCAGCGGTTGAGAGCACTGTCTGCTCTTCCAGAGGTCCTGAGTTCAATTCCCAGGAACCACCACATGGTCACTCACAACCACCTGTAATGAGATCTGGTGCCCTCTTCTGGCCTGCAGGTATACATACAGAAAGAACACTATAAACATAATAAAGAAATAAATCTTTAAAAATCTTATAATTCATTATTTAATTTTAGAAGATACTAAGGAACTATTTCATTATTTTGAAGAATATTAAAAAATCAAACATTTAGCTTACATTCCTGGTATCAACTATACCTTGGGTAACCAAACAACTGATGTCTGCTTTATGGAAAATTTCTAGCTAATAAAGAATGAACATGATGATGAGAACACAGAACTAGAGTTTGTCACCTCAGCACTACTGACATTATGGACCTTGACAATTTTAATTTTTTTAATTTTTTATTTTATGTGTCTATGTGTTTACTTGCACTACATGCATATCTGGTGCCCGCAGAATCCAGAAAGTGTAGGATTCCCCTGGAACTGGAGCTACAGACAGCTGTAAGACACCATGTTAGTGCTGGGAATTGAACTTAGATTCTCTGAAAGCAGCAAGTGTGCTAGTTTTTACTGCAGAACCATCTCTCTAGCCCCTGGGCTTGATAATTCTTCAAGACAGCTGCCATGTGCTGGCCCTTACGCTATAGGTACTAGGAGCAGAGCCCTCCTGCAACACAACCAAAATGCGTCTAGACTTTGGTCCCTACTTAAGAACTATTGATGCACAGGCTATTAATGACTACTAACAGCTCTAAAAGAAAGAAAACTATACTGTAAGATAAGCTTCCTTGTCAAAACATATAGCATCAAGAATTCCATCTGTATCCCAAGTTCCTTCATTTGGAAACAGATAAACATAGTAAATGACACAATGGGGATAAAATGAGCAAAAATTAAAATGTAAGAAATGCAGGGATGGAAAAATGGATCAGCCATTAAGAGCACTTGCTGCTCTTCCAAAAGACTTGGGTTAAGTTCCCAGCATCCATATAGTGGCTCACAACCATTCATTAACTCCAATTCCAGGGGATCTGATGCCCTCTTCTGACCTTCGCAAGTACCAGGTGCATGCATGCACACGCACACACACACACAATCTACTGCATATCATATATATGCAGTAAAATATTCATACACATAAAATCTAAAAAAAAAAAAAACCAACCCACTTTTTTTAATCTGAGGAATTCTACAGAACAGATGGACCAGAAGATTTGAAGGGATATCTGTATATAGTAAGAAAGAGAGCACCAAACTATGTATAGACTATGACTCCTTATTGAAAATGAGGAAAAAGGGAAATCAAAATAAACAACTGGTCAACTGTATAACTGAAATGTGTTATACTTGTATTTTAAAAAGATGACCTGATCATTTCTGAAGTTAGGAAGTAGGTCTCTGAGCTAATTATCCCCCCTATACCTGTATGCAGACATTTTAAGGTCTACATAAATTTCTTGAGTATTTTCTGTGTACTATGTGCATGTTCTAGTGCCCTTGGTGGTCAGAAGGTGTTGGATCCCCTGGAAGTGTAGTTATGGACCACTGTGAGCTACCATTTGGGTACAGGGTATGATAAAACTTGGGTCCTCTGCAAGAACAAGTGCTCTTAAGAACTGAGGCATCTCTCTAGCCCTGTGTATGTTGACATCTTATGCTCTGTGATCAAATAATAATCAGCCTGTGTTGGTTGGAATATGCTTGGTCCAGGGAGTGGCACTATTAGGAGATGTGGCCTTGTTGGAGGAAATGTGTACTGTGGGGGTGGGAAATGAGATCCTCCTCCTAGCTTCCTGGAAAGTAGACTTCTGGTTGCCTTTGGATCAAGATGTAGAACTCTCAGCTCCTCCAGCACCATGTCTGCCTGTAGGCTGCCATGCTTTCCACCATGAGTGATGATGGACTACACCTCTGAAACTGTAAGCCAGCCCCAATTAAATGTTTTCCTTTATAAGAACTGCCTTGGTTATGGTGTCTCATCATAGCAGTGGAAATCCTAAATAAGAAAGAAGTTGGTACCAGGAGTGGGGTATTGCTATGACTGGCCTGACCATGGTTTTATTTGGAGGAATATGGATTTTGAAATTTTGGATCTGGAAAGCAGTGGAATGCTTTAACCAGGGCTTAATAGGCTATCCTAGTAGGAATATGAAAGACAGTGGTACCAAGGGTGATTTGACCTTTGAGTCTTGGTTCAAAATTTTTCAGAGAAGAATTTTAGTATGTGGTCTAGAGACTGTTCTTGTGGTATTTTGATCAAGAATGTGGCTGCCCTTGTCAGAAGAATCTGCCTGAGGGTAAGGTGAAGAGATTCAGATTAATTGTACTGACAAAGGAGGTCTCAAAACAACCCAGTTTAGACTCTGTGTTGTGGTTAACTCTCATGAAGAACATTTTGATCAAGCATAGCAAGCTTAGAAAGGAAAAATACAAAATGCATGGTTCAAAGAGTAAAGGGGCAGCAGGAAATGGAATGAAGCCAAATCCTGTGTTCAAGGATATTAAACGGAATTAAGGACGTGGTGATCTTGGGGCTAGATCCTATCCAGCTAAATTTAGGCATTTGCAGTTGTATGAGAGAGGGTTATATCATGTTAGGCACTATTATGACCTGGTTATTGTTTTCATTTGGACATAAGGAGATATGATTATGTGTCACATTGACAAGGTGTGGATTGTGATGACTATGCTTGGTCGCCAACTTGACTAAGATCTATAATGAAAAGCTTAGGTCCAGGCATGTTGGTACACACCTTTAATCCCAGGAGACACAGTCAAATAGATCTCTGAGTTCAAGTCCAGCCTGGATCAGATCAATTCTAAGCAGAGAAAAGCTTAGGTCCAGGCATGGTGTTACACACCTTTAATCCCAGAACTCAGGAGACAGAGGCCTGCAGATCTCTGAGTTCAGAGTCAGTCAACAGAGCAAGTTCCAAGACAGTCAAGCTTAGGCAGTGAAGGGGGTGATAATGAAATAGAACAAGGGGCTATATTCCAGCCCCACTAAGCAGCAGGATTCAGCAGCTTCAGCCAGATGGCTCTGGCTTTAAAATCAAGAGTTACTGGTATAACTGGAGCTAAGAAATTAATCATGATTAAGAAGAGACCAGCATCAGTGAGGTAAAATCTTTTGGGAAGTGTTTTCTGAGAGCACAAAAAAGCTGTGTTCCAAGGTTGTACCTCATGCTGCAGCTAGACTTGGTATTGGGTAAGAGTTACCCACGTGGAATTGGTTTTGAAGGCATGAAGGGGTCATGGAGAGAAGCTGAGGAGGCTTGGCACTGTGAGAGGCCAGGGAAGGCTGTTGTAGGTGCAGCCTCAGTTGCAGTTGATGGCTCATGAATGAAGGGGTCATACAAAGAAGCTGAGGATTGGCATCATGAAATGAGCCTATAACAGGCTACTGGTGAAGCCTAGTTTCAGTGAAAAGCCCCAGCGTGTTGGAGATGCCGGTACCATGAGATGACCACCAAGAACAGCAGCAGCAGTGGAGTGGAGTCAACCAGAGCCTGGAGTGCTACAGAGGGCAGAGCTGGAGAAGCCCTGAAGATCCTGTATGGATCCCAGACATTAAAACAAGAAGCTGTAACAATGAAGTTGCCTTGGATACCCAAGATGGTTACTGATGCCAGAGCCATGGGATACCTGCTGAAGAAAGTTGCTAACACAGAGTGGGACCAGCCCAAGAGAAAGGAGTTGTTGCAGTCAACAAAGATGAAGGCTGTCAATATGAAGACTGCTTTGACATCAGACATGGTGGTGCAGAGTTTGGAGTTTGCTCAGCTGGTTTGCTGTCTTGCTTTTGGAATGGTAATGTATATTCTGTAATGTTAGAAGTATGTGATCTGCTTTTTGATTTTTGATTTTATAAAGGAGTATAGTTAAGAAATAACATGAATCTCAGAGGAGACTTTTAACTTTTGATTTTATGCTATGGCTATAGACTCATGTGTTTGAACAAGCCAGTGGGGGTTAGGGAGTGTAATGTGGTGGTTGGAATATGCTTGGCCCAGGGAGTGGCACTACTAAGAGATGTGGCCTTGTTGGAGGAAGTGTGTCAAGGTGGGAGTGGGAAATGAGATCCTCCTCCTAACTTCCTGGAAGATATAGTCTCCTGGCTGCCTTTGGATCAAGATGTAGAACTCTCAGCTCCTCCAGCACCATATCTGCCTGTAGGCTGCCATGCTTCCCACCATGATGACAATGACCTAAACTTCTGAAACTGTATGCCAGCCCCAATTAAGTGTTTTTCTTTATAAGAATTGCCTTGATTTTTTTTTTGGAGGGGGGGTTCGAGACAGGGTTTCTCTGTGTAGCCCTGGCTGTCCTGGAACTCACTCTGTAGACCAAGCTGGCCTCGAACTCAGAAATCCACCTGCCTCTGCCTCCCAAGTGCTGGGATTAAAGGCGTGCGCCACCACTGCCCAGCAAGAATTGCCTTGTTGATGGTGTCTCTTCAAAGCAATGAAACCCTAACCAAGGTTTCAGCCCCATTCTCCTTTTCCTTCACCTTCATCTCCCAAAGTAGAGAAAGCATATTTTCTCAGGTTCTGAGGTAAAAGACAGAAGTTAAATAAGCATTATTTTAACCATAAGCATTTTTACAGACCTCACATTCATATGTTGACATTCAAACTCCTGGTTCCTCAGAAAGCGATTTTATTTGGAAAGGTCACTGCAGATGTCATTAAGAAAGACACTATCATACAGGAGTACACCACTACACCTGTTTCTCTCATTTTTCTTATTTCAAAAAATTACCAGGACTGAGGTATCAGGATAGATGGAGCACCTGGCTGGCATGTGTGAGGTCCTAGGCTCGGTCTCCAGTATTGGAAATGACAGTTATAGATCCTTCCCCACATTACATGCTCCCATATATACGTACCAACAGAGGCTTAAAAGGAGGCTCCACCTTCCGAGCCAGAAGTTCTTCCCAGTTAATGTGTCTGAAAAATGGATGAGCCTAGAAAAAGTCAAGGGGGATGACTGAATGATAAACCACCTTTCTAAAGTCATAAATCACAAATTAAGCTAAACATATATGAGTACCCAATATAACCATCACAAATAAGCAAAATTAGCATTAGGTTCCCCCAAACAGCAAACATCTCAGTTCCTACTTGGACTTCTCCAGCATCCCCAGGGCCAGCTCCAAGACGAGAAGCAGCATTTCTTTTCAGCAGCTTTAGGGAGGAAAAGAAGCACTGGTGAAAATCTGTAACTAATCAAATTGACTTTTTCCTTTATAGAATGTTGTCTCTATTTGTGCTCAAGGAATATGATTTAGAAATACCAGATACTGTTTGAGAATAAAAGAAAATCTTTTAAATATGTACTTTGCTTTAAAAACTTGCAAGTCTTTCCTGTTTAGTATCTATATATGACTCTAAACAAAATGAGTTAAATTCTTAGATGGGGAAGGGCTCAGGAGGCCCCATCTTTAGTGAAGGAGCTATTGGCTATATGGGAAGGAAGGTAATTCTTCTTTGGGGTATGGCCACTGGTATATTGCCCATGCTCAAGTAGCTAACTCCACATCCAGAGTTACGCAGGTAGCACTAACTGGACTGTGTAGGTTATTTACAAAGTTGGGAGGGGGAGGTGTTGGAGACATTAGAAGAGTTGAAGCAAAAGGGTGAGGACGAAACTATGCACATGCATGAGGTTCTCAAAGAATTATATGTAAATACATGCACCAGGTGTAGTGGTGCACACCTTTAACCCCAGGATTCAGGAGGCAGAAACAGGCAGATCTCTATGAGTTTGAGTCCAGCCTGCTCTACACAATGAGACATAGGGAGTCGCAAACAAAACAAAAAACGAAACAAATGACCAGGGTGTGGGGTGGGGATGGGGGTAGTGTATGTGTGTGTACCAAATTCTATCTGAGTAAGCCTTGCTGATGAGGTTGTCATTTAAGAGCCCTACCTTTTTAAGCAGATCTCGAGCTTCTTGTGTGAGGTAGGGAGGCAAATTAAGTTTACATTTGAGGATTTTGTCAATTGTTTTCTTTCTATTCTCCCCAGTGAATGGAGGCTAGGGATAGAAAAAAACCAAAAAGTTAGCATATAAAACCAAATTTTCATTAAGAATATTATCTAATTCCTGAATTGGATGGCTATACACTGAGATAGGAAAGCATGTTTAGAAAGTTAACTCAGAGGCTTCTGGCTTTAAGCAGTGAGGCCTAAGGAGCAATACTCTGGATGTCTTGCATGGTCAGTGAGGCGTCTCATCTTATGCTCCCATTTCTCTCTCTCTATTTCATTAGATTGCCATGACATAGGTCATGCTAATTTTCTTTTAATATTTAATTATGTGTACATATGGTATTGTGGATTTGTGCACATGTGTGTGTGTCACCACGAAGACCAGAGGCATCAGATCCCCTGGGACTACAGTTACAGGAGGCTGTGAGCAACCTGACAAGATGCTGGGAGCTGAACTTGGGCAGACTTCACTCTTCAACCACTGAGCAATCTCTCCAGCCCCTACAAAGGTCACTTTAATAAAAGTATCTTTAAAAGTATGAAATCCAGCCGGGCAGTGGCACATGCCTTTAATCCCAGCACTTGGGAGGCAGAGGCTGGTGGATTTCGAGACCAGCCTGGTCTACAGAGTGAGTTCCAGGACAGCCAGGGCTACACAGAGAAACCCTGTTTCTATAAAAAACAAATAAACAAACAAAAAGTATGAAATCCCTCAAAATCATAAGCTACCATTAATGCTAAACTGCTACTAACAACAAATGTTTTGGCTCTGAAAATAACTCCACCAGGAACATGTTCTAAAACCACAGCAAAGTGTTCTCACTATATGGCTTAGTAACTATCCAGCACAGAGCATAACACATGCAGGTTTAACGTGCACCTACTGCTCCAGTCAGCATGTCATACATTAATGCTCCCAAACTCCACCAATCCACAGCACGGTTGTGGCCGCTTCTCATCAAGATTTCAGGGGCCCTACAATGAGAAAAATAACATTCCTTACAATTTACCCACATTCATATCATCTGAATAAAATTATTAAACTAAGAAAACTAAGAGTAATTTAAACCAGGTAAAAGTTAGATATTACCCCCAAACCAGTTATATTTCTTTTAACATGCAGCTCTCACATGTATTCTATTGTTCCACAAAATGTGTGTGTGACTGTTCCATCATGAATAGATTCTTTGCATAGTCCAAAGTCTGTTAGTTTGACGTGACCTACAATGAAAGATTAAAGCATGATTATTCTGAGAATTTCAAGTATATGTGGTATTTGTACAGAGCATACAGATAATTCTTCTTTCCATTTAGCTTTTCCTTAATGAAACATTTCTTGAAGATGCTGAGAACTAGATGCTATGGGTTAAAAACTACTTAAAGACAGGGTACTGCCAGTGATAGAATCAGTGCAGTAGGAAAAAATACAGAACTAAAGCAACTGTCTAAAGCTCTGGCGTTACCCATATGTAGAATTCTGTTCTGTCCTAAAAAGCATCTTTGAAAATCTGGCTTAAGTTAATATATACCCTTAGTAAACATTCTGTATTCAAACAAAACTCATAGCATACTTCAACTGCATTGTTTCTTCACAGTGTACTTAAGAATTCTTATAACAGTCTTAGAAAGTACCATATGGCTTACCATGCCAATTGCTATCAGTTAGCAGAAACAAATTAAATTATTTACTGCCAAAAGCTGCCAGTGAAGGAAAAGAACTAAAATTTGCATAGGATAACCATTTCTGTTCCAGAAGGTGGGATTCCACCTTATACAAAGATTATTTCAGATTAGTTTCTCTCAGCTATCATTTAATAAGTCAGTGGCTCAGCAACAGCAAGGTCCCTATTACTGAAGGCTCCCTTCCGACGAAAGGCAGTGGATCATTTACTCACATTTATTCAAGTGTGAATATCTACTACATTCTGATACAAAAGAAGAAACTGGGCTATATTTATTTTTTATTTTCTCATTTTTAAGAAATTTTTAAGAAATTCATTTTATGTGTATGTAAATGCAACATGTGTACTGATGTCTAAGTAAGCCATGAGAGGGCTCAAAAACCCTGAACCTGGAGTTACTATGGCTGTGAGCCAATATGCAGCGCTGGGAACCCAGGTCTACACCCAAGCAACACACCGTCTTAGCTGCCGAGCCATCTCTCCAGCCCCTCAGAGCCCTTCTGGAGACTGGATCTGGGCAGGAGACAGAACCTGGCCACTCAATTACCTACTCAGGCTACCCTTGAATTTGATTATCTTTATTTAGACTCTACAGTGCTAGAATTAAAGGTTATGTGTCACTATACCTGGCCATAGCTTTTATTCTCATAGAACCAAATTATATATCCAAAGTTATGGATTTAAAAAAAGTAATTTTGCTATTCCACCATTCTCTTGTTCTATCCTTTGCCTTAGAACTAAGAATCAAAAGGGTTGGGGGCCATTAGCTTGGTGGTAGCATGCACAAAGAATAGGGTTCAGTTCTCAGAACAGGAAAAATAACTTTAAAGGAATACCTTAAATCAACAACAACGACTTCAGAATCAGAATGCAGCATGGGATAGGAAGGGAGGAATACAGACACAGTTCTAACAATGCAGTTTGTCAAGTCTATCATTTTTTCCATTGAAAAGAGTTTTGTGTTTTTATTTCAAATGTATGAGGGTTTTGCCTATGTGTATATATGTACACTACATGTGTGACTGGTGCCAGCAAACCCTAGTTTCAGATTCCCAGGAACTAAAGATTCAGATGTTGTAAGACATCTGGAATTAAACCCAGATTCTCTGCATGAGCAGGAGATATTCTTAACTCTGAGCCATCTCTCCAGCCCCTCACAAACAAATTTTTAAAAAGCACCATTTGTAACATTTATATTAGCCTGACCATTTTCTGTTTAAGAGTTTACACTAGTTAACTACCTCATAAATCATCCTATGGAGATCTAAGGGTCAGCAAATACACACAACCTTGTAGATGCCTTGGTCTTGTACATGCTAGTTAAATCTTCCCAGTTCCAACTCCAGCAGCAGAAACTGAGCTGCAGGGGCATGGAGCTACGGCCAGTGTTTGCTTTGCTACATCGATAGCTGCACAGAATGTTTGTTTCTCTGATTAATCTATGCCTAGTGAATATTTTATTACAGGGGCTGTATCAAATAATGTGGTTCAATTTCAGTCTTTTTCTTCTTCAAACATCAGTTAAAATTTATTATAAAAAGTTTTGCTTTTAGCTACATGGTGGCGGTACACATATGTAAGCCTACACTTGGGAGATGGAGGCAGGAAGATCCTAAGTTCAATGCCAGCTGGCTGTACAAAAAGACCATGTCTATGAAAACAAACAGGTTTTGCTTCTACTATTTCTGTGTTTCTGTCATTAAAACACAATGGCATAAATCAATATCAACATCTGAATTGGCTTTGGAGTCAAAACATTTTATGTAACTTTTTTTTTTAAGTTGTAAAGAATGGCTAATATGTTTTACTCTATTTAAGTTCAATCATAAAATACTAAATACTTAAAGTACCGGAAAGTATTGTGATGCTATGTATTCTGAGGGGGAAATACATGTAACAAAACAGAGATAAACATGGGAGCCTTGAAAATGGCCGTCATCTGTGTGGAAGGATTATATGCTGACTATTTACTACGGAATTGTTCATGATAAATCTCCACCTTGGTGATTAAGCATGATGTTCTCCGGCTTCAGGTCTCTGTAGATGATCCCTTTTTGATGTAAATGCCCCAAAGCCATGGAGATTTCAGCCAAGTAAAAGCTGGAAACAAAAGTGATTTAATAAAAATTTAAAAAGTAATCTATCCAAAGCAGTTTATGTATGGAACAAAATTCCTTGAAAGAAACAGACATGCACCAAAGACCAAATTAGTGGGGACAAAAGAATGAACTGGGAAGAGATGGCATAGGTAGATGCCACAATGGGGGGACATTTGTCACTCATTTTAGTCAAGCTAGACCACGTTTTAATTTTTCCATTAGAACATAGTGCTAAAGTACAAAGATGTCCAGTCTATTCTAACTATTATTGATTAGGTTCTAATCTCTCTGTGTAGGAATTAGGCCAACAGTCATTCAGATCAAATTCCTCCCACCTTCCCCCAATTTTTAAGATTCCACAGGAAACAGGGACTTTATTACTCTAAGAAATCAAGTCTTGGTCCTTATGGCCTGACCTGTAGAAGCCCACTCATCCCTTAGATAATACAGCTGTGTATTAATAGACAGTAATGCCCACAGTATCTGCCCACCCTCTTGCCAGCCAGCCCACAACTATAAACTGTGTGACACTCAAATTTATCTACCTCAAAAGAATAAAGGGCTGAGTCAACTCTGTCTGGACTGGAAAAGCACAAAGCACTGCAATACTGGCTGTGTAACAATGTTGCAATCCTGCAGATTACTCCAGGATGGAGAGGGTGTGTCCTAGAGGACTGAGGCAGTTTCACAGCTAGCAGGACCACAGCCTCCAACTGGGCTCAGAGAGCCTCCTCCAAAAAGGGGCACTTCATCCCTAAGGCTCTTAAATGCAGCTTCTGTGTTAGAAAAGGCCTGAAATTAAACAATGGAATGCAGTTCGGTAATTATGATAGAAAAAACATTTAAGTGTTTTCTAGTCAATTAATGTGTAGGTCAAACTGATTTATTGTTACCCAATACAGTCATTTCACAAAAGGATGTGTATATTTTTAATTTGAAGCAGATGCCATCTTACGAATAGGAGGGCAGATCCCATCCTGGCTATAAAATCAATCCACAGATGTATGTTCAGGGTTATCACCTCCCTAAGACTGCACCTTGGGAACTGGAAAGTCTAAAAAAAAGAGGAGATGATTTCTGATACTTTCCATTGCTCCACATATAAAATTTCACTGGAAAACCACACTCACCCACAACCAAGGCAGGCAGCTTACCAATTCAAGGAAATGCTGCAGTGAAGAGCGGTCCACCCAAGGCCTGGGGGCAAAGGAATCACATGACCTCCAATAGCTGCCCAGTTCCAAAGTTCCCCCTTGAGGTTCTGAGGAACTGACTGCCTCCAGATCAACTTACTGAATCGTGTGGCTGCCCACAGTGGGAAGGTGGTTTTGCTTTTAATTACATGAATAATTACCTGAATCCATACAACCACAAAAACTTTACTTACCAAGCTGTGTCTTCCATGAATATTCCCTCTCTTTCTAACTGCATAAATAGTTCTCCTCCTATAAAGGAAAAGTATTAGGAATAAATATCTTTACTTTCAGTCCTCTTCTAATGAGTTTGTTGTACTTTCTTCTATTTTTAAAACTGACTCCTTAAAAATGAAAAAACAAAACCAAAAAGCTGCTAAAAACTGAGGTCTTAAAGTCTCCAGGAAGCTATTTTTAGCAGTACTGTTATTCTATAAAACATCTAAGTTTAAGAACTAAAACTGGCTTGAAATTACAACTTTTACACCTGCAAACTTCAAAATATATAGATTTTTCAGGCCTGAAGTTTAAAAAGTCTTGATTAAAGCATCTCTAGTACTTTTCTCATATGTAAAAAAGTTGGTACACAATTAAGTCACCTAAATTTTACTGAATGTGACATTCCTTTTTTTCCAGAACCCTTATATAAACTGAATGAACTTTACAGTGACATAATTTGAGAATCAAAGTAAACAGTAATAAAGGATTATACTGTAAGATCCAGGACTCCATAAAGATGTAAATAAATGAACAGGTACGGTTTTCAGTGAAAACGGAAAGCTCTGCACAGCAGTAGAGCGCCGAGTACAGCAGTAAATGAAAGCGGCAGGCAGGGCGGAGTAAGAAAACCCCTTGGCGAACATCATTAACGGTTACAGTTATGAAGCAATGGACGCCAACACTGGGCCTGAAAGCCTGATGAGATTCTGAAGCAATCCCAAAGTATCTCCTCAAGAGACACTTATTAATTCCCAAGTCGAAAACCCACAGACATCATGTGACCACAATGAACAGTAACAGCAGTGGGACAAAGATCCAAATACCATGCACCTTCCTGTTCTGAACGCTGAGAAGGAACAGTGTCACTTGGGACACTGTCAAAATGCACAACCTCCATCCTAAAGAAACATCAGATAAACTCAAATTGATGGCATTCTACAGAAACTGTGCTATATACATTTTAAAAAATGTCAACGTGACAAAGACAGACCAAAGAACTGTTCCATATTAAAGGAAACTAAAAGTTATTATTATATCAATGTTAATTTCCTAACAATGTTATAACTAGTTACACAAGAAAATGTCTTTGAACTTAGAAAGTAAATGCTAGAGTTTTAGTTATATAAATCTTTGAATAGTACAAAAAATATGCCTGTGTATGTGTGCACGTCTGTACACACATACATATGTATGAAGGGAAGATAAGCAACTGCAGTGAGATGACGGACTATGGAGATCTAGGAGGGGGCAGGGATTCCACACTGTCTAGAGGATATAGGTGAGGAACCCTGTCCTACTCAAAAAATCTATATAAATCTGAAATTACAAAAAAAGTCACAAGATAAGCAGCATTAACAAAAAAGGGGTGAAATTGTGAAGCTTTCAGGTCCATGATAAGAGCTATTATGAAACTTGTTGCAGGTATGTCAGGCCCGGTGGCACATGCCTTTAATGTGGTTAGCACTCAGGCTGATCACTGAGTTCGAAGCCAGCCTGGTTTACATAGTGAGTTTCAGGATGGCCAGAACTGTATAAAGAGATCTTGTTTCAAAAAAGAAAAAGAAAGACAGAAAATACCAGGTGTGTGTGCACATCTGTGGTGTAGACATGATTCAGGAACCACATGTGGTAGTTCATACTTGTAGTAACCCCAACACATAGGAGGCTGAAGCAGGACTGCCTCAGCTACACAGTGAGCTCCAGGACAGCCTGGATTGCAGAATGAGACCTTGTCTCAAACCAACCAACCAACCAACCAACCAACAAAAGAAAAAATGAAAGGGAGTCGTAAATTCCCATCAGGGAGCAGGTCCTTAAAAATGTGATTGAAAGATGTAATTCAAAAACATTCAGCCGGGCAGTGGTGGCGCACGCCTTTAATCCCAGCACTTGGGAGGCAGAGGCAGGTGGATTTCTGAGTTCGAGGCCAGCTTGGTCTACAGAGTTGAGTTCCAGGACAGCCAGGGCTATACAGAGAAACCCTGTCTCGGAAAAAAAAAAAAAACCAAAAAAAAAAAAAAAAAAAAAATTCAGTATCTTATAATACTCTCAGTAAGTTTCCACATTTCAATTTAGAAAGGAATATTTAATGGGGTATGTGTATTACAGTAGATACCCTAGCTTATTATTGTTTTAATACTTGATTACAAGGAAATTTTAAATAAAATTTACAGACAGGAAAACCTTCTACGTTTCTTTCATATTTGTCTGTAGATAGAACCATTTGTTCACATGTGAATTTCTTTCTTTAATGTATTCATCAATAATTATCCTTTTTCACAATGAGAAAAAAGCATTTTTTACTGGAAAGAAATGTTTGAACCCAGTTTCTGGAACAAATGTAAATAATTACAGGAACTATGTACTAACCACTGAGATACTCAAGGATGAGGTAGAGTTTTCCACCGGTCTGAAAGGCATAGATTAAGTCCACAATGAAGGGATGCTTTACTTCCTCCAGAATATTCCGCTCTGCTTTTGTGTGAGCTGTGTCTTTAGCATTTCTTACTATCATTGCCTAAAGGAAAAGAGATGATCTATAAGAACAAAATAGTGAACATTTTTATCCTATGGTAACTGGAAAAATCTATTTTATGCTTTTCTGGCTAATACAGAATAGTTTCTACCAGAAACAGAGGTGGGTGAGGGTAATGTCACTGTTTATAAATATCTAAATTTGCTAGGGTTTTGTAGTAAACATGTAAATGAAAACCAAGATGAGTTTTTCTAGGCATCTGTAAACAGATCAAGCTTATGCAGACACTCACTAACAGGTGAGGCCTTAGTGTGCTCCCATCTTTAGGCCAAGAGAGAAGAAATAACATGAGGAATCCTGTCCTTGTAGCCCAGAATAGCAAGAGGAAAGACGTCAGTGATGACAAGAACGGAGCACGATGAGTAAGCGGACCAACTGTACTCAACCTGGCAACATGCTTCCCTGAGTGCCACAACAACAAAACTGTCAAGTTAAGGTGAAATGTGGAAGTTTAAAAAGTACTCCATGGAAAATTGGCCCAACAGGACAGGACCTGTCCAGGGAACCCACAAGGTCACCACGTGAATGAGCGGTTAGATTCAGCTGGAGGAGGAGACAGAGGCCATAAAATGGAAGGCTGTACATCCAGGCAAAAGTGCTGAAAGCTTAAGAGGCAAAAAACTACTGAGATGAACGATGACAACCCTCAGCTTTTAGTGGAACTGTGATGTTTAGAAAGAAATGAGACAGAGCAGGTGCCCAGCACCAGAACCTAGGAAAATTGACTTACAACTAAGAAAATGAAGATAAATAAAAATTAGAAAGGCCAAAGGTTTGTCATTTGTGCTTGTAGCCGGATCAGCTTTAAGAAATAATGAAAGACCGGTGTGAAAGCATGTTCCTATAATTTCAGCACTTGAAATAGACAGAGGCAGGAAGATCAAGAGTTCAGGGACAGTTATGGTTATTAATAAGTTTGAGATAAGTCTAAACTATATAAGATTTGTTAATAATAATAATAGTAATAATAATAGCATTTTGAGAAAATTATGTAGTTTTGGACACATTAAGCGTAAGTTTCAGGAAATAATTCCAGTGGTTTTTTTAAGCCCCCAGTATTAAGGGACACTTACACACATTATATCAGTTGTAACAATATCTACAAAGGTTAAAAGACTAGAAACAAACTGAATGTCCATATGTAGTATACTGGCTGAAAGTCTACAGAGTCTACATACACACAGCCATAGAAAGAATGAGCAACATTTCTCTGAGGGTGAGGTGAAAAGAGCACATGAAGGACTGCGTCACGCAGTCCGCACAGTCCACGCCCCACTTCGTCAGAGTGAGGGGGTACAAACTGAGGCTGGGCCGACGACAGAGGCCTACGAGTCCAGTATTGAAAGCAGATAATTACGTTACAGTTACATTGAAGTATGAAAACACCCATATTCTTAATGGAATTTAGGGGTAAAAAAAAATTAGTGTCCACAAGTAACTCTCAAATTACACGGCAAAAGCTGACATTAAAAGTTTGAATGTTCGCCAGGTAGTGGTGGCGCACACCTTTAATCCCAGGACTGGGAGGCAGAGGCAGGTGGATTTCTGAGTTCGAGGCCAGCCTGGTCTACAGAGTGAGTTTCAGGACAGCCAGGGCTACACAGAGAAACCAAAAAAAAAAAAAAAAAATTGAATGTTCAGCAAAATAGAGATGTTTAGCAGTGGTGCACAGGCATACATCCAAGTAAAATAACCATACACATTAAATAAATCACTTTTAAATGAAAGTTAAAAGTAGACCGACTCAAAAGTTAAACAATTCAGGGCTGGAAAGATGGCTCAATGGTTAAGCTGCTTTTCCAGAGGACTCAGGTTCAATTCCTAGCACCTACATGGTGGTTCAGAACTGTCCATAACTCCAGTTCCAGGAGATCTGACACACTCTTCTGGCCTCTATGGGTACCAGAAATGCACAGACATATATGCAGGCAAAAAATACTCACACATATAAAATAATAAAATGTTTTCTTCAAAAAGTGGAACAAAACAATTCCTCTTAAAAACTGAATAGATAGCTGGGCAGTGGTGGCGCACGCCTTTAATCCCAGCACTTGGGAGGCAGAGACAGGCGGATTTCTGAGTTCGAGGCCAGCCTGGTCTACAGAGTGAGTTCCAGGACAGCCAGGGCTATACAGAGAAACCCTGTCTCAAAAAACAAAAACAAAAACAAACAAAAAAAACAATTAAAAAAAAAAAAAACAAAACTGAATAGTCATCAGAATTTAAGGGGAATTACACATATGTGGCAGCAGAGAAGAAGGGATGGTGGATAGACAAACTACAGCAAAATGTCAGTGTGGCCCTGGGGAGATGACTGTCACAGCAACAGCTCTGCAAGCATGAGAACCTGAGGAGCTGAGTTCAAATTCCCCACACCCACATAAAGCTGCGCATGGCTGTGTGTCTTTAACTCCAGCACTGAGAAACAGAGACAAGTAGATCTCAAGAGATTACTAGCTGGGCCTGGAGAGATGGCTCAGTGGTTAAGAGCACCAACTGCTCTTCCAAAGGTCCTGAGTTCAAATCCCAGCAACTACATGGTGGCTCACAACCATCCATAATAAGATCTGATGCCCTCTTCTGGTGTGTCTGAAGACAGCTACAGTGTACATACATATAATAATAAATAAATTAAAAAAAACTAGCCAGGCTGGCTGAGAAACTGTCAACTCCCAGTTACCCAGTTAATTAAGTAAGAAACTATACTGTGTCTCAGGCCAGTAAGGCAGAGGATGAGGATGATAGAAGATACTACATCCCTGGGCCTGGTGCCATATACCTCAAATCCCAGCACTCGGGAGGTAGAGGCAGGTGGGTATCTCCCAGTGTGAGGTCAGCCTGGTCTATATAGAGTTCCGGGCCAGCCAGAGCTGCAGAGTGAGACTGTCTTAAAAAAGAAAGGAAGGAAGAAATAAAGAAAGAGAGAGAAAAAAAAGGAGAAACAAAATGCTGTGGTCAGGTGGCTGGAAAGATGGCTGAGTGCTTAAGAGGATCTGCTTGCTACTGTTGCAGAGGACTTGGCTCCCCACTCCCACTGCAGCTCACAGCCATGTGGAACTCTGTGGGATTCAATGTTCTCTTCAGGCTTCAACAAGCACCAGGCACCAGGCACGCATGTTGTGCACAAACATACTACATACAGGCAAAAGGTCAGTGACTACCCGGGACAAGAGTATCACTGAAAAAGAGTCAAGGCAAAATACTAGAGTGAAAGCAAAATCACAGCTTGAAACAGCACAGGTGGAGTTGGTGGGAAGGCTCAGCAGATAAACGCACCTGCTGTCAAGCCTGATCCCTGGGATGCAAATGGTGGAACCAATTCCTGCAAATTTTCCTCTGAGCTCCATACACACACACACATCATGGAATGTACAACACACATCCCAAATAAATGAGAAAAAGAAAGAAAAAGAGCAGAGGTGTTAGGTAATGTGGACCTTACTTCTTAAGCCAAGTTCTAAAGATGCAAAATGAGATCTTGAGTGAACGACAGTTTTCCTTAAACATGTAACGGACATGAATTTCTTTATAAAGAAAGAGGTGGCAGGAAGCTGCACATATTGACATACACCTGTAATCCCAGAACTGAGGAGCCTAAAGCAGGATGGTAATGATGCCAGCCAGAGCAACTTAGCAAACTCTTGACATCTGCCGTGGTTAAAGCCAGCTGTGGCAGTGTACATTTGCAACTCCAGCACTCCTACTTCAAGAAGAGAGGTCTTCAATGGGAGAGCTGTCTGGAAGCTTGCAGGCAGCCATCCTAGATTATATACTGTGGAAGAAACAAGATGAAAGGAGAGAACCGATTCCCAAATACTGTCCTCTGACATTCACTCACACTGAGGTGCGATGCATGTGCACGTGCCCTGACAAACACAAGTATAAAATTGTTTATGGGGGAAAAAAAGCCAGGAGAGAGGGGAGAACAAGAGTGATCAAATAACAGAGTAAAGTACCAAAACAAATAGGAAGGAACAGGATCCAAAACAGAGCAGTTAGCTCCAGAAAAGCACACATTTCACTAAGTAAAAACTGCAGGTAAGACAGTGCTGGAATAGGGACTAGGAAGGGCAGCCAAAAGTCATGGATGGATGTCTCACAAGGTGGACCAGAGGGGATGGTCCTGGCTGAGCAAGAAGAGGGGCAGAGATGATCATCTCTGAGCAGCTAAGAGAACAGAAGGATTTGTGCAGGCTGACACCAAAACGCTGTTGGGCACTTGAGGTCCAAACAAGTAATAAAATGGAGTTGGAGTGTCTCAATTTTTCCCAAAAGCAATCTATAGACTTGTGCAATTTCTGCCAGAAAATGCTCAGTGAGTGATACAGGGACATAGGGAAGTAAACTGATTCAGATTAGCATCTCACTAAATAGAAGCTCAGCGGGGTAATGAGTGAATCAATTACAGACTACAGTAATTAGAATGGCCTCAGAATAAAATAAGGACACAAAGACCTTGACTTAGAATGGAAGTGGAAACTGACGGATGAGTTAGGTGATACAAAGGCAATGACAATACCAGAATAACAAAGCCTGGACACAAGAGGAAGAAGACTTAAATATTAGTGAATCTGAAGAAAAAAACAAAGAGAATATATGTATATATATGTGTATATATATATATATATATTTGTGTGTATATATATATATATATATATATATATATGCATGCATATTGGAAAAGGGGTTTTGACTGGAGGGTGGCTAAGTAATTTTAAAAATAAGCTTATTCATTGTTCCCTTGAATGACAGAGCAAGTAAATTAGAAATAGAATATTAGCATCCAGCATGCTATCTGCACACTATGTATTAAACACTGTGTACAATACAAGGTAAATACCTTGTTTAATACAAGGTGGAACACAGGCACAGGCAACCTGTGAGTCACAAAACTTTGGCCAAAGGCCCTAGAATGCATACTGTAGGTGAGTGAGTGCCTTGTACAAGATTAAAGCAGCTTGCTTCCAAAGATGGTTACTAAGAGTCTTTCCCTCAATATTCTGAGCAAATAACCAAATAGGACCATTCCCATAAGGAATAAAATCTGATAAATCTGATAGATGGGCCGTTTGTCTCTATGATGTAAGAAAAATCAAAACAAAAACACTTTAAAGAAGCCTATTATCATCATCTCATTTAGGGGTTTAGAATTAAAACCCTAGCTGTTCGAAGAAGTAGGTTTAACCTGATTTGAGTTATCATACAATACATCCGTGCACTGAAAGAGTACATGAGGACAAGGAGGGCAGGCGAGATGGCTCAGCAGGTAAAGGAGACTGCCATCAAGCCTGACAACCTGAGTTTGATCCTCAGGAACCACATGGTAGGAGGAGGAAACTAACTCCCAAAAGTTGTCCTTGGGCTCACACAAATAGACAAAACTTTAAAAATATAATAAAAAAAAATTAAAGATAACATGATACTCATTAAGATATATAAATTTTAGGGGTTTTGTTTGGTTGGTTGGTTTTGGGTTTTGGTTTTGTTTTGAGACAGGTCTCTCTATGTAGCTCTGTCTGTCCTGAAGCTCACTAGCTCACTATATAGACTACTTTGGCCTCAAAATTGACAGAGCCTGCCTCTGCCTCTTAAGTGCTGGCTAAGATTAAAGGCCTGTGCCATCACACCCAGCTAGTTAAAAAAAAATTTTTTTTTTAAAGTCATTTGTAAAAATACCAGTAAAAGGAAGCAAACAAACATTAGAAGCTACAGCTAATAGGAGCTAAGAAAATCAGATCATCAGCCCAGGATCCAATATCTACTACTGCAACTCCAGTAGGACCGGGCAGAGGAGAGGGAAACTGTCAAGGGACTCACACAAGAAAACTTCTATAAAGGACTGAAGTGCTGGTTAAGAGTAAGAGTAAGTTACGGTTACTTCTTTTTAATCAATAATCAGTTAAATAAGACTTTCCCCCACAGAGCTTCTCAGAGAGCTGCACTTGGTTGGACACCTCAGACTGTGTCTGTGGTTCTGTTTTACTCATAGGACTATTTCTCCCATTGGAATGAAATGATTTAACAAAATATGAAAGATCTTGGCTAGAAAGATGGCTCAACAGGCAGAGACACCTGCTGCCAAGCTGATGACCTGACTCTGATCCCTGGGACTTACCCGGTAAAAGTAGAGAACTGAGTTTGTCCTAAATTGTCCTGTGGTGGCTCATGCCTTTAATTTTAGCATTCAGGAGGTGGAGGCAGGTGGGTCTCAGACAGCCTGGTCTACAAACTGAGTTCCACAATAGTCAGAGAGGTTAGACAGAGAAACCCTGTCTCAAAAAAACAAAACAAAAACAAACAAAAATTAAGTATGAAAGACCTACTATTCTTTTACTTTGATTATTAGTATACACCACAAACCCATAGCATTGCTGAGTGTGGCATTTTGGATGAATATGATCTAAATTTTGAATTTTTTCATATTAAGAGAAAGTGGATAATTGAAAGCCAGGAAGATCCATCAACCCTGAAAGTAATCTTGAATAAACTGCCTGAAGAAATCAGATACCAAAGATCTCAGGAAAACTTTGACGTTATCACTAGCATGTTCATAATTCAAGTGCAGATAAAAGAGGTCACGTGAAATAACTTACAGGACAATGGATACCATCCATGCTAAGCTTAAAAGTTCTAGGCTGGTGACTATGGAGTGAGACATGTCTCCAAAACAAAAGAAGGGACAGGTATAGTGGCCACACACCTTTAATCCCAGCATTCAGGAGGCAGAGGCAAACACATCTCTGAGTTCAAGGCCACCCTGGTCTGCATGGAGTACCAAGCTACCAAATGCTATTTAGTAAGGCCTTGTCTCAATAAATTAAAAGAAAAAGGAGAAGTAAACAAAAGGGGGTGGGATTACCATTGTCCCTTTCTCTTTTAATTAAAAAACATTTTAAAAAGACAAAAAAATCCTTGCCAGGCTGTGATGGCACAGGCCTTTAATCCCAACACTAGGGAGGCAAAGGCAGGCAGAGCTCTGAGTTCAAGGCCAGTCTGATCTACAGAGCCAGTTCCAGAACAGTCAAGGCTACACAAAGAAACTCTTGTCTCAAAACACACAAAAAAACAACAAAAATTTTTTTCCAAATATATTTTACATGTGTGGGTGCTCTGTCTGAATATATGTACCATGAGTTATAGATGGCTGTGAGGCACCGTGTGAGTGCTGAGAGTCTCACAGCCCTCTGGGACAGCAGCCAGTGCTCTCCGCTGCTGAGCCATCTCTCCAGTCCCATTGTCCTATTTAAGTAGTAGTGTATAAATGGGTGACACAGTGTAGTGGCGGGGTTCTATGTGCTTATTTCTACTCTGCACCTCCTAACAACAAATCAGCATCACTAAAATGACAAGACATTAAAGAGGACATAGACAATGGATGACAGTATTCTTTGATAAAACTCCAGGCCCACTAGGGCTACACAGGGAGAGCCTGACTCAAAGAAAAAAGGGTGAGCGGGACCATATTGGAAAGAAATATTGAACTCTAGCTTTGGACCTTGACAGGAATAGAGAAAGCATAATACGAAATCCCTTAAATAAAAACGTGTTGGGGGTAGGAGGTGGGGGTAGAGATGGCTCAGTGGTTAACAGCACTGGTTGCTCTTCCAGAAGACCCGGGTCCAACTCCCAGCACCCCACACGACAGCTCCTAACTGTCTGTGACTCCAGTTCCAGGGGATCCAACAACCTCACCCAGACATACATGCAGGCAAAACAGCAATGCACATACAATAAAATTAAATAAGTCATTTTTAAAAGGAAAAAATAAAACAAAACTTTAAAAAAGTTTTTTGCTGGGCTGGAGAGGTGGCTCAGAGGTGGTTAGTAGCACTTGATGCTTTCACAGAGGAGTTCACAGCCAGCTCTAACTCCAGTGACAGGGAATCCAACGCATTCTTCTGACCTCCATCATCAATAGGCATACATACAGTACATGTGCATACATGCAGCAAAACACTCATACACATACAATAAATGCATCTGTTTTTGGTTTTTCTTGGTTTTTCGAGACAGGTTTTCTCTGTATAGCTCTGGCTGTTCTGGAACTCACTCTGTAGACCAGGCTGGCCTCGAACTCAGAAATCCACCTGCCTCTGCCTCCCGAGTGCTGGGATTAAAGGCACGCGCCACCACTGCTTGGCAAATAAATGCATCCTTAAAACAGATTTTAAATTATTGATTTTAAAAACAAAAATTAAAACTATGGTGCAAGCCTTTAATTCCATCACATAGGAGGCAGAGGTAGGCGGATCTCTGTTATAGGCAAGGCAGGGCTACATAGATCTTATAACACTATATAACTTTAAAACAAAAACATTAGAAAAGAGTTATAAATGTGGGGGTTAAGAGCAATTGCTGCTCTTACCAAGGACCTAGGTTTGATTCCCAGCACCTACACAGTGGCTCACAAACTATAACTCCAGCTCCAAGGGATCTGATACTCTCTTCTGGACTCTGTAGGTACCAAGCATGCTCATGTACAGAGATATACACGTAGGGAAAACACTCATCATAAACATAAAATTTTAGAAGAAAGAGCCGGGCAGTGGTGGCACACGCCTTTAATCCCAGCACTTGGGAGGCAGAGGCAGGCAGATTTCTGAGTTCGAGGACAGCCTGGTCTATAGAGTGAGTCCAGGACAGCCAGGGCTACACAGAGAAACCCTGTCCAAAAAAAAAAAAAAAAAAAAAATTTTAGAAGAAAGGAGGAAGAGCAGACAAGGAAAGAGGGAGGGAGGAAGGGAGAAAGAAGGAAAGAGAGAGGGAGAGAGAGGGAGAGAAGGACAGAAAATATCAAATATCTTTTAGAAAAATCATCAATGGATAAAAGGATTGGCAATCAGACTAACAAGAGATAGCTCAACAGAAACTCTCAGATATGTGTGAATGAGGCAAAGTTCTAAGTAAAAATTATTTTTGACACAGAAAATATTCCCAGAGATTTTAATAGTTGGCTTGGTTAGCATGTATGAGGGCCTAGGTTCAAATCCCAGCCACACACACACACACACACAAACCTAAACAATCAAAGAAGTATAAAGGTATAATAAAGAGATTCTTGACTGGGTGAGCTACCACATGGCCATAATCAAAAGGCTGAGATGGAAGAAAAATTAGAAATTTGAAGTCAGGCTAGTTTACATAGTAAGACTCTGCCTCAAAAATACAATTTAAAATATATGAATCTACAAGGCATGCTGGTATACACCTTTGATACTCTGGTAGCAGAGACATGTAACTTTTTGAGTTTGAGGCCAGCCTGGTATACATAATGAGTTTCCAGGCTATAGTAAGTCCCTGTCTCGCTCTCTACCCCCCAAAGTCAAAGGCTGGGGTATGTCTCAGTGGTATAGCGCTCACCTAAAACAATCAAACAGGAAGAGTCATGGCTGAGGAGAATGCTCATTGGGTAAAATCCTTGCCTTGCAACTATGAGGACTTGAGTTTGAATCCCAGAACCCATATAAAAACCAGATATGGTGAAGTTAGTCTATAATCCCAGCACTTCTGCAGCAATGATGAGAGGCAGAAGACAGGAGACACTCAGAAGCTTGGTGGATCAGTTAGTCTGGTGTATAACGTGGAGAACAACAAAAGACCTTACTTCAAACAAGGTGAAAAGTGAGGACCCACACCCACCATCCTCTGACCTCCATATGCACACCATGGCACATGAACACCCAAACTCACACACAGACATGTACACATACGGAGATAGAAAATATATAAAAATTTTAAATATGAATCAAATTTGTTCTAATGTCATTAGTGCAGTATTAGGAAACAGGGAAGAGTCAGTGAGCACCCAGAGCTCCTCCCCAGAGCTCCAGATTGTTTACTACCACAGTGCCATCACTGGCTCCCAAACACACCTTTCCTGTGGGTTTCCCCTTGGACTAAGCCCCATACTTTCTATTCAACAATCTGCTGATATTTGCTCAGTTATCACCTACATGAACTCAACTACGAAAGTAACATATCTTGAATGTTGATGCATACTTTTAAATTATGCCTGGATTTGGAAGGATAAGGCAACAGCACCATGAGTTTAAGGCCAGCCTGGACTACACAGTGACCCTGTCTCACTACCACCACCACCACCAAAAAGCAATTATAAACAAACATCTTTAAGAACTCTTTCTCAAAGCAAGATGGTCATTACAACAAGAAAGCAGGGTATAAATAAAGAAACACAAAGTCATGACATGCAGAAAAGAGGGTGGGATGTTGAAGGAGCCAAGATCCAAGGACTGTGGCAAAGGGGGCCTCTTAACGACAGACATGTCTAGAGGAACAGGGAATAAAAGGCTACTAAGGAAGCCAGGCATAGTAGTGCACACCTGTAATCTCAGGAGATGAAGACAGGAGGGCCAGTTCAAGGCCAGTCTTGGTTATATGAGACCCTGTCTCAAAAACAAACAAACAACAGGAAAGTCAATGAAAATGAACCAAAAGGGCAAGACAGAAAAAGGTGAGTTAGGAGTGAAAGAAATTAAATTATTAACTAGCTTAACAGTTACTAGAACTGCCGTATTAAAAGCAGTAATAGTATGCGTAACGTTCAGAATGTGGAGAGCAGGAGCTGAGAGTTCAGAGTTCACAACGGCAAGTGCTCTCCCTTCTACCCTCACCAGAAATAAAACACATATAAAACAAAATACACCTCACAACCTAGTTTCCGTTCTGCAAGGAGAATTGTTAGAAATATGTTTCCTTTTCTGGGGAGAAGGGGTGCTGCAGATTAAACCCTGGGTCGCATAGATCCTGGACATGCACTCCACCCCTGGGCTAAAAGCACAGCCCCTACAGACAGATCTTACAGCAGTTAAGATATAGCACAGAGAGTGAAGGGGGGAAGGAGTCACCTTTTTAAGCACCTTCATGGCAAATATCTTCCCAGTATTTGCTCCTGTTACTTTTCGCACTTGAAAAACCTGGACAAAGAATGAGTGTTTGAATGTTATCAAAGCCAAACCATGCAGGTCATCTTCCACCATCCCATTTATAAGAAACAAGTGATACTGTTGTTTATACTATAAGAAGTGCATCACAAAGGACTGTGCACAAAAATGATCTATTAGTAGAGGCCACATTTTTAGGGACTTAAGGAAATCTGTGAACCGTGGGCCTTTCTATGGTTTGCTGCCACCTGATGGCAGTGTTTGGAAATACCCAGCTAAACAGCACTCAAAATCCTAGTTCACTGAGCACAAGCTATCAGTGCTCCCAACCTTGAAAAACAAATGTCTAGTTTTCTATATAAATTGGTTCCAGGGATAAACTGCTATTATTTCACATAACAGTGACAATAACGTTTTTACTCACTCTATTGAGATGACTTCTTACCCAACACTTACAATTAACAACTAACATATATAAGATTCAAACTGCTACACATTCAGGAATGATTAGAACATATTCAAATGTTCCCCTAACCTTAAGAATAAACTACAAACATCACACTTGTAAATACTGACATGAGAATAGTATAGACAGTTCTTGATCTAATCAAGTTGTAAAACTCTCTTAGAAGTGAATGTCTAGTTCTTAGATATTGCAAGTTAAAGAAAATGCATTCAGATTCAAGCCTAACACATAATTTAACATACATGAAGTGAGGCGTGTCGTACCCATGTTTAAAGGGGAATCCTGTATAAGGTTCCACTGGGACAAAGAAAAGAAACAGTCTCTAATAGCAGAGCTGACCTGGTACACTGTTCACTTATTCAGTAAATACTGAGGGCTTCCATTCTGCCTACGTGTAGTGAGCGATAGGGAAGGAAGAAGACTGAACTTCTACTTTCAAATCATGAGTCACGGTCAGACCCTACACCGATGAATGGAACCAGTGTGTAAAAACCAGCCACCCCAGTCAAAGGTAACTATTTCAAAACATGTCCTACCTTTCCATAGCCCCCTTTACCAAGTACCCGAAGTAGCTCAAAACATTCTGGTCTGATTTTTTCTGGCCCTCTGTTCACACTAGTTTCTGAGATTTCAAATTTCTCACAATGTTCCATGCCACTAGGAAGAAAAGCAAAACCAAAAGTGAATTTGCAAAATGTTCAATTATATACAGCACATTGTAAGAAAGGAAAGAGAAATGGATACAGTTAGGTAAAAGAAGAAAAAGTGCACAACAGTAAATGTGCTATCTGTGCTCTGAGTCACCTGATGATTGAGACAATGACACATCTGGGTCAAGATCAGGGCAGACTGGGAACTGTTTACCTGCTTGCTCACAGAACTTGTATTATTACTTATTTTCTTAAATATCAAGCACCAGGGCTGGAAAGATGGCTCAGCAGTTAAGAGCACTGACTACTCTTCCCAAGGTCCTGAATTTAATTCCCAGCAACCACAAGGTGGCTCATAACCATCTGTAATGGGATCTGATGCCCTCTTCTGGTGTGACTGAAGACAGCAACAGTGTATTCATATACATTAAATAAATAAACAATTCTTTAAAAAAAAAATACCAAGCACTCCCAAACTAAGAAAATTAGAACATGTTTACTAAGCTGACAAAGTAAACAAGCCTTCTACTTACTCAGATTTCATTCATTCAAAATGTCCACGAGATTAGTTATTACCCAACATTCGGCAACTTTAGCAGAAGATTTAGGATCTTTCAGAAATGACTCAATTAGTTGTTAAACAGCTCAGGCCTATCTCAAACTGATTAGGTAACCCAAGCTGGCCTCAAAGTCATCCTCCTGCCTCAGCCTCCTGAGTGCAAGGATTACAGGCACTTACCACCACACCCAGGTTTGTTTTGTTTAAAATTTGATAATAAAATATATCTGCATTTCTTCCCATGTCTGACTTTTCCAAGTTACTAGCTTAAAGACTCCAAGAAAGGAATGGAGTACGTCTGCCATATACATGCTCCTTAGGTAAGCAGCCAGTCTTCTCCACCTCTTGTCATGCTCTCTACTGGAGGGTGGAGTAAGGGGCAGGCTAACCACACACTCACCTAACAGAACCATTCAACACGACTCAAAAGTGCATTAGTCTCTCTGTCTGAATGATGAATTCAAGTATTTGGGAACGCTAGCAATAATTTTCAGTAAGAAAAAGTTACACACACAGTTTTCTGTATTAAATGAATAAAACTTCCTATAACTTAAACTCATATTCTTATTTCATCTTTTTCTACATACAGAATATTAAAATTCTCATGTCTATTCAGCAACTCAATAAGTGATTTTATAAACATGAGCGGTGTATAAACAGCTTATTAAAGCCCCTTCAGGCTATGAACAGGTACAACCTACTTGAAAGAGACAGCACAATGGGAGTCTTTCCATATACACTTACAGTTCATACGGTCCGACTCCCCCATGGTCCATGCTTTCGTTTAACTGACCCTGAAAAATATTTAAGTTTTAGTAATAAATAACACCAGAAACTCAAATTTTAAGAAGTTCAATGCTTATTCTTATAATTCAGAGAGAGCGAATGAAATAAACCAGTTTAAAGTCTCTACTTCACTACCAGGCAAACATGGTGAGCAAAATAAAGTACACAAACAACATTGGAGATTGCGTTTTCAAGGTTTTTCATTTTATACAACCAACTACAGTAGCTACTCATTCATAACCTGAAACAAAACAAAGGGAGTCTTCCTTCAGCAATTATACTTATCATCTGTTAAATAATATTTTTGATGAAGTTAAAGGTATTACATTATGAAACACTAAATCAAATTATATATTTCTGTTAGGTAGACTAACATGTCATAAACATGAACATGCCTAAGACAACCACAACTAGCTCAAGATATATAATGTACAATGTGGCTAATTGAGGCAAAATAATTAACTAACCAATATAATGGTTAACCATCATACTGACCAAACATTTATTCTAGCACAGAATGAAAATTGGAATTAACCTATTAAGCACTGGCAATGAACAACTCCAAAATTAAATCAAGAAAATGCTATTTACCACAGAATCAGTAAAAAATAGTTTGGAAGATCTGGTGTGATGGCACATGCCTTTAATACCAACACTTGGGTGGCAGAGGCAAGCAGATTTCTTTGAATTTGAAACCAGCCTGGTCTACATAGTAAGACCATGTCTCACAAAACAAAACAAAACACAACACTCAATAGCTTACAGTGGGACTGGAGAGATGACTCATGGTTAAGAGAACGTGTTGTTCTTTTAGGAGGTCCAATGTCAGTTTAGAGGTCAAGGCAGAAGAAACAATGAAGTTTTGAGGCTAGCCTACTCTAAACAAGGAGGTCCAGGCTAACTAGGACAAAATAGTCAGACTCTAATAAATAAATAAATAAATAAATAAATAAATAAATAAATAAATAAATTTTTTAAATGGGGGGGGGGACCTGGTAGAATAGTCCTATAATCAATTCTAACTACTTGATTAAAAGACTGTGATCATAAATTCAAGACTATGCATACTGCATAGAGTATGTTCACAGTCACCCTGAACTTGACAAGAGTTCATATGAAAAACAAAAGGTCTTGATATATATCTCAGCATCAGACCATTGGACTGGTATGTGCAAAGTTCTGGGTTTGATCCTCAGCAGGTCTAGCCTCTCTTAAAACAAAACAAAACAAAACAAAAACCATAGAAGAATTGTGATAAAACTGGTGTTACACAATTGTTTATTTCTTTAATGTTGGCTTTACTTAATTTTAAATTAAAGACCACAGAGTAGTTAACAGGGAACCTCCTTTGAAGCCACCTCAGCAGACAAGCCCTCAGGCTGTGGTTCATTTCCTGAGCCTGTCTCACCACCTGCACCTGCACCACAAATGTCCTAACGTTACTTTACAGAACAGGGACATCTGAGGCACAGTTCCTTTCTGCTATTCAGTACACCTTTACAAAAGCTCTCACTTTAAGTTTCACCTGTGTGAAGTAGAGTCCCGCTAAAGCAAAGTGTGTGTGTGTGTGTGTGTGTGTGTGTGTGTGTGTGTGTGTGTGTGTATGCAATAACAATTAATGAAAAAGAAGCCATGAATTAGAAAGACAACAGAGAGGGGTATTGGGAAGGTTAGGAGGGAGAAAGGGGAATGGAAAAGTATAGCTATATTATAATCTCAAAGTCTTTTTTAAAAATTCTATGTAGGCCGGGCAGTGGTGGCGCACGCCTTTAATCTCAGCACTTGGGAGGCAGAGGCAGGTGGATTTTCTGAGTTCGAGGCCAGCCTGGTCTACAGAGTGAGTTCCAGGACAGCCAGGGCTACACAGAGAAACCCTGTCTCAAAAAATCAAAACTAAAACAAACAATCTGAACTCTAATTTATTAGCATGAAATCTTAATGAAGATTGAGCACTTCATAAAAATTAAAATGAGTTGTTCCCCAATGGAAAAAATCATCCTTAATCCAGACATGAACTAAAGTAAACATCCAAGCCACATCATGGCACATGTAACCGCTCCTCTTGGGATGCAAGGGCGATAGGCTGAGTTTGACACCAAGCCGGACTACACAATGAGACCATATTTCAAAACACAAAGCAAGGGTGAGGGTGCACGGTATGGGCATAGTAAGATACACTTGTATTCCTAGCATTTGGGAGGTAAAGGAAGGGCAGTCTAAGCTACATGCTACCCTATCTCAAAAATAATAAACAGCCGGGCAGCGGTCGCACACGCCTTTAATCCCAGCACTTGGGAGGCAGAGGCAGGTGGATTTCTGAGTTGGAGGCCAGCCTGGTCTCGAAAAACCAAAAAAAAAAGAAAGAAAATTTTTCAATCAAAAGAATAAACAATGAGTGTGTGTGTGTGGAGTGTGTGTGTGTTGTGTAAGTGTGTGTGCACCATCTCAAGCTCATGACATGGTATGCATGTGGAAGTCAGGGGACAACTTGTGAAAATTAGTTCCCTCTTTCTATCATGTGGGTTCCAGGAATCAAACTTAGGTTGTCAGCTTGGCAGCAAGCTCCTTTACCCACTGAGACATCTGGCTGGGCTCTAAATAATTTTTTTTTTTCTTTTTTTTGAGACAGGGTCATTCTATGTAGTCCTGGCTATAACTTGCCGTTCAGACCAGGCTGGCCTTGAACTCAGAGATCCGCCTGACTACTGCAATTAAACGCATGTCCTACCACACCTGGCAGAATGCCCTAACTTTTTGCCAAACGAAATCCTGCTATCTCATTCTAAAACTTGTGTAATATGTCTCTCCAATTATTTCAGATTTTTAACTGGCAGAAAAAAACAAAATTCTCCAGAGGAAAACTTTCCCTTAGTTTCAACTTAATACCACAGAAATATAGACAAACACAGGAAGAAAAAACCCTCATCATCAAAATCCTCTTACTCATTATTGTGACTACCCATTACTTTATTCCTCTAAGTTTTTATTCTGTTTTCTTAACTCAGATAATAGACACTCATCTTTATAAATTATCAATTTAGTTTCATAATTTACAACATAAAGAATTAACTACATAAATGCTTATACTTACTAACATAGATTCCAGTACAAAATACTCACAAAGGTGTTATCTGTGTGATCAATGGTTAAAAACAAACAAACAAAATACAATAGTTCTAAAGACACTGTAGCTTTGGATACTTGGACTTGTTATCGAGTGGCTATGCATAGCTGATGGTAAAATGACTTGGACTCAGCAATGGCTGGTTCTGACAAGGTACAGTCCATGAACCAGCAAAATGTCCAATAAGCCAGAGTATTCTGGGACGTCTTTAATTTTATTTCATTTAACCCTCACTTTACAAAGAAGAAAAAAATACCAACTTACTCTAGATCCCATAGCTAATGAGTATGACCCAGAGATCTGTATTCCCTATTTTTCTTTTTACTGAATTCAATTTGACATACAAATAGGGGACACTGAGGCTAATAAATGCAATCAGGAATCTATGCAGTGCTGAGGTGGCTCTGTGAGTAAAGGACCTTGTCACCAATTCTGATGTCCTGAGTTCACTCTTCTGGTGGAAAGAGAGAACCAACGACTGAAGTTGTCACCTTACCCCCAATGCTATACTATGGCATTATGCAAGCGCACGTGCACACCCACCCACATACTCACACACATGCACACACGCACGTGCATGCAAATACATACACACATACACACATACACACATACATACATACATACATACATACATACATAGGCTCAGCTGGTGAAGGCCCTTGCTGCCAAGTCTGAGGACCTAATTTTATCCTTAGATTCCTCACAACTCTCCCAAGTTGTCCTCTGACCCCCACACATGTACACACCTCCCCCATCAAAATAAATAAATAAATATAAAAGAATCCATGTGCAAGCTGGATTTGGGGATGTAAGCCTGTATCACTCAGGAGACAGAGGCAGGAGGATCAAGGAGAACCACAAGGGAAAGGCTAGGATGATCAACACAGTAGGCCCATCTCAATCAAATCTGTCCACCTCAAGTCTTCAGGCTCAGCACTTCCAGTAGCCAAGTTTCTTTTGCCCACTGGGCTATCTCTCTGGCTCAAGACATTTAAGTCTATACAATATAATCTGAACTCAGTCAGAGGACACTAACTGTGGGCAATCACTTCTCTGGCTCAGGCCTCACTTCCCTTACTATAAAAGAAAGAACTGAGGCAACTCTGGCTTGTACCGATGTTAAGGCAAGGATTACATAACAAACTAAAAGTTGTACCTTCACCACAGTAAACAAGATTTTCTAAGAACCTAAACTGATCCCATACTTCAGAGTTTTAAAACTTTTTTCCCCCAGAGTAATGTAGGCTCTCTTTAGGTAGCTGACCCAAGGCCATCTCAGGTCTTCCTTTATCCACCTTGAGACATTAAGACATCACTTAGCAATACACTCAAGGCCTGGCAGTACACACCGCCTATATTCTTGGCATTGAGAAACCTGATGCAGGGGAATTTGCAAACTCAAAAACACATTTGAATTTGAAGCCACCTGGCTACCCAGTGACACAATGTTTTTTGGGGTTTTGTTTCTTTGTTTTGTTTTTAAAGAACACACTCAAAAGAAACATTTCAACTCTAAAAGCATCTTCTTCTAAATCCTCTTCGGTTATGTCTGCTCTTCCTTCTAAATTCCTCTCCTAAGGTTGTGGTCACATTTCATCCTATGATCCACTTTTCCTATCCCCCTCCTCTATACCCTTTCAGAACCCTTCCTGAAAAACAGAAGCCCAACAGTAGGCCAACACTCAAACACCTACTGTTCCTGAAGCACATTAAGAAGGAGAAAAGAAAACAAGGCTCCAGTTCACACCAAGAATTGTAATACTCTACTGTACTCTCAAAGGATGACAGACCCACAGACTGAAAATTCCACCAGTAACTAACTAATCACAGTACTCACAGAAAGCAGCCTCCTTACCAGTTTTCTCTCTGGCCCTACTCCAAAACCACTGCCATATGGAACCAATATAACTGAACAGTGTATCATATTTATAATTAAAGTAATCCTGTGTGTGTTTCAAATTTAGAACTCACCACGTTTGATTAAAAGGCTAAGTGGAATTCCACATGAAAACATGAATTTAAAAAGTGCATGTAATACCCACATTTGGAACTCTGAAATTCTGACTGAGACTCACTTGATTATGAAAAGAATAATCTATGTGGGCCCACTGAATTTCATAAAGTGTTCAAAGTCCTTTATACATAGCATTTCAATATTTTATCAGAAGGGCACAATTTATTTATTAAAGGAAAACTAGGGGTGAGGAGACCCATGTAAATACAGCAAATATCTAACGTTAGCCATAAATCCATATTCTTATACAGATGATGGCATTTAAGACCTAAGTCACCATGAGGTTATTACTGATGACATTTGTCCAGGATTGATTCTTTAGTTTGACATTTTTTTTTCTACCTTTGGTGTAAAATATGCATGTTTCAATTACTGTAGAAAAAGTGATATACCATAAATAACAAACTACTAGGGCAGCAAAGGTAAAACCAAGATGTGCACTAAAAAAGCGATTCTAAATTTAAACTTCACCAAAGAAAACCCTCACACCACTATTCACAAGTCTAGGTTCAAGCAATTTATTTTTGGCGAGACAAATCACAGCTGTCAACGCTTTTTTCCCCACCCTACAATTACATAAATTATTTCGGAAAAAAAAAATAGAGACATCTTCAACTTGAAGGGAATTAACTTACAAATGCCGTGTGTCATTACGAATGGTTTTTTTTTTTCCTTTAAAAAGTCACACGGAAGAGGAGTTAAAAATAAAAGGCAAACAAACAAACCCTGGAAGATGCAGCAGAGCCCCCTTGCTCCCGAAATAAAACTCCTGGTGGCTGTCACAGCAGTGCTACTCCCGACAGAAGTTTTCAGCTGTCACTTCTAACAGCTGAGCGCTTCCTAGGAGAGAAGCGACAGGCCGAGAAGAGAGGTGGTTGTGGGGAGTCTGAAGATTTAAGACTTGCAATCTTACACTCCAAAGGGAAACCCTTTCGCGCCTCACCTGCACTAAGGGGGACACCCAGCAAGATCAGCTCTCCCCACCCCCAGCACACACTCACACCACCCGGGCCACACTCAAGCCCCACAGCTCCAGAAGCCGACCGCGCGCCTTTTCTCCTCTGCGCTCCAGAAACACATCGCTCCGGGCAGCGCTCAGCTAGGGATCAGGGCGAGACCTGCACCTGCGCGCCCCGCAGAGGCCTCACACCTAGGGCCAGGTCCGCCCGCCCGCTCCCCTACTCGGCCGCGCAGCGCCTCAGCTCCTCCCGGAGACCGCTCGCGTCCCCTCGGGTCTCCGCGCCCTAGAACACACCAGGCTTCCCGGGCCCACGCCGCCACCCCGGCCCTGTCACCTCGCCGCCCCCCTCCCTACATCCCCCAGGGACCCTGGGCCTCACCCCCTCCTCCAGCTCATCCTCAGAGCCTGCATCCTCTGGCTGGTCCAGGTCTATGTCAAACACTCCTGCCATGTCCTCAGCTTCCCTATGTCGGAAGTCAGGTGCTGGGTAAAAGCCGTCCCGCCTCCGTCGTCGCCTCATGGGCCCGGACCCGCTGCAGACTTCACTGCTGCTGCCGCCATCACCGGCTGCTTAAGCTCAATGCGTCTGCGCCTAGGCCCCAGACTGGCTCCTCAAGTTCAGTCACGGAGCATGCGTACAAGGTCTTGTGAAGCCATACAGTGGGCAGCGGACATGCGTAGCATTATCTCCCGGTGCCAGGTACTGGCAGGAACATGCGCAGAACACCAACCGAAGCCAAGCCGGGAAAGTACAGCACGCGCGCAACTGTCTAAGGCGTTTGCCGGACACGGAGCATGCGTACCATATCTGAAGTTGATAAATTGAAATTGAATACGCGTGATTAACCTTTCTAAACAGAAGAAGGGAACGGGGGTCGAAAAAAGACAAACCCTCAACAGAGCTCTTCGCATAAAAAGCAAGCGCATTTATTTGTTCTAGGTAGTTTTTTTTTTTTTAAGTATTGAAAGTGAGCATGCGCATAGTGAGAGGGTTGGTCTTCTGAAGTTTGAACCGAACTGAAAGTGCGGGTCGGAGAGCGGTCAGTGAGTGTGGGGTAAACGGGGAGCTGATAGGAAAGAAAGGCAAAGAGAGACTCTTGGCTTTGCTATTTGCTAATTCAGTGGCTTGAAAAAGTTACATAACCCTTCGGTAACTCAATTTCCTTAACTGTAAAGTGAGAATAGTATTACCTACGTGCAAGCTTAGACGTTAAGTTGAAAGTCTGGTTCGCAAGCCTCTGCTTATTTCCGGGGCTACATAGACTTGATGTGAAGCATTTATCAAAAATACTCTCTCTCTCTCTTTTTTTTAATAGCCCCTGTACTCGGAGAGACTGAGGCAGAAGGATCAGTGTTTGAAGTCAGCCCAGACTAATTAGACAGTGTCAAAACAAACAACTCTCTTTTGTTGTTTAAAAATAATAAAGATTTACTTTCATATTCTTTTTTTGTTTTGGTTTTTGGTTTTTTTCGAGACAGGGTTTCTCTGTGTAGCTCTGGCTGTCCTGGAACTCACTCTGTAGACCAGGCAGGCCTAGAACTCAGAAATCCATCTGCCTCTGCCTCCCAAGTGTTGGAATTAAAGGCGTGCGCCACCACTGCCGGGCTTTACTTTCATATTCTATCTGGTCTTTCACTAAGCTCTGGCTTTGTTTTTTCCTTCTTTTCTTTCCGAGACAGGGTCTCACTATGTAGCTCTGGCTGTCCTGGAACTCACTGTGTAGATGCAAACTCTTGGATCCGTCTGCCTCTGCCTCCCAAGTGCCGGGATGAAAGGCTTGCGCCGCTATGCTTGGATCCAACTTTATGTTAGTTTGTTTGGTTTTTGGTTTTCTGAGACAGGATTTCTCTATGTGGCCCTGGCTGTCCTGGAACTTACTGTGTCCTCAAACTCAGAGATCTGCCTACCTCTGTCTCTTAAGTGCTGAGATTAAAGGTATAGCCACCACCACCGGGCTTATTGATCTTAATTGTGCTTGCCAGGCCAGAAGATGGTTGGTGAGAAAAGAATAAGTCATTTTTCTTGGAAGACAGAAAATTAATGTTGTTGAATGTTCTATTGTTGAGCTAACTTCTGGTGACCATGTAATGTGAAATGTATACAAAGAATTTCTTCAACATTATATTTCCTTTAGATAATTTATTTATGTGTGTGAGTTATGTATATGCACATGTGTCTGAATGTGAGCACTTATGCAATGCACAGGAGATGAGGGCATTCAGTTATCACTTTAAGGCAGGGTCTCTGTCTCTCTCTCTGTCTCTCTCTGTCTCTCTCTCTCTCTGCCAAGCTGGAAGCCATCCACAATGGTCCTTCTGTCTGCACTGCTTTCATCTGTAACTACAGGCCTGCACAGGACACCTATGTGGGTGCTGGCATCTAAACTCTGGCCCTCATGATTATGTAGCCTCTGCAACCAACATTTTTATTATGGTTTGTTTTCTTTTAAATGCGTACTTGGGAAAACAGTGAATATGAATCATATTTTGGAAACTATTGAATTTTGCGTGAATGAATTTGGGCCCAGTAAACCCTAAATCCCCCAAATTATAGAGTGAGGGAATTTCTTTAAATGACTAGATTCTTAGATGGAGACAGGAAAAATTGAGGAACATGGGGAGATCAGGACAAAGATGCTTTATTCCAAAATTTAGTTGAGGTCTCACTATCTGAGAATCAGGGTTCCAGCTCAGAAGGCTGGGGAAGATGGCTCAGGGGTAAAGCACTAACAGTGCAAGCATGAGGATCTGAGTATGAATCTCCAGAACCCATGTTAAGCCAGATGTGTTAGCACACATCTGTAATCCCAACACTCATATGGAAAGATGGGGAGTGGAGACAGGAGATTCCCTAGAATCATGGGCCAGCTAGTCTGATACACAGCTGTAAACAACAAGAGAGAGGCCCATCCTCAGACCTGGTAGAAAGCAAGGGCCACACATATATGTACACACAATTGACAAAATTTTCTGTGAAAGTTGCCTATGTAGAGACAACATTTCTTTTATATAGGGATATTTCAAATAAGAATATTAAAATAGTAATGAGCCGTGCTTATGTATGGCCTAAGAGTATATGATTTCTTACTCTGTTTCCAGATATAAGCCTGCAGTTTTCTGGAACTCTCTTGAACAAGGCCATAAGCACCATTTACAGGAAAACATGTTATAACTCCCTTGCTGCGACCTTTCTGCCCTTTGGTTTTGTCAGCCTGTTGACCTCACCAGTATGCTCTAGGAAACACTTTGTAATTACACACAGACACACAGACACACAGACACACACACACACACACACACACACACACGAGGGAAAGAAAAACAGGTCTCTTGGGAAGTCTTTGAACAGTATAATGTCAAGACAATAAGATCAAGCTAGAGAGATGCTCAGTAGTTCAGAGAACTTGCTACCCTTGCAGAGGGTCCAGGTTCAGTTCCAGGCCTCTGCAAGGCAATTGTGACTGCAGTCCCAGATACATCATCATATATCATCTGACGCCCTCTTCTGGCCCTTGAGGGCACTGCATGCATGTAGTCAACAACATACATGCAGGCAAAACATGCACATAACATAGGAATAAATTCACAGCACTCAGGAGGCAGAGGCAAGATGATCTCCGTGAGTTTGAGATTAGCCTGGTCTATATAGTGAGTTCCAGAACAGCCAGAGTCACAGAGTGAGGCCCTGTCTTAAAAACAAGAAAGCAAATGATTAATTAAGTACCTTTAAAAAGAAGACAACAAAATCACATTAATCTGTGTGGTTATTGCTAAGACACTTAGATGTGATTCTTTCTTGAGAAGTTCACAGCCCATACTGGGAATGTAATATCCTTTCTTTCCATTAATGCCTTGACTTAAACCTGTGTTAAAAATCTCATGAAAATCTCTGTGTTAATAAGTGTACTGGCTGGTTTTGTGTCAACTTGACACAAGCTGGAGTTATCACAGGGAAAGGAGCTTCAATTGCGAAAAATGCCTCCTTGAGATCCAGCTGTAAGGCATTTTCTCAATTAGGTGATCAAGGGAGGAGGGCCCCTTGTGGGTGATACCATCTGTGGGCTGGTAGTCTTGGGTTCTATAAGAGAGCAAGCTGAGCAAGTCAGGGGAAGCAAGCAAGCCAGTAAGTAACATCCCTCCATGGCCTCTGCATCAGCTCCTGCTTCCTGACCTGCTTGAGTTCCAGTCCTGACTTCCTTTGGTGATGAACAGCAACATGGAAGTGTAAGCTGAATAAACCCTTTCCTCCCCAGCTTGCTTCTTGGTCATGATGTTTGTGCAGGAATAGAAACCCTGACTAAGACAATAAGCCTCAATTCTTCTTCATACTGCCCTCCTGAAGTGCTTTTTGATGGCAAAGCTAAGAATCATAGTTTGCAGAGCATGGTGTTGCATGCCCTTAATCCTGCATTCCAGAGAGAGAAATAGGCTGATCTCTGTGAGTTCTAGGCCAGCCAGAGCTACATCATGAGATCCTCTCTTAAAAACAAATACATACACACATATATGTATATACATATATATATGCTTATCTGAATACACACACACACACACACACACACACATATATATATATGTATATATGCATGCACAGTCTTATAAGCTGGCCTGGAACTCACAGAGCTCTACCTTCTTCTGCCTCCTGAGTGCTAGGACTAAACGTGTGTGTCACCATGCCCAGACAAAAAAATTACTTTTTATTAGTGTACATATATTTTTAATTTTCTAAAAATGTTATTTTTACGTTGTATGAGAATACCTGCAAATGACTATGTTCCCCATATGCACGCAGCGCCTGAGAAGGCCATAAGAGTGCAATTGGATCCCCTAGAGCTGAAGTTCCAGGCGGCAATGTAAGTGCTGAGATCCATCCCGGGTCTTGTGAAAGAGGAGCGAGTGTTTTAATCACTGAGCCATCTCTCCGCCTCTTACTGATAGAATGTGAGCACGTGGCATATTGTTTGCTCTTGTTAGCAATGTGATGGTTCCTCATATCTGTGTCTTTTTCTTTTACAGGTGCCCCACCCCTTTGCTTTTTTAGACTAGGCCTCGTTTGTGGCTTGGCATGTCCATAGTGACAGTACAGCTGGGGCAGTGTGGCAACCAGATTGGCTTTGAAGTGTTTGATGCTTTATTTAGGGACTCACACTGTTCCCAGGGACTCTGTTCTAAGAGAGAAAATGAGGCATATCAAGCATCCTGCAAAGAAAGATTTTTCAGAGAGGAAGAAAATGGAGGTAGGTGTGGTCAAGAGTCCTCCCCTCACCAGACATCAGCATCTTCAAAGTCTGACGCTAAACCCCATCCCTTCCACTTGCTAGGGAAGGCCTTTGCTTGTCTCCCCTCTACCCCACGCTGGGGTTTGAATCCAAGGCCTCAGCAGGCTATGCAAAGTACTCTACCTCCAACACCTGAATTTAAAAAACAAACAAACAAAAGAAAAACCAAAAAACTGAATGTAGGACAGGCAGTGTGGTTCAGTGACTTAGAAGTTTGTGCTCTGTGGGACCCACATAAAATACACAATTTTCTCCCTACTCTAGTTCCAGTTGCCCGGGCTCTTCTTGTTGACATGGAACCTAAAGTTATCAATCAAACACTATCAAAAGCTGCCCAGTCTGGCCGATGGAAATATGGTCAGCACACAAGCTTTTGTCAGAAACAAGGATCTGGGAACAACTGGGCTTACGGGTAAGAACAACTCTGTAACAGTAGCTTTTATTCTGCTAATGTAATTGTTCTCTTCAAGGCTGACTGCCCCCATCTGCTAACCTAGGCCTAGTCCTGGAAGCTTGTAGCCTCTGTACAATCTAGTCTAGGCCTAGAATGTTTTCAATCTCTGAAACTTACTGCTGAATAAGCTCACCCGTTTTGTTCTTTCTGAACTCTGGCTAGTTGGTCAACTCAGCTGTTTTGGTTCAAACTCCTCTCCAAGCTGACTGATTCAGTCTGGCTTCTCAGCCTCTGACTGAATTGCTCTACCTGGCCTCAAACTAACTTTGGCAATCTGTTCTAATCTTCTGGCTCCTTCTCATTCTCTGGCTCAGTTGTCCTCATCTATATTTAGCTTGTTCTCTCTCTGCAACCTGTCTCTCTAAAGCTGTCCCAGTAAAACTGCACCCTCTCACTGTACCTCAAGTAGCTTCCCTTTTCTCTCTCTTCTCATGAGAGTTGGGCAGACCCTGTTCTGTCAAATCTTTCTCTGATTCATCACTTTGTCTGCCACTCAATCAGACATCACTTTCAAACATGGGTGCTTCCTTCTACAAACTACTCAAACAAATTTAAATGTTTGAGATTAAAGGTGTGTGCTAAGGGCCTCTCTGTATTCCATCCTGACTGAGGGATTAAAGGTGTGCTAAGGGCTGAACCACACCACAACTAGGAATACGATTTTTCAGTAAATAACACAATCTTGGTCACAGTGTGATCAAGTACCCTGCAACACAACTCCTCTTGATTTTCAGTGAAGTTACAGCAATACAGTTAAGTACTCATAACATTATCACTGCATATTTGATGCAACAAGCTCAAAATCTTGGAAGCATTATATGAAAATTTAGAATTTAAAGGCCAGTGTAGTAGCACATGCCTTTTCATTCCAGCACTCAGGAAGCAGAGGCAGGCAGATCTCTGTGAATTCAGCCCAGCCTGGTCTACAGAGTGAGTTCCAGGCTATCTTATTCATTGTTCTCTTGCTGTGAAGAGATACCATGACCAAAGCAACTCCTATAAAAGAAAACATTTAATTGGGCTTGCTTACAGTTTCAGAGGTTTAGTACACTATTATCATGGAGGGGAGCATTGAGACATGCAGGTAGACATGGTACTGGAGAAGGAGCTAAGAATTCTAAATATGAATCCACAGGCAGCAGGAAGAGAGACGCTGGGCCTCACTTGGGCTTTTAAAGCCTCAAAGCCACCCCAGTAATGCACTTCCCCCTACAAGGTCACAACTACTTCCAATAAGGCCACACCTTCTAATCCTTCACAAGTAATTCCACTTCCTAGTGACTAATTCAAATATATGAACCTATGAGGGCCATTCTTATTCAAACCATTACATAGGCCAGCAAGGCTACCTAGTCAAATCTTGTCTCAAACCAAAACTAAAATAAAAATAAGAATTTGGAGCTGGGCAGTGGCAGCACATGCCTTTAATCCCAGCACTTTGGAAGCAGAGGCAGGTAGATCTCTATAAGTTCAAGGACAGCCTGGTCTACAGAGTGAGCTCTAGGATAGCCAGGGCATCTACGCAAAAAGACTCTGTCTTGAAAAACCAAAGATTAATAAATTTAAAAAAGAATTTGGGTCAGTGAGATGGCTCAGGGGGTAAAGGCATTTCCCTCCAACCTGAAGAACTTAGTTCAGTTTCCAAAACCCACAGAGTAGAAAGAGGGAACTGGCTTCCCAGATTATTTTCTGACATCCATACAGGTGTCATGGCACACGCATGCACTCCTGTAAATATATGCAATAAAATAAATAAATAATTTTTTTTTTTTTTTTTTTTATTTGTTTTTTTGGTTTGGTTTGGTTTGGTTTGGTTTGGTTTGGTTTGGTTTGGTTTGGTTTGGTTTTTCGAGACAGGGTTTCTCTGTGTAGCCCTGGCTGTCCTGGAACTCACTTTGTAGACCAGGCTGGCCTCGAACTCAGAAATCGCCTGCCTCTGCCTCCCAAGTGCTGGGATTAAAGGTGTGCGCCACCATCATAAAATTTATAATGTGTCAGGCCTGGTACAAGCCTATAATCCCAGCTACTCAGCAAGATCTCTGGTTCAATGTCTGCCTGAGCTATAGAGCAAGTTCAAAGTCAGCCTGGACATTTTAGCAAACTCCCGTCTCAAAATTCAAAGTAGATAAACAAAGGTGCTGAGGGTATAGCTCAGCAATAGAGCTCTTGCCCAGTAGTTCCCACGTTTTGCTGAGCCATAGAACTTCCAGAGGTAGCCAGGTAATCCCGGCACTTGGGAGGCTGAGGCAGGATGGTGAGTCCCTGGGCCACTCTTACAAAATATGAGGCCAGCGAGATGACTCAGTAGGTAAAGGCCATTGCTGCCAAGTTTGAGGACCTGAGTTCAGTCCCCAGGAGGTGTCTTCTGGCCTCTATACATGCACCGTGTTCTACATTCACTCACACACACACACACCATACATGTGATGTAATAATAAAATAATAACAAATAAAATAATCCCACTGTTCTCAGTTAAAAAGAACTTCCTAAATCCTGTAAATTTACTCTTCCGGCCATACTATTTCCCTGTTAAATATATTTAACCTGTGTCTATTAAATGTTGTCAATCAGGGCACCTGAGCCTTACATGAGACCCACTGCTATAGCTTTGCAAAGGGCTGTCTCCCAAACACTCTTCCTCTGTACCACCTCCCTCTGGGTAAACTGACGGGCGCTGTGTTTGTTCCTTTTACCTGGCATAGTTACTCTGTGCATGGACCGAAGCATGAAGAATCTATAATGAACTTAATCCAAACAGAGGTGGAGAAATGTGACTCTTTGAGTGGATTTTTCATCATAATGAGTATGGCCGGGGGAACAGGATCAGGGCTGGGAGCCTTCATTACACAGAAGCTACAAGATCAGTACTCCAGCTCCTTGAAAATGAACCAGATTATATGGCCTTACGGAATGGGTGAGGTATGAACATATTTTCTTGTTTTGTTTTTTAAGATTTATTTATTTTATGTATATGAGTACACTGTTGCTATCTTCAGACACACCAGAAGAGGGCACTGGATCTCATTACAGATGCTTGTGAGCCACCATGTGGTTGCTGGGAATTAAACTCAGGACCTCTGGAAGAGCAGTCAGTGCTCTTAACCGCTGAGCCATCTCTCCAGCCCTGAGGTATGAACGTGTTGATTAAAAGTTATATTTACTATATGAGTGTTTCGCTTGCCTGTATGTATGTGCACATATGCATGCCTAGTGCCCAAGAAAGCTAGAAGAGGGCAGATTTCTGGTACTAGGGTCATAAGGTTGTGAGCCTTCATGTAGATTCTGGGAACCAAACCCAGATCTCCTAGAAGACCAACAAGTGCTCTTAACCACTGAGCCATCTCTCCAGCCCCTGAACAAAAGTTTTAATGTTGTATATTTTTGTTCTCTCTCTTTTTTATCAATTTAGCCACAAGTAGGAGTCTGGTATCATCATATGCTATTTCTCCCTGGTAAATATACACTAGGGAGTAATTAGATCATAGTATATTTTCTTTTTAAATTTTATTATTTTTATGTTATGTTTATGTATATATGAATGTGTGTCTATGCATCCTGTGGTGTCAGATCCCCTGGGACGGAGTTAGACAGTTGTGAACTGTCATGTGGGTGCTAGAATCAAACCCTGGTCCTCTGGAGGAGAACCTAGTGCTCTAACCACTGAGCCATCTCTCTAGCACCTATATTCTTTGTTTTTAAAGTGAATATGAATAAATGCATCTCACTCTTTGGAAATGTTGAGTTCCAGCTTTAGGACTGATTGTGATATTTACGTGAACAATTAATTTAATTTTGGTTACATTTCCCACACATATGAAGTATCCCTTTGTTTTTTAAATCTTTTTTTTTTCATTTTGGTTTTAGGTTTTTTGAGACAGTCTTACTTATCCAGTCTAGGCTGGCCTCCACCTTAAGACCTGTCTGCCCAATGCATGGCTGAGGTGTCTTTAAAAACAAAACAAACAAAAAAATTAAGCCTGTTATGGTGGCACATGTCTTTAAATACAAAAAAAAAAAGTGTAGATTCCAAAGTCATCCTGCCTGGCTTCTAGCCCTTAGTCTGTTACTTTCCAGCACAATCATGCTGAAGTTTTTTAAATTTCTCTATGTATTGCTTTCGTCTGTGTAAAATGGGGACAAAAATATCTGTCTCCTGAAGGTGAGGGATCTAATAAAAGTAAAGCGTGCAGTAAGGCGGATCATGGTGGCACAGCCTTTAATCCCAGCTCTCCGGAGGCAGAGGCAGGGAGGCAGGTTCATCTCTGCCAGTCTACATAGCAAGTTCTGGGCTAGCCAGGGCTATACAGTCTCAAAACAAAAACAAAAACAAAAAGTTATTGCTACCACACTTCCTTCCTGAATCATTTCTTACATTTGTTTTCCTACTATGAAGATCAACAGGAAATTGGTATGCATATAAATTTCTTCTCAATAGAGAGAAATTAAGATCATTTGAAGACTAGCTACAATACCATGGACCCCAAAACGAGGTCCCTCTTTGCAGTACCAGAAGAACAAACCCAGAAATGGGTTCCTCAGAGATACGCAATCATCTTTTAATTCATTGATGTTATTCTTTTTTCTTTTTGGTTTTTTGAGACTGGGTGTGTCTGTGTAGCCCTGGCTGTCCTGGAACTTACTCTGTAGACCAGGCTGTTCCCAAACTCACAGAGATCTGCCTGCTTCTGCCTCCTGAGTGCTGAGACTGAAGGCGTGATCACTACCACGGGGCTGGAATCTACACTCGTAACTCAGCCTCTCTTCCTGTCTTTGACCCTTTTCTCTGCAGGTTATCGTGCAGAACTACAACTCCACCTTGACTCTCTCTCACCTGTACCGGTCTTCGGATGCCCTTCTCATTCATGAGAATGACGCTGTCCACAAGATCTGTGCCAAACGGATGAACATCAAGCAGATCTCCTTCAGAGACTTAAATCGAGTTCTTGCCCATCAGCTGGGGAGCGTGTTCCAGCCTACATGCTCTGAGGACGGCTCATGTCACTACCGCAGAAATCCACTAGGTACCCCTAATTGACCCCTCTATTATTTGTAGAAAAACTATATGTTCTGAAAGCCCCAAAGTTATTTTTCACTGTCTCCTCCCCTCTGCCTGGAGATACATTCAAGATATATTCCCCAAACCCTGCCTTCTTCTCTAAGCTGTCTTACTGAAAAGCTCAAGAAGTTAATGAAGCCAGGCAGTGGTGGCGCACGCCTTTAATCCCAGCACTCGGGAGGCAGAGACAGGTGGATTTCTGAGTTCGAGGCCAGCCTGGTCTACAGAGTGAGTTCCAGGACAGCCAGGGCTACACAGAGAAACCCTGTCTCGAAAAACCAAAAAAAAAAAAAAAAAAAAAAAAAAGAAGTTAATGAATTGCTCAGGAGCATGCAGTGTCGGTATCTAAATGCTCCTCACTGACGACACCATCTGTGGAGCCACTATTCTCCTAGGACCTAAACCAGTGTAAGCAGTTGATAGAACATTCATTGGGTAGAAAGTGTCTGTGTTTTGCACTGCTGGGGACAGAAGCTCAGGTCTTACACCACTGATCTACAACCGGCAGATAAAAGGTAGATAGATGTGGAGTCCACAGAAATGACGGGGTTGGGCTGGAGAGGTGGCTCAGTGGTTAGAACACTTGTTGTTCTTGCAGAGGATGTCCTGGCTCCTCTAGTGATTCACAAGCATCCATAACTCCAGGTCCTGGAGATCTGACTCCCTCTTCTGACCGCAGGGGCACCAGGCGTGCACATCGTGCACATACATACGTGCAGGCAGAACATCCATACACACAAAATAAGTCTTTGAAGAAAAAGGGGGGAAGGAGAAATAAGAGGAGAGGGAGCAAGAGGAGGAAGAGGAGGAGGGGGAGCAAGAGGAAGAGGTGGTAGTGGTAGTGGTGGTACTGTGGGCTTCTAATTGGACTGGCATTATGTTTAAGGATTGAAAGCCCAGGAGAGGGTTTGCTGTCAGTTGTGTGTCCTGCTGCCATGCTCGACACAGTAATCTCTGACCCATACTGTCATTTTGCTTTGGGTAAAGTTTCCTTGCTACTCTTCAGTAATGAAGAGAGGAGGAAGATGGGGATGGGGACACAGGAACATGAAGAAGTGATGAAGAGAAAGAAAATGCAGAGAGACTCCAGGTGCCATGTGGTGCCTCGTCCCATAGTTGTGCTCTGATACGAAAGGCGAGGAGTAGGAGCAGTCCAAGATTCTGAGAAGGAAGACGTCAGTAGATAAGGATCTCAGTCAGGTCCTCGAATTGCTAGGTGGAGTCAGAGTAAGAGGGATGGCAGAGCAGCGTAGGACATGACTTAATAGCAGAACATGGCTGAGCATGTAAGTCCCTGGGTGGAGATGACCCCTAGAGGCATGAATTACAAGTTGTCACGACCTGTCCTCTCTTCTGGCTGGCTTGCTTTTATTATTTATTTATTTATTTATTTATTTATTTATTTATTTATTTATTTATTTAATTCTGGGTCTTGCTCTGTTGCCTAGGTTGGTCTTGATTTCCTGAGCTAACAAGATCCTCTTGGTCTCTACTTCAGTCTCTAGAACTGTGGGACCAGGCCTGCCACATGCCATGAATTTTTGTGTGGTGGCTCTCTACCACAGACCTATGTTTCTATTCCCAGACACATTTGATTATCATTTAGCAAGATAAACAGAAGATCTAGAACATTTTCTAAGGAACATTTGGTAACTATAGAATGAAAGATAAGCATCTTAATTATCTTTTATAATTGGTTTTCCTGGAGTTTAGTGAATTAGTCACCTATATCTCTACTTATAATTCTTTTGGCAAAGTGTAGGGTGTTTATTTTGGTTTTGTCTGATTCACTTTCCTCCCTCCCTCCTTCCCTCCCTTTTTTTTTTTTTTTTTTGAGACAGGGTCTCACTATGGTAGCTCTGGCTCTCCTGGAACTCATTCTGGACCAGGCTGGTCTTGAACTCACAGAAATCTGCCTGCCTCTGTATCCCAAGGGCTGGGATTAAAAGTGTACACAACTGTACTGTGCCTGGATATCTGTTTCATTTTAAGACAGGGTCTTACTATGCAATCCCTTGAATTGGCCTGGAACCTGTGGCAGTCTCCTGCCTCTGACTGCTAAGTATTGGGATTACAAGCATGAGCCACCAGGCCCATTATAAGTATGCTTTCTCAATCATGCTAAAATAAGCAAAGATCTAGGCTTGATGGTACATGCCTTTAATCCCAGCATTCTGAAAGCAGAAGCAGATGGATCTCTGTGAGTTCAAGACCAGCTTGTTGTACAAAGGGAGTCAGTCAGGGCTACATAGTGAGGTCCTGTGTCAAAAATCATAAATAAAAAATAAATGAAATGAAGCAAAAATGTCGCCTGTAGCACACATTGTGTCTAAAAATTCACTATTTTAATATTTAAGCAATTCTAGAGATGGACAAAACACATTTAACTCTAAACTTTATTAAGTTACAGTTGTGTAAAAGTCAATGGCACCATAGTGGATGAAGTCAATTGAGTTCACATTGCATTATTTTTTTCCTTACAGGAGACTTAATGGAGCATTTAGTTCCCCACCCTGAATTTAAGATGCTGGGTGTCCGTAACATTCCTCAGATGTCTGTGGAGTCTCTGGCATACAGCACGTTTACCTGGGCTGGTCTCCTCAAGCATCTAAGACAGATGCTTATTTCCGGTGCAAAAATGGAAGAAGGTAAAGGGATATTTTAAAAACAGACAACCGGGGGCTGGAGAGATGGCTCAGCGGTTAAGAGCACTGACTGCTTTTCCAGAGGTCCTGAGTTCAATTCCCAGCAACCACATGGTGGCTCACAACCATCTGTAATGGGATCTGATGCACTCTTCTGGTGTGTCTGAAGACAGCTACAGTGTACTCATATAAGTAAAATAAATAAATCTTTTTAAAAAAACAAAACAGACAACCCACATACCAAGAAAGCACCTATCCTGGAGCCCTGGGTATAAACTGGCTCAGGTTGGTTGAAAGAAAGACCTCTTCTGCTGGCCTAGGAGCCTCCTACAGAAACTTGAAAGGACATTGCTAAGAACTTCTTGATGGCTTTACAGTTTTATTTGAAAAGGACATTTCAGACAAGTGCCATGTTATTTCAAATCTTTATTTCAATTTTTTCAAATTAAAATTTGAATGCAGTTTTAAAAATCAAGTAGTTAGCTTACCTAACCTGTGTAAGGCCCTATGTTCAGCCCCAAGCCCCCAAAAACCCAGGGGTGGAAGTGCACGCATGTCTGTGACCCCAGCGTTGCAGACATAGAAACAGGAAGATCAGCCGCAGAGCCTGACCTGTTACATAAGTCTCAGGTCAGCCTAGAGTATGTTAGACCTTGCCTCAGAAAAAATATAAATTGTGCACAGTGAGAAGACGCCATGGGTAAAGGTGCCATGTCCAAGCTGATGGTCTGAGTTTAATCCCTGGGACCCACAAGGTGGAAGGAGAGAACCAACTCCTGCACACTGTCCCCTGACTTCCACACATGCACTATGATACACACGAACACGTGCCTGCATGCATGAATGCACACACCACATGCAAGTAAATATATCAATTTTCTTTTCAAGACAGGGTTTCTTTGTGTAGCCCTCGCTGTCCTAGAACTCACTGTGTAGACCAGGCTGGCCTCAAACTCATAGAGTTTCCCCCTACCTCTGCCTCCTCTGTGTGCTGGGAATAAAGGCGTGCGACACTACAGCCTTATCAATTAATCTTTTTAAAATCAAATAATCAAGTAGTTAAAATTCACATAAGGATAAAATTCACATAGGGATAGCCCAATGACATTGTACACAATTTTGAAATGGTTTCTTCATTTTCTGTGTATGGGTGTTTTGCCTGTACGTGTGTCTGTGCGCTACATGAATGCTTGGTACTGTGGAGATCAAGAGTTCGTCAGATTCCCCGGGACCAGAGTTACAGACAGTGAGTCACCATATGGATGCTGGGAATAGTCCCTGGGCCCTGTGGAAGGGCAGCCAGTGAGCCATCTCTCTCCGGCCTCCCGGCAGACTCTTTGCATGTGAGAGGCTCTGGATTTGATCCTTCGCCTCGCACTGTAGGCACATTGTAAGTTAGCAGTGTAGTGGGAGGAGCAGTTGTGTGGCACACCTGTGTAAGGAGAACACAGCAGTGCCTGCCCTCACTCGTCACTCAGGTAAAACCACTTTCCACGTCTTCAGTTGCTCCTTCCGAAGTTTATTTCCTTACTGCTGAATATTTTCTCAGATTTTTCTTTTATTCCCAGCTTTAACTATTACCAGTTTCCTTCCTCCTTTTCCTCACGGTGTTGTTGTTGTTGTTGTTTTGGTTTTTGGGTTTTTTTAGTTTTAATTTGGTTTTGTTTATTTTTTATTTTTTAAAATATTCCTGCATGTGTATATACATGTGTGGGGTGCATGTGTGTGTGTATTCACGTCGGTGGGGGAGGGTGTGTGCGCATGTGTGTCCATGCATGTAGAGGCCAGTTCACATGGTTGACATCTGGTGAGCGGAGTTTTACTGATGCTCTCTTCATGTCTGCTGCTGGTTTTCCTATGTTAAGACATCCTTACAGTACACCGGTGTAGGTGTATGTGTGCTCCTTTGCCTTTAACTAGAAATCACTGGATGTTATCTAGTAGGTACTACAGGAAAATACAAAATAACAGGTCGATTCCCCTCCCTCTGTTGGATGGCCGTGCCAGAATAGAAAACCTACATCTTAAAGCGATGCTTTACAATTCTGGGGGAACCCAGCACTTGTTTTTCTAGCAATACCTGCTAAAATCTTATGGAGCACAGTTTTCTTCAGAGGAGGATGAGGCACCCTGCACCAAGCTGTCAGGTCAATAGAGTTTGTTTAGTCATTTCCCCACACAGAACTAACTGTAGGCTATTGATGGTCATTTTATAGTTAGTTATAGAGTTTAAGCATGTAAAACATTTTTGTAGTACAGGGATTGAAGTTTTTAGTTTCACATATGAGGGTAGTGCACTACCATTGAGCTACTTAGCCAACCCTGAATGTTTTCAGTTTTTGAATATATGACTAAGAATATGGATAAACATATGTCTTAGGGTTTCTATTCCTGCACAAACACCATGACCAAGAAGCAAGTTGGGGAGGAAAGGGTTTATTCAGCTTACACTTCCATGCTGCTGTTCATCACTAAAGGAAGTCAGGACTGGAACTCAAGCAGGTCAGGGAGCAGGAGCTGATGCAGAGGCCATAGAGAGATGCTTTTTACTGGCTTTCTTCCCCTGGCTTGCTCAGCCTGCTTTCTTATAGAGCCCCAAACTACCAGCCCACAGATGGTACCACTCACAAGGGGCCCTCCCCCCTTGATCACTAATTGAGAAAATGCCTTACAGCTGGATCTCATGGAGGCATTTTTCTCAACTGAAGCTCCTTTCTCTGTGATAACTCCAGCCTGTGTCACGTTGACTCAGAACCAGCCAGTACACCATATTTATGGTGAAGGATCTAACTTTATACGGTTCACATGTTATCAGATTGCTCTGTATGAAGACTGGCCTGATTCTTGTTACCATCATCATGTATCCCCACATCCCAGCAACAGAGTAACAGGAGAATGAATGATTGAAGCAAGAGAGAGTAAAATTGCCAGATGCGATAACACAGGTTTCTAATCCCAGCACTCAGAAGGCAGAGGCAGGCAGAACTCTGAGTTCAAGGCCAGTCTGGTCTATGGAACAAGTTTCAGGACTGACAGAGGTACTTAATAGATAGACCTCAGGGAGAAAGAGAGATAGAGATTCAGACAGAGAGAGAGAGAGAGAGACACAAAGAGACAGAGACAGAGAGACAGACAGATACAGAAAGAGACACAAGACAGACATAGATACACAGATATAGAGAAAGGTTACAGTGTCATTGAATACCTAGCTCCGAAGCTGAGCGTGACTGTGCAGTCTTGGAATCTCAGCACTCTGAGGCAGGAGTAGTATGAAATTGAGGAGACCCTAGGGCTACATAGCAAGATCTCCTTAAGAAAGAAAGAAAGAGTCTCAATCTGGACCCCCAAGATCTCTCAGACACTGGATCATCAACCAGGCATCGTACACCAGCTGATATGAGGCCCCCAACACACATACAGCAGAGGACTGCCAGGTCTGTGTTAAATCAGAGATGCACCTAAACCTCAAGAGACTGGAGGCCCCAGGGAGTTTAGAGGTCAGGTGGGGGTGGGGACATCCTCATGGAGACAGGGGGGTGGGGAGGAGGTATGGGATGCGGAACAGTCGGAGGGTTGGACGGGGGGGGGGGGGAGATAAATCTGGAGTGTAAAAAAATTAATTAAAAAATTTTTTTAAAAAGGGAAGAAATAAAACAACAACAACAACAAAACAGTTGGACATGGTGGCTAATATCTGTAACCCCTGCAACCCTGGCACTTCAGACGCCAAAGCAGAAGTCCCAGGCCAGCCTGGGCTACATTTTGAGTTATACACTACAAAGCATGACCCTCACTTCAAAAAAAAAACCCTAGGCAAATCTGTCTCATACAGATGGATTATCCAAGGGCCCGAAACTGACTGCTGATTCGCCTACATTACTTGCCAGGTGCTGGAACTCTGGGCGTGCGCTACCACACCAGACCTGAAACGTCTTACTCTTATGTTGTTCAGTGCCATTTCTAAGCTCTCGTACTTTTCCTCTGTGCTAGGTATTGACTGGCAGGTGCGGCCCCCTCTGTCAGACCTCCCACCTATTGGCAAAACGTCTGCCCACAAGGAGCCTCATTTTAACACCTCTCTTGCTAACTTGGTCATCCTCCGAGGGAGAGAGGTGCACGGTGCAGATGTGGGTAAGCATAAATTCAGGGGAAAATTGAGGCATATATTTCGGAGCACCTGAGTGTTCTAAAAACAACTTCTGAGACTCTCAAGGTGGTGCAGTGGGGAGGAGCACTTACCTCGAGCCTGACACGCCTGAGTTTGGTACTGGAACTCATGTAAAGGTGGACAAAGGGACTGACTGCACATAGCTATCTAAACTCCACACACACTTCACACAGATTGAATCATTTTTAGCTAGGCATTTAACCACTCTAATCCAAGATTGAGGGATAGAAGAAGGCAGATCTCTGTGAGTTTCCTTTTTTTTTTTTTTCTTCGAGACAGGGTTTCTCTGTGTAGCCCTGACTGTCCTGGAACTTGCTCTGTAGACCAGGCTGGCCTCGAACTCAGAAATTCACCTGCCTCTGCCTCCCTAGTGCTGGGATTAAAGGCATGCGTCACCACTGCCTGGCAATCTCTTTGAGTTTGAGGGCAACCTGGTCTACTTAGTGAGTTCCAGGCTAGCCAGGGCTATTTAGTGAGACTCTGTCTCAAAAAAACAAGCAAGCCAGGGATGGTAGAGCACTCCTTTAGTCCCAGCACTCAGGAGGCAGAGGCAGGTGCATCTCTAAGTTCAAGGCTAGCCTGGTCTACAGAGTGAGTTCTAGGACAGCCAGGACTACACAAAGAAACCCTGTCTGGAAAACCCCCCAAAAAAACCAAACCAAAAAAAAACAAAACCCATTACAGATGGTAGTGAGCCACCATGTGGTTGCCAGGAATTGAACTCAGGACCTCAGGAAGAGCAGCCAGTGCTCTTAGCCGCTGAGCAGCCTCTCCAGCTCTGCCTTCTCTCTCTAATTCCCACTGTTTTCCTTTTTTGTTTTTAAACGCAAACATGGGGGTTGGGGGTGCGCGCGCACACACACACTTGCTTGTCATGGCATGCTGCCACAGCGCATGGACCACAGGACACGTGGAGATCGGAGGACAACTTGCAGGAGAGTCAGTTCTCTTCTTCCATCACGTGGGTGCCAGGAATTGAACTCATGTCATCAGGTTTGGCACCAAGCACACATACTCCTTGAGCCATCCTGCCAGCCCTCGTTATAACATTTTCATATGCGTATAGAAGGGACTTTGATCATATGTACGTGTTTTTAACTCCAGAGGGATTTAAAGACCCAGCTCTCTACACTTCCTGGTTGGAGCCCGATGATGCTTGCAGCGTGTGGAAAACCCAGCGAGCCTTTGACAACTATGAGAAGTCTGCAGCCCTGGTCAGCAATAGCCAGCTCTTAGTGAAGCCACTGGATATGATTGTGGGCAGGGCGTGGAATATGTTCTCATCCAAGTAAGTAAAAATAAGTCTGCAGACTTCCCTACCTTAGCCAGATAATGCCAAGGTAAAGCATGAGTGTTCTGTGGAGCAAGCCTTGCTGCCCCCATGCCGCTGTGAAGCCTTGGGCATGTGACTTAAAGGCTCCCAGTCCTCATGTGCAGCAGGATCCAGTGACGCAAGCATGCAGACCACCCAGCACACCGCATGGCTAGTGGTCAGTAAGTGTTCTGCGCCGTTATTTGTATTTTCTTTCTTTCAGTTTTATTATATGTGTATGGGTATATTGCCTGCATGCATGTCTACATATCATAGGCATTGCCAAAGCTCTTGAAGGCTAAAAGAGGGGCTTGGACTCCCTGGGAGGAGAGTTACAGAGGGCTGGGAGTCTCTATGTAGATGCTGGGGACAGAATCTGGTCCTCTGAACAGTTTCTAAGCAAAATGCAAATTTTCATAGTAAGATGGTTTTCAAAAGAAGGTCTTTGGGATCAGGGCTGTTGCTTGGGAGTAGAGCGCTTGCCCAGCATGTGTGAGGGCCTGTGTTCTGTCCCTAGCACTGGGATGAGGCAGGAAAATGGTCCTGACACATGGAGGAGACTCTAGTCCTCCTCAGCTCCACTGGGTACAACACACTGGGTTGTTTGTTGTCAAAATAAAAGTCCCCAGATGACTGAACAGGGTTAGGATTCCCCAGGGCCCAGGCTGTCCCCAGGCTGTCTCCTGCTCACCTGGATCCCAAGTCCTCTCTTGGTCAAGCTCTTCTTACTCTTATATGACACTCAGTTTACTTTGTGTCTACCCTCGCTGTTCTTCTGGGAGCTTCAGGGTGGTGGAGGAATCTGAGAAAACTATTCAGGCAGAACCCTGGCTTCGTTTCAAATTTCAAACCTTAAGCGAACTTCTGAGCTCTCTTTTAGAGTCAATCTGGAGGTAGTCACCTCCTGTGGTGTACTGAGCCTGCGTTCTGAGGCTACAGAGTCCAACGTGCTGCCTTTCCCGTGCCCTCTGAGACACTAAAAGCAGAGGCAGCATGGTGACAACTAAAGTTCACTGTTATTTGTTGATTGAGCGTAAGCAAGTGACCCACACATGACAAGGACCCTAAGAGGTTTTGTGAGCTTTGAGTGCTCACAAGTCTGTTTATTGCTCAAGTTTCTCATTTGCCTAGGATAGTTGACTGACAATTTCTGCTTTCTCCCCAGAGCCTACATCCATCAGTACACAAAATTTGGACTGGAGGAAGAGGACTTTTTGGACAGTTTTACATTGTTAGAACAAGTTGTTGCCAGCTATGGTAGTCTTTGACCCTAAGCGGAGGAAAAGCTCTTTACGGGCTTTTGGAATGTTTTCAAAACTGAGCTGTGCTCAGTGGTGCTTGCCTGTGATCCCAGCACTCTGGAATTAGAAGCAGGAGGATCAGGAGCCCAAGGTCATCCTTGGCTACATTGAAAGTGATGGCACACGCCTTTAATCCCAGCACTTGGGAGGCAGAGGCAGGCGGATTTCTGAGTTTGAGGCCAGCCTGGTCTACAGAGTGAGTTCCAGGACAGCCAGGGCTACAAAGAGAAACCCTGTCTCGAAAAACCAAAAAAAAAAAAAAAAAAAAAAAAAAAAGTTCGAGGCCAACCTGGACTACATGAGACCCTGTCTCAGGCTAGATAAATAAATACAAATACTTGCTTTCAAGTTCGGTCTGTTAAGTAATGAAGTAGAATGCTGATTCTGGTTTATGTACTCAGTCCACAGACACAAAGAACAAACTTCCAGTGGGGTGTGGCATATTTTCAGTGAAAACTTGGATTTGGCATTTCTTTTGTAAGAAAAAAAAAAGCAATGTTTCTATAAAGAACAGTGTTTAGTTGAGATAGGGTCTGGAACTGTTGGACTCCAGATCTCTGACTTGCCTCCAGTGTAGACTCCACCCTGGAGTCTAGCATAAAGGAACTCGGCAGAGCGGGGCAGTGGTGGCACACGGTGGTGACAGCCAGGGCTACAAAGAGAAACCCTGTCTTGAAAAACCAAAAAAAAAACCCAAAAAAACAAAAAAACCAGCAGACACTCGCTGTGAGAGTCCAAGGAGGAAGACTATTCTCTGGGTTTCTAAATCTTTCATCTTTACAATGAAAAAGATTTACTAAACATGATGAACTCCCACAGTTTGAATGAAAGCAACACAGACTTTTGAGTGTGCATGTGCGCTTTAAAAAAAGATTTCTTTTTATTTGTGTCTGTATATATGTATATATGTGTGTCTGTGCATGTGTGCACGTATGAAGCTACCCATGGAGGCCAGAGGGAACACTCAATGCTTTGGAGCTGGAAATGCAGGTGAGTTCTGACCCTCTACAAGTACAGTAAGCATGCTACCCCCGAGCCATCTCTCCAGCTCCAGTGTGGTTTTGTTTGTTTGTTTTCGGTTTTTAGACAGGGTCACTGTAGCCCAGGACGGCCTGCCTGGAACTTGCTATGACTCTAGCCTCAGCTTCAGCTTCCAAAGTGTTAAGCACTTAAGTGAACCACTACACTTACAATTCTGTAAATATATTTGGCTTTGAAAATGATTGCTTTGAACCACAAGGGGGAGATGTTGTCAAATGCTACACTGTGGCCATCGGTTCTGAATGCAGTAAGATACTCTATATAGCCATTTAAAAAAGAACACTGGGTCAGGTGCAGCTGTGCCCTGTACTTCAGCACTCAGGTGACTGCGACAGGAGGATCTGTTCAGTTTGGAGTTCTGGGCCAAAAAAAAAAAAAAAAAAAAAAAAAGTAGAGGGTGTGGCAAATGGCTGCAATCCCAGTTCTTGGTGGAGGGAGGTAAGAGGATCTGGAGTACTGGGCAGACTTGAGCGCATACCAAGCTCCAGGTCAGAAGGGTATATCCACAGTAAGACTTGTCTCAAACACTAAAGCCAGGTGTCGGAGACATGGCTGCATCAGGTAGAGGCACTTGCTGCCAAGTCTGCCAACTGAGACTCACTCCTGGGCCTACATGATGGGAGAAGAGAAGCTACTCCTCTGACCACTGTGCCATGGCATGTGCATGCCCACACACATATTAATGGAATATTTATTTTGAGACAGGGTCTCACTGTGCAGTCAGTCCTGGCTGACCTTGAACTTGCTCTGTAGATCAGATTGATCTCAAATTCAGAGATCCAACTGCCTCTGCCTCCTGAGTGTTGGGATTAAAGGCTGGGCTACCATACCCGGCTTTTTTCTTTTTCTTTTTTTTTTTTTTTAAGAAGCAGGTACATGTGGTAATTGTGTGCCTTTTTTTGGGGGGGGGGGGGGGCATTGACTGAGACAGGGTTTCTCTGTGAAGCCCTGACTGTCCTGGAACTCACTTTGTAGACCAGGCTGCCCTCGAACACAGAGATCCGCCTGCCTCTGCTTCCTGTGTGCTGGGATCAAAGGTGTGTGTCACCATGACTATTTTGTTTGTTTGTTTTGAGACAGGGTTTCTCTTTGTAGCCTTATCTGTCCTGGAACTTGCTCTGTAGACCAGGCTGGCCTCTAACTCAGAACTCAAAAGATTTGCCTGTCTCTGACTCTTGAGTGCTGGGATTAAAGGAGTGCATCACCACACCCAGCAAGTCTACTAGGTTTTCAGCGGCTATAGAAGTTTCTATGCTTTGTGGCAAATCCGAATTATATTTATTTATGAGTTTGTGTGAGTGTGTGCATGTATGGGCATGCTTGTGCTACAGTGTGGATTAGGAGTCAGAGGACAGCTTGGAGGAGTTGGCTCTGTGTTCAGAGGCTCACAGTCAGCTCATAAGGCTTGGTGGAGGGTGCCTTTACCAGGTTAGCCATCTTGTTAGCTTTTCAGTAAGAATCTCACAGCCGGGCGGTGCTGGCATGCACCTTTAATCCCACAGGCAGAGGCAGAGGCAGAGGCAGAGGCAGAGGCAGAGGCAGAGGCAGAGGCAGAGGCAGAGGCAGAGGCAGAGGCAGAGGCAGAGGCAGAGGCAGATCACTGTGAGTTCCAGACAGTCTGGTCTACAGAGTGAGTTCTAGGACAGCCAGGGAAGCAGAAAAACCCTGTCTCAAAAAACAAAACAAAACAAAACGGTGGCATTAACAAAGGAAGACAACAGGAACCACAGCTGCATAAAATATGGCAGAAAGTTTGAGGGAAACAGTGTATCAACAAATATAAAATAAGGGCAAAATAGAAGCATTGGCCATTCCCAGTCTACCAGTCGTGACTTCTTGTTACATGGAAAACTTCGACAGTTCCCAGCCTCACGGCTTTCTCTCTGTATGGAAATGATTACCATTTTGCTGTTTTTCTTATCAACTGTTGCCATGGTTTAAAATACTGGACTATATCTTATTTCAAAAGAATGTAGACAGTGGTCTGTTCAGATGCTAGAAGGCACACCCCACTGGCTGTATTCTGTTAAATATACTTGAGAAATTACTAGATCACAATTCTCACAAGACAAAACCGTTCAGCTCTGGACACATCCAAGGCCTTAGCTTCCCAGATGAAGCCAATGCTAGTGCAGACCTGTGGCTGCAGGGCCTCACTGGGGGGTGAGCTAACTCAGGAATCGTGCTAGAAGGAATGCACATGAGAGAAGTTAGAAGCTGAAATCACTTGACATTTGAGACAGAAATTCATGAGGTACAAATGGGGTGAAGGTATTTTTATTTGAAAGCCATGTAATCAACAGCAGGTGAATATTTGAAACTACAGCCGGCCTTCAGACCTTGTGTGTGACCTTTTTCTTCAGGGACTCCTTTATTAGACATAGGTGGATACCAAAATATCTGAAGTTTGTTTTAAATATTTTCATGGAAAATAGTGTTTTAATTTTTATAATGACTTTTTTTTTTTTTTTTAAATTGGAGTTGCAGTTTTAACACAAATTACCACTGGAGGCCAGATGTGGAGACACGTGCTTATTATGCCTCCGACTGTAGGGGAGGCTAAAGCAGGAGGGTCAGTTGCGCCCTGCACTGCAGTCAACTCTGGCACTATGTTGAGATGTCCTCGGCAACCCAACCCAACCCAACATGGTCCACAGGGGGCTCAAGTCAAAGCTTCGGAATTTAGGATGAGAAATGCACCAACCAGGCAGAAAACAGAGGCCTAAACTCCTGGGTAGACACAGAAAACATTTGAAATGTAATTTTGAAGCCAAGCATAGCGACACACACCTGTAATCTCAAGCCTTCAGGGGGCTCAGGCAGGTGCGCCAGCCTGGACTGCAAGAACCCGCTCGTTATCTCCGGGTGAGGATGCCTCCTACCGGCAGGGGGGGTGGTGTGAGCAGATTGCTCCGCAGGCTTTTTCACCTCTTTACTCTATTTGCCCTCTTCCCAAGAGCCTTTTTCTTTAAACTACAGAAGCCAACTCTTCCCACCCTGTACTCAGCCTCCCTTCCAGCTTTGAACTCCCCATCCCCGCAGCAATGGCAGTTCCATCGTTTATAAAGCCTTTATTTCATTCCTCAACCCCACCCCCCACCCCCCACCCTGTCTCTTAGACTCCCTGGTCTCAGCCAGTTCATTCACTCATTCAGCGACGTATTTGATGCTCCTTAGGCATCCAGCGAGGAGTTATGGATGCTGGATCAGTACTGCAGGGGATGGATTGCTTACAATGCAGGGCTTCCTTGGTTGTATGAAGCTACGATTCGGGCTTCCTAATTACTGCTTTTGACTGTTTATATACACAACTTCCCCCACCCCCCTTAAATGGGAAAGAATGTAGTTCCAGAAAGAACAACAGTAGGGATTACTGGCCTGGCCTTTGAATGTTGCAATGTCTGCTCTGGCACGGGACGGCTCTGCAGCTGCATACCAGCATTCCTCTTCTGGCCCCCATGTTTATCACTCGCTTGAATTGTCGTCCAGCGTTTTGTTTGAAAACATGCTCCATATGTCTCTCTCCCACTGTTCCCCCACAGGAGTCCACTTTTGGCAATCCACTTTCTCCTCTTCTGCCATCTTCTTACCAAATATGGTTTTATCAGCCGACTTGTCATTTTTTAAGACTAACTTAAAAGACACTGCCTCATCCTCCATCAATCAAAAATAATTTTGGGAGGGGGTGTTTAGGAATGTGAATAAAAAAAAAACAGTTTAAATTTTTATTTAATAATTTCCTGCTCTTAAACCCTGAAATGTCTTGGAAGATGTGAGCTTAGCTTTAGTAACGGAGAACTCCACTTCCACAAGCAGAAATGCTTGCACACGGAGCTAAGATAAACTATACAGATGTTTCTAGTTCCTGGGAAACTGTCAGTTAAGCTCTGAAGAAAACAGGGAATTTAAACTATAGAAAAAAAAGTGAGAGAGGTGATGTCTCCCCCTCAACCCCTGCCACACATAGGGCTTACAACATTTCAAAAGTAATTTGTTTTTTTTGTTTTGTTTGTTTTTCAGACAGGGCCTTAGTAAGTAGCCCTGGCTGGCCTCAAAATCACCAACCACCTGCCTCTGCTTCCCAAGTGCTAGGATCAAAAGTGTGCACCACCATGCCTGGTTTTCTAATTACTGGCTTTAACCTAATGGCAAATTCTATGACTAGGTTATAAGAATAGTTTAAAGGAAAGAGCCTGAGTGGTCTGGCCCTCAGGAGAGTGGGGACAGGAACATGGAGAAGTAAGAGGACACCTGGGCTGCACCTCAAGACTTTGCCTAAAGCCGGGCAGTGGTGGCGCACGCCTTTAATCCCAGCAATTGGGAGGCAGAGACAGGCGGATTTCTGAATTCGAGGCCAGCCTGGTCTACAGAGTGAGTTCCAGGACAGCCAGGGCTACAAAGAGAAACCCTGTCTCGAAAAACAAAACAAAACAAAAACAACAACAACAAAAACCAAGCATTCACCACCTAGTAACACTCCAGGTCCTATCAGACACTGACATTGGATTTCACAAGCCCATGACTGTTATAATACCTTTTCCTTTCTTACACACACATACAAACAGATAACCCCCAGGGCCTCAAACTCCAGAAAAACATAATACAGGGCACCCAGGAACTGTGAATAAGTTCCAGGTGGAGATTTACTTAGCATGTGCCAGGTCCTGGGTTTGCTACTCAGCTTTACTCTGTGTGTGTGTGTGTGTGTGTGTGTGTATGCAAGTGTGTACATGTGCAGGCTAGAGGTCAATACTGGGTACTATTAGACATCATCTATTTTTTAAAATTACATTTAATTTTTTTTAAGATTTTAAAAATTTTATTTATTTACATGAGTACACTGTAGCTGTCTTCAGACACACCAGAAGAGGACATCTGATCCCATTACAGATGGTTGTGAGCCACCATGTGGTTGCTGGGAATGGAACTCAGGACCTATGGAAGAGCAGTCAGTGCTCTTAACTGCTGAGCCATCTCTCTAGCCCCTACATTTAATTTTTATTTACTTATGTGGTTGTTTGTGTGTGGAAGCCAGAGAGTTGGTTCTTTCCACCACGTAGGTCCTGGGGATTGAACTCAGCTCTTGAGGCTTGTACAGCAAATGCCTTTCCCACTGAGCCCTCCTCCCTCCTCTCAGACTTTTGTTTGGAGACAAAGGTACACCATTACCCCCAACTTTTTTTTTTTTTTTTAATAACATTTATTTATTTTATGAGTACACTGTAGCTGTCTTTAGACACACCAGAAGAGGGCATCTGATCCCATTACAGATGGTTGTGAGCCACCATGTAGTTGCTAGGAATTGAACTCAGGACCTCTGGAAGAGTAGCCAGTGCTCTTAAGTGCTGAGCCATCTCTCCAGCCCAAAATTCTGTCTTAACAACAAAACAAAAGGGCTGGAGAGATGGCTCAGCGGTTAAGAACACTGACTGCTCTTCCAGTGGACTGGAGTTGAAGTCCCAGCACCCAAACAGTGGCTCAGTCTTCTGTAGCCCCAGTGCCAGGGGATCTAATGCCGGCCTCTAGCCTCCTTGGCATCAGGCACACGAATGGTACAATGACACAGGTGAGGACAAACACTTTACCAGCTGAGCTCTCTGGGATCACAGGTGTTTGCTGCCCTGTCTAGTTTATGTGCTGTTAGGGAAACAACAAGGGTTCCTGCTGGCTAGGCAAACACTCTTGAACAGTTGAGCTATATCCCTACAACCCTGCTCCCCCCGTTTGTTCTTGGGACAGTCTTACTATGTGGCTCTGCAACTCGCTATGTAAACCAGGCTGGCTTCAAACTCACGACAATCCACCTACTTCTACGTCTTGTGCTGGAATGAAAGGGGTACCACCACCATGCCTGACATCTTTGTTTTCCTGCTCTATTGCTCAGTCTGGCCTTGAACTCCTGGCTCAAGACAGGCCTTTCTGTCTCAGCCTCTTAAGTAAGTGAGACTTCAGACACACAATGCTGTGGCTAAGGAAAAGAATTTATTAAAGGATGTTAACACCCACATGGAAACAGACTGAAGAACAGAGACTGAAGTCTAGTGAGTCAGACACTAAAACAAAGGGTAGAGTTAATTAGGAACTTTACTTCCTTCTGCAGGGACTAGGAAATCGCCCCCCCCCCCCCCCCCAAACACACACACACACACACACACACACACACACACACACACACACACACACACACATGGTCTCGTGCATTCCAGGGTCATCTCTGACTTGCTATGTGACTAAGGATGACCTTGAACTTATTTTTACCTAGGTGATGGGTATAGAGGCACCTAGTAGGTGCATAGTCACCTGTGGAGACCAGACGAGTATATAGGATCCTCTGGAACTGGGATGCTGTCATATCAAACTTGGGTCCTCGGGAAGAGCAGCAAATGTTGACTATTGAGCCATCTCCTGCGGTGTGGCCTTAAGTCTGCCATCATCTCCTCTTGCGCTTATGCGGTACATGGCAACGGACCCAGGGTTTCATGCGTGCTCTCGCGTGCTAGGCAAGCTCCCTGCCACTCAAGCTACATTCCCTCTATGGATTCTCTGTACAAGTGTTTTGCTTGCATGTATGTGTATGTATGTATACCATGTAAATGCCCAGTGCCCACAGAAGCCTGAGGGCACTGGGTCCTTTGGAAGAACAACAGGTGCTCTTAACAGCAGAGCTGCCTCTCCATCTCTGCTTCCTTTATCTTTGAAGCAAGCAAACGCAGAGCATTTCAGAACTGAATTGATTGCTACACGCTTAAGGGACCACATAGCATCCCCTCTCTCTAAAACTCCTGTTTATATCTTTACAGGATGGGCAGCTAATTATGCCAGATTCCATGAGAATTCTAGAACAGTGACATCCCAATCAATCCTCATGGTCTTTGAAAACAATACAGGAACCTACAGGTGGAATTTGCTTCCCCTTCTCCACCGTGGGAGTGTACACAAGTTAAGCCTCTCTTGCTGAACTCTGATGCCCCTGCAGGGTGGCATCATTGTGGTCACATGCCATTCATTCTGAATGGCTATTCAGTCAACTTCAGTAAGCAAAAACTCTTCTGCTAAATAACATGTAAACAACCTCAGCACCAAAGCAGTCAAGTGGAAAGCTGTCTTCACCACACTCCAGAAGGTGCGGCAGAGCCACGAGGCTGCCTTTGGGTTTGGCAGAGGTGGTTGGGAAAAGCCCTCACTCTTTTTTTTTTTTTTTTTTGGTTTTTCGAGACAGGGTTTCTCTGTGTAGCCCTGGCTGTCCTGGAACTCACTCTGTAGACCAGGCTGGCCTCGAACTCAGAAAACCGCCTGTCTCTGCCTCCCAAGTGCTGGGATTAAAGGCGTGCGCCACCACTGCCCGGCCTCACTCTGTCTTGAATACACATCTGGGCTTCTGGCTACAGCTGCTGCTGTCATCCAGGGGAACACAGCAACACCCAGTACCCAACTTTTCTCCTTATATAGAAAGACCATCTATGCAGGGATCACCACCCTGCAGCCTCACTGGGAGGAGTCACTGGCTCAGCCAGAAGGACACAACAGGAGAGAGGAAGTTTTAGAGTTTCCTGTGACTCAAAGCACTAGTCACATTTCAGCAAATGATCACACGAGTGAAGGCTGCTGTCGATTCCGGGAAAGCTTGGAGGGCATTTGCTTGGGATCCTGCAAAGTCTAGTGTGTGTACCGGCAGAGTAGTGTGGGGATAACATCTCTAGGGGCCAGAAATCCGAGTGGGCGCCTCTCCACACCTACTTCCTTTACAGATCTTTCCTAGAGGGTAGCCATGCTCTTTCTTCCCTTACTATCCTTGAATGGCCCAGGCATGTGGGTGTCAGATGTTCTGTCATTGGCAACTTTAATTTTTGAAGGTCTCTCACAGAACTCACTGATTAGGCTGGCCAGTGAGCTCTGGGGACCCTGTGGCTTCTGCTCCCCTAGTGCTAGGGTACAGATGTGGATGTTGGGGAATCTACGCAGGGCCTCATGCTTGTGTGGCAAGCATTTTACACACTGAGCCACCTTCCCAGCCCCTTTCTCTTCTCTTTTACTCAGGCCATGGTCTCTATTTGTGGAGTAGCCCCGAACTAGACTGCTGTAGCACTCACTCAGCACTTGCTGTGGGCTGTGCACAGTGGGCCCTTACAGAGATATTATTCTGGTGGTAAAAAACAGATTAAACACAAGAAAAGGACAAATGAGTTGTAAATTAAGTACTTTGCTTTGTGTTGGTGGGACTGGAGATCCAATCTAAAGCTTCTTCAAGAAAACAAAACAGACTACAGCAAGGAACAGAGGATTCAGGAGACCGACCCAGGGGGTGCAGCCACTGATCTCGCCTCTTCTATACAACACAGTCCCCTTCCGGTTTCTCTCTCTCAGGGCGGGGTCTCATCCAGCCTAGGCTGGCCTTCAACAGCTGGCCTCCTCCCTTTTCCTCCCAAATGCTGGGACTACAGACTAAGCCCCCACACCTAGTTTCTCTTAATCTGCTGTTTCCTCCCATTAGCCTTCTCTTGACTCATAGCTACCTTTCAGCTCGAATGCCAGTCTAGGGAAACATCTTTCACTTCTCAATCAGAAATTTTCTGCTTTTAAATCCCTTTACCTTAAAAAAAAAAAAAAAAAAATTTTTTTTTTTTTTTGACAAGGCCTCACTACATAGTCCAGATTGACCCAAATTTGAAATTCCCCTGCCTCTGCTTCCAAAGTGCTGAGATCATAGAGGAGTACCACCATATTCTGCTTTTTTTTTTTTTTTTTTAAAGTGTGGCTAATGCCATTCCTGGCACTGACAATTTCATTTGGTTGTTAGGAAGATTAAAACAGGTAACTCCTGGGAAACAACTGGGAAACAGAGTTGGGAAACAACTCTGAAAATGAAGAAAGGTACACGCCTTTTATCCCAGACAGGCAGAGGCAGAGGCAGGCAGATCTCAGCCAATTTCAGGCCATTGGGGTTACAAAGCAAGACTTTGTTCCAAAATTGAAAAGAAAAAAAGGCCTATACAAATATGAATTGTTTAGTAATCATCGTTACCCCCAAGAGCACTCTGGGAAGCTGGCCAGACAGGATGGCTGGGGGAGGGGCTGGGGAACGAACCAGCTCTTTGAACCCTGTGACTTAGGAAGATGGAAAAGCTGCCTGACTTCTTAGCAGTGCTTGGTTTTCTGCTGTCTTCCGCTCTCCACCAACTCAGTTGATCACAAGATGCAACTTGAACTTTTGCACTGATTTCCACATAAGAGTTCATAAGAGCTACAACACCAAGGCCTTGGATGTCCACTTCCTTGTTTGTGCCCCTGCTATGCACAAACAGCTGAGCCTCCGGGTCTTAATGCCCTCCTGGGGTTGCAGTAAGGATTAAACAATACATCTGAAGTGACGCTGAAGACAGTGTCTGGTACAAAGCAAACAATCCTGGTCAAAGTTACAGAAACCTACTGTGTTTCCTGGCTCAGGGCATATCAGATAGGTCCCTGTGGGAAGGGGAAAGTACAATGGTCAGAGCAGAGGCTTGGAGCCTGGAGAGCATTCTGTGCCACGTGGGGTTTAGCAGTCTTCGGACAAGTGACCTAGGAGCACTAACAGGAGGCCTAGGACTCGATCTCCAGCTGGGGGAAGGGGGCTGCAGAGAGAGGCTTCCTTGCTTTATTCTTGGCCTTCTTGGAAGGTGGCTGGGTTGAGCATACCATTCCTTTCGGCCTTGGCCAGTGAGCCAGGCTCCAGTGCTAGGAGTACGTGGTGAGAATCTAGAGGAAGGCAACTATGCTAAACTCCAGCGAAAGGCACGGCCATCCCCTTTCACAAATGCTAGCTAGTCCCAAACATTTTTTCTTTCTGATCAGCCTAGAACACAATTAAGCAATGCTGTCCAGCTGGGTCAGTCCTAAGAAGCTCCAAGAAAGACTGATTATTTTCTGTCCCCCCCCCCCCCAAAGGCAGAGATGGCCACAGGAAAATGCCACATTTAGGATGGGGGGGAGGGCAAGAGGCCTCCCAGAATTAGCAAGATTTGGGGTTGAAGATCATCCGAGAGGTCAGGAACTCCCTAAAGACCCTGACTGTCAGTTGGCACAGGTAGCTCAGGGGGCCCAGGAGGCTGGAGTCCTTTCTGAATTCTGGAATGTGGTTTCCAATGCAAATAAAGGCTAATTAGTAGAAAAGTTGCTGGAGTGTGTCCAGGCACTTCCTGTCTGTCCTTTGAGTCATTTGGAAATGGTTAACAATAGGTGGGACACCTGGCTCCAAAAGGGAGAAGGGGATTTCCATGTAAAACTCTTTCCCGAAGCAATTCAGATGAGGACCGAAGTGCACCCTAATGACTCCAAAGTCCTAAACCGGCTCAGCTAAGTCAGAGCAACTGCTGCAGACTGGAGGAAACCGTGCATGTAAAAAAGGCTACGCGGAGAGGGGCAATGTGTTTCTAGCATCGCTGGCTGGTGGAACTGGATGACAAACCCTCCAAAGTTGCATTTGTCTGTTCCCAGCCCCAGCCATCCACTTGCAACGGACTCACTCTCACTGGAGGGGAGAATTTACATAAACCCAGATCTGAAATGAATCTTGGGGAGCCGGGCCACGGAACCACCTCCTTTTCGATTTCACATTAACACCCACACAGATCTGTGCAGGTCCAGTGGGTCAAAGAGCAAGAACAGTTGGCACCTGCCTATCACACGCAGGCTTTTCTAAGATCTCTTCCCGGAACAGGCTGAATATGCAAATACTCGTAGGGAGGTTATTTGCAGCAAAGCAAGGCCTCACCTCCAAGGCAAACACATTACCTCAGGTGAACTCTTGACCCGGTTGGGAAGGGGCTGTAACCCACGCCCCTGTCAACCACAGATGACCCTAAGGTCATGGTAAGGTATACTATGTGACCTCTTTGTTGTTGTCTGAGAATGCCGGAGAAGGTTGGCTAGTAAGACTGGGTGCTGTCTTTAAAAAGTACTCCTAAATAATTACCTTAAAAAAAAAAAAGATTTATTTTATATATGCGAATACACTATTACTGTCTTCAGACACACCAGAAGAGAGCATCAGATCCCATTGCAGACGGTTGTGAGCCACCACGTGGTTGCTGGGAATTGAACTCAGGATCTCTGGAAGAGCAGTTAGTGCTCTTAACCGCTGAGCCATCTTTCCAGCCCCCTAAATAATTATCTTAATAACAATCTTATTAATTCTTAGGTAGCAAGTCAAGCCTGATGCTGTTACCTGTCTATAATCTGAACACTCTACAAGCCTAGGCAGGTCAATCTCCTTCTGTGCTACACTGTCCCTAGCACATGCACACAAAACCAAGCTATTCATGAAGAAAATGCATCAGTTCGAGGCCAGCCTGGTCTACAGTTGCAGAACATCCAGGGCAACAAAGGGAAACCCTGTCTCAAAAGACAAAAAGATTGAGTATGCCATCAAATCTCTTTTTTAAAGAAGCCGTTTAACCAGTTACCTATACTAGATAATCTGGATTCAGTTTAAGTTCTGAAAGCTGTTCTTTGTTTTGTTGTTTTAACAAGTATGTGTGTACTGTGTACGTGGAGGGTCAAGGACAATCTGTGGTTGTGGATTCTCTTCTCCTACCATGTGGCTCCCAGGGACTGAACTCAGATGGTCAGGCCTGGCATTAAGCTCCTTTATCCATTAAGCCATCATGGTGGCTGTATTCACTTCCCCCCCTATCTTCTAGTACATTCTTTTTCTCTTACCCCTCCCCCCCTTTCTTGAGATAAGGTCCTTATAGGTTTCAATTTCAACTCTACCACCTCAGATTCCCTGCTGAGATCAAGGGACGTGTCACCAAGTCTAATTATTAATTTGAACATTTTTGTTTTGAGGCAGAATCATGTAGCCCTGGAGTTCACTCTGCAGACTAGGCTGGCCTCAAACTCAGAGATCCCTCTGCCTCTCAAGTGCTGAGATCAAAGGCATTTCACCATGTCCAGTCTAATTTGGACTTTATAACTGCTTTCCGGCCTGGTGAAATGGCTGTGTGGCAGGAGTGCTCAGTACTAGGACTGAAGCTCTTGAGTTTGAATCTTGAGACTCACATGGTAGGAAAAGCAAACTGACAGGCAGGAGCTGTCCTCAGACCTTCAAGAACTCATTGTGGCCGGGCAGTGGTGGCACACGCCTTTAATCCCAGCACTTGGGAGGCAGAGGCAGGCAGATTTCTGAGTTTGAGGCCAGCCTGGTCTACAGAGTGAGTTCCAGGACAGCCAGGGCTATACAGAGAAACCCTGTTTCGAACCCCCCCCCCCCCAAAAAAAAACCTCATTGTGGCACGTGTGCACTCATATAAAAAAATAAAATGTAGTTTAAAAAAGTGAGAGCAAATACTGCTCATGTAGAAGCCTTGGGTTTAGCTTCTAACACTCACATTGAGTGGCTCACAACCACCTGTAATTCCAGTGCCACATGCAATGCCTTGTTCTGACACTGTAATACATGTGCACATACCCCCCTCCCCCAAATACATGTAACTAAAAATAAAATAATCCAATAGATGGTAAGGTACATATCAGTCTAAAAACCTGGAGTTAAGGCCAGGCGTGGTTAGTCCCAGCACTTGGGAGGCAGAGGCAGATAGAACTCGGAGTTCAAGGCCAAGCTGGTCCACACAGGGAGTCGCAGGATAGCCTAGGGCTACACAGACAGACTCTGTCTCAACACAGACAGACAAGCAAAATACATTTACCACAGGCAACTTACTAAGCTTCATGCAGTTTTTATGTCTGGTGGGTGACAGCTGAATTACTAGTGAACAGGAATCTCATACTGTCTTTATGCTACAGACAGCAGAGCATGCTGGAGACACATCGAGGCTAGGAATACTCACACAGAAGGTACGTCTATACCTCAAAGGCATAAAAAAACACCATTTGCAGTCTTCATTTTTTCTAGCTTGTTAGGTTATGGGACTAGGCCAGTGGTCCTCACCCTTCCTAAGGCTGCAACCCTTTAATACAGTTCCTCATGTTGTGGGGACCCCAACCACAAGATTGTTTTCACTGCTACTTCATAACTGTAATTTTGCTACTCTTATGAATCATAATGTATTTTAGAAGACAGAGGACTGCTAAAGGGTCATGACTCACAGGTTGAGAATCACCAAATAAATGGAATAAATAAATCGTCCAAATAAATGGAAGTATCCTTCTTCGGAACCCCACAATCCAAATTATGGGCACATAAGATTCCAGACCCAGCTCCCATTCCATGGCAGTGCCTGAGTGAATAAACTGTGGATGGGGCATGCAGCTGGATCAGAGAGGAATGAAATAAGACTTATTGAGATGGAGTCGTAGTACCTGAGCCCTCTCAAGTTTCAGGAATATCAAACCATCCACTTGCAAATTTTCTGGGCTCCTACTAGCTGGACTTAGTAGTAGTATCTTTGGAGACATGAAACTACATATCTATGTTAGTGGTTAATGGAACCAGGCAACCACTGGACAGAAGAGTTATCACACTGCTTCAGCTGAAATCCAGACAAATGAACAGGGGTTAGAACTTGATTAGTCTCCTTTACTTTTAGCTTAGGAAACCATTTTTCCCCCTTAACTATTGTACCCTGAAGCAAGTTTATAAATAAATCCCAAAGACTTAATATAATTCACACTTAACATTTTCTTTCTTCAAATAAATACAAAATAAAATAGGTGAGGTAAAGAGATGAAACAGTTACAAAGCAGGGTGGTAATTCTGATGCGAGCTAGCTAACACAGGAATTATATTGGTCTAAGCCTGGCAGCATGGTGCACATGAAGTTAGTCCTAGCACTTGGGAGGCAAGGATATGTTGATCTCTATGAGTCCAAGACTAGCCTGGTCTCCATAGTGAAACCATATCTCAAAATAAATAAGTAAATAAATAAACAAGCAAAAAATAAATAAAAATTCCATTGGTTAATTTAGGCACTGCTTTTCAAGTATGGTCAGGTAACAAACTGTTAATTCCTGTAAAGAAAAAAACATAACCAACGGGCCAACCAAAAACCAATGAAACCTTTCCAAAATCCATGAGGCGAGGTGACTTTTCATTTTATTTATTTATGACTATGACCACTACCCCAATTTCCTAGGAAGTTTTCTCTTGATACTGCTGCTGCTGTATCACGGTATAAGGGCTGCAAGTCTCACTAAACATAAGCACCACAATTTTTGACTGCAAACCATGATGCTGGGTAATGTTTGAATGAAAACATTTGATGTGGATGGTCAGATGAAAGATACCAAAATGTCGGACAGCCCATCGACTGCTGTTGCCATGAGATTCAACAGTCAACATCAGTCTGATAAGCTACTCGACAAGGTGGTACAGCCATGCAGATGTCACGACCACGACAGGGGGCAAGCACCAGGTGCTCAGGCAGGGTTTAAAGCAAAGCAAACATCTCTGGCTTGCAGGGGCTTAATGCCAATTCTAGGAAAGAAAGCTGTTTATTTTCCTACCAAGCAAAACAAAATGAACAGGGTCAATCAGAAAAATGTCAAAAGAAAATCACATTAAAATAAAACACAGAAGCACACAGAGAAGTAAACTGTTAAAGCTGGAGTACAAACAGCTAAAACTAACACGAACATGAAAAGCCTTTCATGCTGGTGTCCTCTGATGTATACATCCCACTTCTTGCTTTTATAAAGTAAGAGATCCCATTCTAGGTGAACCTCTAGTTCCGCTTAGCTCTCCAGGTCCAACATAACACAATACCTTGGTGGTGGCTCTCTCAGGCAATAAATAAAAGTCTAGGCATTCTGGTTTAAGTCTAATTGGCAAGGCTGCCATTCACTTTGTAGAAGTGAAAAAGAAACAAAAAACCATAGCACTAAAGAAAACGGACACAATTTCGGAATGATCAAAGATGTCTTTATAAAGTTTTTCATGACTTCATTCTAAATATACAGAATAAAAAATGGTGTACTCATTTGTGAGACACCAACCAGATTTTCCTTATACTGTCTCAAAATTTAAAGATCAATTTCCCCAGAGGGTGTGCAATGCATCATAAAATGGCCTTTTTGAGGGTGGGAAAGGAAGGCATATTAAATTGTTCCATGATAGACATGCAAGACTGCTATCCAATATAGATAACTTATATACATCTGGTGACTTAGGAAAAAACCATCATTGTGACAAGCCTAAAAAGCCTGACACATTTAACACGCTTCAGCAGGTTCTGTGTGGCCGAGGCTCTCCAGTTGGACCATGTGGCCGTGTCAAAGTATCAGAGGGCCGGGTTGTGTTAAGTCTGCAGCAGAACATCATATCCACCCTAAGGAATACAACGTGGATTGAACTGAGGGCGGAGACCTTACCTTAACAAATAAAGCAAAAGTATGTCAGTGTAAAATATGGACTAAACTGCTTTCAGGAAGAATGCTTTAAAAATCAATACAGGTTGGAAATAGGGACTTCCTTCCTGGTTAGAGCCCTCCTGATGTAAGGCAGGGCTCCACCATGTTAACTTCTGCAGATAAAAACTCTCTGCTTATTTAGTTTTCTCCTCTGAGTTCAAGCGCTGCTGGATTCGTTTGGCATAGCTTTGTGCCATGGAGTTAATGATAGACAGGATGAAGTAACACACCATCGCGACCACCAGTTTCTCAAACAGCCAGGAGAGCCAGTTTTCTCCCTGTAGGAAGGAAAGCAGAACAGTTCAAGAAAAAGGGTCTCCTAAGTTCAACACTAAGGAGACCGTTTACAACACTTCAAGGGAAATGATAAGATCGTGAGGCTTGCCTATAAAACCCAAACAATTAAAAACCGGTCTCTAGGTACCCTGAAATCTACACTTAGTCCAAGCTTTTTCACATTCGGCTGTCAGCGCTCAAGCTGCTGGATGGATAGCTAACTTGTAGAGCTTAGAGAGGGCTGGGCGGGTGGGCTGCTCTTTTATACTGTGCCAGAGCAGACTGATTCTCTCTCAGCGGCCTGGCAGATCTCGCTTGGAAGAGGAGAACTGAAACTTTGTTTCAGTGTTAGAACGGCTTTTTTTCTATTTTAGAACATAAACCTGAGCCATCTTTGTACTCCGACAGCAGCAAAGAAAGAGCTACTCCAAGTCTAAAGCCAAGGAAAACAACTGCCTGCCTCCAGGCTCCCTGGTTCAGGGTGCTGGCTACACATCTGCTGGTTCTTTCCTTTGCCTCGGGAACTGAAGGCAAAATGGCCAGGCAGTTATATTCAAGTTAAGAGTTCAGCTGTGGTAGGAGCCTTGCTTTATTTAAAAAAGAAAAAAAGCAAGCAATCAGTTGCTTTTCTACAGCAGAAATGAAAAAGGATAATCATGTTACCTAATACTTGGTGATGGTGTAAGTTTTAATTTTTTAACCCAGTCTGGAAGTGTATATAATAACTCATTTGAGATCAAGACAATATTGCACATAACAGGATCCTGTCTTCCATTCTGAAAAACCACCAGATAGACAGACTGGTAAACTACCTCAGCCACCCCATCTAGAAATCGGGAGAGCTCTGAATCTAATTTGAGCCTGCCTCTGCCGAGGGGGAGAAGCCAGAGGGAACCTCACCTGCGGTGTGCCTGCTTCGCTTCTGTGATGAAGCTTCTGCCGCTGCGCCTCCAGGTATTCCTGAAAAGGCTTCTGCAGAGACGGACCTATGCCGGGGACAGCACTGGAAGCAGGTACCAAAGGAAAGACACATTTGAGAAGAAAAGCAAGAGAAGTGTTAAAGGAAATCCACTTACCCTTCAGATTTAAAAGAAAAAAAAAACGGGGGGGGGGGACTGCATAAAAAGGACAAAATTTAACAATCAGAGTTGCAGCAATCCTGTGAAGCTCGGTTAGTGATAAAATTCCTCCTGAACTCCTTAGAGTAGAGACATCGCCAACAGTAATGCATTTGGGAGAAAGTAGGAGAGGGAGCCCAGAGCCACTGCTATCTCAGGAGGGTGAGGTCAGCGCAGCTGAGACTACACTGCTGTGGCACAAAGAATATAATGAATGACTTCTGAGAAGTCCCACATTTATCACCACTAGTTCCTGTAAGAACTGGTCTAAACCGATTAATAAGGAAATGACTTATGCTTGTGTCATCTCCAGTTTAAAAAAAAACAAAAACCTGCCCTCCCTCTCTCTGACTGTCCCGTCTTCTCAGGGGGATGGGGTGGGTAGGAGGTGCTTTCTCAATCTAAGTCCTTATTAGGACAACCCCTGCGTCATCCTTATCCAAAAAGAATGCATTAGCACATTCGGGAGGCACCTCCCCCAGCCAGAAGTCAGTGATTAACAAAGGAACAAAGAGGAACTACGGACCCTGAATCATTTCATGGCTTATGATGGATGTTTGCACAGAAACTCCTGTACATTACTAAACAGCTTGTTCCAAGATGTCTGGATAGCGATCTCTGATAAGGCTCTGGACCAAGCAAGCTCCCCAGTTTGTAGAGCCAGGGCTGTAAAACCGGTCTGGCAACTGAAGCTACCAGGCTCTGTTTCCCCCCCTTTTCTTTTGATAGCTAACAGGTTGTGTAAAATGGTACTGTGGGGCAACTCTGAAAAAGTAAACATCCTTACTTCCTGTACCCTTTATTTTCTCATCTGTCTTATTTGCTACAAGGCAAATAAGCCCGTACTTTTTCTAGGGCCGGGGAAAGTATAGCAGGCGCATGTGTGCAGTGCCCGGCCAGCACTATTGCGCAAAGTGTACTGACACCAGTGAACTCTATCTTTTTTTTCCCCTGGGACAATTAAGTTGCTGCTTACAAAAGCAGAATAATAAGAGAAGACTCTTTTTGCTACTATATTTGCCAGATAGTAACAACTTTCCAGCTGCTGGCCATTCTTTTTCTTCTTGTACTATTATTACCTATCAATCTTTTACCTAGTAATCCCTTAACCTTTAAAGGAGTCCCTAGTTGGTGTCCACACTATAAAAAAGAGAGAAACAAAACACCCCAAAACAAAATGCAGCTGGGCATATTAGCACACTCAAGTAGTCCCAGCATTCATGAGGCAGAGGCAGGTGAGTCTCTGTGAGTTAAGAAGCGAGCCTGGTCTTTTGCAGGGACAGCCAGAACTACACAGAGACCTTGTCTCAAAAACCAAACAGGAGAAAGTACAATCCTAAATGCTTAGCGTAGAAAATAAACACCAAAAGAACTGGAAGGAGAAAGGAGAGGTGACTGAGGGCGGTGGTTACAGCCTGAACACACAAGCTGCAAGGTGAGGCGGGGCGGAAGAGCGCAGACCTACAATGGCAAACAGGCAGCGCAGGTCCGGCCGGGACTCTCTCAGTGGATGCACATCTCCTTAGTAGGTTAAGCAACTGTTCCTTATGGTACAGGCAGGAATGCAAATAGTCTCTCCATTTACACTAGAAATAAATTATCTAGATATCAAAACAATTCCAGCAAAATGTGTGGACAGATACACTGGCTTTGAATGCAGCAGGTGCATTCAGAGAGCTTCCCTCTTCCTAGGTCAGTTCATTCAGCCTAACACCAACCCTTCAAACTGATATCTCAAGCTACCGAGGGCCGCAAGAGCTAAGATGGTAAGAAGATGGAAGCTCTTAAGTGTCTTCTGTTCTTGTAGGCAATGAGGAAGGGTCTGGCAGAATCATTCCAGAATGCCTTCAGAACAGTTTGAAAAGATGAACATTTGCCATTCATCTTAAGTTCTTTAAGGTCAGTCGATTGGCAGATTTTCAAGGAGTTATTTTGGGACTGGGGGTAAGATGAATTTGCTGAGGTGCTCTGTAATGTATGCTCCAGAGAGCTGTATGGTGTGTGGGATTCTTCCTGAAAATTCCCATTAAAGATGAAGGCAAAGGTGAAAATAATTGTTTCATATATTCTTTTTTTTTTTTTTTTTAAATATTTATTTTATATATGTGAATACATTTGTCGCTGTCTTCAGACACTCCAGAAGAGGGCATCGGATCCCATTACAGATGGTTGTGAGCCACCATGTAGTTGCTGGGAATTGAACTCAGGACCTCTGGAAGAGCAGTCCTGAGCCATCTCTCCAGCCCGTTTCATATATTCTTAATATTGTAACCCAAACTACTATGAACAAATAAATGATCTGACTAAATCTAAAACATAACAATTTGAAATCTAGGTATAGTTCTAAAGCCAATTATTTGTTGTAGCCTATTAAGCTCCCTTTCTTTGGAGACAGTCTCCAGCACTTCAGGCTGGTCTTGAACTGACTATGGACTCAAAGATCCTTCCTCTGCCGGGCGGTGGTGGCGCATGCCTTTAATTCCAGCACTCAGGGGGCAGAGGCAGGTGGATTTCTGAGTTTGAGGCCAGCCTGGTCTACAGAGTGAGTTCCAGGACAGTCAGGGCTACACAGAGAAACCCTGTCTCGAAACAAACAAACAAACAAACAAACAAACAAACAAACAGATCCTTCCTCTGCCTCCCAGGGAGGAAACTACACTCACCACTTCTGCCTCTTTGTATGTGTTTAATTTTTGTTTCTTTTCTTTTTCTTTTTTTTCAGACAGGGTTTTTCTATGTAGCCCAGGCTGGCCTCAAATTTATAAGTTTCTTGCCTTTCTACCTTCTGAGTGATGGGATTATAGACATGTACCACCCTGCGTGACACCAAGCATTCTTACAGTTTTTATTACATTTATATATATATGCATGCGTGTGATGCCAGAGGACAACTGTTGTTTTTTAATTAATTAATTAATTAATTAATTGTACATGAATGTTTTACCTACAATATATCCGCACGTGTGTGCAGTGCCCAAGGAGGCTGGATGTTGGATTCCCTAGAACTGGGGTTACAGATGGTTGCGAGCCACCATGTAAATGTTGGGAACTGAACCTTCTGAAATGCCAACAGGGCTCCTAACCACTAAGCAGTCTCACCTGCCCCTTCTCCCTCCTTTGTTAAGACAGGGTTTCACTAAATAGCCATGAACAGCCTGGAACTCAGAGACCTGCCTGCTTCTGCCCTCTGAGTGCTGGGAGGATTAAATAGGTGTGCGCCACCATGCCCAGAGGACAACTTCTGGTTCTTTCCTCCTACATGTGGGTCCTAGGAACCTAACTCAGGTTGTTAGGTCTTTACCTGCTGAGCCACTTCACAGATCCCCGTAAAGTATTCATACACCAGAGATTTTGAATGAAAAAAAACAAAAACAAAAAACTACTACAAGTGCTTTTAATTACTGTACCAGCTTTCTACTGCCCACTTTCCCCCCTTTTCTCACATAGGGGCTCAAGTGGCTCAGGCTGGGCTAGAACTTATTAAACAATCCACACTTGCCAAGACTCCTGGCCTTCCTGCCTCTGCCTCCAGAGTGCTGGGATTATAGGCCTGTACCACCATACCCAGTCTATTCAGAGCTTCACACTGCTAGAACACACCCTACCATCCTCAGCCACAGCTGACACTCTTAACACATTTGGACGAACTATAACAGCTCAAAATGCATCCTCAAGTTACATTTGAGAAGTAGACCAGAAGTAAGAGTCTGTTCTGACACACTAGGAGTAGTGTGCTTGCTGTGTGTGTGCGTGCACATGTACACCCACACTACAGGTCTGTGTTGGTTACACCGTGTGCCCACAGCTAAGAACTTTTATCTAACCCTCAATAGTGGGTGAAGTCCTCCACCCACCATTAGTACTGAGTAAGCTCAGAGAACTAGTTGTGACAGAGAAGAATACAACGCTAGGGAAGAACAAATCCAGACTATGACTTAGTACTCAACTCTTTGGAGCACCCTTTATTAGACTAAAATGTACTTAAGCCAGCTCTATAAATAGTTACTTGCTCTCAATAAGAAAGCATTACAAGAGGGAAGGTTGTCTGATTTACCTTTTCCTTGTTGTCTTTTAAAACAATGGGGAGAAAAATTTTCTGTGGATAAATTGGGAGGCAGAGACGGAGGCAGGTGAATCTAAGTTTGAGCCCAACCCGGACTACAGAGTGAGTTCATGATAGCCAGGGCCACAAAGAGACACCCTGTTTTGAAAAACAAATAATTAAGTCCCAAACAAACAAATTTTGTGGGTGGTAGGTGGTGTTTGATATTGTTTTTTGTTACTGACTTGGGGGGGGGGGGATTACAAAACAACAAAAATCAACCCTAAACTCTTAAAAACCTTCAAAGTTCAGAACTCAAAACTGATCTCATGTGTTTGACTGCTTCCCATGGTTTTGTACCTAAGTATATGTTAGCACAGACAGAAGACAGACTTCTTGACAAACAGTAATTACTGTTTAAAAAAAAGAAAGAAAAAGAAAAATCCAGCGGCACGTAGTGGCTCATACCTATAATTGCAGCACCTAGGGCGAGGCAGGAGAAATGTGCAAGAAATGCCAGTGGGCTACAGCCTGGGCAGCAGTGCAGGAAGGAGCCAAGCTCAGACAAAGCAAACAGACACTAAGCAACCAGTCAAACCAACAAACAAATAAATACACTCAAAATAACATCTGAGAAAAATAAGAGTCCTGGCCACGTTGTAAGTAGAATCTTCTATCTTTAAAGTAGTTTTAGAAACATTTAACTCTATTTGTCTAAATCATAAATCTAACAAGAGCATGCATCCTAAACTCTCATCTTTACTCCTCAAGGCTCCAACTATTTTCTGTTCTCAGATACACCAGGAGCCGCCCGTGCTGAGGAAGCTGCAGAGCTGGGGAGCTTGTTGAAGAGTGGTGGGGTAAGGATTCTACAATGCACACATCGTTATTTGTTGCTTAATACAGAACCTATACCCAACCCAAGTACACTAGAATCATCACCTCCACCTCCTCCTCCTCCTGCTCCTTTTCATGGGAATTCTTTCAAACCAAGTCTCAAACAAGTTGGTTCATCACATATAAAAACACATCTAATTAACTTTGAGTCACTTCTCCATCATGGAGATAGTAACCTAACTAGATCTTGCTATGAAATATCTGAAGTTTTCCTTGTGCTTGTCTTGATTCTGTTTGGATTTTTCTATCAGATGTGGTTTTGGTAAATGTATTGTACTTAACAAAAATGTGAGCTGAAAAAATATACTGTTTTGCTGAAAATGGGAGATCATGTCTATAATCCCTGCTTTGCTCCTTTCTTGACTACTTTCCTAGGATCTCAGCACTAATAGGAACACGTAAAAATATACTGGTGTGGGTTCTAAACTAAGGAAGCTACGGTAGAGAAGTAGTTTTCCCCTTGACCTCACTGTGTGGCACTTTGAGGCTAAGTTATTTAGCACCTCCTGGTGATTATCAGAGCACTAACCTCAGGTGCTAACACGAAGATCACTGAAAACTCATGAGGGAGGAATGCTTTTAGAAGAGTTAGGTCATCACCACAATATTATTAATAATAATAATTTATTGCTTTGGTTAGATACACACAAAACCCCCACTTTACTTATTACTGTCTGTGTGCACACACAGCACTGCAGCTTGTATGTAGAGATCAGAGGACAATATGTAGGATGGTTCTTTCATCTACACAGCCCAGGATGTTGGACCCACCTGCCCTTGCCTCCAGAGTGCTGGGATCACAGGTGTGCACCCTCATACCCAGCAGTCTCTTGTCTTTATAATGGACAGCTATGAAGGATCTTTTAGGATTCTGTGCTAAAAACCCATGCTCTGAGAAAAAAACCTAAGAATTTTCTGGATTAAATTAGTAAATTTCAATAGTAAATGAAATTCAAGTAGGCTCTGAACTTATATCCTTCTGCCTGGGCTTCCAGGCACATATGTACCAGGCTTTTCTGGAGAATTTAAGATACAGCTGGGATGCAGTTCAGAAGCCTAGGAATAGAGACCTAAGTAGAATACTATCTGCTTTTTCATCTTCTTTTGCAAGGCTGGTGGGTGGTGGGCAGGGTCTCCTTAAGGAGCCCAGACAGGCTTGGAACTCTCAAGTGTCCTGACTCAGTCTTCAGAGTGCTGGCATCTCAAGCACACACTAACATTCCTGGTTAGAATGCTCATCTTCTGACTGAAGCCAGCAGAGTCCCCTGAAGACAATAACTGGGCCCATGCGGCAACAGTGGGGTAGATATACTTTGGGGATAAAATAAAAGCCCTTTCCCGCTCTACCTCCATCACGTGCAGACCTGTCTTCTATTAACCAAAAAAGTGATAATTCTCTTTCTTGGTAAGACACTTATAAATAATTCTGTTTTTAGAAATATGTACAAAAGGAAGAGAGGGAAAGAGGGAGGGAGGGAGAAAGAGAGAGGGGGGAGGGAGAGAGAGTTGTACACTCTAGTTAAACATTGTAGGGTTAAAATTTCCTCCCCACCCCCAGACAGTGAGTGATCTAAGCAGGCTTAACGGTTAGTATTTTAATGAGTTGTCATTTCCTGTCTGATAAAGATTCTCACAGTGTTTAACCACCAGTTTCCCTGGGGACCAACCAATACTAGAGCTCTATTCATAGTGACTCAGAGCCAACCTCAGACTCCTAGCCTGATTCAACAATGACAGATTACCCGAAACCCTCCACTTAAGGTGGACTCCTTAGAAAGGGCAGGGGAATTTATCAAGAAATCTTCTGAAGAAGCCAAAGGTCATCTCAAAGGGCCTTCATTAATATTAATACCTGTCTTGCCCCCAGAGATTAGAGGGAAAAAATAAGAAGATACCAATTGTTACCTAACAAAGCAGGAGTGAGTGAGTGGACTGGCACAGACTGAAAACCAGCATCTTTAACTTGGTGAAAGTAAGACCTAGGAATTCTGGGTACCCAGGATGTAAGTGTTACTATTGTTACCATTTCAATGAACATAGAACAGTCTGCAAAGCTGATGATGTTGCCAGGGAAAATTGGCAAATTGACTTGAATATTTTACCTCTTTTGGATTTGAAATGTGTACTCACTGTGTACCCATTATTTATTACTTATCGTGTGTATTACTTATACACACGATAGCACCCCTTTCTTCTAAGCTTGGTGGACAACAGACCACATTGCTTTTTCCAGAAACTTCAGGCATGTGGTTGCTACTGCCTCACAAGGAGTTTCTAGCACGCAAGGTTTTGCAATGCCCTGCTTTGGAATGTTTGGGACCGTTTCTTCAGAATGCAGACCTGAGCATGAAGGACAGGCAGGCACTTCTATCAGTGTAAAGCAGGAGTTTAAGGAATGCTCTGTTGTAATGGGGTAAACAATCGAGCCCCTGTGCTGGCTGTACTTAGACAGCTGCCCGAGACTGGCTCTCCATGCACATCTGCGACTTCCAAGACTCAGGGACAAACACCGCCTTCTGTGGTGCTCTCTCAGCACCTTGGAAACACATCTTCATTCCAGTTTTCAAAGAACAAAGGCTAATAATAAACACATTAGGTTGTGTTTGAGACAGAAAAATACTCTGTAGCTCTTGCTGGACTGGAATCATGGTAATCCTCCTGCCTCAGCTTCCTCCCTGTGAAGATTACAGGAGTGAGCTACCAGGCAAGAACTCCTCTCATCTATCTCCATTGATATGTTCTCTTTATGTTGCTCTGGCTATATCCTAGAAGTTGTTCTGGAGACCAGGCTGGCCTCTAACTCACAGAGATTCACCTGTCTCTGACTCCAGATTATTGGAATTAAAGTCATGTATGCAGCACCATGCCTCACTAGCCTTTAGATTTTTACTGCCCCCCCCCCCAGCCTGCTCTTAATTCCCTCTTCTCTCTCCATGCTCGCACATGCTGCACACACCATGCTCAGTAGTAATTCATATTTTCTTTTTCCTTAAAGTTTTTTTGTGTGTATATATGTGTGCCCAAATGTATATATGTATGTACAGGTGCCCGAGAAGGCTAGAAAAGGGCCCTGGATCCCATGGAGAGAGTTGCAGGCAGTTATGTCCTACCCAATTCAGGTGCTGGAAACAAAATCTGGGTCTGCCTGAAAAGAAGCAAGTGCCCTTAATTGCTGAGCCATCTCTCCAGCCCTGTAATTTATATTTTCTCTCTAGTTTTTTTTTTTTTTTTTTTTTTGGCTAGTATTTCCCTCATCTAAAGCCACATAGTAGTTCCTTCTATTAATGAAAGAATAGGCTTATGTATCTAAGAAGTATTTATAGGCTAATAAAATGTGTCAGGAATGCCTGACTGCCTTTCCCTTTACCCTGTAATTCTATATTATCTAACACAACTAGTTTTTAGCTTTACTATTCCACTGAAATGCTCTGATAATGGTCACCAGTAACTTCCTAATAAAATACCCATTTCTCATCAACAGTCTAATTATGCTGCATCTCAGCATCTCTGGCAGAAACCCAGAAGGAAGAGTTTCTATAGATTACCACAGACATGAGAAGGGAGCTCTCATCACCAGCAGAGGAGGTAGTAACTTTAAGATCAGAGTGGAGAACTGCGTCACCACAGCTGTGCTCTAAGCTAGCGGATCCTTTCCCAGATCACAGAAATGAATGTTTGTGGTCCAGACTTTTATAACTTTCTCAGAAAATTATTTTCATAATGACCAACGTAAAACAAGAATCAGAGACATGAACTAGAATACATTTTATAAAGAAAAGACAGCCAGGCAAGGTAGCTCATCCCTTTAATCCCAGACAAAATTCTGTGACTTCAAAGCCAGCTGGGTTTACGTGAAGTGAGTTGCAGGCCAGTCAGGACTACAGAGTAAGACCCTCTTTCAGCAGCAGCAGCAGCAGCAGCAACAACGACAAAAGAAGCCATCAAAAAAACAAAACAAAAACCCAAACAGAAAAATAAGAAGAAAAAGTTGAGTTTTCCTCCTGTGGTCCAGGCTCACAGTTCATTCTAACTACTTTCCATAGAGCAAAGAACAAGAAACAACATTCGGATTTCAGAACTTAATTGCTGACTGGTTCAAATGATCTCTCTTGCCACAGGCAAGCCTGACTCTGAGGTCAAACATCAAGTTAATTCAAAAATAGGAGACAGCAAAGAAGAGCATGGAACATTCTGTATCTGGTAAAAAGTCCCTGTTCCAAGCCAACCCCAGCCCTCGAGTTCAATGACTGAGTTATGGAAACTTCTCGTGTGGTAAAACTGGGGACTTTGTCTTCCAATAGACGCTGGCAAGCTGACAAGCCAATGCTCTGCATATGTCTTATTGCAAGTCATAGGCTTAATGTTATTTTCTGGGAATTCTTAGCCTCTATTTGGTGAAAATTCCAGAACATGACATTTTATAATTACAATTTTTATCATTTGGTTCTGCACTTTAAGAAATGTGCAGGTCTCACGAATTTCTTACAATGTAAGTCTACAGTGAAATAAAAATCAGTTTTATGTCATCACAATAATAGGCAACAAAAAATTAATGCCTTTTAAGCTCTCAAGTTTGCTGATGCTTTGGCTCTGACTTTCCCTCTGACGTATTCAAAGAGTGCAAACCAGTGTACAAGCAACATCTTTAAAAACAACAGAATTCTGTCCCTGCCCACCTGCTAAACACACTATAAATTAGAATGCTGTTATCTATATTCTAATCTCTCAGAATATGTAAGTGATCCAGTGTATCTGATTATTTACAGTGTATAACTTAGATTAATCTATTGATTTAGATAGTTAGGGCGTTTTCCCTTAAACCTATTGATATTGGCAACTACTTTCTAGAATTGTCCTAGAAATAAAGCTGTTAATTATGATAGGGGAATAGGCATTATTTAAATTAGGGTATCATGTTTAGCTAGGCTACTCCATACTTAATATAAGAATAGCAGTACTGGGGTAGGAGTGAGCGGGACCAGAGCAAGAAGGGGAAAAAAAAAAACCAAACCAGAATTAGAATAGCATCACTAATAGGGGCTAGAGAGCAGCTCAGTGGTTAAGAGCACTGGCTGTTCTTCCAGAGGATCTGAGATGAGTTTCCAACACACTGGCACTCAAACACATGTGGTATTTACTCACAAAGATATACACACATACACATAAGCAAAAATATCAAGGTCAACCTGGTGTATATTGCGAGTTCTAGGCAGCCACAACACATAGTTGAGAGAAAGTTACAAAAGAAAAGGAAAAAAAAAAAAAGATTTGGCTTCATCATCTTTTAGCATCTGATGACGAAGCCATATCTAATTAACTTACATTATTTAAATATATTTAAAGGTTTGTTTATTTAACCACTCAGTTATAACACACACACACACACACACACACACACACACACACACACGCACACGTTATTTGAGACAAAGTTTCTCTTTGTAGCCCTGGCTGTCCTTGAACTCACTCTATAGACCAGGCTGTCCTTGAACTCACAAGAGATCTGCCTGACTACCTCCTGAGGGCTAGGATTAAACGTGTGTGCCACTGCCAGTGGGTTTATAAAGGCATGTGCACTGGTAACGGTGCCCTCAGAGGTCAGAGGACTGGAGTGAGCCCCCTGGAGCTGGATCTGCAGGGGGCTCTGAGTCACCAATGTGGGTGTTTAGCCAGAGCCATCTCTCTAGTACCTCACTGGGATTCTTTCAGGGACCATGCTAGTACGGTTTAAAAGAAAGGAATAGGGTACAGAATATGCTACAGTTTAACTAAGCTGTCCAAATATTAAAGGCACTTCAACTTCTATAGACTGTAGAGAAATGGCAGAATTTCCTAGAAACTCCAAAATCTAAGGAAACAAACAGAAGAATATGGGTTATACAAAAGATCTGCTGATTTTATAGGGTGGACCTTTATTTGAACAGCATGTGGTCATTTCCTGAGTATCTGTTCTGTGTGAGTCAGGCTGACAGGTGCTCAGAACAGTAAACAGTACACATGGTCTCTAAAATTAAGAAGCTCACAGACGCTGGCATGGGTCAGCAGAAGCAGGCGGGCCTCTGTGGGTTGGCTGAAACAAGATGGTCAACAGGGCTAGGGAGGTTGCTGAGTTGGTCCAGCACGCATACAGTCTTGGATTTGATCCCCAAAACCACATAAACTGAGCCTGGTGGAGCACATCTTTAATTCCAGCTCAGGAGGTAGAGGCAAGTTTAAGAAGTTTAAGACTAGCCTCAATTACATAAGAATGTCTGAAGTCAGCCTGGGCTACATAAGATTCGCAGGGAAAAAAAAAAAAATAGGGCTAAAGGGGGAGCCACAGAAGTAATCATTCATAAACATAAAAATAAAATTGTAAGTGTATGTCATGTATGTTGCTATGCAGAGAGGTCCCTGGCTCAGGAATATTTGACCAAATCACAGGAGGTTTTCTGAGGATAAAAGCTGAAATCTAATGGGCATTCTGACTGTGGATGATGGACTTACCCTCCATACATTTGGCACCAGTGTGGAATACACGCACCTGGGACATTCTACATGAGAGGCCTATGCTCTACAATTAAGCTACCCATGGCTATGAGATGCTAATTGTTATGTGCACTGCCAGAGGTTGAACTTGGGGCCTCAAGCATGCTGCCAAAACGGCATTCTGCTAAGCAATTGCTTTAGCACCTGAGATAACTTGACTGACAGACTGGGATTTGCTAAGGGCATATAATGTACAGAGGGCTAGGTGTATTAACAATGTATGGGACAGTCCCTCATAACAAAGGATTATTTGGCCCAAAACATCACGAGTGTAAAGGTCAAGACATCCTGCAGGCAAAGGAAACAGCAGGCTGGGATCCAAGCATCTGTGACATTGAGCAGGAGGATACTTGGAGCTCCTACACCTTAAGGACTTTTGGTTTTATTTTAAGGGGGAAAAAGAGCAGAGGACTGAGGGTATTGTTGGTAATATGCCAGATTAAAAAGGTTTTTGATGGTGGTTCGGAGTGACAGATCTGAAAGGACAGGAACAGTCTGGGTACGTGAGACAGGCAGCTCTGTAATATGAGCTTCTAGAAACTCCAGAGGCTGGAGAGACAGATGATGGTGGACAGGGTATGAAGTAGCTTGAAACTATTCCTGCTACAAACATTTACTCTGAGGAAAGAGAAAGAAGAAAGTGGGTGCCACAGGGCACACTGTCACTCTCTAGTGGGAGTGTATGACAGGCAGTTTGTCCTTCCAGAACGTTCTCAAGGAAGTGGAGTAGTCTGAAGGTTTGATGAATATTTCCTTCATAAATAGGAGGAAATTTCCTTCAAAAATAGGAGACAAAAATACCCATTCTCCACATCCCCATGCAACATGCAGCTCAGGATGGCCTCAAACTCTGGACCCTGCCTTAGCCTCCCCTAGTGCTGGGATGACAGGCCTCTGCAGCAGGCCCACCTCCCCTTCTTTTGCTTTGAAAGTGATATATGATGACATACAAAGCATTTTGTTTATACAGATTCAGACATCATCAAAGTCAGACTAGTTACACTCCCTTCCTTCCTTCTCAGTGTAGCCCTGGCTGTCCTGGAACTTAATTTGTAGACCAGGCTGGCTTTGAATTTAGAGATTCCCTCAGCCACTGTCTCCTGAGTGCTGGGATGGGATTAAAGGCATGAGCCTTTCATGTATAAATTATATTCCATATAAATAATAAAGAGTTTAGGAATTAATAAATCAGGGCTTGGTTCTATTTAGTATATTCTCAAGAATGTATTTTTCCTTAATTATTTCATTAGAGATATAAAATATTATAGAAACTATTTTATTATAAAACATCTACAATAGTATCCATGCTATAGAGTGTACAGTTTAAAGAGCAACAGACCAGCACAACCTAACCAAGTAGCAATTCATTTTTAACAGCAACAAATTTTCACAAATAATTTGGTTGCTAGTGCCTTTTAAGATGGAAATTTACATTAAAAGTAAGAAAAGTACACTTCAACTTAACCTGTTCCCATCACAGCACCACTATTACTAAATGAAAGAAAATTCTCTCTTGTAAAAAACAAAAAATCAAAAATGAATAAACAATCAAAAAAACCAAACTACACAAAAGATGTAAGCAAGCTAAAAACCCAACAATTCTTTTTTTTTTTTTGGTTTTTCAAGACAGGTTTCACTGTGTAGCCCTGGCTGTCCTGGAACTCACTCTGTAGACCAGGCTGGCCTCGAACTCAGAAATCCACCTGCCTCTGCCTCCCAAGTGCTGGGATTAAAGGCGTGCACCACCACTGCCCAGCAAAGCCAAAAATTCTTGATTTTATTTCTACCATCTGACTCTGTTCATTTTCCAATTGAAAGTTAATCAAAATGGGTGTTTTTTTTTTTTTTTTAACTGTTTTGTGACATTATCATTTGGATTATATGTTCAAATGGTCTTACTTCTAAAAACTGCAAAAATAAATGCATCAAATAGTTTAGCCTTTTAATTGACCTAATTTTTCTCTAGTGAAGTAACAGCTTCCTATTTGACAAATTTTGAGAATATTTTAATATACCATTGCACAACCTTTAATAAATACTAAAACCTTATGTAAAGTTTACTGTGTAGTCGGCCCAGAGCTATGCTAAACTGTCATGACACACACCTGCCTTCTCTACAAGGAGGGGTCACACACTATAACTCCAAAGCTCTTTAAGATCGAGAGTTGTGAACTGATACATTCAGTTTCCAAAGAAATGGAAAAAATGAGTTTTGTTTTCCCTTCAGTTGGGTAAAAATGTCTTTTTAATAACAATAGGGCAAACACTTTTTTCCTCAAAAAACAGCTGTTTTAGATATTTTTTAAAAATCCCAATGTATTTTTCCATACACATTTACTCCATTCAAAACACAGTATTAATATTAGTCTTTAAGGAATTACTCACCCAATGAAAGCCACCATCTGCTCCACGATGTGCTTGCTGAAAGTTACTATAACAAAGATTTTCTGTAAAGAAAACACCAGTAAAAACAGTCAATCATTTAAAAGAACTACCTGTAAATTCCAAAGTATAACTGTCTAAAAGAAGGTGATGTGCTACCCTTAACTGTAATTTTAATATATTTTTTTAAAAGTAAGAGAACATTTAATTCAAATGGTAGTTGGTATTAAAGATGCTTTTCCTTAAGCACAGCCGTAGTCTTTTACTGGGATACAGGACAGTCTCAGAGAACCCTGAGTCATGAAACCTGAGCCTGGGAGGGAACAGAGAAGTCGCTCTTTCTATCTTAAGAGTTCTATACAAAGCAGAAGCCATGGGTTTCCACATAGCTCCCAGAATGGACTCAAAGCTGATTACTCTAACAGGAGCCTGGCCTAAATGTATTTCAGAGATTTTAGGAAAACAGCCTGTCTTTTTTAGTAAGGTTTTTAGGAAGGTTTTACAGCAACACTATCAAAGTTCCCAGAACCTGAACAAGCCTGATCTCCCAGGCTTAGGGCAAAACGGACTTTTCAAGTGTTTAGTTTGGTGAAAATGAAGTTCTCCCTCAATTAATTAAAGATATTGATACCTGACACTAAAACAGAAAAAAGACGGCTGGTGTGGTGGTGCATGCCTTTAGTCTCAGCACTCAGGAGGCAGAGGCAGGAGGATCTCTGTGAGTTTGAGGTCAATCTGGGCTACAGAGGGAGTTCTAGGACAGTCAGGAGTACACAGAGAGACCCTGTCTTGACAAAAACAAAAACAAACAAACAAAAAACCCCAGAAACCTATAGGGCTAATAGCAAATATTCTCAGCTTCATTCAACACATGTGAGCACTTATTGTGGATAACATAAGTCAATAGTAACACAAAGCTGAGAATACTTTTTAAATCTCGATTTTTCTACAAATGGTAGAAAACTGGCACAGAAACTCTCTCTCACTCTCACAGACACACACCCACCCCCCTGCAAATGCTACTAGTAGTCAAAAGAGAAGAAGGAAGGAGCCACCACTGACATGGAAGTGCAGGGAAAGGGGAGGTCAAGCTCAGCTGCAGGACTGACTAGGGACTCAACAGTTTCTATTTAACTTTAACTTATAAGGATGCATAGTAATTCTGTGAATAAAGTTGGATTGCTGGAGTTTCCCCAAGTTCCTGACAACGAGCTCTTTAGCGCTCTGTTGTTTGTTCAATAATTAGTTAGCCAATGTAACCAAAGGGGAGGTGGGAATAAAACCAAGACAGCAGCCTTCTTCTTACCCACTCACTACAACCATGAGGCACTTAGCAGGCAACATGGCTCAAAGGAGAGAGCTCTAAAAACCACCTCAGGGTTCTAGGAATGGTCGAAGGACATAACAGTCTAACGAGACAGCTATTAAAGTAAATGTAAAGGGGAACACAACAGTATAGAGGCCCACACCAAGAAACAGTTATTTGGAGGCATAGATCTTTCAGGAATCAACAGAAATAATGGTTGTGACTTTCAGGGATTTCAACACCATAAGCTTTCCCTACCATCATTGCCTAACAATGCAAAATCAGCCTGTGCCCAACAATTGCACAACTTCATTGCTTGAGAAACAAAACAAAATTTCCTTTTTATATTTAACAGCTTAAAAATTCACTGGGCTGGGTAGGACATAAAATGTATCAGCCATTTAAGAACCCATGTGTCAGTCTTGAAGGCTGTAAGTCTGAGTGGGGATTCTACCAGAAAAGCATAAGGCACAAACCAATGAACATTTTTCTCACTCATGTGCATACAAGAAACAAGGGAGCCAGGTGGTGGCATATACCTTTAATCCCAGCACTCAGGAGGGAGGCCAGCCTGGACTACAGAGAGAGCTCTAGTACAGCCAAGGATACAGAGAGAGCATGTCTCAAAAACAACAACAACAGAAAACAAATACAAAAATCCTCAAACAAACAAAAAAAGCCCAACAACAACAAAACCCACCAAACCAAACAACAAACAAACAAACCCAAGGGAAAAGGCTATGGAACTGATAAACAGTGCCCAACATGGAAGAGACCATGTGCTAAAGTGCCCTTCACGGCCAAAACCAAGAACTAAGCTTTCTGACCCTCAAGGCTCATAATCGAATTATGTGTGCATGTGTGCTTTCATGGGGATGTAGACAGGCAGAAACCAACAATACTCATGGTAAGTGAGTAAGATGCACACAAACAGACAATCATGTTAACTTTCTTCATTATTTGGGAACAAGATAAGAATCCTCTTCTAGGCAGAGAAGTTGAATCTACCTAGTGAACAGGAAAGTTTTGATCCAATATAGTAGATGTACCGGTGGGAATTTTTTCAAGGAAGATTAACAGACAGCAAGACACTAATAAAAATAACTTATTGGAAAGCTGTCTAAAGTTAAGCTGAGGGGAAAAAAAGGATGAAAGAAAAGCAAATGAGACGGCTTAGCAGGGCACAGAAGATGAGACGGCTCAGCAGAGCACAGAAGGATTGTGCGTGGGTTCTCTGGACTCTCCAGCTGACCAAAATGTTTATAGTACTCATTAATACTGCTACTCAGGGAATGAGAAAGGCCTGTTCGAAGCTACATCTGGATGCACATCAAGTGACATGCCTTAATAAGCAAGTTACTATGTCCAATGGAACACAGTAAACATATCCCACAGTCAGGAAAGGAATCTGGACCCATGCCTCAGAAAGACAAATGGGTTTTCTTTCCTTTTTCTCTACATAGTAGGTAGAGGAGCAACATCAGGTCCAGAGCTTGGTTTGAATTCCAGGTGCCAAGGCAAGCCTTTCTCCCTCTAAACTTTAGGTTTCTCTATGAAATCTGCACAACTACCTCATACCTGATAATCAGCAGGCAGTAAAACTTACTTTCCTAGTTGACCTGGGTTCAAATTCCACCTGTCAGCATTCTTATAGACACATATTGCTTATTAGCCACTTAAGTATAGCTACTGTACTTAGGCCACTTCATTTATACCAGAATTCTACAGAGTTTAAAGTATGAGGTACAGTATGAATTGAGCCAGGCAGTGGTGGCAAATGCTTTTAATCCTAGCACTTAATAGGCAGAGGCAGGAAGATAGATCCCTGAGTTTGAGGTCAGCCTGGTCTGCAGAATGAGTCCCAGGACAGCGAAGGCTAAATAGAGAAACAAAACAAATCAGAATTGGTATATCTTAGAAGAAAATCTACTTAGGATATCTAAAAGTAGTATCAATTTTGACCACTTTTCTGAAATGAAAGGTCTGACAAGCCATTCATAAATAGCTACAGATAAGGTGCCTAGCATTCAAATTTTACAATAATTTTTCTTTTGAGTGTGGCCCCTGGTAGGTCTACTATGGTTCAGGGGAGGCCATATATCTATGAGTACATGTGTAGCACAAATTGGATTAGATGGACCCAAACTTAAAACAGGTATAGAAGGTGATAAGGAGGGAAGTGGATAAAATGAAAACGTGGACAAAATAAATAACAAAGAAACAGGCAATACAAATTACAATAACACAAAGAAAGTTAGTATATTCAAGAAGTATAAAATAAGACATGTAGATTTACAGATTATGGGGCTGGAGATATGGTTTAGCAGTTAACAACACTTGTTGCTCTGGAAGAGGAATGGGCTTGGCACCAAAAGGACAGCTTCTCTAGCCTCCATGGCACCAGGCATGGTGCACATTTCATGCAGGTGAAACATTCAAACACATGAAACAAAGTATATGTACAGATTACAGTAACTGTTACAATAGGAATTAAGATGACTGAGTACTTAGGTACTAACTCAAAAAGCTATGTCGGCACTGGTTTTGTTTTTTGAGACAGGGTTTCTCTGTGTAGCCCTGACTGTCCTGGAACTCACTCTGTAGACCAGGTTGGCCTCGAACTCAAGAGATCCACCTGCCTCTGCCTCCCAAGTGCTGGGATTAAGGACATGCACCAACATGCCAGACACCCCTCCCTCCTTTAAAAGATTTATTTATTTGTGTACGGGTGTTTTGTCTACATGTATGTACATGAACTATGTGCATTTAGCACCCGCAGAGGCCAGAAGAGGATGTCAATCCTCTGGGATTAGAGCTACACATGGTTGTTGGTAGCCATGTGGGTGCTGTGACCTGAACCAGGGTCCTCTGGAAAAGCAGCCAGTGCTGTTTACTGCTGAGCCATCTCTCCAGCCCCTTACCATCAGTGGGGATAGACTTTTCATTTTTAGAGACATTAGTTCATTGTTCTTTTTTGTTTGTTTGTTTGTTTGTTTTCAAGACAGGGTTTCCTGTGTAGCCCTGGCTGTCCTGGAACTCACTCTGTAGACCAGGCTGGCCTCGAAATCAGAGATCCACCTGCCTCTGCCCCCCCGAGTGCTAGGATTAAAGGCGTGCGCCACCACCGCCCAGCTAGTTCGTTGTTCTTAACTTTCTTAGTAAATGCTTATTTGCTGTGAAACACACTGATTTAAAAAAAATTCTTTTTTAGATTTTTTCTTAGGGAGAGTTGCCCTTAGCTGGAACAATTCACAGTTCAAAGCACAGCCACTTTCCCTCACTTAGGTTCTTAATCCCTTTATTTGTGTGTGTGCATCTTAAAGATGTTAAGAGTGACTCTGGGGACTAGCAGAGTCTCACTTCTCTAACCACACAACCCACATTTCCTCACACCTTCAACTACCCTTCTCTTACCCACAAACATCTGCCCGCTGTCAATAAAGGATATTGGTGACAGGAGGGGAAGTGCCATGCAGTATGTGAAATCAATGAAAGGTGTCCTCTTTCAGGTGGTGGTCAGGAAGGAAAGCACAGCTTTTTTGACTGTGTACATGAAAATGATATGCATTTTCTTACACAAGTACACTACTCTTTAAAAAAAATAAATAAAATAAACAAAGCAAGGAGGAAGAGGAAAGAAGAAAAACAAATGGAGAATGTACGTACTTCTAAATTTGCATACTTTATTATCTAACTGATGGAAGGAGGAGCCAAGCAAGAGCCATGGTCCTATCAAGGTCATTAAGCAGTGACTCAGCTACAGTTACCTGGATATGCATTTTAATGATTGCTTTTCCAATCAGGGTTGCACCAAAGAAGGTCCAAAAAGGTACAAGGAAGTGTCCACATGTTATTCCAGCCAGGTCAAACAGGGGATTTGGAATCTATCAAGAGAAGGAAAAAAAGACTTCTATGAATAATTCAAAGAAACTGTTTTAAGACTCTGTTGGTGTGTGGTGTCCTGCTTTAATCACTGCTTTCTATATGACAAGAGATAAAAGTCCCTGGTCAGTATATGACACTGTTCAGAAGACTAGAGAGTTCTAATAGCAGTCCCTAAGCTGGACCTTATTCTTGGTAGATCACCATTCTATAAGACCACAGCAAACTAAGATGCACCTCATACACATGAGGAATGGGTAAAACCTTGGATCTGTAGAAATTTAATCCCTTTTAGCAGATTTCTGCTCATTTGGTGGCTGTTTTCTTTGGGAAGGTATGAATGAATTGTTAAGATTATTAGAGAAGTTCTAAGCAAATTCTTACCCAAAACACAATTATCTGGAAGTGCTCGTATCTTCAGTAAACATGTGAAATCCCTAAGTACACTTATTGGTGCATGCTTCCAACATTTAAATGTACTACATGCCTGCAGCTGTGGCATTCTAGAGGTAAAGGCAGGCAGGGGTTCGAGGTTACTCTTGGCCACAAAGTGGATTCAGGACAGAGTAGATTGAGGTCCTGCTCAAAAATTAATTATTTGTATTTTATATTAATACAGAGCCTAAGGCTCTGGGACCGCATGGCATATTTTAAAAAGATCAAGGGTGAAGATATGAAAGCACACCGACTCAGATGTTTTGATTACTCTGTCCTAGAAAAAGAAGTGATTCACAATAAATACCTTTCCAAACATTCCCACATTAAAACAATTTCATGTAAAAATGTGAAGAAACCACAACTGTTTTTGAGCACCTTACTTATTTTTCTCCCACAGAAATACTCTGCCCTTGTGATTGTTGCCTGAGTCATTTGTAAGCCAATTAATTTATGTAATTTTATTTTTGAAATCTGACATATGGTCTTCTGAGAACACTGTCATGACTACATGAGAACTCCAGCATTCTGCTCTTAGACTCCACACCCAGACTCCTTGTACAGCATCCTCTTCCTGTAACTGTACAGAGTGCAGAGGCCACAGTTCACCATTTTCCTTTTTTATGCTCACAAGTCTATGAAATATAATTTTGTTTATTTCCTTTTTTTGTTTTTTTGAGACAGTGTAGCCTTGGCTGTGCTAGAACTCACTCTGTAGACCAGACTGGCTTTGAGTTCAGAGATCCACCTGCCTCCAGAGCACTGAGATTAAAGGCAAGCACCACCACTACTAACTATGGTTTGTTTATTTATTTTAAAGATTTATTTATTTATTTAATGTATAAGAGTACACTGTGGCTATCTTCAGAAGAGGGCATAGGATCCCATTACAGATGGCTGTGAGCCACCATGCAGGTGCTGGGAATTGAACTCAGGACCTCAAGAAGAGCAGTCAGTGCTCTTAGTCACTGAGCCATCTCTCCAGCCCAGCTACTGTTTATTTTCATGCTTTAATCCATAGTAAATGGAAATGGGTTTAAAATGAAATCAGAACAGACACAAATTCTAACTTGTCAACCTCTTAGGAATTTCACTCTGGTTGGATACTCTCAGAAAAGGATAGTGAAGCCACTAGGAGACAGATCTGCTACTGTTGGTTGTTTTTCCTGAAGTCATAACTAAATAAATCAAGAAGACAATTAGAATTAAAACCATTTGATGTGGGGCTGGAGAGATGGCTCAGAGGCTGCTCTTCCAGGGGGGTTCAGTTCCCATACACATGGTGGCTAACAACCATCTGTCACTGTAGTCCTGGTGGATCCAATGCCCTCTTCTTGCCCCTACAGACACCAGTTACAGACATGCATACAGGCAAAACACCCATATATAATAAAATAATAATAACAACACAAACAAAAACCCCTCCAGGATTGCTTTAAAATTTCCTCTCAACTAGGATTTTATCTTAGATGTTGACATCAAGATAAATTAATTAATAAGTACCCTTTAACTTTCATTAAAAATATCTTAGAAAAAATTCATAGACAGCCAAAGTCGCCATTAAATTTAACTTAACTGTACATGACCAACATAAGGAATGCGTAGGATGGGTGGTGAGCTTCTGACACACAGGCAATGAATGACCGTGGACAAAGATTCCTGCTTCGGGAAATTAAAGGCATTTCACTCTCCCCAGGCACATGCTATGTGATATTTATTATAGTTATTTTGTAGATAAGAATGGTAAGTCAGAGTAAGACATTCCCCCCATGAAAAAGATCTGCACCCAGGCAGAAGCTCGGGTTAAGAGCACTACTGTCTAACAGGCTCCTCAGCTTACCCGTGGTGGTTTTCACCACACCCACCACACACGCTCACCTTAGGATTTCTCTGTGTACTTCTGACTTTCCTGAAACTCACCCAGTAGACAAGACTGGCCTTGAACTCACAGAGATTTGCCTGCCTCTGTCTACCAAATTCGGGGATTAAAGGCATGGTTACCACACTGGGTTTTTAACACTGTATTTCAACATTTCAACTGTCTGTAATTACTGGCTTCTGAATCTTTGAGATAGAAAACACTTCTCACTTTTCTCCTTCTTTGCTTTTTGTTGCTATTTGTTTTGTTTGAGACAGTCTTTCCATGTAGCTTTGGCTGTTTTGCAACTCATCATGTAGACCAGACTGGCCTCAAACTCACGTCAGAATGGTCTTGAATTTATAGCTATCCTCCTGCCTCAGACCCCCAAGTGCTGAGACTGCAGGTATGTGCTATCACTACCTGTTTCTCATTTACTCCTAGGATGCAGTAGCTGATAAAAAGCTGATAAATCACAACAAAAATAAATGAGCCTTTATGTGAGAGGCACTTTACTGTTCTTGCAAAAATGTTTTATCTTGTGTGTGTGTTTCCACGCATACGCATGTGAATGTCATGTGAATGTCAGAGGAAAACTTTAGGCATCTTCTCCCTATCCTTGGATTGTTGGCATTGAACTCGGGTTCTGCATCCTCAGGCCACAAGTGCCTTTACCTGCTGAATCATCTTTACCAACACACAAACTGTTTTGGAGACGGAGTCTCATGTATGGCCTCAAACCTTCACACCCAAACACTCTGAACTGCTGATGCTCTTGCCTTACGCAAGGGCTGGGCTGAGGCTGTGTTCCACAAAGTTTTCACAAACATCCTCATAAATCCTATCAGCCTTGTGAGGGAGCCTCCTTGTGCCACTTTCTATCTGTTGTCACTATTGTCACAGTGTGCATGTTTGTGTGTCTACCAGGGATCCCCTTGTCTTCATCCCCATCCCACCATCACTGACACTACAGGTGCATGCCACTACCCAGACGCCTATGGGATTCTGAGAATCCAAACTGAACCCCTCATGCTTCCAAGGCACCCACCCAAACCTAAGCAGGAGCTAAGATGTCTTAAGTCAGGTTTTAAATGAATTTTCCTATTAACACTTAAAATTCTGGAAAAAAGACTTCCTAATTAATTTCATTATTAATTCTTCATATGAATAATGGATTTAATTTCTTTTGTTGTCACGGAATCAAACCTTGAAGATTGAAGCTGCTCTAGTCTACAAAGCGAGTCCATGACAGCCAGGACTTATTATACAGAGAAACCCTGTATTGCAAAACCAAATCAACCAACCAACCAACCAACCAACCAACCAACCAACCAAAAAACCAACTAAGCAAGCAAACAAAAAAAAGGGGGCTAGAGGGAGGCTCCGAGGACAGCTCAGCCCCCAGCCCCACACCTAACCTTTGCAGGTATCAGACATGCATGTGATATACACACACACATAAAAGAACACAAAACACTAATGCGCATAACAAACAAATTAATCAAAATATATTCATAGCATTTAGTGAAATTTATAACTTTTAAAATATAATCTACTTACAGAAGCACAGGCCAAAATTCCAAAAAATCCAACTTTCTGTACTAGTTTTTGAACTGCCAGTTTAGCCCGTGATGCAAAGTCCTATAAAACAAAGATTTTGAAATATTAATAAAAAGCACAAAGAAAAACAACTTCTATTTTTAAAATTTTCCATTCATACACATGTGCAGATGGTTCTTTCCTTCCACAATGTAGGTTATGGGGATTGAACTCAGGTCATTAGGCTGGGAGATAAGTATCTTTACTCAAAGAGGCATCTTGCTGCCCCGAAAGACAACTCTTTAAGATAGTTTATTGTATTATATATCTTACAATCTGATACCAATTGATTCTTATTTGTTTGTATACAGATTCTCGCTTTGTACTGCAGGCTGGCCTTGAACTCATGATCCTTCTATCTTCCCTCCAGGGTGCTAGGAGTAAAGGTACGCATTACCACCTCTGACTCATACTGATCCATACTGAGTAGCAGGTTGTTTGTGGGAAAACATTCAAGTCTTCAAAAAGTACCACACCCTTAAAGTCTTCCCACATTTAAGAATGGATTGCTGTATCTTTGGGGTTCTCTCTGGATGCTCTAGAGAAGACAGAATATGGTAAACCATACGTGCTAAATCACTGTGTGAAACCCTGGTTTATCCTATCTTTTTCTTTTTCCTATAATAACTTAACGGACTTAATCTCCAAATAACAGCATGGTAGAAAGCCAGAGTTTTCAGGACAATGAACGTCTAAACTAGCCATTTTGAAATCCATGCTATCATTCCACAGGGTTCTGGAAGCTATTCCTCTTCCCCTATGTGCCCTTGCACCTGTTAACCACCATCTCACCATCCTCCCCTTCCCATGCTCAAGAGAAGAAATTATTCCCTTGCTTATTTTAGACCAACATATTAGCTTCCACATACCAGTGACAATTAGTAGTAGTTATTTTTCTGTCCTTGATTTTTGTTGTTGTTTTTTGAGACGGGGTTTTTCCGTGTAGGCCTGGCTGTCCTGGAACTCAGAGATCTGCCTGTCTCTGCCTCCCAAGCACTGGGATTAATGGCCTGGCCACTATGCCTGGAAGGAAGTCTTATTTTTTACGAATGGTGAAAGTCAGTCTATTGTCATTATCATTTATTTATATAGACATTCTTCTCTATCATGACCATGATGACTAGAGAGACCTGCCTGTCCCTACCCCCTCGGCGCTGACCGTATGGTCATACAGTGCCGTGCCCTGCCTGTCCCTACCCCCTCGGCGCTGACCGTATGGTCATACGGTGCCGTGCCTTGCCTGTCCCTACCCCCTCGGCGCTGACCGTATGGTCATACGGTGCCGTGCCTTGCTCTTACTTAGGTGATGATCCTCACACTTGCTCAGCGAACCTTTCCTCACTGGGCCATCTCCCTGGCCACATCAATCAAGTTTTAATTCAAAGTAGTCTTAAAGATTGAATTCATGGCCTTCATGAACTCTAACGGAAATATCCCAGATCTAAAAATTTAGTAGGAACATCATTCTTTTACCACCCTACATGTTTTACATTATAAATGTAATCTTACTTTCTTAGTTGCCATTCAGGTTAAAAGTCATGTATTTATTCAAGACAGGGTCTCACTGTAATAACCCTGGGTCCCAGCCTGGAACTCCCAGAGATCACCCTGCCTCTGCCTCCTCAGTGCTAAGATTAAAGACATGAGCCACCATGCCTCGTGTGTGGTTGTTTTTATTGTTGTTGTAAGTTACATACTTATTTTTTAAATGTACTTCTTTTATATGAATTTGTATCATGTGCATACAGTATGCCTGCAGAGGCCAGAAGGTGACACCAGTTTCCCTGAAGCAGAGTTAGATATGACCCATCCTGTGTGTACTAGGAACCAAATCTGGGTCCTCTGCAAGAATAAAGAGTAGCCAGAGCTCTTAACAGCAGAGCCATCTCTCTGGCCCTCTGTACTTTTCATGAACCAGATGAGTGCCAGCATCTCCCCAGTACCATACATTATACAGCTGAGTTTCCTCCACTTTAGGGAACTACGGAGTCAGCACACACAAAGTGCATGTCTTGGTCATGGTGTCTCCCCTTGCTGCTAAGCTTTGTTTGTTTGTTTCTGTGTGTAGCCCTGGCTGTCCTGGAACTCACTCTGGAGACCAGACTGGCCTCGAACTCACACAGAGCCACCTGCCTCTGCCTCATGAGCACAGAGATTAAATGTGTGTACCACCATCTCCCCGTGGTACAAGTATTTGTATAATTTGACAGTTATTTTCATGTTGATTTTAAAGTGATACTGTCCACAAATTATAATACTTGTATTTTAACTTGCCTTTAAAACATGCAGTGGGAGAATTTTACTCTTTTTATATTATTTGACAATTCACAGTAAAAACCCAGAAATGTTATCTAACATCACCAGAAAAAACTCCTAAAGTTCCTAAAGTTTAAAAGAAATATTTTAAACAAAAGATGCTGTCTTTTACTTCAAGTACAATGAATAAGCCAAATGAAAATATGTAGCAATAATATTTTAAAAATAAAAACAGAAGAAAAAGATTGTCAAGAAATTTGTTGTTAGGCACTCTTCAGTTATATATAAAAGAAAATTAGCATTTCATTTTAATATTCTTGTAGTATTTGTGGGAACAATGTTGAGTCCAATTTGATTACTTCTTCAATTGTCATTTGCCATTTCATAAAAAAAAAAAAAAAATCAGTACCACGGAAAATAAATTCCTTTTTATAGTTTCATTTCTCTGTATTCACTTTTCACAACTTTTATCGATTTCACAATTTAAGAGCCTGAGGGGACATGTTCATTCTCTACCTCTCCTTAAATAATTTACATAATTCATGATTAGTACTATGTACCATTTTCTGTTTTCTGAGTTATAAACCCAGTATCTGGAAAGTTCCATTTCCCAGCCCCACCCACAGTGACTAGGCATCTACCCAGCTTGTACTTTTGAAACAGCTGAAGAAATGAGCAGCATATTCTCCAATGCTGTAAGAAGCAGAGGAGGAAGCAGCCCAGATACCGGAGGCTTCAAGACCTAGCGGAGGAGAGAAAACAAGCCTTACATTGCACTCCCCCAGATCACTGCTGCTTTACATTTCCTCTAAAAAAGGGATTTAGGATTAGCAGAGAAGGGAAATTACAGGAATGATTGTAAACAAAAAAGTGCCAGCCTTTGACTGTAACATTTTACATATAAGGATATTAAATAATATTTATCCCCAAGCAGTAACAGTGTACCATTTTTATCTCATGGAAAGACCTCTTTATTTATTGAATTGGTTTTGGTTTTTTGGAACTTGCTTTGTAGACCAGACTGCCCTTGAACTCACAGAAATCCACCTGCCTCTGACCTAGAAGGATGGATTAAAAGTGTCGTTATCATGCCCAGCTGAAAAAAAACCCAAAACTCTTTAAAAGCAGTTTTAAAATGAATATTACAATCGTGGTACAGATTACAGAGAAAAACACTGTATTGTCTTGGTATCTTACGGAAGTTTATTTAAGTAACCTGTCTTTTCTTTTAATTGAATCCTTTTTTATTTTTTTTAATGTGCGTCCTGCCAGACATGTTTCCTGTGCCCACGGAGGCTAGACGGTGGGTGGCACTGGATCCTATGAAACTGAAGTTACAAACGATGAGTGCTGGGAATTGAACCTGGGTCATCTGTAAGAGAAGCAAATGCTTTCAATTGCTGAGGTATCTTTCCAGCCCCTAACTTGCTTTTGCTCTTTGTTTTTAAAAAGATTTCTTTATTTAATTACTTGTGGATTTTTGCTTGCTTGTTTGTTTGTTTGAGACAGGGTTTCTCTGTGTAGCCCTGGCTGTCCTCAAACTCACAGAGATCCGCCTTCCTCTATCTCCAGAGTGCTGGGATTAAAGACGTGCATCACCGCCACCAGGCCTTAAAGATTTATTTCTATTCTTATTTTAACATTTTATTGAGTCTTTATGAATTTCATATTATGTACACCAATCCCATTCATCTTCCTGTCCCTTCGAATCTGCCCTCTGCCCTTACAACCTCCTCACCAAAAGATGTGTCACAGTATGTCACGCAGTACATCCTTTTGTCTACACATCTTTACTTGTATTGAGTCATTAGTCTGTTCTGAGGCCTCTGGCTTCTTTTACACTTAATACTGGACCCTCACCAGGAGACCTCTTGGATATCCTGTTGTTGCCCTGTGTAAGGGAGATCCTGCAGCTTTGGATCTGCAGGACCAGCCCTTTCATAAGCTCCAGCAGATCATAGAGAGGGTAGATGTTAGGGTGGGCCAACTCAAAGCTCTGGATCTGGGCCTGGTAGGTAGCTGAGTTGATCAGCCCTCTGGCTCTCCTGCACCTACACCACAAGGGCCAACTCTGCCTTCCTGCTCTCATGACCCCAGGGGCCAGCTTACCTACCTGCCTGACACAAGTGGCAAGGGGCAATTGGGGGGGGCATCTCCCCCTTGCCCAAGCCACCCAAACAGTCCAGGGGCGGGGCCAGTTCACCTACACTCGTGCCCTTGGGGGCTGGTTCCCCACGTACGCAACCATCAGGGTCAGCTCTTATTGTGCTGCAGGTAGGAGCTCGGCCAGCTCAGCACAGTGTCTCAGGTGGCAGTTCAGACATCTGCATGGCCTTTGCTGGTAAGATGGGCCTGGGACAACAACACAACCCTGGCTGCCACAGGACCACTGACCCAAACACAGCTCCCAGCAGCAGCATGGGCCCAGATGTCCCTATGGCCTCAGGTGGCAGGCACTATAGGGCACTCAGATCAGCATAGCCACCAAGAGATAGCACGGCCCTCAGATATCCACATGGTGTCTGATGGCAGCCCAGACCACAGACATGGACACAGAGCCTAGCTATAGCAGGATCACTGACTCAGACAGGGCCTTTAGCAGCAGCCGGGGCCACAGCCTCACCATGATCTCCTCATATGACACTGAGTTCCACCTTTCTCCACAGGGTACTAATGAACCCCTTCCATTTCCCCACCACATACACCATCTTTCCCAGCTCTCCATCACACATTTGTCCATCAGAGTAGCGCTCACAGCAGGCGATTGGGTGTCATTCTTTTGGCCTCCCCAGGCCAGTGCAGCTTGGGCCAGTGCAGCTTGGGCCAGTGCAGCTTGGGCCAGTGCAGCTTGGGCCAGTGTTTGAGTATCTTCTTCTCCATTTTTACTATTATTAGTTATGTGCATGTTTCTGCATGTGAATATGTGCAAGTGATAGGCCAGTTAAAGGTGTGAGACCCCTGGAGCTACAGTTAGAGCCACCTGACAAGGGTGCTGGGGACTGAATTTGGGTCTCCTGGAAGGGAAGCAAATGATCCTAAAAAGCCCCTATCTGCCAGCTTAACCGATTATATGCTAAAATCCATTCTGACCTAACAGTGTTCTTGATTTTGGTACTGAAATAGCTTCAAAGTTAGTATTAACAACTTCAGAGTAGCCTTGGTATAGTGACACATGCCTTAGTCCCAGTACTGAGGAGGCAGAGGCACACACATGAACATGTGTGTACACACACACTTAAGGGATGAAAAAAATAAATGTAAGTAGAAATCTGAAAAATCCAGATTTTGTTCTTATTCATTATATTATCTAGTGTGATTTCATTAAACTAATAAACTAAATTTCATTGTGAAGTTTTATAAAAAAAAAAACTTAAAATTTTTTAACATGGGTGTTTTAATTGGATGCCACATGTGTGCCTGATGCCCACAGAGGCCAGAACAAGGTATCAGATTCTCTGATATTATAGATAACTAATGGCTGTGAGCTGTCATGTAGGTGTTAGGAATCTGAACCCAGGTCCTCTGCAACAACAGCCAGTGCTTTTAAATAATCATTTGAGCTATCTCTCCAGCCCCCCCCTTCTCTCCTTAATGAACAGAGTAAAATTGTAAGATTACACGTATGGTACAAATACATACTGTGTGCTATGGGCTGACACAGACGGTATGGTAGAGTGGGGAGAAAAGCAAGCTTTGAAAGATAATCAGTGCATGGAGACACTGCCTTGTAGATGGGACCATCATAAAGGGGCAGCTGGATTGGCCCCCACTCCTCTCTTTCTCTTTCTTTCTTTCTTTCTTTTTTTTTTTGAGACAGGGTTTCTCTGTGTAGCCCTGGCTGTTCTGGAACTGGCTCTGTAGACCAGGCTGGTCTTGAACTCAGAGATCTGCCTGCCTCTGCCTCCCAGTGCTGGGATTAAAGGCGTGTGCCATCACCTCCAGGTACTCTTTTCTTTAAAAACAATTTTTGAAATTAAAATATATCTTTCCTACCTCTAATCCTTCCTATGTATCTTCCCTTGCTGTCTCTCAAATTTATGGCCTTCTTTTTCTTTGTTTTACACATATACTCTTAGTTATATTCCTAAATATATAAATACAACCTGTTCCGCCCATATAGTATTATTACTTTTATGTAGACAACTACAGGGCAAGCCACTTGGTCCTTCCTTCTCTTTTTAGCATGATACACTCTAACATATTGTCATGCAACAAGAGGCCTTCACAGGCAATGCCCTATGTCATGAACATCCCAGTATGCAGAACTACAAAAGCTAAATAAAGCCTCACGGTGTATAATTTACTAGTTTCTGTTATTCTGCTACAGCAGGAGAGAGCGGGCTACAACACTGTCTCTACAGACACTTATTTCAGTTACACATATGTTAGGCTCTGGAATGCAAAAGACAATGCACTTTGGTATTATGGGCTATAGCAAAAATTGCACCTAAAGCAGTATCGGTGATGGAGCCTCAACTTAGCATAGAGCGAGTTTCATGGCCCTTCACCGACACTATACCTTCAAATATTAAATAGAAATTAATAAGTGGGTTTTTTTCCTCTGAAAATAAAATAGACGAGGCCTGTGAGACAGCTCAGTTGATAAAGGGAACTGTGGCCAAGAGACAACCTACATTTGATTCCCAAGAACTCAAATGATGGAAGGAGAAACCAACTTGTACACGCTGTCCTCTGATCTCTACATGCGAGTTGTATGTATCCTCCTTGCCAGTAAGTACATGGACAAATGAATACATAAATATGTGAAAATCATGTGAAGGCATATGTGGCAGTATACACTGTAATCCTGGTATTTAGTGAGACTTTGATTTTTAAAAAAAGTGAAAAAACGTTACATATAATTTACAATGAAGAACAAACATTTCAAGTTAAAATAGGAAGCTGTTAGTCACAATCAGGCTTCCATGGATTTCATGGTATACAGATGTAAACTGTCACCAAATTTACTTTTGCATAGGAATAAGCAGTTCAAATATTTTTCCAAACTCAAGTGCAAGGGCTGAGGAGAGCAGTGTGTCAGAATACTTGCTGAGCAAGCATCAAGACAGAGTTTAAATGCCAGGCTGGATAAAGTCCAGCAAGGCCATGCAGATTTATAACCCTAGTGCTATGGGAGACAATGGACACTGGGACCTGCTGTTCACCAGTCTCCAGACTCAGAGAGAGAAAGGAAGAGAGGAAGAGAAGGAGAAAGGGAGAGAGGGAAAGAGAGAAAGAAAGAGAGAGAAAGAGAGAGAGTATGAGAGCGCGCGAGTGCACACCCTGTCAAAAGGAGCAGGGCTGCAGTGATAGGGGCAGGACATCTGATGCCGCCCTTCGGCCCCCAGCACACATGCAGGGGTGTACACGCACCTGCACGCACACATGTATATATCACACGTATATGCACCCGCACGCACACATGTATATATCACACGTATATGCACCTGCACGCACACATGTATATATCACACGTACATGCACCTGCACGCACACATGTATATATCACATGTATATGCACCTGCACGCACACATGTATATATCACACGTATATGCACCTGCACGCACACATGTATATATCACACGTACATGCACCTGCACGCACACATGTATATACCACATGTATATGCACCTGCACGCACACTTGTGTATATCACACGTACATGCACCTGCACGCACACATGTATATATCACACGTATACTTTTTTCTTTTTTTTAAAGACAGGTCTCTCTATGTAGGTCTGGCTATCCTGAATCTTTTTACACAGACCAGGCTAGCCTCAAAATCACAGAGATCTGTCTGCTTCTGCCTTCTGAGTGCTGAGATTAAAAATGTGTGATTATGCCTGGCTCACACAAAATTTCTTTTTAAAATGAAGACAACAAATGTACACTATACAAATTAAAACTATACATTTTGATGGATTTTATAAAAACGAAAGTGTAATTACCATTGAGATGAGACACAGAACATTACTCTAAGTCCTTTCACTAGAGCAATCACCCTCCTGAACGTTCAGAGCTACAGTTTTACCTTTTCCTAGTTTTGAGCTTAATAAGAACAGGATTACTGCAGTTTGTCCTCTTGCAGGTCTGGCATTGTTAGCCCTACATTACAGCTAGTGTTTCTTCCAGGCTGTTAATGTGGAGTGACCAAACTGCTAAAGTGATATGCATTGTTCTATTGTACGAATATACCACAATTTGTTCTAATGTTAGTGTAACACTAAGGTTGTTATCAGTTTGAGATAATTTTAAATAATACATAGTGGTGGCACGCATCTTTAATCCCAGCATTTGGGAAGCAGAGGTAGGTGGACCTCTGTAAATTCAAGGACAGCCAGGGCTACCCTGTCTCAAAAAACCAAACCAAACCCAAAAACCAAACAAATTATATACATACACACATACACACACACACACACACACACACACACACACGCGTGTGTGTGTGTATTTTTTTTTTTCATTCCACAAGTACAATTACTGTTATTTATTTCGGACAGGGTCTTACCACCATAACCTAATCTTACCCAGAACTGTTGGTCTTCATGAATCACCCCCCTAAGTGTTTGGATTACAGTACTATCCTAACCATGCCTGGCTTACTCTAACTTAATATTCCTTTTGTTTTGTTTCATTCTTATTTTGAAACAGGGACTCACTATGTAACCCTGGCTGCCTGAAATTCTCCATGTAGACACAGTCTGACCCCAAACTCAAAGAGATCTGTTTGCCTCTGTCTCCTAAATGCTGAGATTAAAGTTGTGCCACCACACCGGGCACAGGCGCAACTGTTAAGTGTTTTAAATGTAGGCCTGAGAGATGGCTCAGGTTAAGAGAGCTTGCTCTCTTTCAGAAGACCAGAATTCAGTTCCATGAACCCATGTTAAACAGCTCACAACCTCCTGTAACTTCTGCTTCAGAGGATCTAATACCTTCTATTGACTTCCATGACACTTGCACACATATGTGACATATCAAACATATATTAATAAAAATAAAACAAATCCTTTTAGGAAGTGGGGCTGGGGATGATGGTTGAATTTGTAAAAGCACTTGTTGCATATAATATTTTAAGATTTGTATCTAAGAATTTTATCATGGGTTGGAAAAAGATTAAATACTTTTTTGTTTGTTTTGTTTTTCAAGACAGGGCTTTGCTGTGTAGTTCTGGCTGTCCTGAAACTCTCTCTGTAGAGCAGGCTGGCCTCAAACTCACAGAGATCCACCTGCTTCTGCCACACAAGTGCTGGGATTGAAGGTATATGCTACCACTGCCCTGCTAAGATACATTTTTAAAATTACATTTTAAAGAGTCAGTTCTCTTCACCATGTAAGTCCCAGAGATTTTACTCAGATCAGCAGGCTTTGTAGTAAGCACCTGTACCTGCTGATCCAGCTCACCAGACCTAACGTAATTTCACTGTTGCTTTTGTTATAAATAAGTTAGAGTAAGTACTGATATTCAAACTGGAATTAAAGAGAAATCCAGACATACATACACACATACCAAGTGGGTGCGTATGGTAGGATGTGTAACTATAATCTTGGTTTTCCACAGGGTAAGGCAGGAGGACTGCAAGTACAGGACCACCCTGGATCACACAGAGAAACAAACCATGTCTCAAAAGCAACCAAAGCAACACATACCAGTTAATCTTCTATGACAGTACATAACAGTAACAACCAGTCCGGGGGGGGGGGGGGAGAGGTCATAATTGTTCAGATGAGTTTAAATTAAACACTTAAAGCTCTGAAAACTAAGTTATGAAACAGTCATAGACAGAAAACGTAGCCTGATAAAGAATGAGGATGTTGAGCCTAGTGGTACACACCTCTAATCCCAGCACAAGGCAGAAGCGAGTGTGACTATGGAAAACTGCGGCAGAAGAGCTATTAAGTGAGGCCTGCAGGAGTCTACAGAGCAAGCGAGGCTATACAGCAGGACCGAGTCTCAAAGCAAAAACCAAAACCACGGGGCAGATAAAAGTAATGAAACCCATTATTTTATACAATTAATAATATGTTAAATAAAACCAAAGACATGGGGATAGGACAGAGAAACTTAAAGTGTAGACATACACTTCCTAATGATGAAGATCTATTTTGAGAAATGTCTAATTGGGCAATTCCATCATTACAGAATACAAACACCACAGAGTGGGTTTTTTGATGACACCAAGTGATATATTCTTATGGGGCAACTGTTGTAGACAAGTTCTGTCACAGATGGAAATGCCATTATGTGGCATGTGGCCGCATATTGCTCTGTGTGTGTCTGTGTGTGAGCGCGCATGTGCTAAGAACTAAGAATACACTTTAAATACCAAGTCAGTAAGACTTTAAATACCAAGATGCAAAATAGGAAAAATGGTAAGAAAACTAATAAAAAACATTCCTATAATGCCTAGCAAAAAACCCAAAACAAACCAAGTCAAAAAACAAACTTTCCAGATCTCCCACGACAAATCACATACCCTGGCTAATAGAAAATCAACAGAGCTTTGCCATAGAAACGGGCATTAATCGTCATTCCGCCGTCCTTCCTACCATTTAATTCTGATCCGGAGCCACAGCTCCCTTGAGTGCTTGGCAATTAGAGCAGGGAGGGGGCTTGCATTTATTAGCAGTATGGTACTGATGTAAAAATCCTTCAGCAAAAACACAGAGCCATACATATACAGTCTGATAGTCCCAGTTTCAATGAAAGGGAACTTTCTAGAGGCATTTTACAAAAGGTGTTTGAAATATAAAACCTGCAGAGAAACCATGTGTAAATCAGTTAACAAGGGTAACATAATGCTTACCCATTGCTCATTTCTGTTCATACCGTAAACAGGTGTGGAGAAGTAAAGAACAAAGCAAACACAAAACAAAACCATTCTACTCCAATTTCCAAAGCAAACTAAAAAGAAAACCTTAAATATTACTTACTGTGCTTTTTACTGACTGGGTTGTATTAACCTCTTATTTTTATTTGAAAATCAGATGGTTTCAATTAGAATTGCTTCATCATTAAAACAAACAGAATTTTTAAAAAATTAAATTTCACAGAAGACTTTTCCTCATGTGGTGTTGACTCTTTAAACATAAATAACAGGTATTATTAAAATTAAATGTTAACTGAAAAAAAATTAAATTTATCTGGTAAGTTAAGGAGTATGGCAGAACATAATTTGAAATGTCCACCATTCTCTATTTTCTCCAGAACATTTTCTTCTATGTATATTTTGTTGTAAAAAGATAAGCAGAAAAAAAATATTAGGAGATTGGATTTAGATGTTTTTATTCTATTTCTTAAATAAGGAAGTAAGTGTGTGTGTGTGTGTGTGTGTGTGTGTGTGTGTGTGTGTGTGTGTGTGTAAGAGTACTTTCTGCTCTTCCAGAGGACCAGAGTTCAGTTCCCAGCACCCATGTTGGGCTTGTAACTCCAATTCCAACTCCAGCACTCTCTTCTGGCCTTGTCTAGCACTTCAACCCATGTGTGTACACACATATGCACAAATAAATAATAAAATAAGTCCAACTGAAGATGACAAGGTTAAATCAGAAATGAGCATGGAAGTCTTGCATGGTGGTGGTAAATGCCTGTGATCCTGGCACAGGGCTAAATGATCCAAGTTTCAAAACAAAAAAAAACAAGACACGGGCTAGTGAGAGCCACTCAGTGTAAAAGTGTAAGTGCTTGCTGCACACAACCCCTAACCTGAGCCCGGCATCAGAATCCCACGATGGACTGAGAGCTGGCCTCTCAGTGTCAGACAAACTCTGAGGCACACAGGAAACCAAAACAATGCATAAACTAGCAAATGGAAAAGAGACGGGCTCAGGAGTATACCAGGGACAGACATCCTTCCCAGTGCCCATTCTGTCTGCAGCTTGCATCAAGTCACAACTATCTTTCCCATTCAGTTAATGCTGTATCAGTGAATAAAAGAAGAGTAAGAAAACCAGGAAAGAGTCAAATCTGGGAATGGGAGTGGCCAAAGAACAATTTAGTATTAAGGAAAGTTTCTTGAGACAACAAATAAAAGCCATGAAAAATAAGTCAGGTTGTTCAAACAACTACTAAACATTCAATTTTTTAAAATTTTATTTCGTGTGTATGGATACTTTGCCTGCATGCATGTCTGAGTACCATATATGCACCAAGTGCCTCTGCAGGATCTCCCTGGACCTGGAGTTACAGACAGGGTGACCTGACTTGTGGGTCCCTTTGTAAAAGCAGCAAGTGCTTAGTCACTAAGCCATTTCTCTATGCCCCCACTAGACAATCTTTCCTTTCCTTTCTTCCTCCCTTCCGCTGGTACTCAAACTTAACATCCCAAGAGTTGAGATATTCTCTAACAGAATCTCATTAAAAGACCACTTCAAGAAGAAACGGCTCATCTGTTAAGGAGACTGGCTGCTCTCCCTCTGGCAGAAGATCTAAGCTGAGTGTTCAGCACCCACTTGGTAGCTCACAGCCATCCATGATTCTAGTTCAGGGGTTCCAACAACTTCTTCTGACCTCTTCATGGATAAGGTACACATACATACATGCAGGCAAATACACACTCAACAAAACACTCAACAAAAATAAAAATAAAGATGTTAAACAACAAAATCCTAAATGTCGCTGGGTATGGTTGGTTAGATCAGAAAGAAGATCTGTACATCAAGGCCTCTAATGATAATGAGCCTTGAGCGAGTATTTCTAATACTTCATCAGTTTAACTCATGCAAATAAACAAGAGATCCTGAAAAGAGGAAGCTTTCCCAGGACTGACACAACACAAACCATAGTAGTTGCTGCAAAGCTTAATGCAAACCCTCTAGAGTCCGCGTTGACAAATTCTTTAACAAGCTCAGTGGTTACAGGGAAGCTGGTTTCACTCTGACTCACGCCTGCTCAAACAGTTTACTGGAAATGAAGGGGAGGGGGAATTTTCAGAGAAGTCATGTGATGGCCAGACAAACCACAACCAGCAAAGGGTTCAACAAAGTCAAAAACAGGTCCCAGCAACAAATGACATTAAACACATATGAAAATGACCCCTGTTTAGTTTCAGATCATCTATACTATACCATGAGCTCTTTCATAAAATCTTTGTATGAAAAAGAACAGACACTTCATAGGGGGAAAAGCCAGCAGGCACCGACATGGTGTATCCAACTGCTAGCACTCACAGGAAAATGTGCTCGACAAACAGAACCCAAACAGGAATGCTGAAGCACTTTGGTTGAGTGTCTAAGTGACCATTATCAAATGTTTTCCCATAATCTCCAAACTCAAAAGATGAAACAAATGTCCTATCATTATCAACAGAAAGTCCAAAGAATCCTTCATGTACACCTTGTTCTTTGAAAGGAAAAATGTCTTTCATTGTCTAAAAAGAAAAGGCACAGGTCACGAATGTTTGTCAAAACAAGTGATAAGCTTTGGTTTTAAGATTGGTTTTTGTTTTTTCCCCCACTAATGCAAATAAATTGAAATTTCTGAAAAAATAAGAATCTTACTAGGTAAAAAAATCCTTTTAGCCTTAAATTTAATACAAACTAGTAAGGGAAAGATACTACAATATATGCTTAATATGGGCATTTAGTTTTAATATATAGACTAAGGGCAAATATTGGTTAATTTAAATACTGCTAGCTTAAAGAGAACATTCTCTTGAAATAAGACAAATCAAAAACCTATAAACTAGTCTTTAAGGAGATGTCTGATGTACATATTTTACTGAGTCTGGGCTAGTGACACAGGCATCTAATCCCAGCTGCGTGGCAGGCTGAATCAGGAAGACAGCTGGGACAACTGAGCAGAGACACTGCCTCAAAACCAAACCAAACCCAAAATGAAACACAAGGACTGGGAATGTAGTTTAGTGGTAAAAATGTACCAAGCCTCAGGCTCACTCTCCAGGGCAGGGAGAGATAAAGACTCACTAGTGATAGACAATAGAAAGACAAGCTAACTAGAACAAACATGGAGAAACAAAATAGCATTCTACTAAAAGGTGAAGTTAGACTCTGTTAGCAAGAATACAAAACAACACAGTAGAAATCAAAATAAATACATAAAACAGCAAATTTTACAAAGTCACCAATCCAGCACTAAAAAAGATACAAATGGCAGATCATTCTGACAGATGGTATTAGGCAATCTAGTAGATAGCAATCTTATCCAAAACATATTCTTCCAAGTAAATATGGACAGCATTCCTATTCTATTGTGTCAGTTATACACACAAAAACAACACAAAATAACAGGGTTAGACCCCCATTCTATTTCCTTTGCGGTGTCCAACAAAATAATCTCTGAACATATCAAGAAAATGAGCTACCTTGCCCAGGCTAGGCAACTGCTCTACCACTGAGTATAACCCTTACCCTCTAATACATCTTCACAATTTCTCCTTGTCTTCAGTTCTACAGCTTAGAGAATCAACAAATCACTCTAAAAATTCCCATGTGTCCTCAATTTAAGGGATGGGGTGGGGATGGTGGTTAAAACTAGGACCCTGGAGCATGCTTAAGCATACTATCATTAAGCCACAAAATTGTTTTATTCAATATGGATTAAAACTTCCAGGGGCTGGAGAGATTGTTGGCTTAGTGGTAAAGAGCCCTCCTGCTCTTCTGGAGGACCTGGTTTGACTCCCAGAACCCTCAGGGTGGCTCACAACCAGCCATAATTCTGGTTCTAGGGGATCCAAAGTCCTCTTCTACCCTCTGGGGACATCAGACATGCAAATGGTACACATATATACAAGCAGAGAAAACAAATACAAATTAAATAAAAAACTAAAAAACAAAACTTAGAAAATATTTTGGGAAGAAAGGCCCCAGCCCTAGTCAGGCATGGTAGCGAACACCAGTACTGTCAAGGCTTGAGAGGTTAAGGCAGAAGGACTCTGAGTGCAAGGCCAACCTGGGCTATACAGTGAGACCTAAAAAACACCAAGCCTGGCATGGTGGTTCAGGCCTTTAATCCCAGCATTTGTAGGGCAGAGGCAGATGGATCTCTGTGAGTTCAAGGTCAGCTCAGTCTACATATTGAGTGCTAGGCCTACACAGTAAGATCCTTTCTCAAACAAACAAACAAACAAACAAACAAAAAACAAACCACCACCAACAAAAATTCCAACCAACTCTCCTACCAATTGCATGAAGCACCGAAGGAGCCCCAGTACAGGAACTTGATAGGTGAGAATGAGCAGGGTGATACATACAGATGAACAGATACAATATCCTTGCAAGCAGAGATATGAAAAGAACTACATCTCATGGCCGGGAAGGGAGGTGAATTATTCTATTTCATCAGAGCAGTGGTAATGTTTTTACAAGTTTAATAAATCATCAGGGTTTATTTACTAAGAACAGCAAGTTCTGGACTGAAAAACTCCAGGAATTTTGTTTTATTTGAAAGGGGTTAACGTGTGTTAACCAGGTATTCTATCTAACTGAAAGCACCAGTGTTGGGCTGGGGGTGAAGCTCAATGGTCGAAGGGTTCTGCAGTGCGTGAGGACCTAGGTTCCATCCAAAGTATCAAACACAAGCCAATGAACAAAAACAAAACAAAATCAATGTAACATAGAAAAAACTGCTAAAGAGCCATAAGACTGTTTTTGTGGGCTTGGGCCAAGTCAAGTGTTGTACAGACTGGATTCCACACTATATACAATTTGAGAAAAAGCCAACTATTTCTGAATAGTCAAGTTATTTTTTCTTTTGAAAAAGGGACTGACAATGTCCAGGTTGTCTCAAACTTTATGTAGCCAAAGATGAATTTCTGAGCTTACTGCTTCTACCATTTATGTGATGGGATTACAGGCGTCTTGTATAAGCATTAGGCAAGCACTCTACCAACTGAGTTCCATCCTTCGTAGCAGAATTCCATGGCAGGGTACTGTTCAGTAAAGTATTTTCCTTAGATAGTGTGGGAAAAAATAGGGTGAAAATCAGTAAAGAGCAAGTCAACTGGGAAGCCACCAAACGGTTGTAGAGATGGCTCAGCGGGTAAGAGCTCTGGCCATTCTTCCAGTGGTCCCAAGTTCAACTCCCAGCAACCACATGGTGGCTCACATCCATATGTAATGGGATCTGATGCCCTCTTCTGGTGTGCATGGAAACAGAACACTCATATATATAAAATAGATAAATAAATAGTTTTTTAAAATCCACTAGAAATGTTAAGTAGGTATTGAGACGTGTTTGAACCAGTCACTCAGAAACAGAGGCAGGGAGATGGTGACGATTCTGTGGAAGTAAATAAGCTTCTGGGATGACTGGAGTCCAGGCCAGGGAGAAACTCAAGTGACAGAAATTACAATCATTATTTTTCAAAATTTTTTGTCTGCATATATTTCTCTTTTTAAAAATCCACTTATTTTATTACGGATGAGTATATTGCCTACATGTATGTATGTGCACCATCTGTGTGTCAGGTAAGTGAAGAAGCTAGAAGAAGGCATTGATCTCCAGGAATTAGACAGAGTTACATATGGTTGTGAACCACAGTGTGGGTGCTGGGGATTGAACTGGAGTCCTCTTCAAAGATCAATCTGTGCTCTTAACCCTGAGCCATTTCTCCAGTTTACCAGTATTTCTGTGCACCACTTTTGTGCCAGATCCCTTGGAGGCCAGAAGCGGGTATTGGTTACTCTGGAACTGGAATTAAAGGCTGTTGTGAACTACTGTGTGGGTGCTAGAAATTGAACCTGGGTTCTCTGAAAGAGTAGCCAGTGCTCTTAACCACCAAGTAATCCCTCTAGCCTTCATTTTAAAAAATACATTAATTTATCTTAGACAAGTGTCACTCTATATCATAGGCAGGCTTCATACTTGCAACCTGCATCAGTTTCCACAACACCGGGATTACAGTGTATATGATTATATCTAGTGGGGGGGGTAGGAATGGGGGTGGGGGGAGATCTGCCTGCATGTATGTCTGTGCACCACTCGTATATAGTGCCAGAGGCCAGGTCCCCTGGAACTAGAGTTATAGATGTTTGTCAGCAGTCACACGTGTACTGGGAATGGATATCAGATGGTCTGGAAGAGGCTAGTGCTCTTTACTGCTGAGCCATCTCTTTAGCACACCTAGTTATATTTTTATTTCCTTGGTCCTGGGAAATGAACCAACGATTGGTCAGACTTTTAACTTGAGGCAACTATGAGGATGACAATAAAGCTTACAGACGGGGGCTAGAGAGATGGTTCAGAGGTTAAAGCACTGGCCGCCCCTCCAGAGGACCAGAGTACAATTCCCAGGACTTATGTGGCACCACAAAATGTTTTTATAACTTTAGTTCCAGGGGATTTAATGCTGTATTCTGGCCTCTCTGGGTACCTGGCATCCATGTGGTACATAGACATACACGGAGACAAAATACCTATATAATAAAAATAAATAATTACAAAACAGGTTACAGATGGCAGGAACAAAAGCTACAAAGAGGATCAGAACACTTCTGCCTAGACTTTTTATTTTGAGATAGGGTCTAACACCCACAAGACACCTAGGGAGGCCTTGAACTTGTGATCCTTTTGTCTTAACCTCCCGAATACTAGCAGGGTTACTAACCAACAACATTACCAGTCTAGCTTAGAACTTAACTTTTCAAACATCGTATGTTCAAGGCCATAGGAAGCTACACGTGTTCATGCCTATCTCTCACAGATATAGAGAAAGAACAGGATAGAGAGCCAAAAGCAAAAAGAAGTCAGTTTAGTAGAAAAACACTGACTAATCTCAATACAGTACTCACAAAATAAATGAGGCAATTATAAGGAACTGGAATATAAGTCAACACTTACTCTTTCTCTCAAAACCTTGGGAGGCAGAGGCAGGCGGATTTCTGAGTTCAAGGCCAGCCTGGTCTACAGAGTGAGTTCCAGGACAGCCAGGGCTATACAGAGAAACCCTGCCTTGAAAAAGAAAAAAACAAAACAAAACAAAAAACAACTATTACATGAAATTTAAACATGAGCCAGAAGCAGAATTGAAGTAAATATGTGTTATAAACACTTTACTGAACATTTTTTAACCCACTTGGACAGCACACAGCAAAGCAACCCATGCCAAGGTTTTGTGTGTGTTTGTGAGTGTGATTTATTTAGACTTCCTGCTGATAAATTTATGCCACTAAAGTACTTTACCTTCAAGAATTGAAAAAAAAATTAAAACATTATTTCAGGCAATCTTTAAATAATGTTTTGCTGACATCCATTTTACTTATTGTTTTAATTATACTTAATCTACTTTCCCCTGATTACAACTCCTATCAAACCAGAAGTTTTACATTTATCTATATGAGCAAATTCTAGTCCATTGTAAACATTCTTGTGTGATTACTAAAGAACTTTTAAAGCACCGCCAAGAAGGCACTCTGGAAGGTATACCAAGCTAGCATGTCTTGAATATGTCATTAGTTACTACTTAGTCATGACGTGAGACAAAATTAAATCACCTGGAAGCCAGGTGGTACAGGGTTATAACTCTAGCTACTCAGAAGCAGGAAGACAGCAAGTTCAAGGCCTGCCAGGACTACCCAGTGAACTGAAGGCCAGCCTGGGCAACTTAGTGTGACATTATCTCAGAATTAAAAGCAGAAGGCTGAGGATACGGCTCGGCGAGAGAGCTCATTCAGCATGTGCATGCTTGGGCTAGTCCCTAGTACCATAGAAAAAGAAAAGAAAAGAAATTTGTTTGCAAGTAGTGTCAGAAAAATAACTAGTGACGAAGAGAAGTTAGGATCCTACATCACATTATATGTAGAATTATTTTAATGTTTAAAGATTTCATTTCACATTTTGTTTTCTGAGCTAGGGTCTTGGTATTTATCACAGGTTGGTCTTGACTGGATCCCCTGGAGCTAGGGTTATAAGTGGCTGTAAAATACTTAATGTAGGTGTTGAGAACTGATCTGGGGTCCTCTGGAAAAACAAGTGTTGCTAACTACTGAGCTGCCTCTTCAGCTCCTAGCACTTCAATTTTTTAAAAAAAATAGCATTAACCCAGCACTTGGGAGGCAGAGGCAGGCGGATTTCTGAGTTCGAGGCCAGCCTGGTCTACAGAGTGAGTTCTAGGACAGCCAGGGCTACACAGAAAAACCCTGTCTCGAAAAACAACAAAAAACCAAACAGAAAATAGCATTAAGCAGAGTGAAATATTGCTAAATTGTGGTATGGTAAACACCATGCTAATCTCTAGAGCCAGAAAACGTGTTTGGACTTGGTTGTAATCCACTAGCCCTGTGTTCTTGAGTGTTTTTTAACTCAAATCAGGGAGAAGCCAGGTGCAAGGGAATAATCCCAGCTACCGAGAGAAAGCAGGAGGCTCACTGAAGCCCAGAGTTTGGGTCCAATTTAGGTAATACAGTCAGATTTTGTGTTTCCCCTTGTGCCCAGCAAAATGGCTCCCACAAAGAAAGGGGCAATAAGAAGGGCTGTTCTGCCACCAATGAGGTGGTGGCTGGAGAACATGCAATCAATAGTCACAAAACATGGAGTGGCCTTCAGAAAGTCTGGCCCTCATACACTCAAAGAAATCTAGAAATTTGTCATGAAGAGATGGCAACTCCAGATGTGCATACGGATACCACACTCACTAATGCCCCTGTGCCAAAGGAATAAGGAATGCTCCATACCATATGCATCCATGTCCATTTGTCCAGAAAATGTAATGATGGTGACGGCTCACCAAACAAGCTCTACACATTGGTGATTTATGTGCCTGTCAACACATTAAAAAATCTACAGCCAGTCAATGTGGATGAGAATTAATCTGCTAAATCTCAAATAAAATTGCAGACAAATAACAACAAACCAATAAAACAAACACAAAACCAGGGATTTATACTTCACAGTGTGGCAAGGTAAATTATTCATGCATGAGCTAATATTTTTCTTATTATTTTACTAATCTATTTTCTAGTTTGTATGGCAATTGACAGTATCTATAACTGGGATGTGAGTAAACATTTTAAGTAGAATGTCCTTAAGAGTACAAGGCTGGGATGTAGCTCAGCGATACGGTGTATCCAGCAGTGAACAAGGATTCATTTTCAGCACAGCAAGAAACAGAAGACACAGGTATGTAATTTCTGATTTAAAGGACATGAAATAGAATGCATAAGCCAGGCAGTGGTGGTGCTTGCCTTTAATCCCAGCACTCAGGAGGCAGAGGCAGGCAGATCTCTGTGAGTTTGAGGCCAACCTGGTCTCCATAGAGAGTTCTGGGACAGTCAGGGCTGCAGAGAAAAACCCTGTAACAAACAAACAAGGAATGCATATAATTTGCTTTCTTCACTTCCAAGATGTTATGAACTTAAGGAGTAAGAAATGTATAGTTTATCCTAAAATCATGTTTGCAATTACTGGCATAGAGCCAAAAAGAGAATAAAAACAGCCCAATTCTCATAATTATCAGAAATATTATGTGCCATCACATCTAATAAGATAGATCTCATTTAAGATAGATGAAGTCCAATTAGAAATGATCCAATCAAAAGTAACAAAAATGATCAGGGCCTTAAGAGACACACAAGAATTATCATTCTCCTAGTGGGTAGGTAAAGACTAACTGGCTGGAATCTTCAAGAACAACTATAGACACAAGATAAAGCAAGACTGACATCTTACCTCGTCATATTCCAGGTATGAGTTTTTGAAATTGAGCTTTTCAAGGGCAATAAGCTGCTAGCCAATGTCAGGAGTGGTATGGACACTATCTTGGAAAGGTATTCCATAGAGACAGGACACTCAAGACACTCAAGATGTCCATGAGCAGGATGGATGGAAACTATTAGTAGGGTGATTATGTTATTCAGTTAATCAGATAACTGACAATAAAACAAATCCTATTTTAAAATAACCCAGAGATAGGGAAACAGCTCAACTGGTAAAGCCAGCAAAGTACTTTCTGCAAGTATGAGGCTAACCAGCACTCATGGGAAAGCAGAGTGTGGTGGTATGTGGTTGAAATCTCAGTGCTGGGGAGGTGGGGACAGGTGGATCCTGGCGTTCACTGGCCAGCCAATTTAGCTTACCTGGAGAGCTCAAGGACAAATAAGAGACCCTTTCTGGCCGGGCAGTGGTGGTGCACGCCTTTAATCCCAGCACTTGGGAGGCAGAGGCAGGTGGATTTCTGAGTTCCAGGCCAGCCTGGTCTACAGAGTGAGTTCCAGGACAGCCAGGGCTACACAGAGAAACCCTGTCTCAAAAAACCAAAAAAAAAAAAAAAAAAAAAGAGACCCTTTCTGGGCTAGTGAGATGACTCAGCAGGTAAACGTACTTGCTACCAAGCCTGAGAACCTGAATTTGAGCTCCTGGATCCACATAGTGGAAAGGTAATCAGGGTGTCCTTCAATCTCTACATAGGCACAATGACACGCATTAATTACTCTTACCCCTGAATTAAATAAACAAACATAAAAAACTCAGAAAACATAAAACATAAAAGACTCAGAAGGGCATTGTCACTCTTGATACCAATACCAGATGCCCAAGAACACCTGAAAACGCCTTCCAAAACCAAGTAAAGGAAATGATTTTCTTTTTTCTCCCATATTCCTCCTGTTTGATGTTTTCTTTTGGAAACAAGATTACTTTATTAAGTTTCTGTTTCCTTCTATTTGAAGTTAGCAAAATTCTCAGTCCCAACCATACAAGATTTGTTGGATACAACAGGAGAGGGAGGGAGCAAGAGAGTTCACACTGCACAGCGGTCACTGCCTTACTTCCTTTTTATCTGTAGTGTTTTCTAAGGCCATACTTAAGCTTACCAATACTCAGAGGCATTTTTCTATTTCCTATGAATAAGACAACCAGCCTGTAACACTGAGGTTGGCACACAGGTTGTCTCAGGCTAACAAGAAAAAAAAAGCCTTAATCAATTACCACAAGCCTGGGATTTAGGTTTGTACTAACCTGGCTTACCCTGCCCATTTTTAAGGATACTCTCTAGAACATTCAAAGGTAAAGAAAGACTAACTTGAATAGTTACATCTCTATCAAGAGGGTAAGACTGTCGCGTACACTGACACAAGCGAGCCTGACTAGCTTCAGACTTTCACAGCTATGGAAGAGCATCATGCACTGTTACGTTCTCTCAGCAAACATCTCAGTCCTTAAGCAGTTTTCCCATGAGGATGAAGCCCCAAGGCTGTTCTCAAGGAGGAAATGGCCACACAGAGACAGCCAGAGCTGGTTGGAGTACTGTACACCTGCAATCCATGAGTTCAAGGTCATCTTAGGCTACAAAACTATACTTTATCTCAACAAAACCCAACTAGAAACATACAAAAAGAACTTGAGTGAGTGTGAGCACCCATACATAGGAAGATACGCAGGACAGGACCCAGGGTCCCATGTGTGCTGTTCAAATACTGCATCAGGAACCTCTATCCCCAGTCCCTATTCGTCATTTTTTACCTTCAGTATTTCTGCATATTCCGTCCTAGGTCACATTTGGCTTTGTTTTCACGTTGGCCATTTTCGTTCATGCAGAACTACTAGCCCTCCACCTTAATGGCCGTGAGTCGGGGATTAGAGCTCCACCTCCCCATTTGTTCTTACTTGTGCAGACTCTGCATGTTCCAGCATTTCTTCAAATTCCTGATACTCTTCGTCATCTGGTTCAGCACCTGAGAGCCGAGCTGCCCTGGCCATGAAATACGGAGGCAGCTCTCCAATGGCTGTCCCAATGCCCTGTGTGAAAAAGCAAAATACTATCAAGTTCAGTCTTCAGTAGTGACACAATAGATCAGATTATATTTTCCTACATTTCCAAAGGCATTTTGAGATATAATGGATACATACGCTGTATAATTCCAAGGTTCAGAGTCTGAATCCCAGCTCTGATCTGATTGTAAGCCAGGTAAGATAATAAATAGACTGTGAGACCCTCCTTGGCACATATTTAGGCTAAATATAGCATCTCTCCTTAGGTTCTGGGTTTTTCTTAGTGCTTCTGTCACTTTTATCCCTCATTTGGAAGCTACAGCCAGGAAGATCAGAAGTTTGATTTTCTTTGGCTAGCTTGAGCTACAAAGTAAAATCTCTTTCAAAAATGAAACAAAACAAGACTCTCCAGGGAAGCACCAAAAGTCACCAGTAGAGCCAATTACAATTCTCTAGGACATTTCAGATGTTTTAATCTCAGATCAGCTTTTTTTCTCTTCCTTCCTTTCTTTTAAAAATAAAGTCCTAAAAAAAACTGCAGTCAAGTTGCCCCCCAAAATCTCAGTATCAGGGTTGGGTAATTGTTATGATAAACTTTAAAAGTGTCTTATTTTCTCAGAGTGAGTCACATTCCAGTCACTTTGTAGATTTGTTTTTGAAGAGAAGGGGTTGTTGTTGTTGTTGTTGTTGTTGTTGTTTCCTTCAGTTGAGGACATAAAGATAAAAACAAAGTTTAGAATCAGGAACTTGGTTTAGACTTAAGTGGCTTAAATACCAGATAGGCCATAATATGACAGAGACAGTCATATTGTGAAGGAGAAACCTTCACTTTAGTCAGCCAGGGTCCTCTGCCCTGAGTGACAGTGAATGAAAAGGTTTGCAAGTATACAAGGCGAACTTAACTCTTTCAGCTCCCTCTGCTCTAAATGCCTTGAAAAGAAGCCTTGAAGACACTGGAGAAATGGCTCAGTGGTTAAAAGTGCATATTCTGTAGAGAACCCAAGTTTGGTTCCCAGCAGTCACATGGGGCAGCTCACAATAGCCCACAACTTGAGCTCCAGGGGATCTGACACATTCTTCTGGCCTCTGCGGCCACCTGTGCACATGTCCACACATATACATATGGTTAAATTATGATAAAAAAAAAAAAAAAAAGACAGAGAGCCAGGTATGGTGATATATGCCTTTAAACCCAGCACTAATCTGGCAGAGGAAGGCAGATCTCTGTGACTTTGAGGCCAGCCTGGTCTAAAAAGAATCCTTGAAGGACATTATCAAATCTAAAAATTTTGTGTCTTCAATATGTAGAACCAATGGTCTCCAAATATAAATCAATTTTCCACGTGTGAAATAAGAACTCTGAAAAAGGACATGTTTAAGTACTCCAAAGTAAATCTGTGTTGTAGAAGAGAGAAACAGAGGAAGGAGAAAGAAGGTCAGGAGTATGGATAGGAAAGGAAACAAGAAAAGTTAATGGTGATCAATTCTGGAGGACAATAATGGAAATCATGTCAGTATTCAACTACTGTACAAAAACATTTAAAAGAAATATACACATCCAGGCAGTTTCTCAAAATACATTACATTCTACATACAAAGTTAGTTACCCCAGACAAGGCATTGAGGACTCAGGTTTCTATAGCTCTTAAAAGTAATTTTATAAGGTTAAGGCTTAGCTTACTTGGTAAAGTACTTGCCTAGCATGTCGGAAGTCCTGAGTTTGAACCCTACCATGGCATAAACTGGTATATGCCTAGTAACAGAGACAGGAGGACCAGACATTCAAAGCCATCCTTGGACACATTATGAATTCAAGGCCAGTCTGGGACATGAGACCCTTTTCTCAATAATAACAATAATGATGATAGTTTTCTAATTTCTTTTAAAAAGATTTATTATTTTTAATTTATGTAGGATTTGGGTCCTGGGGATCAAATTCAGACCAATGAGCTTGATGGGAAGTAAGCCATCTGCTGGCCTTAAAAACCCTTTATAATTCTTTATTTATAAATAAAAACACAGGCTGGAGAAATGGCTTAGCGATTAAGAGCAATGGGGTCGTGAGTTCAATTCTTAGCACCTATATGGCAGCTTACAATAGCAGGATCTGATACCCTCTTCTGGTGTGCAAATGGGACATGCAGACAAAGCACACATATACACTAAATAAATAAATCTTAAAAAAATAAAAACACATTAGTCGAGACCTAGTTAAAAGGAGAAAAGGGAGGCTTCTTCTATTGTAAGAGAAAGACAAATGCTCCCCCAGTACTGAAAATAACAAAGCAAAAAAGAAAAACAAGAAATCCTTGTATTACCAGAAGAGTTTAATGTACACAAAACATGAGAACCAAGTGAGAAGCACAGCATCTCCTTGGTGTATTAATTTTATTCAAAGGTTCCAGGGAGGGGGAAATATTTAAACTAACATTCTGTCACGTAGATTCACAAGAAGCATGTGGTCTTATAGTCAAGAAACGTTAGGTTTAATGGTAAGTCTGGACAGCAGACCTCCTGGAAGTTATAGATCTGCAATATCAGAATGTTAGCATCCTTTCATCATAAAGCGATTTTTGAGTAACTATTCCAACCTCAAACATGAGAGGTTAAAGAGGCAAAGGCTGGAAAGTGACCTTGAAATCACCAAGGATGTCAAGGCTCTTACAGTAATGCTTAGAACAGCTCTACCCTCCTGACGACATCACTGTTGTTCTGCAAACATGCTTGCAGCTTCTAGGACATCTTTTTCTTTTTTCTTTTCTTTTCTTTTTTTTTTTTTTTTTTTGAGGGTCTCACTGTGTAGTTCTGGCTGGCCTGGACCTCACAGAGATCCACTGGCTTCTTCACCTCCAGTGCTAGGATTTAAGGCATATACCATGATGCTCAGCTTTTTTAAACTCATTTTTTAAGTTAGTATATATACAAAGATGATATCAGTTTGAAAGTCTCAGAAATGAATTCTGACAATGCTAAAGAATGGGTCAAACTTAAAACATTACAAACTGAGAACAAATGAGGCACAAAACAACAAACCTATGATTTGCCAGTTAAGCTATGCAGAGCAGGTAAATCTACAGATATACAGAGCAGAAGTTACCAGGGTCAGGAAAGAAGACGGAATGAGAAATTATTTTTAATTGGTTCAGATTTCTCTTTCAAATGACAAAAAAAAAAAAATTAGAAATGGATACTGGAGATGGTTACACAAAAATTATAAATATGCCTTAATGACAGAATTATATGCTTAGAGGTTAAAGTAGGAAAGATGGAATCAAAATACATGATATACACGTACGGCAATGTCATGATGAAATAAGTCCATCATATCTATTTATAAGTGCTTTGAAAGAAGAATGCGGATGGGATGGGGCAGGGGAGCTCAGTGGCAGAGAACTTATCTAGCATGCCTGAGGTTGGACCTGTGTCCGGCACCCCACTGCTCCCTCCCTACTCCAAATGGACTTGGAGTGGCTCCTAAAGAGCTGTCAGGCAAGGGGTTTGCCCTATGTTGGTACCGTCAGGAGGGATGAACCTTGATGGAGGCGGCCTGTTGGAAGGTCCTAGATCACTTCAGTCTCTTCTTTTTGTTTCTCACATGCTGTGAAGGGAGCAACATGCTCTGCCTACTCCCTGTTCTCCACAGGCTCCAAATGGAGCCCAGTAGCTATGATTAGAACTCCCAAACTGTAAGCCAAAATAACCCTTTCTCTTCATCTCAAGTATTTGTTGCACTAATGCAATACTTACTTATACAAATGTAACCCGAAAGATATCTGACTGATCTAATCTATGAAACAATTCTATGTGCTCCAAAGAACAGATGAACAGGTGGAAGTGAGGTAGTAACCACAAGGGACATATATGACGCCTGCTGATTTAACATACTCTTAATGATAGTGAAGTTAGAAGGGCATCTAAGATGATAACAGCTTTACTGATACAACATATTCACAATAGTGAAGTCTATAAGAATATTTTAATTTGCAAATTATATAAAAACTTTAAAGCAAGACATCATTAAATCAAGGAAGATATTCTCCCCCAAAAAGCCAAAACAAACAAGCAAACCTGAAAGTGCACACAAAATCAAAAGCAATAAAATCAGGTACTCTCTAGGAATCAAGGACACAGTACATTCTAAATCATGCTTCCGAACACTGAACTGTTGGCAGTTTAAGAGTTGTGTGCCACTAATAATGTGCAATTCACTGACATTCACTATATTTAAGAATGTTAAATAATTATCACTGCTTTTAATATTTTTTATCAAATAGAAACTCTATACTCAGGGGCTGGAGAGATGGCTCAGTGGTTAAGCCCACTTATAGAGTTCAGTTCCCCAAACCCACTGTGTGTGACTTACACCACATGTAACTTCAGCTCTACACCACCTTCTGGCCCCCTCGACCTATACAGGTTCATGTGACCACACACACTTTTTCTCATTAAGCATTAATTAAAACAATTTAAGTTAGCATACAAAATAATGGGTTCCACTGTGGCACTTTCATACACACTTTTCCTCTGATGACCTTTTTAGATTGATTTATTTTAATTATGTGTAAAGTGGTTTGCCTACATGCGTGACTGCATACCATGTGTTTGCTGCCACCCACAGAGGTCAAAAGAGGGCAAGGGACCCTCTTGAACTGCAGGTAAGGATGGCTGCAAGCAGCAAGGACTCTAACTGCTGAGCCACCTCTCCACCCCTAATACAGTATTTTCAAAGGTCACCTATGCTTAGCACGTAACAGAACGAGCCGCACCGAGTGTCATGGCCCAGCCATGGTCTACTGTGTGTGTGCACCCTCTCTTGTTCATTCATTCATTTATTTATTCATTCATTCATTCGTCTATGGAAGAATAACAGGTCCTGTCCCACTTTTCATTTTTGTGAGAATACTATTAACATTGAAGCTCGAGGGTCTGACAATTCTCATTTCCTTTTGGTATTGATGTGGATATGGAATTGGAAGTCATGTGATCATTCTTAGCTTAAATATTTCTCTGCTAATCTGGTGCACAGAGCAGCTGACAACTTTATATTTCTTCCATCGATTCATTCTGCACAATTTCTTTACATCTTGGAAGCCACTTATTTTCCTTTACATCATCATCATCATCAACATTGGTAACATTCTCACTGGTTTTCTGAGACAAGGTCTCACTCTGGATCCCAGATGGCCCCAAACCCATGGCAGTATTCCTGCCCTAGCCTCTTGGACACGACCATGCCTAGCCTATTATCATTTTAGTAATAATCATCCCAGTGTCATGAAGAAGGGTTTGTGGTTTCCTTGTGGTTTGGAATCCATCCCCAGTAACCAGTGATGTTGCTCACCTTCTCATACACTTACTGACCATTTATGTATCCTCTTTGAATAAACATTATCCAGGCACAGATATACAACACCCTCTCCTTATGTTTTTGAACCCAAGACACTGCACATGCCAGGCAATATCCCTGTCCCTTGTTGACCCTTTTAAAATTCTACTGTTGGGTGATGGTTCTTAACACCCTTTGGGTGGTTTTCAGTGCTCATCACCTGTGTAATTAGCAGTTGCTTGCCCAGCTATAGGTTATCTCCCCTATCTCTTGGTGGTGGCCTGTGGCACAATACATCATTTTAAATCTTTTTCTCCCCCTATGCTTTAGTTGTGAAATACAAGAAATCACTGCCAAATTCAACAGCATGCATATTTTTCCTTATATTTTCTTCTAGTAGTTGGACAGCCTGAGCGCAGCTTTAAGTTTTTGATGTATTTTGGTTAATTCCCACATATGATCTTCATCCTTTCAAACGTGGACACCCCATTATGCAACAACATTTAATGGAAAGACTCTCTTGTAAGCACTGAGTCCAACAGGTACCATTTTAAAGATACCTTAATGCTAACTGGGCACTGTGATGCATGTCTTTAAATCTACTACTCAGCAGGCAGAAACAGGCAGTTCTCTGAGTTTCAGGCCAGCCAAGGGCTACATAGTGAGACTTGTATCAAAACAACAACAAACGAAAACACCAAAGCCACATTGATATGTACTAAGGTTCTTGTATGACTAAAGAGATTCAAATAGAAGAGGGAAAGAAGAAAATACACATTGAACAAAATCCTCCACTGTGGGTAGAACTTGGTGCTGACTACTGTGAAGGCACACACTTAATGTAAAGTCTGTATTGCTCAAGAGCCAATTACTATTTGAAGAAGTAAGTCATTATACTAGGCTGGATTAGAGCAGGCAGAAGCCTGGCTAAAGAAATACATCAGACAACATACACTAGAAGAATTCGAAGAAAGCTGGTACTGCTGCCAGCCCCAAAGGAAGCTTTCTTTTTGGCATTAGTATTAATCTAGCCACACAAGTAACTTTTAAGAGAACAAAAATAAAAAACTGCACAGATAGCCTCTTTTATAGCATGTTCCTCTGTTATTCTAATAATAATTTTTCATGATAATCTCCTCAGATCTATAAAACATACAACTAACATAATGAATCTGTCTCCAGGGTTTATAAAAGAGCAACAGGACACATGACAAGTCTTCCTGCCTTTCATAATCAACAACTCAACATATGGCATTTCTTTATAATTCCTTCAAAGCAAAATGTAATTGCAGGGCCAATGAGTAGTTTAGTGGAAGAGTACTTGCTTTTAGCAAGCGCCAGGCTCAGTGTTTGATCTCCAGAACCATCAGCAGGGAAAAAGCACTAATACATAACTTTAAAAACTCTGTCTCTTCCACAGCTGCAGAAAAGGTTTGGTGGTTAAGAGCACATACTTCTCTTCCAGGGAATCTGGGCTCGATTCCCAGAGCCTAGATGGTGGGTCCTAACTCCAGTTCTGGGGTCTGACACTGATTTTTGTACTCCACAGGTGCCAGGTATACAAGTGGTATGCATCATATAGGCAGGAAAATTACTCATACACATAAACACACACTGCCTGTAACTTAATTAAGAATTTTTAAAACGCTATTTATTTATTTGAATGTGCTCATGTCTACAGTCCATGTGTACATGCTTGCATGTATGTCTGTGCCTATGTATGCCCTGCTGTGGAGGGCAGAGTACAGCATATGGGAAGTGCTCCTACCATGTAGGTTCCAGGAACTAAAGTCAAGGTGCCAGGCTGAGCAGCAGGAGCCTTTCCTCAGTGAGCCACCTCATGGGCCCCTGAGGGAAGGTTTGTATATGATCTGCCATGTGCTTTTATTTCCTAAGAAACTGCTAGGAAAAGAAAACTTAAGGGAATATAAACTTAATGAACTAAAGAGCTAAACAGTGTATGCCCTAGTGAGGAACACTTAAGAGAATTTAAATAAAAACAAAAATCTAATCAAGATAAAATACATCTGCCATTGAAATGCTGCTCCAAAAAATAGTTCCTAAAGAAAACATAAGTAAAATACCAGGATAATGACTGGGCCAACTAAAGACAGGGTCACTCACAACCACAGCCTGAAATCAACACCACGGAAGCTTAGGTTATACGGAGAAAGGACAGGCCTTTTCACCAGCAATGCTGAAAACAAAATACATTTTCTAAGAACACAACAGTGTTTAATCTTTAGTAAAATATATGACTACTTTTCTTTTTTAAAAAATTATATTGTTCCAGCAGTCTAGTCTAGCCCTTGGGAAATTGCAATCCTTCTGTCTAAGCTTCCAGAGGACTGAGATTACAGGCATCTGTTATGCCGCCATGTCTAGCTCTGTAACTACTTAATAAATGAGTCTTCTACCTTGGAAGTATGCAGCAAGTGGCTTCCCAAATCTTTACTGGGTAGACCTCTGTGGGTCACACTGTAGAAGGTTTGACACGGTATCAAGATGGCAAGGTTAGTTTCAGGCAAATATGAAAAAGCAGATCTTACCCACATGCAGGCTTCAATTCTAACTTTTGAGATGATACTCCACAAAGAAATGGCTCCTTCAGTGCCTTCTTCATCTGGGCAGATAATTTGGTCAGGATAGGGTGGCTCAGGAAAATTAACTGAATTGCATTCATAAGCAGCTAATGTAACTGAAGCTATGTGTGGGCCCTAGAAAACAAATGTGAGAAACCGCCAATGAGAAATAGTCACGCAAAAGGACTTTGACGCACCTTATCTCAACACCACACTGACTGCTAATGCAATACAAGAAAAGCACTCCTTTCAGAGAGCAAGATTCAACTGGAACACATCTTTTTTTTTTTCTTTTTTTTTGGTTTTTCGAGACAGGGTTTCTCTGTGTAGCCCTGGCTGTCCTGGAACTCACGCTGTAGACCAGGCTGGCCTCGAACTCAGAAATCTGCCTGCCTCTGCCTCCCAAGTGCTGGGATTAAAGGCGTGTGCCACCACTGCCTGGCTCTGAACACACATCTTAAGGTGCAGTTAGCAATTTGATAAAATGATCTTTCCCAGGCCTGCTTTAGGCAACCAATCCAATTTTTTTGCTTGAACTTCATATTGTTTATTCAGAATTATTTGTCAGAATGTTATCACTATAATATAACTTTTCTTTTAGGTATATTTTGAGAATATCACCTACCTTGTCCAATGAGTTCCTAAAAAAAAAGATGACACTGTAAAACCATTTATCAATGCATTTTACTTTTACAGGTTTTTCTCCTATTTCAACTTTTATGATATTTTGTTTTTATTTTGCAATATTATAAATTATTAAAAATGAGTTAAGCCTATATTAATATTTAGATATGCAATAAAGTCTTATATCCAATGATTCACAGTAGCACATGAGGAGGCCTCCTCATACAAATCAACAAGAGAGGCTGGAGAGATGGCTCAGCAGTTAAGCATGGGTACTGCTCTTACAGAGAACTTGACTTCAGTTCCTAGCACCCACTTCAGATGGCTCACAAATGCCTCAGACTGCAGCTATAGTGTATCTGATGTGCTTTCCTGGCTTCTGTAGGTACTTGTACTCACACATGCATATGCACATGAGCACACACACACACAATTACAAGCAAAATAATTCAGAAAATCAACTATAGGTTTGTTAAAGACAGGGGTTGCTGAGATAGCTCAGTAAATGGGCTTGCCATGCGGACATAACTACATAATTCAATTTCCAAAATCGATATAAAAGTATTAAGAAGTGAACTGGCACCTTAATGTTGTCCTCTGAGCTGGTGTGATGGACACACACGCACGCACGCACGCACGCACGTGAGCAAGCACATGGGCATCAGATATACAAACACTAATTATGAATAAAATAAATACAAGAATTGGTAAAACTGTAAATTCCTGAGTTTCCTAAGCATAGATTGGTGGTTGTCTGTCAGAATATAATATGTAGTACCCATTATCTATTAAAAGGAATATACTTTTATACAACAGGTTTATACATACACCAAAATTTTGCTAATGACCATATTGTATGAATATTTCTGGCTATGAAGGTTTCTAGTAAAGATTTTTTTACTGACTTTTCATAAATGACTCAGATCTAAAGAAAAATGGTCACTGTGCATCAAAGCCCTTTAAGGTCAGAGAGTGAATGAATTTTACATTTAGAAAGTCAGCTATAGTGATAATAAGGAAATACTAAATAAAGAACAAGTTCCACTGCCAGACTAATAGAAGAAAAGACATGGCAACTACTACTTGTCCTGAGCTACTGAGTGCACGCAAACACCTTTTTTTTTTTTCTTTCGAGACAGGGTTTCTCTGTGTAGCCCTGCCTGTCCTGCCTGTCTGCAAACACTTTTTCATTACAAGGATAATAAATTATTCATTTACTTAAGAATTATTTATTTTTATTTTATGTATATGAGTATTTTGCCTGCATGCATTTATGCATGCCTGGTACCCGAGGAGGCCAGAAGAGGGAGATGAACTCCCTGGAACTGAGGTTAAGGATGGTTGTGAGCTACCATAGGGGTGCTGTGAACCAAATCTGGGGGGTCCTCTGCAAAAGTAACATGTGCTTCTGACTGCTAAGCCATCTCTCCAGCCCCCACAAAGATTTATATTTTTTTACTTTTAATTATACTTGTGTGTGTGTGTGTGTGTGTGTGTGTGTGTGTGTGTGTGTGTGTGTGTGTGTATGTGTGTGTGCGTGTGTGTGTCTGAAAACAGAAGGTAAGGCACCAATGGTTTGGAAGTGGTGGAGCTAGCTGGCACCAGCCTTGCCTGGCAAGCCTCAGTTCCCTTCAACACCAAGCTCTGGGCTGTGTGAGGCAGACACTTCTATTCCAAAACATAGATTAAAATACAAACTAAATACATTACCCTAAAAAATAAACTTTTTTGATATAGTTTTAATTTTAGTGATTCTAAAAGAGTAAAGTCTCACAAATTTTAGAATTTTTCCCCTACAGATGACTGACTGTTCAGGGAGCCTGCCTTGCATGTAAGCACAAGGCCCTGGCCTCTCACATAAAGTGGGTATGGTGACTCACACCTGCAATCTGGCACGTAGAAGGGACAGGCAGAGTACAAGAAGTTTGTTTACTCCCAGCTACTTAGCAAAATCCGCAACAACCTAGCTGGGCAGTCTACGTAAGAAGTTTCAGGCCAGCGAGGGTCACACAGCGAGACCCTTTCTGTTCATTCACTCAGGAGAGGTCCTTCTTCCCACAGCAGCACTATGATGTCATGATCACTCAGCATGGAGGCTCACAGGGTGGTTTCCAGACAAAAGGAAAGCTAAGAGGCCTGATTAAAAGCTCAGTTCTGTCCTTCCTTCATTTTCACAAGTCATTTGCAGCCTACACCTTGACATTTTAGGTTAGACTATATTTACTGATAGGAAACCTTGCTTTCTTTTCAACTTTACAGCTTAATTGTTCCAAAGAACAAACAAGTGTTTTGGATAAAATAATTTAAAAAATTACATATATTCAAGTTACTTATGTCCTCTTTGTAGTGCTGGGACTGAGCCCGTGGCCTCAAACATGCAATGCGGGTGCTCTATCACTGACCTATCTAACAACCCCCAGGCACGAAACCATCTTTTAAGTATAATTTCAAAAAGTGCAAGCCTCACTACAATGTATTATATGAAAGTCCTATTTTAGCTATATCAAAGAAATAAGTGAGCCAAGACAGATATTATATAGAAAAAAAAAAAAAAAAGGTTAACTGGATATAATCAGTATAAAATACTAAATAGGTAATAGAAGCATCCAGACTCAAGGGTTCAGAGAGAAAGCACAGGGAAAGACACACATCTTAATGACCTGCAGGATAAAATCCATCAGTATGATACACATAGGGGAGATAATAAAAGAAATAGAGGTCAAATTATTGTCCAGCTTTTATGAAAAAAAAAAATCAACCTGTGAAAAAAATATCTAGGGAATAAAATAAAGTTTAGTGAAAATCTATTAAAAGAAAACATAAACTGCTGTTCAGAAGGAATCAAAATAACATCATCCAAAGAGAAGATAGGGCTAGACTTACAATCAGAAATAATGGGAACAAAAGATAAAGTTACTTTTATAAAATGCTAAAAGAATGAAGTACAATACACGTGAACTACAACCTATGGAAAATATACTTCAAAAATAAGATGAAATTAGAACAACATTGGAAATACAGATTTTCCTCTTTATTTGAATCTCTTTCTTTTTTCTTTTTTTTGGTTTTTTGAGACAGGATTTCTCTGTATAGCCCTGGCTGCCCTGGAACTCACTCTGTAGACCAGGCTGGCCTCAAACTCAGAAATCCGCCTGTCTCTGCCTCCCAAGTGCCGGGATTAAAGGCGTGCGCCACCACTGCCCGGCTATTTGAATCTTTCATGAGATAAGTAATTGTTTAAAGCAAAGGCTGGGCTGGGTACAAAGCTCAGCTTACTGCACTTGTTCTGCAGTCTGAAGCCCTAGGTTGAATTTCTAACAGGGAGAAAAGAAACAAAAACAAAAAAACAACAACAACCCGTAGATTTATAGCAAACAACTTGGGTTTGGGGCTCAAGACCTGCACAGAGGTAAAGTGAAGACAACAGAAGCAGGAGAGAAAGAAAATGGAAAGCCCACACACTTGTCAACTCACCTGCATCAGCAGAAGGTGTGTTATATTATGGTAAGTAAGTCAAAGATCAAGGTAACAAGAGGGGAAGAATAAAGCAACAAATACTCAAAAGTACTGCATGTAAGTTCAATGAGATTCAGAATTACATTAGTTAGAAACAGACTAAATACGCAATTGAGAAGGCAAAGATTGTTGACACTGATTGATGGAATAATTCTGCTTTGTCTGTTATAGACATTACACTTGCTCAGGTGAGGCTGCTGGGGTGAGGATACACCAAAGTCAGATTTTCAGAAGGCAGGAATTCTAACAGGAGTGGACATAACTATTTGTCTGTGAAAAAAAGGTATTTTAAATTTCCTCAGGATTTTGTTTTGCACCTATACCTGACCTCATATATCAGATTGTCTTGTTTCAGACTTTCAACTTCTGAGATTACAGGCAACACTATTCCAGACTCAGGTCTTTTTATACAAATTTTACACATTCCTACAATTTATATTCTTTCCAGAGTAAAGTACAAAGAAAAAACTTCCACTTCAGACTATTCTGTGGAATCAATTTTATTCTATCTTTAGTGGTGGTAATAAATTTAGGAATTTTTTAGGCCATCATTTTTTTGTTGTTGTCCAGCCTGACCTCAACCTCCTGAGTTCTGAGATTAGGGTGGGTGCCACCACATCGCAAAGAATACCAAATAAACAAAAATAAGACTTTAATTTTGTGCACCAGTGTGCAAGCGTGGAGGTTAGAGGTTAGCTTCTGGTGTTTTGCTTCCACCACAAGGGTTTGAGGACTGAGCTCAGGCTGTCTTTACCTGCTGAGCCATTTTGATGGCTCAAAAACCATCGGACCATAACATATGAGATAACATCTGAGATTATGTCAAACAAAGCTACCCTAATCTGTTCGTAAAGAGAAAATTTAAGTTGTGCTCTGATAATTATGTAGTATCTATATTGTAAGACTTTGGGGAGTCTTAACTTACCGAAGACCCTCCGAATGGACACATTGAGTCGGGGATTGATGCAAAATGCAAGGAGAATTTATTGATTCATCAGCATGCTGAGGTCGCTCTACATACCAAGATGGGAGGGCGACCTTGTAGAGCCCGTTCAGGGACCTTATATAGGATTTTAGAGCAGCCGCCGCCATTACGTACAATGTTATTGGCAGAACAGTGTGACTTTTAATCTGATTGGTCTTTAGGGAATGAGGTTGCAGGGGCTTAATCAGCCCCTCCCTTCCAGCCTACGTGCTTTCTAACCTGTTTCTTCCTTGTGCTAGGAGTGGGGAGGAGGCCAGGCAGTGGTGGTGCACGCCTTTAATCCCAGCACTCGGGAGGCAGAGGCAGGCGGATTTCTGAGTTCGAGGCCAGCCTGGTCTACAGAGTGAGTTCCAGGACAGCCAGGGCTACACAGAGAAACCCTGTCTCGAAAAACCAAAAAAAAAAAAAAAGGAGTGGGGAGGGGACCCTGGTGGAATATCTCAAAGTTTCCAAGCTGACCTCTCAATATAAGTCTAAAGAAAGATCTTCTGGTGTCACAAACACAAATTAAGGTCTTCAAGAGGAGGCATGAATATACTCATAGTTCAATCAGTTAAAAAATTTCTAATTGTAAAATGATGAAATAGTATATGTATTTCTACTTTATTTTATACAAAATAAAAAATAAAAAAAAACCATTTTCTGGGTTTTGAAGTTTTCAAGTTCTTTGTATGTACACTAGAATAGACCACAATTTATTATAATTACACCTCATTTTTTAAACTAATTTAGTCAAGCCTCTTTGGATGATGAAGACACTGAGTGTGTGTGTGAGTGTAAATACTCCTAAGACACAATGACATTCTTACAGTTGAGAATGTCTGTCTTAAAACTGATAAAACATTCCTAAAGACTGGCACAGTTCCCCAACATCTATAATGTCAATTCATAGCCGAATCTATCATCTACATACAGAAGTCGCAGGAGATCCCAAGGGCAAAATTTCTAATTAGTTTTGTCTGGAAAACTCAGGTCAAAGGCAATAAAGCTGAGGCGCTGATTCACAGGGAAACCATGTGTTTGTCTCACTCTTCACTAAAGAACAAAAGGATGGGTAGGTCTGGAATGCAATCCACTAGGGATATCTGGGAGACAGACACGACAAAGGGTTGTCCGCCAGAAGGCAACCTTTTCTTACTTCCTCTTTTAAAGTTTGACTTTTAAGGGGCTTTAGAAGCCCTTTCCACACAGGGATTCTACTCCCCCAAAGTTAAAAATAGTTTCTTTTCTTAGCAGTCAGAAAACAACTTACTTACAGTTCTTATCTACAGCAAGTACTTCTAGCCAGGTAGACTATAAAACCACTTATTTCAAGTAGACACCAAAAAGCTGACCTACTCTTTTATTTCTTTTTTCTTAATGGGAGGCAGAGGCAGGCGGATTTCTGAGTTCGAGGCCAGCCTGGTCTACAGAGTGAGTTCCAAGACAGCCAGGACTACACAGAGAAACCCTGTCTCCGAAAACCAAAAAAAAAAAAAAAAAAAAGAGTATTTTGTCTGCATTGGATGTCTGTGCCCAAAGAGACCAGGAAGATCCCTGAGAATTAATTGATTTACAGGTGAGTGTGATCCGGATACAATGTGGGCACTGGTCCTTTGGAAGAGCAACCAATCCTTTTAACCTCTGAGCCATCTTCTCCAGCCCCCAGACCTGTTTAGAGTCTCTTTGTCAAGTCTCAAGGTAGCAGCCCCCCCCCTTCTTCTCTATAAAATGCAGTATGGTTTGTCTAAACATAATAGCCTGGCCATTAGTTAATGTGAATGGCAGGTCTTTAAATCTGTTAGAATTTAACAACGCATAATTAGCATTCTGTCTTATCTTCCTAATGTAACATAACTTTAAAAAGAAGACAATGGCTGTGCCACCTAGGGCAAGAATATATGATTATATTTTAAAAGTACAAGTACATAGCTGCTGGCCAAAACAAAAGTGGTGTAAACTATAATATTAGCTCATGAGCCTACTGAAAGCAAGTGGATTGTACCAGATTAGTCAGTATACATATAAAGGAATATTTCATGTTTCTTTTTTTTTTTCCGAGACAGGGTTTCTCTGTGTAGCCCTGGCTGTCCTGGAACTCACTCTGTAGACCAGGCTGGCCTCAAACTCAGAAATCCACCTGCCTCTGCCTCCCAAGTGCTGGGATTGAAGGCGTGCACCACCACTGCCCAGCCATGCTTCTTCTTTAAAAATCAAGCAACTTAAAATTGGTTTTAAAGATTTACAAATAATTGCGTATCATTTTAAGTACAGTATGATGTTTTAGTATACATTATACACTTATCAATATTGATAAGCTCAAGATTTTTAGCTGACCCAGCACCTCAAATGTTTATCATTAAGCCTAAGAGGACAGGCATGGTGGTACATACACCCTTTGATCCCACCTCAGCTGGCCACAGCAGGCAATCACTGTGAGTTTGAGGTCAACCTGGTGAGCTGCTATAGTGAGCTCCAGGCCAGCCAATGCTAAATAGTGAGACCCTCCACGAAACCAAGAAAAGAAAAACAAACCCTAACAGACCTTTTTCTTTCTTTTTTGAGGTGTTGGGCTTTGAAGCCAGGCCCTTGAGCATGCTAGGGAAGTATTCTGCACTGAGCTACAGTCCTAGCCTCTTCTAAGCAAATTTTGATCATGAGTTGACCTAAATATTCTGAATAAATGGACTACATATTTAAGTAGCGAGCTATGCAAGCTGTTTAACCTACTCTTTGAAGCTTCCTTTTAAGCACACATTTATAAATAGTGACTTAAGGGCAGGAAGCTATCCAGTCTGTACAAACCCCTATGTGCTGGAGACCGTGGTTTCTGCTTTTGATGTGGTGATGCTCATGAGTTGTTCCTTGGGGAGAGAAAGGGAGAGGAGCTACCTTTCATCAAACAAAAGCCAACAGGCATTTTTCCCCCCTAAAAAAGAGGCTGCTAATCTTCCAGGAAGAGCTCTGATGTAGAGTGTTCATTGCCAGTCACCATACCTATAGAAATCAGTATCAGCGACACCAGAATCCAATTTGGGGTAATTTCTTCCTTCTCTGTACTGAAGCATGTGCAGGTGAGCACTGAAACAATCATCAGAGTTAGAAAGAGTAGTGAAGAGGAGAGCGAGCAGGTCAGTTCTGAGAGAACCGTCCCCACCAATGGCACTAACAGCACAGGTATGAAAACACTTCTCCACTTCATTTTATGCCATTTACATTTTCCACATATTTACTTCCAGCAAGAAGGAAGCAAGAGCCAAAAGGTACCAGACATATCTGTACCTAAGGAAGCACAGCTTTAGAGCAGCACAGACAACTATTAGGCACTACACACGAAAGGAAACATGGTGCCACCCACGGCAATGTTTATACATGAGAAAACAATCAACATGCCAGAGTTTAAAAAGGTACAATTTCTGCCCCACTTTAAAATAAACAGGCATCTGGGCAGCAAATATTTTACATATCTGTTGCGTTTAATTTATAACAGAGGTAAGGCATTTTGTCAAAATGATCATATTAAGAAAATGTCTCTTAAGAAGGCATTTTCTCACTGGGCAGTGGTGGCGCACGCCTTTAATCCCAGCACTCGGGAGGCAGAGGCAGGTGGATTTCTGAGTTTGAGGCCAGCCTGGTCTACAGAGTGAGTTCCAGGACAGCCAGGGCTACACAGAGAAACCCTGTCTCGAAAGAAAAAAAAGAAGGCATTTTTTTTTCTTTTTTAAAAGATTTATTTATTTAATAATGTATGTGAGTACACTGAAGCTATCTTCAGACACACCAGAAGAAGGACATCAGATCCCATTATAGATGGTTGTGAGCCACCATGTGGTTCCTGGGAACTCTGAAAGAGCAGCCAGCACTCTTAACCGCTGCACCATCTCTCCAGTCCCAAGAAGGCATTTTCAAAGGACAACACATTATGGTTATAATTTCTAATAAAACCTAGTCAATTTTATACTATAATCCAATAGTTCCAAATTCTCCTCCTTTCACATTGCTTTTAGAAGGGAGAATGCTAATGCTTCAAGCACATTTTCCTACCTTGATCCCCAAATGTGAAAAAAGAAGTCCTAGTGAATTAGGTTAAAGAGAACATTTGTCGGTAAAAGTAAGCAACTGATGCTTTCCAAAGGCAGTGAGTGCTGGTCTCTACACTCTTTACTAGAAACTGGGCTTTGTAAAATCTGAAGAAAAATGCTCCACCTAGCGTCAAAAACTGTCCATACATCACACAATGGAAATTAGCCGATGGAATTATAGCTTTTGCTGCTGTTGACATAGGGGGCTCATAACCCAGGCTAGTGGGCTCTAGAACTCATGTAGGTGAGGGTGGCCTTCAACTCCTTATCTTGCCTTTAATATGCTGAGATTATAGGCGAGTGCCATCACATCAGCTTTCTTATTTAAATGTAAGACTTTATGAATCATTAATGGCACACAATGGACTCTGTAATCAACGTCTTGTCCTGTAACTTAATGGATATAATATAGCTATATATAAAGGCATGTCTCTGAGATACACCTGCTTAAATGCAGGCCTGGACTGGGCATCAGAAACTCTAAGGAGATATGTAAGACTGCTGAAACCTGAGCTTCACTGCATATGTGATCCTTTAGAACCTTAAAGTGCACAGGGGTCTGTCCTTGGTTGGTCACTTTACATCACCCCTTCCTCCACACAGGGTTTCTCTGTCCTGGCTGTCCTGGAACTCACGCTGTAGACCAGGCCTGCTTCAAACTCAGAGATTCACCTGCCTCTGCCTCTAGAGTGCTGGGATTAAAGGCGTGGCCACCACCACCCTGTGGGCATTTTCTCTTTTTTATTTTTATTTTTGAGACAAAGACTCAGTAAGCAGCCAAGGCTGTTGAGAATAGCTAAGGATGAACTGTGGATGTAGTCAGTAGAAGAAAATTTGGCAAGCACATACAAGGCTGTTAGTTTGATCCCTAACACTGAGAGGAAACAAATAGGTATAGCACACATATTGAAAATGATTGTTTGCTTTAAACAATAAACTGAGAAGACAGAGGAGATCGCTATGTTGGCAAAAGCACCCGCTGCACAGTCTGAGAATTGAGTTCGACTCCCAGAACCCATGGAAGAAGCTGGACACAGCTTTTACATTTACAATCCCAGCACTCCTATGGGGAATGGGAGGTGGAAGCAGGAGAGTCTGCTGGACAATCAACTATGCAGCACAGCCATACAAACAACAAAATCCTGTCTCAAAAGCAGTAAACGACAAAAGGAGAGAATAGACTGCAAACACGGCCTCTGACTTTCACTGACATGCAAACCCTTAGTGTCTTTGGTCTTTTTTTCCTCTCACTTTTTCAAAACAAAAATATAAAACCGTAACACGGTGATATTAGCTGGAATAGCTGGAATAATTTTCTAGATACTTCATGTGTATTAAACATGTTTGAAGAGATACATTTGTTATTTCATTTAATCTTCAAAACAGTCATGAGATAATTACCATCATTATCACCTCCATTTATAGTTGAATAAACTAAGGTTTAAAAGTTAAGAAATCTGGGCTGGAGAGATGGCTCAGCAGTTAAGAGCACTGACTGCTTTTCCAGAGGTCCTGAGTTTAATTCCCAGCAACCACGTGGTGGCTCACAACCATCTGTAATGGGATCTGATGCCCTCCTCTGGTGTGTAAAGACAGCGACAGTGTACTCACATATACAAAATAAATAAATCTTTAAAAAAAAAAAAGTTAAGAAATATGCCAGGTGATGGTGATGCATGCCTTTAATCCCAGCACTTGGGAGGCAGAGGCAGAGGCTCTCTGAAAGTTAGAGGCCAGCCTGTTCTACAGAGTGAGTTCTAGGATAGCCAAACTATACACAGAGAAACCCTGTTTCAAGAAAAACAACGGCAGCAACAACAACAACAACAAAATCTTAAGAATCCATTAAAAGCCACATAGCCAATATTATTGGAGTAGACACTGTAAACTAGCTACTTGACTCTGATTTTCTCATAAACAAAACTTCTGCCTGTTCTTGACTATTAAAGGATGGAAAATCAGATGTGGTGGTGCAAACCTGCAATCCCAGTATTTGGGAAGCCCTCAAGACCAGCCCAGGATATATAGCTATGGGAATTATTTCCTACATATGCAATTCAATGGAAAACAAGGCTAACTGGTAATTTTACTGATCCTTTAAAAAATATTCTAGATTTATTTTGTATGTATGCATGTCTTGCATGCATGTACGTCTGTGAAACATGTGCTTGCCTGGTATTCAGGTCAGAAGAGAAAGGGCACTGGATCCCCTGCAACTGGAGTTATACACAGCCCCATTCACTAGTCTTATGTAAGCAAAACATGCATGTATGAATATAGATAAATAACAAATCGTGTCTCTAAGCTAAGAGAGTCATTTGGGCGTTGGATAAGGTTGTTCAATCAGCAAACACACAACGGTATATTGATTGTGTCAGTGATGCCATCTAGTGGTAAACAAATATAGATATATTTAGATATATATAAGACAAATTCTAGAATTGTTTTTTTTCTCTTTTTAAAAAGATCTTAGGATTTATTTTGTTCTACATGCATGGATATTTTTCATGCATGCACATATGTGTAGGAACCTGATGCCTATGGAAGCCAGCAGACAGCATTATATTTTCTGGAACTGGAATTATGAATGATTGTGAGCCACCATATGCGGCTGGGAATTGAAACCAAGATCCTCCACAAGAACACAGTTGTCTTAGTCAGGGTTTCTATTCCTGCACAAACATCATGACCAAGAGGCAAATTGGGGAGGAAAGGGTTTATTCAGCTTACACTTCCACGTTGCTGTTCATCACTAAAGGAAGTCAGGACTGGAACTCGAGCAGGTCAGGGATCAGGAGCTGACGCAGAGGCCATGGAGGGATGTTTCTTACTGGCTTGCTTGCTTCTCCTGGCTTGCTCAGCTGGCTTTCTTATAGAACCTAAGACTACCAGCCCAGGGATGGCACCACCCACAAGGGGCCCTCCCACCCTTGATCACTAATTGAGAAAATGCCTTACCGCTGGATCTCATGGAGGCATTTTCTCAACTGAAACTCCTTTCTCTGTGATAACTCTGGCTTGTGTCATGTTGACACAAAACCAGCCAGTACAATAGTGTTCTTAACTGCTGAGCCATCTTTCTTTCCAGTCCCGTAGAAAACTGATTTCAAATCACTCAAAAATACAATCTTTGGAGAATGTGAATAATGTAGGTTTTTTTCAACAGGAAAAAAAAAAAGCTTATTCTCCTAGATACAAAAGTAGAATGGTTAGGATATCAGAAGAACAAGCAACATAAGCCAGTGGTTCTCCTGACCATCCTCCTAGCTACTGAGCCACAGAGATGAAATGCATTTCATTTGTTTTCCCTCTCTGGTCACAACCACCACTCCTATGTAAGCATCACTATGCTTATTGACTGATGAGGGTTCCAACATACATTTTCAAGTTACAACCTTTCATTTTAAATTTTTAAACTTAAAAATAAGGAAATTGTTCATTAACTGAAAAATATGACTTTAAGATCTAATCTTTTTAGTCTCTTAAGTGATCATCTGGTGTATACTCAATCACAATTAACAAAGTTTAACTCCAAACAGACAACTTCTACTGTGGAAACCAATGGGTATGAAATACAAAGCATTTTCATATTACTTAATTTTTAGTAGTGATCATAATAAAGAAAAAATTAATCTTCAGTTTTTCAAACTGCAAGAACTTTAAGTCTTTAGAAATAAGAACTCATTTATTTTTCTCCAAAGTCTGCCAAGAGGACTGTACTTCTGACAAGACTACTTTCCTAATATGGTTACTTGGCCTCTAGACTGAGGATTAAATGATTACAAGGTAGAGGTGTCTATTTCACCATCACAAAAAGTAGGACATCAGAATGTTATCATCATCACATCTAATTACATAAAGGCTCATAAAAGAAAGCTCAAGTCATCAGGACTTCCCAAACACAATCATATTACCAAGGTTAAAAAAACAAGTGAGCTCAGCATGGTGGTTGGTGCCCGTCTTTAATCTTAGAACTCAGGAGGCAGAGGAAGGAAGATCTCTGTAAGGTTCAGGACAGCCTGGTCTACACAGTGAGTTCCAGGATAGCTAGGGCTATATAGTGACACCCCCCCCTTCCAAACAAACAAATAAAACAATAATAAACAAAAGAAATGAAGACTGTCAGGTGTAAAAGGCACAGAGGTCCTTGTGCCATCAGAGAAACACTAGAGATACCAGGAATGTAAAACATGCAGGGTTATCTCTTCAGAGGAGGGGGAGGGAAACCTGTTTTCAGAGCAGAGGTGGTTACGAGCCTGGTGACTTTTACATTATCTGTGTGGCCAAAACCACACCAGATCCCAGATCCTCCCCAAGACCTTATCATGAGATTTGTTTTTCTCAGTCAATCTATATATAGAACCTATCTTTATGGAAGATGTCATATATATACTTACAAAGTTTCAACATGGGATTGAGTTAATTATCACCAGGAAATTTTTTCACCAAACTGTACTATACTTAAATATGTCTAAAGGAAACGACTTGGGGTCAGATTCTCAATGTTTAAACCAACACTGATTACTGAGTTGTGCTGAATTGACCTGCCTCATCTTACATGGATTGACATGTTGGTCATTGGGGTTGTAGAAACCCCCTGTACTTAAAGATTAAAAAGTTGTTACAAATCATAAAGGAAACGGTAAACTTAAAAAAATTATCCAGAGTTATTGGAATAGCTTATATTAAGAAAAAAATCAGCCGGGCAGTGGTGGCGCATACCTTTAATCCCAGTACTTGGGAGGCAGAGGTAGGTAGATTTCCGAGTTCGAGGCCACCCTGGTCTACAGAGTGAGTTCCCGGATAGCCAGAGCTACACAGAGAAACCCTGTCTCGAAAAACCAAAAAAAAAAAAAAAAAAGAAAAAAGAAAAAAGAAAAAAATCAAAAGGACTCTGCTTTGCCTTTAGGTCCTATTTTCTTTCTTTTTTAATTTGTTGAAGTTCACATGTAATTTTAACAATTTATATACAAATATAATACACAAATATACAAAAAAACTTCCCATGGAAACACTTATGTATAATTGATGCAATAGTTTCATAAATTCAATGATTGTATCTCCACACCGTGACTTAGTATCTAATGCATATAACACTGAGTGCAGTGAGAGAGACAACTTCCTCCCAATTGCTCTTGAAAAGGGGCTAGAGAGATGACTCAGCAGTTAAGAGGATGTGTTGCTCTTGCTCAGGACCCAGGTTCAGTTCTTAGTACCCACAAGACAGCTCACAACTGTCTGTAACTCCAGTTCCTCCACAGGCACCAGGCAAACATATGAAGCAGATATACAAAATACTCATATACATTAAAAGTTAAAGCTGAGAAAATTCTAAATATATTCCACTAAACTAGCACACTGATCAAGGGTAAATAGAAACAAAGATTTTACTTTTCCTTTTCATTAATTCTGTAATAAACTTTACTGTTACAATATTATTATTATTATTATTATTATTATTATTATTATTATTATTATTATTATTGTGTGTGTCTGTGCAAGTAAGTATCTGTGTGCAGAGGTCAGAAAATAGCTTGTCTAAGGATTCAAAGTTAGGTCCTCAAGGTTGTTCAGAAAGTACTTTACTCTCCAGTCCTCAAATTTCTTTATACTAAACTTGTATGCAATTTAAAAAGGACTCATTTGAATTCCTTTTAATGTTAAATAGAATCTGCTATGTAGGCTGCTTTTCAGATGATTTTAGGTTGGTCATCTATTACAAACAAATCCCTTCATCTTGTTTTTCCAAGAAATATCAGATGGTGGGTCTAGATAAGAACAGGAAGATAGGGCGGTAGTGGTCCACATCTTTAATGCCAGCACTTGGGAGGCAGAAGCAGGTGGATCTGAGTTCAAGGACAGCCTGGTCTCACAGAGTGAGTTTAAGAAAAGCCAGGGGAACACAGAGAAACAAACCCTGTCTTCAAAACACCAAAGCCAGAACAACAACAACAACAAAAAAGCTCAAAAGTTTTGCTGGTGTGGTAGTATATACCTTTAGAGGCAGATGTATACTATATACTATAGTATATACTAGAAAGGCAGAGATAGGCAGATCTCTCAGTTCGAGGCCAACCTAGTCTACAGAGTGAGTTCTCAGTCAGCCAGAGCTACAGGGAAACCCTATCTTGGAAAAAAACCCAAAAAACAAACAAACAAAAAACTACCACAAAACCAAAACCAAAAAAGAACAGAAAGATATCCTATAATCTGTCTTTTTTTCTTTTTCTCTCTCCTTCAACTTCTGTATATAAATACAATACTACACTACTAAGAATTTAGCAGTTACAGGACTGGAAAGATGATTCAGTTTAAGCATACAGACTTGCGTTTAGATGTCCAGCATTTAGGTAAAAATGCTAAAAAGTATGCTTGTGATCCCAGCACTGGAGAGGAAAAGACAAGAGGATTCCTGTGGCTCGTTGGCCAGGCAATCTAAACACAAGTTTATGGTAGACCCTGTGTCAAAAACCTGTGGCGTATGATTGAGGAAGACACCTAATGCTGACACCTGGCCTCCATCTACATGTACACACGCACACAGATACATCTGCGCACACATGCGCGCGCGCGCACACACACACACACACAAACCACAGATACAAACTCATACCAGTTTAGCAGTTACTAAGAAATAGAATCAATTACTTCTCTAGTATTTTTATTTCAGATAAAAGAGATAAACAGATATGAATATAATTCTAAAATTCAAACTTTTTTTTTTTCGAGACAGGGTTTCTCTGTGTAGCTCTGGCTGTCCTGGAACTCACTCTGTAGACCAGGCTGGCCTCAAACTCAGAAATCCGCCTGCCTCTGCCTCCCAAGTGCTGGGATTAAAGGCGTGCGCCCCGACTGCCCGGCAAATTCAAACATTTTTGAGATGGGGCCTCCTTATATTGCCCAAGCTAGCTTCAAACTCCCAAACCCCTGGCTATAGTTCCCTAAACAGCCAGTACCAAGTGCCACTGGGTCTAACTTGAAATTCCAAGTTTTAAAATGAACTTAGAGAAATGATGTACTAAAGATTAACTCCCAAATTATCCTTGAGATCACTAATTCAACACTCCTATGCCAAGCATTCATGCCTTAACGTTAACATATTGGCTTCAGAAGTGAATTTAGTATGTATAGAGCAGACTTGTTTGTAATGATGGAATTAATTTAGCTTTGAATATCTCTGTGATATCCTTTTTACCCAATGAAGATAAAATTACAAATATGAAATTGCTTTTAATTCCTTATTCAGGAACAAGAAGAGAACAAAAGAGGCAAACCATGTAGCCACAGAGTTTAATAAGCATTCACGTATCTCCGTCTCATCTCACTCAGACAGGGCCTACCTAGATCCTGTTGTCCTGTCTTCAGTTGCCTACCACCCCCTTAATTCTACCTCAGATTTTTAAGGTCACTTGTGACAACGCAAAGTTCACCTTTATTTTCTTTTACCTCAACTAGTATTTCACCAAGGAAGTACTTTTAAAACATTTGTCGAAAGGGTTATAAAAACACTTAGTTTTACATGTTATTTTATCAGTTATATTAAATAACAGCATCCAAACAACCATGGACATGTGCCCATGGCCACTTAGAATGTGAGGACACTGTGTCACTGATTAACAGATAAAACTGTCCAAATCCACTTAAAGCCTTTTCTTGTTTCTGTATTTTATTTTTTATTTTATTTTATTCAAGATTTATTTACTTTATGTATGTGAGTACACTATCGCTCTCTTCAGACACACCAGAAAGGGCATCAGATCTCATTACAGATGGTTGTGAGCCACCATGTGGTTGCTGGGAATTGAACTCAGGACCCCTGGAAGAGCAGTCAGTGCTCTTAACTGCTGGGCCATCTCCCCAGCCCCGTTTTCAAATTTTTTTTAAAGCTATTTTTATTTTATTTCTTTGTTTGGTGTGTGTGTGTGTCTGTGTGTGCACATATAACTGAGCACATAATAAAGATCGAAGGACAATTTGCAGGAGTCAGTTCTCTTTTTGTCTACCATGTAGGTTTTGAGGACTGAAGTCCGGCCATCAGGCTGGGCAGTGAGCTCCCTTACTGGCTGAGGATCTCACTGTTTTGTGTTTTCGAGACAGTGTCTTGTTACATAGCCTACACTATCTCAGTCTCATGACAATCCTACTCTTTAGCCTCACAAGTGAGGAGATTATGGGTGTAACTTGTGCTAAGCTATATACACAATTTTATAAACTGAAATGAACTTTAGCTATTAAAATAACAATTGCATAAAGCAGAATAATCATTACGTGAAAATTAAAAATTGAAAAAAAGTTTACTTCAGGCACTGGTTTGAGGATTAGAACACTTGAAAACACAGAAGCAGTTAAATACAGATTTTAGAAGTGCAGATTCCAAAGTAAATGCACCAATATAGACAGAAGAACCTGCTTCATGTTTGTTTCCTGAAAGAAAGCCATGCTTACCAGATAAAGCAGAAAGGTGTGCAATCCTGTTCCCAGACCAACAGAGGACAAAATTCCCAGGCCTATCCAGTAGGCATACAAAAGAACCTGCTTCTCTATCCGCTGCACATACTGAAAAACAAAAGGGACAAGGTATAAACTCAGACACCTGCCCAGGACCATGCTAGTGCTAACCACCTCCATGACCCTTCAGCTCTGATGAGCTAAGAAACAGTGAGACAAAACACTTCTTAAAGAGGTCTTGAACTGTCAGTGTACTGCAGCAGAGGGGACAAAAAACAAAAGCAAAGCAAAACACAAAGCCAACCCCTCTAAGCAGAGTAGGTTGGCATGGGGGAAACAAAAAACAAACCACAGGTTTGGTAATCACTATTATTTTGTTCTCTTTGATTTACTGAGACAGGATCTCAGACTGTAGTCCAGCCTGGCCTGGTACTTTCTATGTATACCAGGATAGCCTCAAACTTCAGTTGATCTTCCTTCTTCTGCTTCCTGAGTGGTATGATTATCCTTGTGTGCTACCATGCCCAACCTAGTATGGTGATGCTAAGAACAAACACTTGAAAGAAATTTAAAAATTAGACAAAACAGTGTTAAGAAAGGGATAGTTATATAATATTTGTAAAGAGAAAACTTTAGGAATACAGGAGACACCGTGGTAAAGAAAGGGAGCAATGAACCAGGTATGGTGGCACAAGCCTTTTAACTCGGGAGGGAGGCAGGGGGATCTCTGTGAGTTCTAGAACAGTAAGGGCTATGTAGAGAATCTGTTTCAAAATACCAAGATTGGGGAGCAAGCACACATTTTTGTAAATAGAATACATTCTTGATTTTTCAAGTAATAAATAAGAATAAAACAATTTCTGTATGCTTAACACCAGGTTGTTTTTTTAAATAGGAGCAAAACTGAAGTCCAGTGTAAGAAAGACCTGATTCTCAAGAAAGAGCTAACTTATTTCTAGACAAATTTTTCAGTGTTAGTCAATAAAATAAGGGAGTAGAGTACAGAGGTTATAGAGATGCTGGATGCTTTCTTTCCTTCCTTCCTTTCCTTCCTTCCTTCCTTCCTTCCTTCCTTCTTTCCTTCCTTCCTTCCTTCCTTCCTTCCTTCCTTCTTTCTTTCTTTCTTTCTTTCCTTGTTTTGTTTTTCAAGACAGGGTTTCTCTGCATGGCTTTGGATGTCCTGGAACTCACTCTGTAGATCAGGCTGGCCTTCAACTCGCAGGGATCCACCTGCCTCTGGAATGCTGGGGTTAAAAGGCTGTGCACCACAGCCTGGCTATTTATTTGGTAAGAGGAAAAATTTCACTGTGTATCCCTAGTTAGTCTGGTACTCTGTCTGTTAAACAGGCTGTCTTTAAACTCACAGTGATGTCCCTGCCTCTGCCGTGCTTACTGGCATGAGGCGCCATGGACAGCTCTGTTGCAGATTCTTACCGAGTGTCTTAGTTAGGGTTTTACTGCTGTGAACAGACACCATGACCAAGGCAAATCCTATAAGAATAACATTTATTTGGGGCTGGCTTATAAGTTCAGATGTTCAGACCAGTATCATCAAGGTGGGAACATGGCAGCATCCAGGCAGGAACTGAGAGTTCTACATCTTCATCTGAAGGCGGCTAGCAGAAGACTCACTTCCAGGCATCTATGGTGAGCGTCCTAAGCCCACGCCCACAGTGACACACCCACTCTAACAAGGCCACACCTCCTAATAGTGGCATTCCCTGGGCCAAGCATATACAAACCATCAACCAAGATACAAGATTCCTATAGAAAATGCATTGAAAACTACTTAAAAACAACAACAACAAAAATCTTCCCCAGGGCTGGAGAGATGGCTCAGAGGTTAAGAGCACTGACTGCTCTTCCAAAGATCCTGAGTTCAATTCCCAGCAACCACATGGTGGCTCACAACCATCTGTAATAAGATCCTATGCCATCTTCTGGTGTGTCTGAAGATAGCTACAGTGTACTCACATACATAAAATAAATCTTTAAAAAAAAAAAAAAATCTTCCCCAACATTAGAAGTAAATTACTTTAAAATGATAGTTTTTTAAAAATTTCCTATTAGAATAGATTAATGTCTCACTATTTTAATGAAACTGTGCCGACAAAATGTTACTTCCTTATTTCCCATCAGTACTATGACTGTTGACTGCAGGGAAACGAATCTACCTTTCCTGGACATAAAACCTCTCAATCTAGGATGAAATCCGTTTGGATGGATCAGAAAGGCATACAGTAGACATTATGAAGACACTGTGGTAAAGATGAAAGGATTCATGCTATTTTGACTGAATACAAAAAAAGCTAGCTTAAATCTCTGACGCTTAAAAGGTATCCTGAACACCAAAATAATGTTGAACAGCTATAAGACAGCGCTTGGGTATTTTTAGTGTATGGAATAAGACATTAAGATATCATTTATCAATATGCTTAAAATGTTGAGGGTATAAATTCTATGAAACCTGTATTAGTCTCATTCTGAAGTGCTCTGACTATAGAGAAGGAATAAGCAGCACCTTACCTGTTGGTGCGCTCCTTCCACATAATACGTAGCTACAAGCACAGCAAGCAGCAGTAAAAAGGACACCACAATGCTTTGACGATGCCACAATCTTAAAAAGAAATGGAAAAAAAATGTCGCATTAGTCTTGCAATTTGTAGAAACAGGCTTTGGGATGTAGAAAGAAGTCAGTCAAGGCCACAACCTGAATTATCACATAGCCTCGCTCTCAGTCAGCCAGCCTTCCTCTGCCCAAAGCCTCACCTTGTTTATTTACAGCTCATCTTTGAATGTGGAGAGGTATTACAGTGCAACAGATAGACACTGGCTTTCAAGCCCCAGGCTGGGTTGGCCAGTGGGGAGTGCTCTTTTAGCAAGATATTTAACCAATCTGATTTTTGCTTTTGCTTCTAAAAATTGTAATAATCATATATTTGCTTTTCCTTCTTTGTGGAGCTCCTAGAGGGATCAAATGAGCTGAAATTTGTTACAAAATGTCTTATAAATGTTAAGTTCAACAAAATTGTAAGATAACAGTATAGATTATTTAAAAGGACAAGAAAATAATAGGATGTGAAATTGCTCTCTGCCATATTCAAAACAGCTAGGCACACGGAGTTTAAAGACAGGACACATTTTATGGCAGAGCTCTTTTTTCCCGACTGTCAGTACAGCAGACTTGGTGTATCTACTGCAAAACCTGGTTTCTTTTTAAGATAAAATCAGGAGGCAACAACCACTATCTTCTCTATGTTTCCCTGGAAGACAACAGTCAGCAGTCACCTGCAATAACCTATCAAGTAAATAACATTTCCTCACTCATCTCTCTTCAGACTGAATTCCCAATCTGTTGCTCTCCATTTGGGGTGGGGTGAGGTGGGGTGGCATAGTCTTTATGTAGCCCAGGCTGATCCTCAAGTACACAGCAGAGCGTGACCGTGGAAACCTGGTTCTTGGGTGGTGATGGTTCTGTGCACGGGAGGCAAGCACTCTCACTGAGCTACATCCCCATCTCCCTCGTCTAATTCTTTTCAAACTATAGGAAGGAAAACAAATATTCCTATGATAATGTTCTAAATTTAATTAATCCATTCTGGTGAAACAGATGGCAGGAGTAGGAGATGGCTGAGGACTTCTAAAATTAGTAAATACGATTTATATAAAAAGTAGTAAGAAAACGCTTTACTTTGAGGTCCATTCCTTCAAAACTACAAGAGTTTCCAGAGAGAAATACTGCAAGGTAACGAGCGGCTGTCTCCACAGGACAATACTCTGTCTTTCTTCCCGATCCCTTCTCTTCTTCTCATGTACTGAAGAGGGGTCTGAAAAACAACAGCATGGAAGTTAAAGGAGAATTCCTAACATCTGTGCCACCATTTTCAAAGTATAAAAATTGACCAGCCTTGCTGTCTTGTATCTCTAAGACAGCATAAAAATACCTCAAAAGCATAAATGAGATTTAACATTATGACCATGCAAATTTAAGGAGTTGAAAGTACCAAACTGAGATCAACCGTCCATAGAGGAGGCAATCTATAGAACAAAATTCCAGTCTCCGAAATCTTAACTAAAACCAAGGATTGTAGTAGGTTCCTGTCCTGAAGCCTCAATGGCGTCTTACTTGTCTTGCTATCTCGTTCCTCTCCATCAGTAGCAGCTTTTCAGAGTATTCTTTTTAGTTATCATAGAGAGGATGGTATGATGTGTGACTGCTTAGAAAGAAAGTTTCGTACATGACCCAGGTAACCATTCACAGCAAGCCCAATAATACTGAGAAATGGAGCCCAGTCCAAATAGTCAGAAGTAAAATGAACTGTCATGGTTGCCACTCCTTTTTGATGCTGATGACTGAATCCAGGATTTCACACATGCTGTGCATGTCCTCTGTGCACTGGCCCTAGATCTGTTATTTTCCCATCGGTATTACTGAGGCAACAACAGCAAACCTTGCAAAAACAAAACACAGATTTAAAAAAAAATCCTGTTTTTTACTAATTCCTTTCATAGCATGTACCCTACACAAATGGCACTAAGGGTTCATCAGCTGGTGACCTGTCATAGTGGCACACGCCTTTAACCCCAGCACTTTGAAGCAGATCTCTGTGAGTTCAGAGGCGAGCTTGACCTACAAAGTGAGTTCTAGGACAACTAGGGCTGTTACAGAGAAACCCTATCTCAAAATACACCCCCTCCCCTCGAAAGAAACAGAATCCTGCAGTTGTATTTGGACTCAAACTACAAATCTGGGGAATGATCCATGTAGGCTAGGTACTTCTGCAATCTGTTTTTTGTTTGTTTCGAGATAGGGTGTCAGTACATAGCTCTTGCTGCCCTAGAATTCATTATGTAGAACAGGCTGGTGTCAAACTCACAGATATCTGCCTGCCTCTGCCAGCAACCATCTCAAAACGCAGAGGCAAACTACTTGGTCAGTGTAAGGATTAAGTGAGGAAATTCATGTAAAGCCCCAGAAGAATGACACTCACCAAATGCCCAGGGAAAGTTTGCTGTTAGTGCAGTCACATGATCCTTACCTGTGAAACTTCCATTGTGCTGTTCCTTACTCATTGCTACACGTCTCTGGTCACAATTTTTTCCATTCTCTGCCATTTCATAGATCAGTAACTCTGGAGGAGCTAATACAGAAAATAAAGCCCAGCAATACATTAGATTCTTCTGCTTTGCACCCAAGACTAAAACTGAATACAGGAGTAACATGGCATATATCCCAAATGCTAACTGTATGATGTGTTCACACTATTTTCTCTTTTATAAACAATTTATATAATCCTACATAAAACTTGTGGTAAAAATAAATAAATAAATAAGCAAGCTAGCTAGCTAGCTAGCTAGCTTGTGGTAATAAACCTTTTCTAAATAGTTATTCTAGGGCTGGAGAAATGACTCTGTGGTTAAGAGCATTGACTGCTCTTCCAGAGGACCTGGGTTCAATTCCCAGCAACCACATGGCAGCTCACAACTGTCTTTAAACAGTTCCAGGGCATCTGGTACCTTTATATAGATTTATATGGAGGCAAACTGCCATTGTACACGAAATTTTTTTAAAAACAGTTATTCCAGTGTGTTTTTTTTTTCCAGATTAAAATTTGGGAGTACTATTCACAGAATAGAGGTATCAAGAACTAGTACTATCTACTTTATAAATTAATGTCATACATATTTAAAAATTACCATATCTTTTTATCCTTTCATCTTTGATAGTCATGTTAACATTATTAGAAATAAATTCATTATATCAACTCAAATGTCACAGACCCAAGACAACAAACAGGTCAACTTTATGTAGGACTTGAATGGTAATGGGTACAGAAGATAAGATTTTCATGTTTAAAATATATTGGGCTAGAAAAATAGCCAGATAGTAGTAGAATGCTTGCTTAGCATGCACAAAGCCAGGGGTTTAATCCCCAGCACCACATAAAACCAGCAAAGTGAGAAGCAGAGGTGGAAGGATTGGAAGTTCAAGACCAGTCTGGGCTAAATGAACGTCTATCTCAAAAGGGGGGAGAAATGTATACTCAAATAATGAAATTATTCACCCATAAAAGAGATAAATAGATGAGTGTAACCTGTGTGCAACATCTTGTCAGCCACTGATTGTCAGCTGACTCTGCTGATTCAGCTACCTAAGTTGATGTCTTTTTCCTCCCTCACTATTCTGTGTATGTTCCTTCCAAAGATGCTTGCTTGGTAGGCTAAAGAGGATGGCACTGTCCGGCAAGGGTACTGGAGGAGTCATGCGCTCCTGCTAGAACCTCCAAACAAGTTCTCCAAAGATAAGGGCCAGGCATGATGCCTCATTCCTGCAATCTCAGAACTTAAGAAACTGCTACAAGTTTGAGACCAACTTGTTCATCAGAATACCAACCTAGCATGGACTACAATTTAAGACTGCTTCAAAAACAGGTTAGGGAGACAGTTCAGTTGGTGATGCGCTAGCCACACAAGCACGAGGACCCGAGTTTGATACCTAGCACCCAAGTAAAGGTCTTGGCACTGGCAAGGTGGAACAAGCCGATTCCTAGCACTTGCTGGCCAGCCAGCCTAGCCTACTTATTGAGTCCCAGGTCACAGTGAAAAGACCTTATTTCAAAAAAAACAAGGTACATAGTAACTAAGGAACAATGCCTGAGGTGACCTCTGGCCTCCACCTGCTCACACATATACATACACATGCTGCTATAAGTGTACCAGCACACACACACACACACACACACACACACACACACACACACACACACATGAGATCAAAAAGGAGGTGATCACTGGCTGGACAGGGGCAGGACATATGAGTTTGTGTGTGCGTATGTATTTTCATGAAACTAACCCTACAACCTAAGACATCCAAATGGTAGGAGGTTCATGAAAAAATGAACTAAACCAGAAAACAAACCTCGTGCTTCCTTATCAGTGATATCACTATGGTTCGCTGTACTAGTCTGTAACAGGCCCCGAGGTGAGGTTATAAATATTAGTAAGATAAAGCTCACCTTCAGGAAAGTCTGGCAGAAAACCAAATGAATACATGAGATCAATTATAATACAGCAGAGTGAAACTGGGGTTTTAAGGAGATTAGATAAAAAAAGACAGTATATAGTTTAGAGAGTGAAAATAAGGTTTAGAGTTCACTAGAACTCAGTTTAAATCTAACCTTCAGAAGCAACTATTCTAGGAACTTGAACAAGTCTGTAACTCTCTACAAACAAGTTGAACTTTGTTGCTGTTTTGGGGCAGGGTCTCATTAGGTAGTGCAAGGTGGCCTCCAACTTGTTAAGTAGCATAGGTTGGACTTGAACTCCACAACAGTCTCTTTTTCCTTTAGCTTCCTAAGTGTTGAGAGTACTGGTTGCTCTTATGTGTAAAATAGGGACAACAGGTACAAAAAATTAAAGGTAATCTATACGACATACAAATACACATAGCCTCATCTTTGTTGGGGTGGGATGGGTGTGTGCACAGGCCAGAGGGAGACATCAGCTTGTCTTCCGCCATTGCTCTCCACCTTATTTTCTTGAGCCAGGACCTGGAGTTCATTGGTGTAGCTAGCCTGGCTGGCCACCCTCCAGAGATCAGTTTGTCCCAGTGCCCACCAGCACCAGGGTTACAGACATGCCTAGCTCTTACATGGGCACTGGGGATCTGAACTCCTGTTCTCATGTGTGCATGGCAGGCACTTTACATGCAATGGTTATCTCACTAGCTCTTGGAAAATCTTTCATATGAATCCAATATATATTACCTAACACAATGAAGATGAGTCAGAGTATTATAGGGGCTCAAAGCACAATACATTCCAAGTTTGGTTTTATAAATTTATGTCAAATTCCTGTGAATATATTGTCAAAAAACAACATAGCACATATCATCACTATAAAAGAATGACAAAGTTATTTTGTGAAAACATATAATCAGAGCATCAAACAAAATAGCTTACAAAGTGGACATCTAATATTAACAAAGTATACTGAGGGTGTCTGAAACAGCACTGACTACAAGGAATGAAGAGTTTTTCATCTCTCTATCTCTCTGTCTCTCTATCTCTCTGTCTCTCTCTATCTCTCTCTCTCTCTATCTATCTTCCAAGCCCTGGATATTCTGGAACTTACTCTGTAGACCAGGCTAGCCTCGAACTCACAGAGATCCTCCTGCCTCTGCCCAAGTGCTGGGACTAAAAGTGTGCAGTACCACTGCCCTGCCCTTCTAGTCACTTAACTATACACACATTTTGAAGATGCTTGAAAATGTGGAGGTTTAGATTTAGCCAACCCCACAGCCAACCATCCATATACATCACAACAAGTAAAATTTGATTGGTTTGTAGTGAAAAGAACAGAGCAGAAACTGGGAATGGCGATGCACACTTAAATACCAATACTCGGGAGGCAGAGCAGAACTAAGGCCAGCCTGGACTATAGAATGCTTCTAGTCAGTGTTGAGATCATGAAACCATGCATGTCCCTAAGCACACATGCACACACACGTGCACACACACACGCACACACATGCATGCTTACATTATGAAGCAAATTTTCCACCACCACCCATTCCTACAAAACCATTCGGCTAATCAAACTAACTTCCCCCTATTTATTCTTTCCCATAGTATTGAATAGACAAAAGAGTTTTATTCAAAACAACTTAGGTCCATTTAATAATAATGGTATTGTGGAATTAAAGGTTTTGTTTTTGAAATACTGTAACAGGAATTATTTCAGCAAATAATCTGTTACTAAAAAATCTTTCTGACATTTCCTTCTCAAAAATGTTCTCTATAAGAAAACATAACATAATCTGGAATTTTATTTGTTAGAAATAATCCAGAGAAGTTTGTTTTGTTTAGTGAGTCTAGTTCTTCACATATGAAACAAATTCGGTTTTAACAACAAGTTTTTAAAAATCTGTACTATTTCCCAAAGAAGAAATTATAACATAAAGGCGAATAAACTAAGAAAGAAGGGTTCTGTACAATTAAATTATAAACACATCAGAACCTCTTGGGAGTTAAAGATATGGCTCAGTGGTAAAGCACTGGCCTTAATACATTCAAGGCCTTGGGTTCGAGAGCCAGTGCCACAAGCAAACAAAACAAATCCTCTTTTTGCATTTTGACCATTTCCGAGATGGTCGTATAGTGATAAACACCCATAACCCCAACACTTGTGTGACTGAAGCAGGAGACTGAAGACAGTTCCCACTACATACTCAGATCTCGTCAACTCGCCAATAGAAGTTAATTCTTCATTTAAGACATAATTTCTTTGCCACACACTGCAGAACTCTGCAAGGCTACCATGTCCCCGAGACCACTCTGTAATCTTAAGGTGAGTCAGAATAACTAGACATAGCTGGAAAAATACAAACACAACAGAACAGCCACTTTAAGTTCACTCCGTAAATATCTATCAAGTGTACACTGGTGCCAGTTATGATCTGAGATGCCAAACCTCAGCCTTTTAATTGATACTCATCATTTTCTTTGCTATCAACTCAGTTTCTTTTTGTGGATGTGTAGCACTCCTGGGAATGATCATGGGACAGCATGCATGTGAGACAAACACTCTTCCACTGACCTACAGCCTCAGCCCTTCATTTTGTACTTATAAAAACAGAGGGAGAACCTTTAGTCCTTGTGCTACTAAACCTACTAAACATACTCCCACACAGACTTACGCCATCAAAGGCCTGTAGGGAACACACATTCCATACTAACCCCTTTCACCTTTTTAGGGACTTAGCTCCTTCAGTTCTCTCTGTGTAATCAAACCTGGCTTCATCTCTGGCAAATAAACATCCTCTAGTACTTCCCATTTCTGTCCTGCACAGTCTTCATTTCCTCAGCAGGAAATCTCTACTCCACTGCAGTAAGCCTTTCGACTTCACTTCTAACTCCAGGAAATCAAGAAATGTCTTTCCTCAAGAACAACAGTGTCTCAGCGAGCCTCTGACCTGGGGGCAGGCAATCCTCCCTCCTTGGAGGGTCTGGTCCCCTCCCCACCTCCCTGCCACTCTGCTGACAGCTCTTTCTGCTTCTCCTCTTGAGTGCCTCCTCCCACGTTCCTTTTAGCATTCTCTTCACACTCTCTCCCTAATGGTGTCATCTAGTCACTCGGCCTTAAAGACCCTCTACATAGTGACAATTCTCTTCCTCTCAAAAGTGGGATGTTCTTATGAATATTCTGTAAGAATAATCAGATCACAGAAGGACTCAACGTATTCAAGTCTAACCAACTTCTGTAAAGCACACACAGCCAGGCAGAAGTCAAGTGACTCAGGCATTGTCACAGAACAAGTTACAGCAAACCTAAGACCAGTACCCAGATACAACATGGCCTCCAATAGCAATAAGGAGTGTGCTGACCTACTGTTGGCAAGACACTTTCCTGCAGACTAAATATAGATTATTTCTTGGAGAATCTTGAAAGAAACAACCCCAGTCTGTGCATTTCTCTTTGTATTAGGAAATTAGATTTGGTCTCCAAAGCTGGTTGGGGTAATGCTAACCCCCAGCCCACTCAGCTATATGTTTATTAACTCAGTGTTCTCCTTCCTTCTTTCTTTCTTTCCTCCTCTTCCTCTTCCTCCTCATCCTCTTCTTCTTCTTTTTCTTTTTTAAGATTTATTATGTATACAAGTGCTTTGTCTTCAGACACCCAGAAGAGGGCATCGGATTCCATTGCAGATGGCTGTGAGCCACCATGTGGTTGCTGGGAATTGAACTCAGGACCTCCGGAAGGGCAGCCAGTGCTCTTAACTGCTCAGCCATCTCTCCAGCTCTGTTTGTTTGTTCGTTTTTGATATATGCTTTCTCTGTGTAGCCCTAGCTGTCCTGGAACTCCCTCTGTAGATGAGGCTGGCATTGAACTCACATAGGTCTGTCTCTGTGACCTATATTAGTGAGTCACAGAGTCATGCTTCAAATTTCTAAACTACAAAGCCAAGGCTCAGCCCCTATTCTAGATGTCCTGAGAGGATACAAGTATCTACCTTCCTACCTTTTATCTGAGAAATATACTCTGTCTTTGCTGCTTGTGTTTTCAAGCTTAGGCGGATACCAATCTAGGATCTACACACCCTATTAATATCACTCATCATCTCACTTGTTAGAGGCATAGGAAATTTGTCCCTGACAGTTTCCAGTACGTTCTGATTAAGTTGATGCCACATTAGGAGAATTATGCAGACTATGTATTTCATGCCCCCCCCAAGACAGAGCTTAGTTATACCCCACCCCATTTCTGCTTTCCCTTTCAGCTTAAAATAGTGTAAAATTTTTTTAGCCAGAAAAGAAAAAACAAATCTTATCATTTTCACTTAAGTCTCTCCTAAATTTTTCTTTAATAAAAAATGTACACACATGGATGTTTTGCCTTCATGTGTGCTTATGCATCAGATGTATGGAGAGCCTATGGAGGCCAGAAGAGAGTGTTACATACCCTGGGACTGGGGTTACAGATGCTGCAAGCCGCTATGTTGGTGCTGGGAATTGAACTGGGGTCCTCTGCAAGAGTAGCCAGGGTTCTTAACTGCTGGTTCATTCTAGTCCCTAGCTTTTTCTCTTTCTTTAAAAATGTTTCTTTGAGCAATTTAAGCTTTTGCATTTGAACCTATTTGTATAACATCCCTATCTTAATTTCCATTTCATCTTTAATGTTTTTGTTTTGCCTTGGGAGATTGTCTGTAAGTTAGTTTTGCTATTCCAAGAGGGAGTATATAGATTTAGGCATACTGATTTATCCCTGTGCTCCCAGCTTTTGAAAAGCTAAGGCCATGAGATGCATAATGAATTCTAGGCCAATGTGTGCTAGTGTGAGATCCTATCTCAACAAAATAAAACAAGACAAAACACATGATGACACAAACTTGTAATCCCAGCACTCAGGAGGCAAAGCCTGAGGAAACCTCACAAGTTTCAGGCTAGCCAGAGCCAGAACATATCACAAAAAAAGCCCCCAAAAATTGAAAAAACAAAACACAGAAAACCCAACAACAATCAAATTACCCAGGAGATTACATTTAAGTTCCCTGCATAATGACTTGGCAGACAGGAACACTATTTCTCCATGCCCTTTTCTTTTCCAGTAATAATAATAATAATAATAATAATAATAATAATAATAATAACAACAACAACAACAACATAAAAATAATTTCATGTAACAAGAACAACAACAACAAGAATAACAATTTCATGTGTATAGGTGTTTTGCTAACATGTATCTAAGGAAACTGAAGAGGGCATTGGATCTCCTGGAGCCAGAATTACAGGTAGTTGTGTGCTACCATGTGGGTTCTGGAAGGGCAACAAGTGCTCTTAACTGTGGAGCCAGTGCTCCATCCCCTACCCATCCTTTTCTTGAAGGTAAATCACATGAATACCACCCTCCATATTCCCTTACAGGTATTTGCCTTCTATACTTTTCTACACTATACACAAGCCTACATAACTGGTTCTCACAGCATAAGTTACCAGAAGCACCCACAGAATCAGAACTCTTAGCTTGTTGTTAGATTACATCCCCCCATAATCTAAACATTTTGAAATGCACTAAAAGGACAACCTATTCCTTGAGGAAGCGGAGCAGTGGTGGTGTACCCCTTTAATCCCAGCATGTGGGAAACAGAGGCAGGCAGAACTTTCTGAGTTCCAGGCCAGCCTGGTCCACAGAGAGTTCCAAGACAGACAGGGCCACACAGAGAAACCCTGTCTTGAAGTTACCCCCCCCCATCCCAAATTTATTTGAGGGTAAAAGCCTACATGGGGGGTGCGGGAGGTGGAGAGATGGCTCAGTGGTTAAGAGCACTGGTACTCTTCCAAAAGATCCAAAATTCAGGTCCCAGCACCCATATTGCAGCTCCCAACTGCTTATAACTTCAGTTCTAGAGAATTCAATGCCTTCTTCTGGCCTGCATGGGCACCAAGCACACATGGTACATAAACATGCATGTAGACAAACATCCATACACATAAGAAGCTTATATAGGCAGAATAAGATGAAATAACAAGTCACTTTCACAATTCAATGCAGTAGGATCAATTTTGGATCATATATCCTGAAATACTGTCAAGTTCCTGAATATGGAAGTAAATCCAAAGGATTCTTGCTCTGTTTCAAAGTCTGAAATGTCCTCAATCAGGGATCCAGCATAAATCCTTGACTTTCAGTGGAGCCTACTTTGCAGTGAGGTTATACGGTATGCTAGTTTTGCTTATAGAGTAAGGCTCCTAAATTAAACCATATTCCTATAATAATTCAATTTGTGGATTAGGTCAAAAGACAGAAGTAGAACAGAAACATAACCTAGAATATCAAACAACACTTCAGACATGAGAAATACCTTTAAAGGCTGTGTTTAAAATAAAAGTTTGGTATTAAAATGTGTGCTGTTTTTGTTTGTTTCTGGCAAAAATACTTAGAAAGCAGTGTTGTCGGCTCACAAAAGGTCTTTGTAGGCTGTATGTTCAGTGCTAAGACTATAATACTCTATTCATTTTAAACATTAGTCCCTTTATAATAGAATAACAATACAAAACAAAATTATTTAGTTTTTGGGTCCCCCAAAGGGGAGGGGTTCCACCAAGTTAGCATCAACCTAAAAGCAGTACCCAGATGCAGCATGGCCTTAAACAACAGTATGGAATATGCTTCCATGTAGGCAAGATGCTTCTCTTCCCTAAAACTAAAGCAAGATGGCTTAGTGGGTACAGGAGCTTGCCACCAAGGCTGACAAGCTGAGTTCAATCCCAGGTCCCACATAGTAAAGCAGAGAATTGACTCCTACAAGTTGTCCCCTGACTGCCACAGGCATGCTCTAATGCATGCACAGATCCACATACAAATGTGTGTATGGAATAAGATTTTTTTCAGATAATTGTGTAATGACACAATAATAGCAATCCCCTAAGATAAAAGTTGCTGGAAAAGTTAACAAGGGAAAGAAAAGTAAGAGCACTAGACCCACTGATTCTCATTTTCTTGGCAACACTGTTTCATAATTAAATTAACATTCTTTGAAGCCAGGTTCTAAATGAACCCCAGTTCTTCACTGGAGCCATACAAGGATATCAACTTAGGTATCAACCTTTCAGTAACCTTTCTGCTTTCAGAAGTATCTAACCTTAAGCGGAATGGTTACGCTTATCTAGTCATAGTCCACTTCCAAAATAGCTGCAGATTCCCTAAAGCTCTAAGTGAGCTTTAGAGACTGGATAAGCAATCTAATCGAGAGGTGCATACTCAAAGCACACTATCAAAGAAATTAGCAGACCACCAGATGGAGTAGACAACAGAAACCATCACATGGTTATGCCAGATAAAGAATGTGTCTTCTGAAAATACATCGTTTGATGGGGGAATGCATGGGAAATCCCTTGATTTTAAATGTTTTTCAACTTAATTTCTTAAGTCTTGGGAACTTAAAGACAGGCTTCCTGTACAGATCAGACTGGTCTCAATTATCCTGTTCATCCTCCCTCCTGAGTGCTGGGGTTCTATGCATGCATGTATTCTGTATCTGAGAGGGGTCCTAAAATTAATACTTTTGGATGGAAAGAATGACTGTACTAAGTCTTAGAAAAAGATCACTAAATGCTATGAGGTTCATGGAACTGTGAGTATTCTCTCCACCAAAGCCTTGTGTAACCTATATACCTAAAGGTTTCTGGGAAAAGTTCAAGTCAAGCTCATGGAATGAGATAGCAGCACTGACAAAGCTGACCACTTCTTGAAGATATTCTGGATATGTAAAAGCTTCCCTGTGCCTGAAAAAATCTCAGTCTCGTCTGTCCCTTACTGTCCTAGCACTACCCCTGCTAGACACAGCCACGGTATCAGCTTTCTAAAATACTAACTGTATTCTTCTTAGACTTATTTTTATATGTATGAGTGCCTGCATGTATGTATGTGTACCATGTGTGTTCCTGGTGCCAGCAAAGGCCAGAAGGTGTCAGATCCTTTAGAACTGGAGTTAGAAACAGTTTTATTTATTTATTTATTTATTTATTTATTTATTTATTTATTTATTTATTTATTTAGGTTTTTTGAGACAGGGTTTCTCTGTGTAGCCCTGGCTGTCCTGGAACTCACTCTGTAGACCAGGCTGGCCATAAACTCAGAAATCCGCCTGCCTCTGCCTCCCAAGTGCTGGGATTAAAGGCGTGCGCCACCACTGCTGGGCTAGAAACAGTTTTTGAACCAGCATGTGGATGCTGGGAACCAAATCCAGGTCCTCTAGAGAGCAGCCAGGCTCTTCCTGCTACCATGTTAGTTTTTTGCACAGCTGACCATTCTTTTTCCTAACACTTTTTCTTCTCATTTGTTTAGTGAGCGTGTGTGTGAGTACGCATGTGCCATAGCCCATGTGTACAGACCAGAGTACAACGTGTAGGAGTCTGTTCTCTACTTCCAACATGTATGTTTTGAGAATTGAACTCTGGTGTCAGGTTTGGAAGTAAACACCTTCACCTGTTGAATTATCTCAAGGACTCCCTCAACACTCCCCCCTTCCCTGAGTTCAAAGCAGGTGTCACAGTATGTGTGGGAGATCAGAAGAAAACCTGCAAGAGTCACTTCTCTCCCTACCTAATGTGTGTTGGGTTGCCAGGTTTGGCCGCAAATGCCCCTGTCATAGCCTTTTCTTTATCTGAAGTTGGGCCTCTCCTTTCCCCATCTCCCTTAGTAGTATATCTGGTCCTGTGATTTAAAAGTGTCTTGATTTATAGTTCTGGTTCTGACCTCCAGAGTTATGCATGCAATAGTACTACTAGGATGACTCTTCATCTCAAGTTTACTCATGCCTACCTCCGCCCTTGTTTTATATTTTATTACATTTATTTACTTGTGTTGGAGAGGAGGGTACTAGCCAGGTCACAGTGAGCACGTGAGAGTCAGGACAACTTGTAGGAGTTGATGCTCTCTCCATTATGTGGGTCCCCGGGAGCCTTCAGCTTGATAGCAGGCACCTTTACCTACTGAGCTATCTAATATATATTTTAGAGACAGGGATTCTCTGTTTAGCTCTGGCTATCCTGAAGCTCACTTTATAGATCAGGCTGGCTTTGACCTTAGAGATCCACCTGCCTCTCTGCCTCTGAGATTAAAGCTGTGCACAAATACATCTAGCTTCTACTTATAAAAAACAAACACGGCCTTACCCAAATTGTCTCCTATTACCTGGAATAACCACCCACCAGTTACTAAATCCAGAAGTTAGTCATTCTTGACAAAAAAAATCATTTCTCTTATTCAAAATCAAGTTCTATTTCAAGTATATCTACACAGTATTCTAGGTCTTTTTTAAACATTTATTTATGGGTGGGGTGGGGGCAGCAGGTTTTTCCTTGCATGGAGCACATGTGAGGATCAGAGGACAATTTGCCAGTCAATTCTCTCTGTCTACTATGTGAGCTCTGGGGATGAACTCAGGCTGTGAGACGGGTAACAAGTAACTCCATTGTTACTGCTGAGCCATATTCTCTCCAACTTGGTCACCCTTCTAGCTTAGGCCATTTTCATCTTTATCCTTGCACTATTGCAGTAGACTCATCATTTCTCTTTCCATGAGTTCAAGGCTAGCCTGATCTCCAGAGTAAGTTCCAAGATAGCCAGGGCTACATGGAGAAACCCTGTCTCAAAAACAAAAAAACCATACAAACAAAAAACAAACAAAAAAAGCCCCCAAGCAAACAAAAACCCAACCAGTCAAACAAACAAAAAGACTATCAACAATAATACAAAATGACAAGGGAATAGTTACAAAAAAAATTTTTTTTCAATAAGAATCACACACATGCTGTAAATGTTCCCCAAAAAATGAACTTGGAGATATTTACTATTGAAACTGTATTAGTAATGATTAAATGGCAATAAGTAAGCACTAACATGATGATATGCTTTCCAAAAGGCTGGGAAAGAGTTCTCAGCAACAGCTCAGTGGTCCATAAAATGATGGCCACCACAGTCCCAGTCAACCAGATGCTAGGCACTGCTCTAAAAGCTTTCCTTGAATCTACTCACTGACCCTTAACAGAAAGAAAGGGGACTGACTTCACAGCCTAGGAGGAAACCAAGATAACAGCAAGTTAAGTAACCAGCTCAGGAGTCATGGTAATTGGCCTGGAATTTGAACCAAAGTTTAAAGTCCCAGTCTCCTTCCTCCCCTTCCCCCAGACAGGGTTTCTCTGTGTAGCCCTGGCTGTCCTGGAAAGGAACAACTGGAACTCAGAGATCAACCTGCCCCTGCCTTCTGAGTGCTGGGATTAAAGGCATGCACCACCATGTCTGACCCTTAACTCCCACTCCTTACATTATTGGTGTGGTCCTTCCAGATAAGCTATGAAGATTACAGCTACCCAGAAAGAATGCACAAAGAGGAGAAAATGCCGCAACAATCTACACAAGAGTCAGGGGACACTAACATCTGCAGTAATTATAGATAGATAAACTGGAATAAAATTTCTCAAGGGATTGTCACTGCTTAATTTAAATATGCCTAAACTTCAAATGTCACCTTTTAGTATATGAGTACACTGTTGCTATCTTTAGACACACCAGAAGAGGGCATCAGATCCCATTCAAATGATTGTGAGACACCCTGTGGTTTCTGGGGATTGAACTCAGGACCTCTGGAACAGCAGTCAGTGCTCTTAACTGCTGAGCCATCTCTCCAGCCCCAAATGTCACCTTTTAGATGGCACAGAAAAGTATCTCCTGTTCAAATATACAAGGAACATATTTTTTAATGACTTATTCTTAATTTATGTGCATTGGTGTTTGCCTGCCTGTATTTCTGTATGAGAGTGGCAGATCCCGTAGGATTGTTACAAACAGTTGTGAGGGTATCACAAACATACAACACACATCCCTCTTTCATATAAAGAAAACAGTGTTATGCAAACCAGGCTATTACTAAAGCTTATCAGGATGCTGGAGGAGAACATCGGAAGAATAGAAAGCACACTTAGGAACTCAGGTCTAGTTCAGGCTCTGGCTTTGCCTACTTTAGAATCCTCAGGCCAGCCAATCGCTGGTTGTTTCTAGGTCCCAAGGTTCCCCTCTATTAAATTAGAAGGTACTACTATGCATTCACAAGATATAACTACAATTTGAAATGTTGGTTTTAGTAAATAATAAAAATTCTTACTAAATGTAAGCAAAGGTAGGCTACTTCTAATGATTAGTCAATGGTACTTGACTAATTTTTAATTTATGTGCATTGGTGTTCTGCCAGAACAAAAACTTAAGAGTGTCTTCTGTAGTTGGGAATTCTCAGCTGATAATACACGATGACTGAGAAAGGTCAGACTTAAACTCTTAAATGTATAGCTATGCTCATCTTCACTTACTTATTAACTAAGGTGACTAATTTCAGGCCACTCTTGGCTGGCTTTCTTGTGTTCAAAAGTAGGGCAAAAACCATCATCATAAATATGGGTAATAATATATTCAGATTAATAAAAAGCACGTGATATAAATCAGCAAGTTTTGAGATACTTCAAAGGAACACATTCTACAGTTACGTGTTTCTAGCTCTCTGAGTGAAAAGTGGTTTCACACGTACCATCTCCCTAGACACTATGACAGTTATATGAAATACAGTGACTCCTTTTATCAACATACTCTAGAGCAGCTCTGAATGTTGGGTAATTTGCCAATCATTACTCAGTAAGTGCTGGAGCCCAGACTTTAATCCAGGTCATCTGATTTAAAATTAAATGATCTTTCTGGGTATAGTGGCCTTAAATTGTGAGTTTGAGGCTACCCAGAGCTATATCATAAGACCCTGTCTCAAAAATAAAATGAATTGTAATGAATTATAAATCCTAAAAAGTGGTGATTTGAGCCAACATTAAGAAATTGTTGGAAAATTAAAAATCAACTACAAAAAACAAGCATAAAGATCAAACAAACCAGGGATAACACAAGAAACAGCAGATAAGAAAGGATTTAGCTGGGTGTAGTGGAGTGTGCCTTTAATCCAAGCAATGAGGAAGCAGAGGCAGGAGGTTCTTTGTGAGTTCCAGGCTAGCCTGGTCTACTACATAGTGAGTTCTAGGCCAGCCAGAGCTACATAGTAAAATCCTGTTTGACATAAATAAGTAAATAAAATAAGAGAAAGAAAAGCAAAAAAGAATTTAGCAGCTGTGTAATCAGCAGGTAAATTAACTAGTTTTTAAATTAATGGTATATCAAACTTACAATTCAAAAGTGTGTCACCTCACTTCAAAGAGAAGTGTACCCTTAGGACTATAATCCTAGCACTCTCTATGAGTTCAAGGCCAGCCTGGTCTACAGAGCAAGTTCCAGAACAGCCAGGGCTACAGAGAAACCCATCTCAAAAAACCAAACCAAACCAAAAAAGGACAAGTGTAAAACAGTTCAAGAACTCAAAACTAAAAACAATATGAAAACAAACAGATTTAAACTAGCTGTAGGTAAATTGGTAAACAGCATCAAACCATTTGCCAGAGTAGTTCAGATATGTGGCTATATGTATACTTTCTTCTGAAATGTGTGCCTCAGGGCTTTTACTGTATTGTTAAATGTATCCACGAAGGATAAACCCGTTAAAAATGCATCTGTGTTTTAGATAACATAGGTAAATAAGTTAAAAAGAAGAAATTACCACTTTAGAATCACTTTGCATCTATTCGAACTGGTCATGTGTCTGGTATACCAGCATCTTTCTCCCAAAGGTCAACAAAAACATAACCTTGAATACAAAAATAACTGCCTAGTAAATAAGCTTCTCCCCTAAAATCAGACCCAATGATAACACAATTCTCAGATAATAACAGTTGGAATATAACTGGACCCAGCACTTGGGAGGCAGAGGCAAGCAGACCTGAGTTCAAGACAGCCTGGTCTACAGAGTGAGTTCCTGAACAGCCAGGGCTACACAGAGAAACCCCATCTCAAAAATAAATAAATAAATAAATAAATAAATAAATAAATAAATAAATAAATAAATAAAACAATTGGAATATTAAATCCTTCATTATGCCAAGAGAAATACAGGTAAAGCTTCTCTAAATGATCAATCTGTCTACAGAATGTCTCACAAGCATGAAGAACTGAAAGATAAGAAATGACATTGCCAATATACATATACAGCACCAATCTATGCATTATTAGATTTTTTTGATGGAGTAGAAGAAAAGCAAAAGATGGCTACATAAAATCAACTGGAGGTCATAAGCAACCCATAGCTGCCTAACCCAAGGCCATACACTGTTTGAAAATGTAAAGACTTTTAAGTCTCTGTATTACTGCAAGTACTTCCACTGTGGTGAAATAAAAATGTTGGGGTTTGGAAAAAGTTGAGAGACCTCTTTTTTATGACAGTCGGAGGAAGAGCTGAGTGGCTTCACGAAAGCAAGAACTCTTGAGAGGTAAAGGCCCCTTTCTTTGACTACTCTGCACTGTCAGGACACCCGAATGCCTTCGTTTCGCAGAGATATACTTAGCATACTGCGTTAGTGGCTGGAAAGGAGAAACACCCCATTGAAAGGTTCTGACAGCTCGGTCATCAGCAGCGAAGAGCTTCTTCATTTAACTCAAGGCTCTGGACAGCCCGGGATTAGGGTTCTCTGTAAAAGCCAAGACGGCTTCCAAGTCTGGAACGAACGGTCGGGAGTGTTTGAATTCAATGTCCCGGTAACCAACCACGGAGAGGTGTCCCATATAACCTAGCTACCACCAGCTGACACAGCCAGTCAGTAGTGACCTGAGACATCTCAAGTGGAAACCAGCGTGTTCTGTGTCTGCATCACCCAAGTGCGAGAGCTGTGGAAGAGGCCGAGCTGTGGAAAACCTCGGCTTGGGACCCCGACTCCCCGCTTTCGCTCACCTACCCGCTCAGACCCCGGCTTCTCCGGATCTCAGGATCCTGGAAGCGGCTCACAACACCGACTCTCACACCCGCCGCTGGGCTCCAGCCAACCGGAACTCGTTCGCGTCACTTCCGGTCCGGCCCTCTAAGGAGCCCGCCTCCAAAAGAGAATCGTTCCACCCTCCTTTTGGCAACCCGGAGGATCCTCGCGGGATTTCAGTTCGACTTTATCAGTTCAGGCTCTGTGGGTGTGACAAGAAGAAGGATGACTGCGCTTCGTAGTTTCTGATCCGGAACTAGTTTTTCAGAAAACCCGGAAGGAGTAGGTGGCGCGCGAGAAGCGTGTTCCTTGTTCTGGAGTGGAGAACTACGTACGAGGTGAGCGAGAAGTGCTCCAGGTAAGTTTCGACTTCTTCTAGGACGATGGAGAGGAGTGTAGTTCTTTCTGTCTCTACTGAAAAGTATCTTACCATCTTATCCCACAATCTGCCTCCTTTTAGCTACTTCATAAATTGTTTTCCGCCCAGTGACTGCTGGATGCCTTGCCTAGTCTGCAAACCTTTGGAAAAAGAAACCAAGATAGAACCCAGAATTTTAGTCTCTAGCAACGCTTCCTCTTATAGGTGGCATTGATACGCTGCCCTAGACTGAAAAAAAAAAAAAAGTGGAGAACAGGCCTCACACTATAAATATTAAATATCCGTTTTCGAATTGTTGAGCCCAACTTGGAAAGGAAAAGAATTCTAAAGATGGATTCAAAAGTATTTTTATTTATTGGTATTTCGGTGCATGCACATTGTGCATGATGGGCAAGCGCTCTACCATGAAGTTGTTAATCCCATGGATTCGAGGTGAAAGGCCAAATCATGGCCAAATTAATTAAAGCAAACTTTTTTTTCATTCGTGTACACGGACTACTTCTCCCAAAAGGCACTGTCCAAGAGATCATCAGCATTGGACATGGAGAAGATAAGGGTTTTTATAGTTCAGGAGTAGGGGGTTTCCAAATGGGGGATTTGGTAGACATATAGGCAATGTTAACAGCAGCGGAACATGAACATAATAAGTTGGTCATAACAACCCTCTGAAATAACATATGGTTGCAAGGTGGACAATAATCTTTGGAAACAAAAGCATAGTTGTCGTTTCCAGGAAAAGGCAGTTCAGCACCATTTGTAGTTAAGGTTACAGGTAGAGCATACCCCAATCCTTGAGAAAGATATTTAATCATAAACAGAAATGAATCTAGTTTGTTTTTACTATAAGATGACTTTAAGTCTAAGATGGAGACAGGCTGGCTTACCACTATACCTCAGTTATTGATTTTTTTTTTTAAACTTTGAATTTTGAAACAGAGTCTTGCTAAGTTGCCTAGTCCAGTCTTGAACTTGGGGTGCTCAAAGATGGAGTTAGCAAAGCTAATTTTGGATTTTGAATAAGAAATAATTAGGACATTGTAGGTAGAGATAATGGGGATATAATAAGTACAACAGGATTGGCTGACTGATGATGGTGGACACAGGAGGGAAAGGACAGGTTTTCTTAAATCAATACAAAAAAAGACGGATGATCAATAATAGCCTGGGTTTAGTGAAAAAGAACTCAGTCAAAGCAAGTATAAAGAATATTTAAAAGATTCGAGTGGTGAAATCTAGCAGAAACTTGGGGCTCATGTTTGGAGCCAAAGCATCCTCTACAGATGGTGATTTGGGAATAAATGAGATGGCTCATCTTGATGCAGGATGTAGAAGTAGGGTCGGTTCTTCCAGCCCCATGCTCCCAGAAATAAAACCCAGATTCAAAGTATACTTACAAATAACCTTGGCCATGTAGCTAGGCTCTTCTCTAAACAGATAATAACTTTATTATAACCAATTATTCTAACCTGCATTCTGCCATGTGGCAGATTGCCTGTGCTCAGGTACCATGGGTCCAGCTCATCACATCTTCCCATGTGAGTCTCCTGTACCTGGATCTATTCAAGAATAATTTCTGCCTCTGGGATGTCCCACCTTCTATTCTACCCTTTCCTGTACTCCATAGTTTTTTGGGTTTTTTTTTTTTTTTTTTTAAATTGATAAGTGATGCATCCATGTAATACACAGAATATTCTCTCTACACAGGATAGAAAGAAAATTAGTGTGAACATGGAAAGAGGGAGGAACCCTTCACTCTGGTGTTTGAGGCCTATCACCTGTGGGGAAACAAGAACGCTAACAATGAACAGTCGCTTAAGACCTAAGCCCACCCCCACCCCCAGTAGTCGTCTAGGAATCTCACTGGAAACCCCATTTAAAGGGAAAGGGCCATGTCATAAGCCCCTTGTGCAACCCTAGTGACTTTTGATTTTTTTATTGCCAGATTTTAATTCCATCCAAGACACCTCATGTCCAAAAAGAGTGAGGAGAAAGTAAAAAAAAAAAAAAAAAAAAATGTTTCTTTGCTGCTACCCTTTAAGCTGTTACTTGAGAACCCACAAAATGATCTATGAGGCGAATGCTAAGACATTGTGACCCACCCTTGTGGAACCCAGGCCCATGCTTGGGAGTGTCTTGCTTTCTGAGACTCTTGAGCACATGGTTGGTTATATCTTATGGGAAGAAGTTCAGTTTATCTGTCTCTTTGAGGGTCTCTTTTTTTTTCTCCTAACACTCAAGCTTAAAGTCTATATTTAATAAAATCTCAACTGTTTCCTGAAATTCTTTTTTTGTGTTGAAACCACAAATTCCAATTTTGCTTGTGTTGAGGTACCTATAAGATTAAAAGAACTCCTGCGAGTGACAGTGTCTCTGTTCCCTTACAACTGACAACCTGACAGACTTTATTGCCTGTTAACTTCAGCTAGAAGCAGGAAGAATACATCTTTGTTTAGAGAGCACAGTCAGTCTTCAGAGATTACTAGTTGGTTGGCTGGTTGGTTGGTTGGTTGGTTGGTTAGAGCAACTGAAGAAGAGCCGATAGACCAGTGATGTCTCAGTGTGGTTCCATCCCCCACCCTTCTTTGGGGCAGAGTTACTTTCTTGTAGTTCATACAAACACATGTAGCCCCAAACACACATGAGGGTGTTAGAAAAATGCATCAGTATGCCTGGCCTTACAGCTCTCTTCAGTGATGGCAGTGTTCTTTCTCCCAGGTGGATAGAGTGACCATTAGCCACTTTCAAGTTGTTGAACACTTGGATTGTGTAGCATAACCTTAGAACTGAATATTTAGCCATACATTGCTCTAGGGCACTAATGGCTACCACATTGGACAGCATAGGTACAGACAGAGGGCCAACTATGTAAGTGTGTATAATACTATCCATATTTGCAAGCAAATAGCAGGTAGTTTTGCTTAGGAGACTAAACTGTGAGAGAAGTAAGGTGAGCATTGGGTGGAAGTTGGGTTAAATAATTCAGTGGAAGGTTTAAAGTTTTAAGTCACCAGCGAGTGGTGCACAAAACACAAAAAGAAAGAAGTGTGGCAGCAATGGCGGCATGTCTGGTTCTGGAACACTTTGGATAGAGCAGTGTACTGTCCATCCTGTAATAGACACAATGTAGAGAGGTTAATGTTCCCCAAATCTGGGATGTGAACTATTTGCTTATTTTACAACCTAGAAATTGTTAGGACTCCTAATTCTACCTGGTGAGGAGCTACCAAACATTTGCTGTATTGGACTTCGCTTGGTCTTAGTTTCTCTTTTCCCCATCCTTCGTTTTGGATATTGAATGCCTTATTCATTAAAGTCTGCAGACAAAGATTATGAAAAAGGAGCTAGGTTTCAGGATACATATCTGGAATCCCAGCTACTGGGAAGGCTGGGGCAAAAGGATCAAGATAAGAGCAGCCCAGGCAACCTAGCAAGATGCAGTCTAAACAGGCAGGGATGAGGCTTAGAGAGTCCTTGCCTAACATACAGGAGGCTGTAGAACAGTGGTTCTCAACCTGTGGGTTGTGACTCCTTTACAAGGGTTGTATATCAAATATTTTGTGTATCAGATATTTACATTATATTTCATAATATATAATGTAGCAAAATTTCAGTTATGAGGTAAAATGAGATAATTTTATTGTTGGGAGTCGCTACAAAATGAGGAACTGTATTGAGTTTACAGCATTAGAAAGGTTGAGAACCACTACTCTAGAGTCTACCCCTAGCATACAGAGGGGAAGGGGGAGGGAAAGAGGGGAAGAGGGAGGGAGGGGGGAGAGGGGGGAGGGGAGGGGAGGGGAGGGGAGGGTCAGTGAACTGCCTCCTCACCAGGTAAAGACAAGCCTCCAAACCTAAATTCAATCCCTGGGACACACATAGTAGAAGAAGAGAACACATTCCCAAGGAAGTGTCCTGACCTCCACACATTCTTGTCTATGTTGTGTGCACCTGTGCGCCACACACACACACACACACACACACACACACACACACACACACACACACACACACACCCCATAGCTTTCAAACATTTCCTTGCCAGTCCTTTCTATCTTGGTGTCCTTTTTTATCTCTCATAGACACACCTGTTATTCCTAGACTTGAGATGGATCCTTCTTGGAAAATCTGTACAGCTGTACATTTAGGGTATGGCTTCCCAGGCCTAAATACTTCACAGTTCTGTCAGATGCGCTTTCTTCATTCACCTTAATAGCTATTCCAAACCTTTGTTATATTTTCATATCTGATGTTTCATTTTTCATTAAGGAAATGAAAGGCATCAGTTTTCAATTTCTGCTTCAAACACTAAAGATATATTCTGGCTAAGTTGTGTGCATTTTCTTTATATATGTATTTCTGTCTCTTTTTCTGATTTTCCTAGCTAATCTAATAGAAAAGTCAGGCTTTTGTCTACTCATTTGGATTCATTTCAGCCCTCTGAAAGGTCTATACCTCTAACCAAGTCAAATCTAGACAACCATCATTTGATGGTTTTCTTTTTCAGGAGCTTGGTGCATTGTTACTATCTGTCTTAGAACTCCAGCACACCAACCCTGTGTGCCTGGTATCCTTGAGAAAATATTCATGCTTTAAATAGTCCTACATCCAGATCAGAGTCTTTGTATTATAAAATGATCTCTCATTTTGAGAGCTAATAATTAGAGCATATAATCATGAATAATCAAAGCACATATACCGACTCTTACACGCTTGTCATTACTAATTCACTTGGGTTTAAATAGACAGCTAAACCGTCTAAAGTTTCTACTATAAACTCTGTCCTAGTTTTGAACTATATAGCTCATGTTCCTCCCTGATCTATAAAGTGAGTTTTATGGTATTTATCTGTTAGTGACTAAGGACTGCAATTGAAGATTTGGTATTTGTCTAGTATGCATGAAATGCTGGGTTTGACTCCCAGCCCCACATGTACCTGGGAAGTGAAGGCAGGAAGATAAGCAGTTTGGTCAGCTTTGGCTTCCTGGGGAGCTCAAAGCTAACCTGGCCTGTGTTAGACCCACTTTCAAAAATCACCGTGACAAGAAACAACCAAACAAAACAGAGCCAGTTGTGGTAGGACATGACTGTAGCCCAGTACCAGGGAGGCCCCAGGCTAAGGCAAAGGAATTATGATATGAAGCCAGCCTGGTTGACATAATGAAATCCTGTCTCATAAAGAAAAAAGCCCTGGACTCAAGCTATCATTACTTAATTCAAAATATTCTTCAGACCAAGTACTACAGGAATCCAATCTAGTGGAGGATTAATGTTCTACCCAATATACATGTTTGTCAATCAGTTTTAGCTGCTTCCGCAACCTGGTGCCAGGCTTGTGATCCCAGCTACCTGAGAAAGAGAGGTAGAAAGATGACAGGTTCAAAGCTAGCCTGGTTAGCTTAGTGAGACTTTGTTTTAAAATAGAAGGTAAAAAGAAAGCTGGGCATACAGCTTGGTGGTAGAGTCCTTGCTTAGCCTGGGCGAAGTCCGGGGTCAGTCCCCATTGCCTCTACAAATTACTTCTGTAATATAAAGTGCCTAGTTATCTGGTGGTCCCCTATGCTGGGCAGAAGCTCCTCAGCTTGCTGGAATCCCATCTTGACTCAACTACTTGCACTTCAGTCGCCTGTTCTGGAAATAGACAAGGCTAGGATATTAGTCCAACAACATGCCAGCAGTAAGAGGCTGAGGCAGGAGACATACACAGGTATGAGGTCAGCTTGGGCTATAGAGGCCATCTCACAAAACAAGGCAAAAATAAAAATAAAAACAAGAATGGTGTAATTTAAAAGTATGAATATCTCCAGGCACTAGTGGTGCATGCATTTATTTTTATTTATTTATTTTTTTTATGTAAGTACATTGTAGCTGTCTTCAAATAAGCCAGAAGAGGACATCAGATCTCATTACTGATGGTTGTGAGCCACCATGTGGTTGCTGAGAATTGAACTCAGGACCTCTGGAAGAGCAGTCAGTGCTCTTAACTGCTGAGCCATCTCTCCAGCCCTAGTGCATGCCTTTAATCCCAGCTCTCTGGAGGCAGAGGCAGGTGGATCTCTGAGTTCCAGGATAGCTAGGGCTACAAAGACAAACCTTATCTAGAAAAACTGTTTTTAAAAAATTTGATAGTATGAATGTCATGGTATGTAAATTATATTTTTTTGGTTTGTTCGTTTTTGTTTTTCTGACAGGGTTTCTCAGTGTAGCTCTGGCTGTCCTGGAACTCACTCTGTAGAACAGGCTGGACTCAAATTCAGAGATCTACTTGATTGCTGGGATTAATGGTTTATACCACTGCCACCACCCTGCTGTTAATTATATTTTAAGAAATAATTTATACTGCTATACTATCCTCACGTGAAAATCTTTGGTAATTTATAATAAATCTGTAATGCTTGGCTTATGTAAGCATGTCTTCATTTTATGAATACTAAAAGGAAAATCTGATAAAATAAGAGTTTCCATCCATTCCACTTAGGTTGTGCATTGCTTGGTTCCCAGGGTGTCGCTTAAGCACTGTAAAAATGGTGGCTTCATGCATCCAAATGCTTGGACACTACACTATAGAAGAAACTGATGACATATAGGAAACCAAGCCCAGCTTGCTGCTCATTCCTGTATTCCCAGCATTGGAAGATTGCGGCCAGAGGACTGTGTAAGCTCACAGCCTGTCTGGGTTGCAGGGCATGGTGGACTGTAGAGGGAAGGAAGGAGATAAATGCCTGCAGGATAGTTACACTTCTAGAAAACTCTATTGAATTTAAGAAGCCTATTTCAGATACTTTTGTTCAGATGTAACATGAAGTTGGGTTAGGACCTTGGATAAGTTTCTCATCCATGTTAATTTCTAATGCTGCAACTTTACTTAATGGCATCTTGACTCATGGCCTTGTGTACCTTCCATAGGTTTACTGTGACAATGAGAACCACACTGTACTGTCTCCACTGAGAACCCTTGTTCTTGGGTGAATATAAGTGTTTGTAGTGAGAATGACCCACTTATTAGAAGGACTGATAGTAAGTTAATAGCTATGGTAACTTCGTATGAAATTGTTCTGGTATATGAATATTATGTAGTGGTCCTAAGAATACGATGGTTGTTAGGGCGTTTATAAGGATAATATTAGTATATTCGGCTATGAAGAATAGTACGAATGGACCGGCTGCATATTCAACATTGAAGCCAGAGACAAGTTCGGATTCTCCTTCGGTTAGGTCGAATGGAGCTCGGTTTGTTTCTGCTAAGGTTGAGATGTATCATATTAGAGCCATTGGTCAGGTTGGGATGATAAGTCAGATTTGTTCTTGGGTGAATATAAGTATTTGTAGTGAGAATGACCCACTTATTAGAAGACACTGTATTATGAAGACACAGATCTGCATGCTTTCCAGAAAGAAGCAGAATGTGTTATTTCTTTTTGCTTTGGATACTTGAGTCATGTTGTCCAAGCCATCATTTCCTTTACTTCACAGGATTTAAGACTGAATAGTACAGTGGGGTTTCTAACTGAAGAGATTTTGCTGACTGTTCAAAATGAACAAAACTATTTCATGTAGGTACTTGGGGATGGATGGAAACACGGCCCATGCATAAGATCCAGAATGTATCTTGCCTTTCCTCTGCATGTCTTAGTTTGGTTCTAAAATATTGCTTGCTGCTTATGGGTGACTTATCTGAATAGTGTGAAACTTCAGTTCTACCTTTTTTCTTTTCTCTTAAGATGCTCTCCAAGTTCTTGACTATGGAGTATTTGGTTCATCCTGGTACACTCAGCTTGGCTGCTGGAGTTGCTTGTGGCATGTGCCTGGGCTGGGGTCTCCGGAGCCACCTTGGGATGTTCCCCCAGAACTCAACAAGTGATACAAATAGAGACACAGAGACAGGAACTGAAGCAAGCATCTTGGGAGAGAGTGGGGAATACAAACTGATTCTTGTGGTGCGAACTGACTTAAAGATGGGGAAAGGGAAAGTCGCCGCCCAGTGTTCTCATGCTGCTGTTTCTGCCTACAAGCAGACTCAAAGAAGAAACCCTCAAGTGCTCAAAGAATGGGAGTACTGTGGCCAGCCCAAAGTGGTGGTCAAAGCTCCAGATGAAGACACCCTCATTCAATTACTCACCCATGCAAAAACCTTGGGACTGACTGTAAGTTTAATCCAGGATGCTGGACGTACTCAGATTGAACCAGGCTCTCGAACTGTCCTGGGAATTGGGCCAGGACCAGTAGAACTAATTGATGAGGTTACTGGCCACCTAAAACTTTACTAGATAAGCCTTTGCTTGCTGGTGATTCTGTCTGAAGACTACGAAGCCTGTCAGTAACAATAAATGCTTAATTCTTGCCCCACTTTAAAATCTGTTCCCACGTTCCTCTATCATGTACTGGACCATTAATATCTTGAGTTTAAAATACTAGAGAGGGTAGAGAGATTCCTCAGTGATTACGAGCACTTATTCCTCTTGCAAAGGATGCTGGTTCAGTTTCCAGTATTTGGATGTCAGTTTACAACCATCCAGATCCAGATCCAGTTCCAGGGAATCTAACACCCTCTCCAACTCAATCACAAGGCCTACACAGCATACATATACATGCATGCAAACCCTCATAAATATAAAGTAAGTCTCAAGAATAAAAATACATTTTCTAAATGATAGGGTCTGAAATAGATTAGAAGTGAGACAATGGTCATGACGACTCCAGGTGAGAAGGAAGCTATGTTTTCCATGTATAGTTAGGCCCCTGTGTGTTGATCATGCCTCTCAGACCATGCTGTTGTCCCTTGCTTTCAGGACCTGGTTCAAGAAATCATACTGTAATTTTTTTTCTGCTGCTTTTTGAATGACTGATAACCTCTTTTTATTATTAACAGACCATTGCATAGACCCACTGTGCAATTTTGATCTAGATTTTAACCAGCTGGATGTTTTTGAGGTGGTCTCCTACTGTAGCTCAGGCTAATCTTGAATTTGTGGTATTTCTCCTGCCTTGACCTCCCACCTGCTGGGATTGAAGGAATGAGGCGTCATACCAGCTACTCTCTAAATTCATTTCTATTTCAGAGTTGAAATTTTACAATCTGTGTAGCATTTTGATGCTTATTTCTCCTGATCCACTTGGGCTAAGATACTTCACAGTGATTCTAATTTATAAACTATGAAAATTATTGTACTTCAACAGTGAAATCAATGAGTTTGTGAAGTGAACTTTACAGACTTTCAAAGTGGAAATGTGAGAATTTATGGGAACTAAAGGACTGTAGTTATACCCAGCCAGTTTCTCCTGGAAATTTTAGGGAACTAAATAATTTTATTACTTAAGGGCACTTTTTTTCACTGTATCCCTGCGTCTGAAACTATGGAGCAGGCTGATCGAAACTCAAAGGTACACCTACCTCTGCCTGAGTGCTGGGATTAAAAACATGCACTAGCATGCCTGCCTACATAGACAGTCTTGCTAGAGTTCATTTTTCTTGATAGTTCTAGAAGATCGGCAGTGATTTCTAAGTTCATTATACCCTGTAAAACTATAATGATCTTAAGGAGAGTAAGCCCGTAAGTGGGAACTAGGCAGAATGGTGAAGACGACTGTAGGCAGTCTCCAAGTTAAAGTGCTTGGTACGTTTTTATCACACGGAAGCAATCACAGCACTGAATGATGCCACAGTAGCAACAGTTTCTAGACAGAATGTTTATACAGGAGTCAAGTGATGCAACCACATGTAACTGAGTTGAACTCGATCTTTAATACATGGTTATGACTCAGGTAATTTATGAGGCTTGCTGCAGACAAATAGTTCCACACTAAAAGCCTAGATTCCCAGCAGGATGGCTGGGGTGGCTGATTCAAGGACCTGTAATAAGCTAAGGCTTACCTACAAGGACACAGTAAAACTTGTTAATCCTGGTGACAAGTCACGGTATTTTTCTGGTTCACCTGTTCTTGGTATATACTTCATAGAACTTAGAGTAGGTCTCAAAGCATACTCTGCAGAGTCTGCTACGTAACTATTTTCATTACCTTGAATGAGAGGCATTTTCTTTTCTCTAATCTACATGAACAAAGTAACCATCATATCCTTCCCAGCCCCACATTCACAGTAAAGTTTCACTTGTCCTGATGAAGAAGTTAAAAAAAGAGCAGTATTTTCTTTCCAGCATGGGGGGGGGGGGGCTTTGGGAACTGAAAGCTGGGCAATAGGAAGTCTTTTTCAGGGAAGTCCTCCTTGGTAGTGGCCCATGCTCCTGTAGATGGTACACATGCTTTCACACAGTGCCAGCACTGACTGAACTCAGTGCACTGTTATGAAAAAGGGATTGACCTAAGAGGGAGATGAGTGAGGGTTGGGGTGCTAGTACACTGTATACTTGTATGAAATTCTCAGCAAATAAAAGATGATTAAAAACATTTTTTACCCATGACTATTTGTGTTCACGTCTTTGTCTAAAAGGCCGGTGTCTAGTTTGTGAGCTCAGTTAACTTCATAGAACACTTTTACCTTATAAAAACTGAAACAAGAGTGTCTCTGCAGTTAAAATCTTACAGAAAATCCGTGTTTGGTTTCTGACTCATGACTACCTGTTTCAGAGGATCCAACACTTTCAAGGCCTCCACAGGCATCAAGACTCATGTTAACATACCTACGTAAGTATGCTAACACGTGTATAATTAAAATTAAAGCTCAAGCAAATGAGATTAGGGCTACTGAGATGGCTCAGTGGGTAAAAGGCTGACGACCTGAGTTTGATCTGTGGAACCTACAAAGTGGAAGCTGTCACACAAGTCCACAGAGACAAAAAATACACATTCAAAAACGAATTAACCCTGAAACAAGCAAGGTGTTACTCATTCCCTCAGATTTCTACAAGTTCCAGGTCTACAGGGAAATTCTTGTTTCCAGACAAGACAAAAGGACTGTAACTGCTCCAAACCTGAGTGTTTGCTTGGTAGACATTTCCTCAAATACTAAATAAATGTACCAGCCACTTGAAGGAAAACAACTGGAAGAAGTTTGGACAACTTTTCATCCTCTTCTCCAGCCTTCCCCAAACATCAATGCTTAAGGGCTGCAGCACTTGCTGTGTGCAAGGTGCTGGAATCAGATCATAATACCAAAGAAACCCAGCTAACTTTGTAGTGCTGGGGATCCAGCTTCAGGCCTCACATGCTCCTTTGTTCCATACAGTGAAAACATGTTTTCTGTTATCAATATACAAGCTTTTCTTGGTTTGTTTGTTTTTTTCCTACTGTCACTGACAGAAATGACCAACTAAACACCTCTTCAGTGGTTTGTCAACTTAGGCTCAGTGAGATCGTGGCTGCACTAGAGAGACACCAAGAAGTGGTACTCGTTGCACTAATATGGCCGAGATGAAATAGTTGTTAACCACAGATTTGCTCATGTAGTGGCTATTTTGATGTATCACTAAATTATTTGTCACATGAATTTCCCATTTATCTCCCTCCCCAATTTCCCCTTGGACCAAGCAACACTTACACTGTTTAGTACAGTTGTCTTCAGTTTCCTCGTCCAGAACCTACCCCAGTGATAAACCTGAGTAATTATTACCATCCACTTTGGTGGACTATGGTGACCATAGTCCAATCCTTGGCTAGGCATTTTGTGATTTAGAGATAACCTGACAGGTAGTGCATACTTATAATTCCCTTAGGCAGGAGGCTGGGGGGGAAAAAAAAAGGATTCCAAGTTCAAGGAAGGCCAGCCTGGACTATATAGAGACTCTGAATCAAAATACCAACAGACTGGAGAGAATGGAGGAACGGTCAACTAGATCCTCAGGCACAAATATGATACACAGACACATGAAGGCAAAACACCCATACACATAAAATTATAAGCTAATCTGCCTAGTAATTCTGAAAAGTACTTGGTATATAGAGAAGGAAACAATAAAGTAGAGTAGGAACAAAGAAACATTTCAGTGTTTAAGAGCACTGACTGCTCTTCCAGAGGACCAGGTTCAATTCCTAGTACCCACGGGGTAACTCACTCCCATCCTAGAGGATCTGAGCCCCTCCTCTGGCTTCTGAGGGCATTGTATGCACTTAGTACACAGGCAAAACACCCATACCCATAAAATAATAAGTATGATATTTCAAGTTGCTACTATTAAGGAAGTTTACCATTCACAAGTACAAGAGTCAAGAATGAACTGACTGATGTACCTCTTGATTCCTTATGAGAGTAGGTAGAGGTCTGGGAGCACAGTGCAGCTTGGGCCTTAGAGCCCACATTTTCACTGTAACAAATGAAAACTGAGTTTAACAGTAGTACTAATTTGCTAAGGGTGTGTATGTGAAGCTTATGCTAATTTGCCTGAGAGTTGTAGAGCAATATAAGCTAGGCAGTACACTCTGTAACTATAGAGAATTAAGTTGTAATCAAGTAAATTCAATATTCTCAGCCATGAGAAAAAATTAAATTTGGAGCCCTATTACTTGAAAAGAAATGCCATGCTAACTTTTTTAAAATAAATCTTTATTTCATGTCAAGATAACACCTATAGTTTATTTAGTTAGGTGAAATTCTTAAAACCCTGGAGAGCTACTTGGTTAAAATGTTGGAAACACGAGAAGGAGCCCACTATTCAGTGACTGCTGCATAATCTTTCATAACTACAGGAACGTAAATGACATAATGCATGCCTTTTCATAACTTCCCTCTATCCCTCCCTGGAATGCTCCAGCAGTATCCAGTATGAAACTATGAAAACCACGACTCTTCTGGTTTGAGATGTATTTAATTAAAACTGCAATTCTACATGTTATTTCCACAGTCCAGTAATTTATTTTAAATTGGAGTAATTTCAAATTCCACAAACAAAACTGAAGAACAGCAATATCTTGTTTGAATTCTCTCTTCTGTACACTCAGTGATCTAAAACACCACAATATCCAACATACACAAACCTCAGGGAAGGGTTAGTAAATACACACGTGTGGAATCATGGTGCTCTTTGTTCCTGAATGAATGGTCCCACAGAAAAAGCACAGGATACAGCACAACATGAGGGCACCTGTTACACATGAAGTGAGCAACACACACTAGCATTTTCTATATGCATAATGGGGAAACCTGCATAGGTGAAAGGGCCTTTTATACTCATAAAAAAAAAAAAAAAAAAAAATCAGGCAAGTTGTCTGTATGCATTTTTCAAATAATTTGGAGAGCGCTGTGATCCAATGTAGGATATGCTGATTAGTGTTGTCTTTGTTGGCATTGACAGTCTTGCATGGTCACATACCAGTATTTTCACGTTAGCTTTTCTTTGAATAAAAGATATTTAAATGCATTTAGACAATACATAGTGAAAGCTGTTTACATACACTAAATTTAAGAGTTTCAATATTAGAGTTTCTTTAAACACTACAGAGTGCAAATCAGGTTCTTCACAATAGATTGAATAGTAAGCAGTTCTTCATAGAATGAGGGGGAGAAAAAAGCCCACATGAATACTATTCCCCTTTGAAAAGAAGGTCTAATGATGCGGAATGTGAAAATAAAGTTTTAACATAGGCGATCCAAGTCTATAGTTAGAACAAAAAAGTAGTCCTTCATGAAGTAAAGGTTACAAGAACACGTTGCCTGTTTCCCCGTTTATAAACTGAGAAGTGGGTAGACGATGCTTCAGTATGAAAATAGGAGACTACAGGATCAGCTTCCATCTCACATGCTGTACCCAAAGCCAGGCTGTGGTTGCCCATATGGTGGTGCAGTATAACCATAACCAAAAGGTGCCTGGGGAGGGACTGCCACACTGGGTCCTGCCGTTAGCATCAGCTGGGGCTGACCTAAGGTGACAAAAGGAACAGAATCTGTTAGCACCAGGGTCAGCACTATCTTCTTCCCCTCTCTAGCAGCACACTCACAAGTCACTGAATAAGTTGTATGTGGGCACTTGTGACTGTCCCAATTTGGAATACAGTCTCGCCCTGAGAAGGTACCTGCCTTAAAAAGCCAACGGAGCAGGGCTGAGGGCCACAACACCCTGTATTTAAAGCAGTAACACATGCACATTTGACATCATCAGGCCATACAGCTGCCAACAAGCCTATCACATAATACACATTACATTTAGTGACTAAAATTTTAGCACAGGAAAACTTTACAAGTTGTTAAAGTTAATTTAAATATCTGATTCTAAACATCTGAATAGTAATGAAATCTTATATGGTTCTAGCAAAGAATCCAGCACTAATTTAGAGATAGCAATAGAAAAACCACATACAAATATGCACTAGAGAGGCAATGCATTAGGTATGAAAAACACGAGAACGTATATACCTTCTATCAAATACTTGCTGATGAAGCTGAAATAGTTGCTGACCACATAAAGAAAACATGACATGTAAGGAACTTTTAGAGAAAAACACAATACCTCCCTAGTCCTGTACATCCTCTCCCACTAGCAGGGAAGCTGCTGCACTCCCAGCACGACAGGTTCCCTGTGTTCCCTCCTTGTAGTACAACCAAAATCTTATTGGTAAGCAAGTATGGAAACTGGTTACCAAAGAATCACCTCTGGACCACTGAAAATCCTAACACTATTTCACCTTGCTATTTACAACTCCATGAAAGCCCAGCAGTCCACGGATGCCTAGTGAAAAACCACAGCTATCTTTTTTTTCCTATTTCAGATATGTCAAATCTCATGTCTACCTAGTCCTTTATCAAAGCTACCCTGTCCCCTAAATTCCCCTAAACAGTTTATCTGTAGTAATAATAATAATACTCATATACTGTTATTTTCCTTAGTTGCTTGAGACAAAATGTTCCTAATTTTATACTTCCTTCCAAAGAAAACATAGTTATAAAACTTTTAATCATACTCCTGAAATCCAATACTCACCAAGTGTGAGATGCAAAGGGTAAGTAACCCACACAGGCTAGTATAAGTCGTCAAACTGCTTTAAATAATTACTTTAGACTCTGGACGCTCTATCTCTCTGGAAAGTTCTCGAATGGAAACTTAACCCCCATTCTCTGTCCTAGTTACATTTAAAGTTAGGATGCCTTCTTTATGCCAAGCACACTGAAGATAACCTTGTTATATTGGTTCTTTCAAAACTGGATTCTTTCTTAGTGACTTAGGAACGAATAGATCAGTCATCAACCTAGGCCATCTTTAATGACTATTTTCGAGAGATTCTATACATGGAAGATTATCAGAGTGGATACCATAAAATGAGTTTTAAATGGTCCTCAAGAGAAAATGTAAATAGCTGGGAGAACTATTCCTTCACTCAGCAAATGTTTTGCCCCTTTCAAAGCTTGCTACATTTAAGAAGGGTCTAATGTAGCCCTCTGAACTTAAAAAGAAACAGATTACCATAAACAATGGGCTGTGTCTCTGTAGCTTGTTCTTCTTCTTTTCTCAGTGACTCGGAAGCATCTAATTTATCCACCTAGAGAAAAACAAGTCACGTTAGAACCTCAAAAGCATTACAAACTTAGGTTTATGGCAGAGAGTGGAAAAGCCTTAGTATATTAAATTCTGTCAAAATAAAACAGACTGGCAAGAACATTCTCAGGCCCCTCAAATTCAATGGCAGTATTCATACTTCAGTCAAGGTGTTTCTCAGCACTGTCATTATAAACCCTCAGGAAGGAGGGATTTATAAATGCCATAACAGCTCACGCCAGGCTAAGACTGGACATGCTAGGATGCAGCCTGAGCAAGGGAGAAAGTGAAAAGGAACCACTTTTCAAATGAAGTATACACACTATCAGAGGTAATAAGGAATTCATGAACCATCAAGACTTCCTTCCCAGGAGAACAGGTTTACAAAAAGGTGAAATGAGTCTAATGGCTAGATAAGTATTTTGAGTAGAATAAGCTGTTTTGTCAACTATACATAGCTCCTGCTGAGGCTCATATTTTACAGACTGAGACGTTAAGTCTCAAGCAGCTCCATATTCAATTTTACTGTACAACATCATTGTCCTTAGTTGCCTGAGACAAAATGCAAATACTAATGGTACATGGTTCTAAGAAGTAACTAGGATTGCCTGAGTTGGCCCCAACTTTGAGAGGAAAGCTTTTACTTTTAATGAAGCCAATGAAATAAATGGCTATTATATACTAGCTAATCAAAGTGGGCAATATCAGATAATATCAGCCCAAGTTTATGAGTGAAAGACAGGAGTGGTATTACCCAGATCCTTTTAAGGGTTAAGGGGTGGAGGGAGCAAACCACTTCATCAGTCCTTGAATTTCCTTCTAGAAAATGAGGCTGAAAGGAGCTGGAAGTTCCTCATGGGCTATTATTATGGGCTAACATAATTTTATCCTGTAAGTCCCTGACACACCAGAGAAAAATAACAGGACCCTGGTATTACAGAATCTTCTGTATCATACACTTTCACTGACTTTATACTGTATATGTATTTCAAACTATATTTAAAAGTTGGCATCTGAACCAGGTTTTCTTTACAGCTAATTTTCAAATTTCAGTGTTCTATGTGCTGTTCTGAAGGCCAAGCGTGCTAAGAATGTGAGTGGAGAAGGGAGTGAGTGCACGTGTCTCTCCAAAGGCCAGCCGGGGAGGGGCAGAACATGAGCAGACTACATCTTTTTAAAATGCTCAAGCAGTACCCAGGTTCTACTGGAAATTTAAAATAGTGCCTTTGAGTGTACACACAGGCAGGGGGTTAGGACAGGATTTAAAAATTACATGTACTTTTGGGGGCTGAGGGACAATAAGCATGTGCATATGGAATTCAGGGAACAATTTGTAGAAGTCAGTTTTCCCATCCTGCTGTGTGGATCCCAAGGAGAGAATTGAGTGTCAAGCTTAGCAGCGAGCACCTGTGCCAGCTGAGCAGCTCCAGACAAGGTTTATACTTAAGTCCAATTACTCCATGTGAAAGGCAATTTAGGTCTAATCCAGTCTTGTCAACAAACTTTTGAGAAGCTTCAGTAGTTTGTCTACTCTAGGAAAATGGGTTTGCTTTGTTTGGTTTTAGGGTTTGTGGGGTTTTGGGGTGGGGGACAACAAAATCTCATTGTGTATCCCTGGATATCGGTTTGCTTTTACATACTATGTTCTTATTTCATAGCCTACATGATATATTACAAATTACCCTAATATCAAATTAAAGAATGGAATGTAAGAATGTGAAATACCCGCTATTTGGCATTCAAGTTTACAACAAAAGTTATCATCTGTGGAATTTAAAGCACACCTCTGCCGTCAAGGTCACATAGGTTGCTGACCTAGCTAGTGTGTGAGAATGACCTACAGAGGGGTTATACAGGGAACACATGGATGTCTATGTCTAAGTAACTCCTAAGAGATAGAAGAAAAATGAAACAAACAAACCAAAAAACCCCCAGCACTATATAACCCCAGACTTTGAAGGAAAAAAATCTTAAGTATACAGACACATACAAAAGTTAATGTCTGATTAAATATTGAACACAGGTCGGATACAGAAACACATGGGACACTAGAAGAGCCAGCATTATCTAACTGCCCAGTCATTGACATAGGCAGGGAGGGAGGAAGAAAAGCACAAATCCCAGAGGAGAAACACCAACATAAGCAAAAATGCTGATGTTTTATATAACGGGGACAGCCTCTGGCACGGGAACATCCGATTTTTGTTTGAGCCCAATTTAGATTGCACAAAGAAGAAAAATGGGAGATTTTATGAACACAAGCTTTTGTTAAGAGCTGTAACAAAAGTTTCTGATCCTTGGGTTTAAAAAGAAAAATTTAACATAAGCATGTCTCTGAAATCAGTTCCATTTATAATACTGAAAATCCACTAAAATGCAAAAGGCTTTTCCACAAAGACTGCAATATGCTGCAGAGTAAAAGTTAACATGCAGTCAGTTATTTTGGTGTATGTGTGCATGAAAAAAAGGCAAAAGTACTGAAGCAAGAAGTGAGATCTGAGGATGACTGGTGCCATACAGGCTCTCAAGAAACACACACAGCCCGCAGCAATGCTCTATGTTTCGGAGTAGTATGATGTAATTGCAATGACTTGTACATGCTTGATTGAAAACAACGCATAACACTGCAGTTCAATTCCCCATTTTTCACACACACGCTTTCTAGCTGCCTTGCTTACTAGCTGCTGAAGGGTCTCACACACAATGCATTTACTCAGGTTTGCCCTAAGTTCCAGTGGTGACTCCAGTCTGAACAACATAATCCCAAGGCATTGGCCCCACCCAAATTCATTTAAAATTTAACACTCCTTTAGTTCCCCACCGATTTCTAACCATAATTTTACACCAGGAATATGTTTTAAAGTTCATTTCCTTTATACTGGGAAAGAGATAAGCCAATGAAGAAAGTAGCAACCAAATGGTGCCTAAATTTGGCATTCTTGGATGATGAGCCAACGAATCAACTTGACAGCAAATTTCAGTAGTTCTGAAGGCGTGCTAATTACAGACAGGTGTTAATACTGCCTTGTTATACACACAGATAATGCATGTTGCTTTACAACAGTTGCAGCAAGCGTGGCTCTCTCATGATTGAAAAGATTTTGGCTCTTTTTAAAAATGGACTAGCACCATGAGAACTGGACACCTGGAGAAACATGAGGAAAGTCTCTTCGGAAGCAGCTAGTATCTCTTGTATCTACTTTCAGCAAAAAAAAATTAGTAAGAATCAAGAGATCAGAAACTGGATCACAGTCCTTCAATACCACAAAAAAACCCAGAAAACAAACAAACAAAAACCAGCCCCACAGAACTCCAAGGCCTCTTAGGGCAAGTACATACAGATAGAAATTCAACAACTGCCAGGCAAGCTCACACAGTAAAAAAGATGTTTTAATTTATTTCAAATATTAAGAAAGTCCTAGTACGTTCCAGATACCCTGACAGGGAAATGAAATTTCCTGATAGTTTGGAATTAATATTGAAACTCACCATGCTTAGTTTTAATAATATATTAAAGAGAGACTGTGAACCAACTACTGATTAGCCTCCTGCCCTTCCTAAAGCCTATTAGCCGATTAGTAGCAAACATCTACTAATGTCCTACAGCTCTATTATAGTTATGTTTCAAGGGACTTGCAGAGGCTTAGTGAAAATTTATTGGGGGGGGAAAAGCAGCAGCAGCAGTGTAGAAAAGGAAGGAAAAAATCATGCAAATCCTTAGACTTAGTCCTCCAGACTTAAAGATGCAAAAGAATCAACTTTCACCTTTTCCTTTATTGCATCAACCTGCAAAGGAATTCAGAAGGTGCAGCTTAGAAAAAAAATCAAATTCCATATTGAGCATAAAAAGGTAGAATCAGCAACAAAGGTTCAGGGGAGAAACACGTAACCACTAAAAAAGGGAGGAGCGAGTGGAAGTCAAGGGTGTATGGAAGCAAAACTTAGAATCCTGTGTGACTTCAAAGCTCACTGCAGAAGAATTTATGCTAAGTCAGTGTGAAAGGAAGCAGCTTAATGGCTAGTAAAATGGACAGCATTTAGGTTAACAGCAGCCAGGTCTCAAAAGGTGGCATTATGCATAAGAAAAGAAGCTTCTCTCACCGGTGGCTAAGCTGTGGCAACTGTTCTAATCACACTGAACTTACATATAAAATATTACTCCTTTAAAAACTGTAAGAGCAACATAAGATTTCTAGTTATGTAGTCTTCTAAGGAAAACATCTCTATGGGGCGGGGTGTTAGTAGGGTCCCCCCTGTACTCAGGCATGCTGAAGAGATCAGAAGAGAGAATTCAAGCTTTATTTACTCTGACGAAATGGATCTTTTAAAATCATTTAAATTTTCTATTCATAAAGCTAATTAACTCTGGGCAAGCAAAACCTATTCTTACATCAAAAAGAGATGCAAAGATGAACAGTAAATTTTGTAAGGTGGCTGAATCCTTAGTTTATTTAATGTGCATTTAGGAAACATGGTTAATTGCAAACTTCCTATAGTATTTTTAAATTATGTATTTGATTACCAAAAATCTGTGATGACTAGGGAGCTGATAATACAATGCATGAAAAACAGGCAAAGACATGAAGTCAGGAACCAAACAAATCTGGAATACATGGAAATATAAGTTGTAGCAATTAATTTTAAAATGCTATCTTAAAATATTTTAAATATTAAAAGAGAATAATATTTACTGTAAGAATCCAGAGAGTAAACACTGACAAAGCTTTAGTTCCCTTCCTAATCATGTCATCTGTCAGCTATAATAGGAATATTTTTATGGTAACTAAATAATTTATACTAGAGAAAAAGCTTGACAAATAATATACATGTACAATGTTATATATCCTCAAGATTATAAGTTCTGAATACACTTCTGAGCGACATTACCTTGGTCAAATATTCCTTCATGACCTGAATGAAATAGGGCATGGCAAAATCCATGATATTATGTCTCCATGCAGTTTCCAGGACGACATCTGGCCTTAAAAGATCGTAACAGGTAAAGAGACAAGCGCCAAAGCATTCTCTTTTTTCTTCCTGCAAAAACCACTGTAGGAGTTCCTCAGCCAGTTCCGTGTCTTTAGACTCAGAGGCGTACTGCATTGCGTCCTATTGGGAGGAACAGGACAGGGGTTACCCACACGTGCTGACTTAAGCCATCACTGCAAGTTAAAAATAAAATAAAATAAAATAATCCACTGACTTAAAACCCACCTTCACATAGGGAGTTACACTGCCAACTCCCATTGCTTAAACAGCCCGCCCACATTACCAACCTTGTAAAGGCTGTCTTTCTTGCACAGCTCCACACTTTGTTTCCAGCGATTGTTGCCTTTGAAGAGATAAGCAGCAATTCTTCTGAATTCAATGAGTTCATGTTTTTCCAAACGCTGAGCAAGTGAGATGTTGTCAAAGTTGTCATAAGCATCTATTGATGTTCGCAGAGCCTTAAGAGACAAAGCCATTCAGAAGTCAACTAGTGGCTTTCAGCTTAACATTTAGGTTCCAAAGTTCATTCTGACGGCGGCAGTTAGGTGGCAGATCAACTGTGACAACCCAGAGGACGGGAGCACCGAACTACTAAAGTTGTAACCTGTATTCAGGTATCAATCTCCTTTGATCTACTTCTAAAACAATAAATAAAATGCTTAAATGGACTGTACAACTTTTTGAAGGTGCAATTTTCTTTGATATATCCAGTATTGATACTAACTTAAATGACTATGAAACTGGGAGAATATGCAAATGTAAACAAGCACTTATGCTGTTAGGAAACTTCCTATTGTTCAGTCTTACAGACTAGACTTTGAGTGTAAAGGAAAATCATGTTGAGCCCGGTGTGCTGACACAGAGCTATACGTCTAGCTCTCAGGCTGAGCAGACACCTGCCTGTGAGGCAAGCCTGCACTACTAGGCAAGTCCCAGTAAGGCCAAGAAGTGAAGGAAAAAAATGCAATTAGATTAACCTAGACAGTTTCTATTTATGTGTTATCTTTCACAAGAGCAAATTTAAATGACAAGTATAAAGACATTAGGCAAGAAAAATAATAAACCGTAAGTCCACTTAACAGCAGTTAAGTTTATGGACTAACTGAAAGATCAGTGCCTCTTGGATGTGCAATCAAGATGTTAGAAAGCACATATTAAACTGTTTTATCAAAACATGTATAAAATGTATCTAACCCAAAGAGTGGAACTTGTCATAAACCTGAACACTCACCCATTCCAAAACCTTGCTGAATTTAGGGCCTAAGCATCCACATGCTTGCTACTTAGAAATTAAGGCTAACAGGAGCTTTTCCCACAGACCATGTCAGTGTTGAACCTAGTCAGAGTCTGATGTTAAATATTCACAAGAATCCAAAGGCTTTACCTGGTAATCTTCTTCTGTAATAAAGAGGTTGTTGAGTGATTCATTCACAGATTTGTTGTTATGGTTCTGAACTGAGCGTAAGTATGGTTTCACCAGTGGTAGCTGTTTTACCTTTAAAATAAAGTTTGTTAGGAAGGTATCCATGGCTGACAACTGTTGTCCAAGAATGTCAAAATCATCTCTGTAAAGTTAAAAGTTACCTTGCTGAAGTAATTGACTGCACGAGTGTGATCCAACCGTGGAGACAGCACCATGAGCAGGTCATTTAACAACAAAGGCTTGAATTCTAAGTAGAACTGGATTGCTCTGTAGTACAGTTCCACATTAGCCACCTAAAACCAGAAACCCACACAGCACACGTCAGCTCCTACCCGATGCGCCTGCTCTGCCCACAGCGCAACTCTGTGCGCCTACCTTGGTGATGATGTCTTTGAACTGCCCCTCCTTCCAGGCGTCGGTGGGGTGATTCATCATGGTGATGATGGCGTTATCATACTCCTCATACTTGTCATACAGAAACACCAGCTCTGCCCAAAGATGAGCTTGCTCTGCAGCTCTCAGCACCTGCATGTCAAAGACCACTTGCTTTAGATGTCAACTAACTCCTGCTATCAGCCTAACAAGGAAAATGGTATTTTAATATTAGAGCTGCCTCATAGTGGTGAAGACTGGTTACCTTAGGAATATTCACTCTCGACCAGAACAACTCCAGGTGTTCCCTCATTTTCTGTGGCTTGAATTTAGAATACAAAATAGCTAGCTCTGTGAACATTCCCATGTGAGCTCGCTCCAGTCCCAAGGCTGCCTCCAACATGGTGATGAGTTCTTCAAAATATCCACGATCCTACATAAAGGAAATATGCAATTAGAGGAGAGAACGTGTGTGCAAAGGTCTGGATTCACATAAAGGTCTGGCGTCATTACCTGATAGTAGTTGATTAGCTCCTCTAATTCATCTGCATGCACCACAATATGGAGTCCACACATCTGAGCAAGGCGAAACTCTTTTCCATCTACACAGGCAAAGCAGACCTAAAATAAACATTTTCCACTATGAGAACCCAAATGTAAATAAATGCAATTATTTCAACTCAACAGTACAAAAAGGAAAAACAGTACAATGGAAAAAAAAATTCAAACAAAATGTTAGTTCACCATTCAGACTTGGGTTTAGATTACCTCTTTCCACGTTCGGGTGCTATTAGCTTTTCTAGCACCATCAACGGCCGCCTGATACTCGCCAAGGTGAACAAGAGTGGATGCCAAGCGTCCAAAATTAGAAACATTATTGTACAACAACTTAGCAGCATCATACATTTTTTCATCATAACAACGGTCACCAACCTGGGGGGGAAAATCCACAATCAGTCAAATACAGGTCTCAGCTCAATCCTTTTTCCAAATTCCTATCTTACTACTAAGGAACAGACAGGTATAGTTCAGATAGATAGGTGTACTGTAATTCAGCACCCAGAAGTAGAGGCAGGAGTACCAAGTTTAAGGACCCATCCTTCATGCCACTGAGGAATTCTATCTCAAAAATTACAAATAAAACTAATGAACATACACACACTCTATCTCCTAAGAATAGTTTAATTTCATAGCCTTAAAATGTTGATTCTGCCAGGGGATAAAGTTGTTCAATCATTGAGTTTTCATGTGTTAAAATGTGGAGCTAGGGAGATAACTCAGTTGGAAAGTGCTTGCCTTGCAAACAATAGGATGTGAGTTAATACCCATGGCCCACATAAAAATCCAGGTGTGGTGTGAGCGTGGAATCCCAGCCCGGAGCTAGTGGTGGATCAGTCCTTTGTGCCTGCTGGCCAGCTAGTTTAAACTACTTAGTGAGACCCATGCCAACATGAGACCTTGTCTTTTTTCCTATGTGGATAGTTTCTGAGGAATAAAAATAGAGCCTGTCCCCTGCCCTTCACACGCACTTTTATGCAAGCATCCCACTAAAAAAACAGACACACACCCACACTTCCACACCCACGAGAGAGGGGGGAGGGAGAAAATTTAAACAGGAAACGCACTTGCTGGATATGAGCATTATTTGGCCCATTGATGAACTCTTCTAACTCGGCGAGGCGGTTCGTTTTAGCCAGTGCGAATATCAATTCTGTCTCCACATAGGACTCCCGGGCCTTCTTGCGAGCCATCTGCAAATACTTCACCAATTCTTCCCAGTTTCCTAAATAAAGAGAAAAATAAGCCCATAAGCTAGCACCCTTATTTTATATTTCCAACCAAATATGCTAGATGTACTATTAGTTCCCCCTGCCAATTTTTTTTTTTTTTTTTACAAACTTTTTTTTTTTAAAGATTTATTTATTGTATACGAGCACACTATCACTGTTTCAGACACATCGGATCCCATTACAGATGGTTGTGAGCCACCATGTGGTTGCTGGGAATTGAACTCAGGACCTTTGGAAGAGCAGTCGGTGCTCTAACCGCTGAGCCGTCTCTCCAGCCCTTTCTTTGTGAGAGTGCCGTGCTATGTATATAGCCTAGGCAGCCTCCTGCCTCCCCGGCAGGTGCACATCGCCACACTGGCTTAATTACTTTTTCAAAGAAACATTACTTAGAATGACAAATATAAAAGGGGATATACCTGAAAGTATAAAAATTCCACTACATGTCTCTATTATTATTGCCCTAAAGCTGCTTGATACTTCCCCCCACTTTAAAGTTATATATCAGAGCTCTATCAGAATTTTATCAGATCTCAAAATAAAATTAACCTTCTCCATGGACTTTCTAAATTCATGCAATTCAGTCAGTCTTTAGCTGGATCAAGATGCTGGGCTCAAAGTTGTCACACGTAACCAGGAAGCGTCTAACCTCTGTACAATTAAAAGTTAAGATGCCTGAATGCTTGGCTTAGTAATTTTTCAGAGATCTCAAAGACATAAAGACAAGAAGTCTTACCACTAGTATTGGCAGCCTGAACAACTTCCATGTAAGATGAAGGATCATCTGCTTTGATGTAAGAATCGATGGCTTCCTTCACCATTCCTTTCTGCAACTGAGCTTTTGCAAGTTGACTCCAAACAGCAGGCTCATTGCAGCGTTCAGCAAACTCATATGCACGATCCAGGTTCCCAATATGTTCAATCAATACCTGGGCAACATTTTTAAATTGGTGTTACAATAAAATGGATCATACCTAACATAATTACATTTAAACTGATAGCATTTTATGATTATTCTACTGTGATAGCAATCTGTGCACACTCTCACAAGACAATACATTTTTTGCATCAAGAGAAGACATTATAGTCATTATCTCAATTTATGTAATTTCAAGATTTACCTGTACTGCTGAAGTATTGACATCAAACTTCCGGAAAATAGCAAATGCTTCTTCAAAGAGCTCATTGCTGATGGCAATGTTGGCAATATCTGGAGCATCATAATTATCCAGGCGATTAATATACTCCATAACACGTGTTCTGTCAGCCTTAATTGCAGTGAGGATGAGGAGGTTTTGCAGATTCCTTCAGAAACCAAGACATTCAACCACAATGTTTAAAAAGGTCATCAATGGTGAGAAAACACCACTGTGGCACCAGAGGGCTATTTGTCTCAAGAGACAGGGTGAGAAGAGACAGTATTAGGAAAATAACAATCCAGAAAACTGCCTGTTCTCTTTGTTTTCTGTTCCTTCCCCAAATGAAAGACCGAGAAAGCCAGTGCAATCCTCTGTCAGCATACCTGTGTTCACTGAATACAGAGTTATCAAGGACAATTTTCTCCAGTAGTTCAATGAGTTCATTAGGAAGATCTGCTGTCATAAAAGCCTTGACAGTTACTGACACTTCTTCTGGGTCCTGAGTTTCAGACAAGGCTGTCTGTACAACCTACAAAGGATATACATGGAATAGTTTAAAAAAAAAAAAAAAGAAAGAAAAAAAGAAATCAAGGTATTGTTAAAAAGACACTGCCTGGTAAGAATAAGTTAACTTCTCATTAGAAAACTTAAAATAGAAGGAAAAATACCTCTTCTACTCAAAGATCTTTGTACATAAATATACATGGAATGCACACGGTTTATAATTATGTTACCATTGGCAATTCTGTAATTTTCACTTTCCCCTGATAATAAAACACTATCCATAATAAGGTATCACTATTATTTTAATGGATCCTTATTTTCAAATACCTAGACACAGACTAGAAAATGAACAACCCTCGTCTGTCTACTTTCATATGCCCAGATGCCATAGGATTGCAGGAAGCTTTGGATCTACTTGGGAATGTGTCTTGGAAATGCTTTCTGGAGAGTGGATGAATAACTCAGAGTTGGTAATCTATTTTTCAAAATGCTGTATCTTTTTTCTATCAGAAGAATTTAAGATTATAACAACAAGCAATAATTAGCACTGTAAATTCAAGATTTCAATTTCATATAGGTATAAAAATCTCAACTGCAGTGCTCTGTTATTTACTTAGACTTATTACTGACTTGGGTATTATGTGTGCTATTCCTGTGTGTGTGCGCATGAATGTGTACAGGTGAAGGTATCAAAGGGTGACCCCACGTGTCTTGCCCAGTCACTTTCCACTTTACTCTTTGACGCAAGTCTCTCCTTGAAGCTGGAGCTCATCCATTTTGCCGGACTAGCTGACCAGCGTATCCTAGAGCTATTTCTGTCTCTATCTACCTAGCACTGGAGTTACATACAGGGACTAGAACTTGGGTCACACTTGCCAACAATCTCCATGATACTTACCTGGACTTTTAGAAAACAATTGGAGATAGAATCTTGTTACACTAATAGGACAAGGTGAACTCAAACTCTCTCAAACTCCTAAGTACTAGGGACTTCAGGTCTAAACTGTCACACCCAAAAATTGCTTGGATTTTTCCTTTTTGTATTATCAATCTTCACTGTGTGCTGACTTACTGTTTTAAATGTCTTGATTTTAGTTATGTGTCAGCTAAAAATTTGTAGTCAGTCCTAACTTATTCCCTTTCTTTAGTGTTGATGAACTTAAGATAATTTTAGATTTCACTTTCCTTATATTTTACACACACACATACACAATTTTACATTTATATAGTACAAATTTTTAATGTTTTTTTCCACTTATTTTTTCTTTTTAATTTATTTCATGTATGTGAGTACACTGTCACTCTCTTCAGACACACCAGAAGAGGGCGTCAGATCCCATTACAGATGGCTGTGAGCCACCATGTGGTTGCTGGGAATTGAACTCAGGACCTCTGGAAGAGCAGTCAGTGCTCTTAACCGCTGAGCCATCTCTACAGCCCTGTTTTGTTTTTGCGTTTTTTGGGGTTTTTTTCCACTTTTTGTGCCTTCTGTTACAGTTAAATATGAGAGGAAGGTATTGCAAATCAGTAAAAAGGGAAACATTTTTGTCATTTTTACCTGGTCAATTAATGGTCTTCTGTAGGGATTGCTTTCCAGTAGCACACTACCCCACAATTCTGGATCCTTTCGACGGACCAGGTATCGAGAAAGACTTTTGAAGAGGGAATTCTCATTGCAAACCTAATTAAAATAGCAAGGGTTAATTTCAGCTCAAATAGTAAAAACTATAGGTAATGAGTCTGAAAGTTATTTGTAATCATATCAACTCTTTTTTAAAGAATCTATTACTTCTGTATAGAATCTTGGGAATATCACAGTCAAATATTCTCACTGAAACTCAACAATGGGGAAAAAAGAAATTCTAGGAGCTTTTAAAAAGACTCCCAGTATTGCATCTATTTTTTTGTTTGAGATAAGTGATCTCACATACCTCAGCTCCAAATTCCTATACCCACCTCTACTTCTCACATGCTAGAACTACAGACACATGCTAGCATATTTAGCTCATTTTGATATTCAAGCGTTAGTACTGTATTAACTTTAAACTATAGTTTTGTATTACACTCTAATACAGGTCTGGCTGCCTTCAAAACTCTCTTCCAGTGTTTTATTAGCTACTGCACACTTACTTTTCCATATACCTGCATATAAATATGCACAATCTTTGAAAGTATGTACACACACAGGTAAGTTTCTAAGCTCTGACCACTGAACAATTCTAGAAGCAATCTTCAGGGTAGAACTTGGTTACTAATGACATCTTTCATTAAAAACGTAGGGGTTGTCTGGAAAAACGAGCAACTCTAAGCTGGGAAAGTTGCACAATGAGCCTTGAGGTGCCTCAACAACCAGGCAACAATCTGAGTGCCAGCAGAAACTACAGTAATGGACCTGTAATTCAAAGAGTACAACAGAAATCTATGAATCCAAGAATACTGACTAATAAATATGACAGAATTTGTTTTCAGTGCTGGTGATTGTAATCAGAGCTTCACTCATGCAGGCCCAGTAGTCTAACCTTGAGCTCTAACTCATAACTGATAAACTGGAGAAAAGGGCTGAAGTAGTCATCAGCCTAGTAAAAATGTCTTCTGTTACAAAGGCTAAGCAGGGACAATGAGAAAAGACGAGTGCATGAGTGTACACATCTGTTTATCAAAGGACTCCTGACGGGAAAGTGGACAATTCAGTGGAGACCGCCAACATAAAGAAAGAAAACGAGCTTCTGAACCCAACAGCATAAGCCAAACATCAGTTAAGCAGTATCCCGAGTAGAAATGTATGATTTAAACATCAAATTACAGAAAACCATTATTGAGGCATTTGATTTTAGCTACAAAGCAAAGAAGTGACTGAGGGAAGCTGAGAACTGTTTTCCTTGTGGCCAGGCGTGTAGCTCGGCTGGCGCGGTGCTTTTCTAGCACGTGCACAGTCCCAGCCACTGCCGGGGAAGAGGAATGGAGACCATACATTTATATGAAATGTACAGAGGTCAGCAAAATGGCTTAGTAGGTAAAGTCACTTGCCACCAAGGCTGATGACCAGAGTTTGGTTCATGAGACCCATATCCATTGAGATAATGGATTCTCACAAGTCGTCCTCTGACTTCTACATACTTGTGCACAAGTAATAAATATTTTAATTAAAAAAAAAAAAAAACAGAACAGGGAAATCCACATGGGTTGGGCGTGGTTTGGCAGTTGTGAGGCTCTACGGGAGGGGAGTGTATGGGGAAGATTTACTGAAGAGGGTCTCCTTTCTCAGTGCTGAGCCTGGAAAGTGAGCAAGAATGGTGATTTTGCAACACTGGACTCATTGAAAGCCACTTAGACGGTCACTTTACAATTGAAAATTTGCTCATGCACTTATTTCATTCACACACACACACATACACACACACACACATACACACACACAAAATCAACCCAAAAAAACAAAAACAAAAACAAAACTAACGAAATACAAACGAGTTTTAGCAAAGGTATCTGTCATTTAAAAACAAACAAACAAACAGAACAAAAAATTTCCAAGAACTAATTTAGAATAAAGAGGCTAAAGAGTGGACACAATTGTGATCCTAAATTACAGAAAATGCTGACAATACTGAAAACAAACTTTTCAAAGTATCATGTTAATGTCTGACTGTTGCTAGTACCTATATAAAGATACTTCTTCATTCTTAGAAAGTAGAACCCAAATGGATACAAATCCATGAGGAATGTAACATAGTTAAAATGCTTATGTTAAGGTACTTGTGACAGTGTACAAGATCACAAGCAAAGCTAATACATGCCGAATCAGGAGAGAGTGTATACAGACTTAAGTTTACTACCAGTTCCAAATAAAATTTTAAAAAAGCACCCATCTGCCCAAAATTGTTCCACAGTAACTAAAAATCATATAGATACTCAAAATTTGCTAATTGGAAATACAACTAGTTAAAGAAATACAGATATCTCTGTACACACCCAGCAAGCAGTACTTACATTGATGAGTTCCAGATCACACTGGCCACGTTCATAAGCAACACAAGCCAGATGTGGATCTCTCTTCTCACAGTACTTTCCAACAACACGACTGTCATAATAGGGGTTTTCACGAAGAAATCTCTCTGGGTTGTTATTACTGTCGATGTATATTTTAGCCAATGCATTGTGAGTAGCAGGCTCCTCACAGCCCTCATGAATTCTAGCCTCAAGCCAAGGAAGAAGCAGCTTCAATCTAATAAAAAACAACAGAACCCAGACACACTGTGTTAAAAACAGCACAATCTTCTCAGAGCTATACAAATATTCACATTTCAGGAAAGCAAAAACAAAAACCTTTCAACTCTAATAGCAAGTGAGTTGCCCTTCTGTCAGCTGCCTGCCTCCATGAATTTACACCCTGTTGAGTAGCCACGTTCAGCCAGCTGTATTCCAACTTTTCCACACTACTAGGAGCTATAAACTTATTTGTTATAATGGAGAGAAAACAGTGCTACACCTGTTTCTTTTTTCAACTTCAGCAACAAGCTCATCAGTAGAGAATTGACCTCTCACAACAAGAATCAAATTTTTAATAACATCTTCAGAGCAGTCAACATCCAGCAATCCTCCAATAACCACAGGAAGTCGACTTGGATTTACCTATGTTTGAAAAAGAGAAAATAAAAAGAACACCATTACATTAATAAGCAAAACTGAGTCAAAAAAATAAAGACCATTTCTTTTTAAAGCCCTGTTTTTAAAAATGAGTAATAAATTATGAATCTAAAATTATGGTCAGATGAAGGAAAAGTCTAGCTAAAAAGACCTCGCAGTCTAATAAGCAGGGGAACACTCACTCAACTCTAGTCTCTTTGTTGCTTTGGTTAATTAGTTCTACCTAAGGATTACTCCAAATACTTACGTACAGAAATAACAACAGCAAAGATGGCTATGGAAGATTACTAGGTACAAAAGCCTTACTAGGATATCCTGGTGTTGAAAAAAGTCTCTAATTTAAGACATGTGCTTTGGGCTTTGGGCTCTAGACTTTGCAACCCTTCAGACTACAGCAGCTTTCACACTTCATATTCTGGCATGGATGTAAAATTTAACCAAAGAAAGACTGAGCTGGGTGAAACATGGAGAGCTACTCTAGCAGACCGTTCTTACCAGGCACAAAATTTTTTTGAGAAGAATTCAAAACACTGTAGAAATGATGTTAAGATTACCTAAGAGCCCGGGTACTTACTTTCTGGACATAAATCTCTATATACTTCTGGAGGTTGTTTCTATATAAATACAGCACCAGGTCATGGACAAAGTCAAACCGGTCACAGACGATGATAAGTGGCAACTGATCTGTTAGTTTTGCCTCCTGAAGGGGGGGGAGGGGGAAATAAAAAAGAAACTTCAATTTCCTCATTGCATGAATTAAAATATGAGAATCCTTTCTGTGCTGATGGGAGAGGCTTACATAGACGTGGCGCTTCTGTTAAAAGAAACAAATGACCCCAAGGCTGAGTGTACTTCTCCCCATTTCATTCCATTTTACTAAGTACAGCTTAGATTCACACACAAAACACCAAGCTCTTCCCATATACATCCTTAATAAAGAAATTAACAAATTAAGATTTGTGAGCTGCCAGCAGCAGTACACAGGTTTTTCCAATCACTACATGGGGACTTTCACCAATAAAAGACATTTCAGCTGAATTTGGCAGTTGATTTAGTAACATTCTCACCTTGGTGGCACAAATGCTCACATTTGTTTCAAACTACTGATTTATTTTCTAGCCCTCCCCAATACCAAGCTCTAATAATACCAAAACACCCAGCCTCTAACAATCTATTATAATTAAATCTACAAAGAACACTGTGATAATAATGGCCATGAATTAAAACACACCAAAGAATTTAAAGAAAAGACATCTTTAAATTGCCCATTGTTTTTACCATTACAAAGATGAAGCTACAGTCCTACTTATAGACTGACAGAGATGTTACAGACAGGCAGGTAAGGATAAGACCTGTGGGGGGCAATTACCTGATACATGTCCTGTTATATTCCACAGACATAAGGTACAGCACAAAAAACAACAGTTTCCATCAGGAATTCATTTATATACAGTGACACATTCCTCAATAAATGATTCCTCTAAGAGTTGACTAAGGAAATACATACTAAGCAGGATAGATAGGACTTTCCCCAATGTAAGCCACTCCTTTTAAAGGTTAGCACAGAATGCCCTGGGGGAGTGGTCTGGTTTTTCCCCCCCTCCAGTACTGGGGTTTAGGCTAGAAAAGTATCCACCACAGAGTAACATCAGATTATAAAATAGTTCTTAAGACTAGACTCTAGCCACCCAATTATAAATCACATGAAGATTAATCCATGAAAGGTTCAGAAAATATCAAGAAAATTTTGTGAGCTACAATAAATTTTTAAAAATGAAAATGGCTACAAATGTGAAGTGAAAGTCCAACTGCAGGCTGTTCACATTAAGGAAAGTCAAAGTACGTGAGGACTTATTTCAGAAATGGAAAACACTGTACGAATGGCTGTTACAACCATTTCTAGAAAGGACGCTGCTTCTACAAATGTAAAGTTTCCAGGCCAATTTTTCCTCCTAAATAAACATTAACAAAAAACTCAGGGGATATTAGTCTCCAGTGCACATAAAACACAAGTTTCATCAACTAGGGGGAAACATGCAAGCAGATTACTTAGCTAGTTCATTTTTGACTAGAACTATGGCATTTTCCTGTTTATCTAAACCTTCAAAACAGTTCATGCATAAAACCAATGCTATACGTTTCTAAATATTTTCTTTTTAATGATGTGTATGGCGATGTGCACATGAATACAAGAGCCTGCAAGGGCCAAAAGCACCGGGCCTGGAACTGCAGGTACTTTGTGAACAAGCCAACACACGGGGCTGGGAAATGAATTTAAGTCCCATGGAAGAGCAGCAAGTACTGCTAACTGGTGAGCTATCTCTCCAGCCCCATGCTATCTATACATTTTAAACCATTTACTAAGCTATTAACCATTATTGTTAGCAACTGTTTTAAGACAAAAATTGGTATTGTGTAAATACATGGAGAAGTTCTCTACAACACAAATTTAACAACTATTGTAAGCAATCCTGTGCATCATGGACACTGCCTCAGAGTGGGAAAAGACGAGGTTTCCTTCACAGCAGAGACTATTACAGTAGAAGAGAAACAAGGCAATCGAGGAGGAACTGGCTACAGATATCCTGTTTGTTTGCCTATGTATGTGGAGGACAAAGGACTTCAAGTGTCATTCCTCAGGAACACTGTTCAACCATACTTAAGACTGTCTTTTCACTGGCTTAGAGCACAGCAAGGGATCCACCTTGGCCAGGGGTTACAAGCTTGAGTTACCACACATACCATTCTCTCCTGGGCTCTGGAATCTAACCCAGGCTTGCAAGGCAAGCACTTTACTGACTGAGCTAGTTCACTAACCCTAGTAGTTTCTATTTTAGGTCAAGTAACTTGAGAAAAACCTCTCATGACATTTGATCAGAAACCTGAAGGTCAAGGAGCAAGCCACAAAGGTCTTAGAGAAAAAAAACCAAAAACCAGTCTAGGGCAGACACAAAGCTTCCAACAGCCCAGGGCCAGCAACAGTGAGTCATCCAGGGGGCGAGGCCACTGCAGGAGACAAAGCACTGATAAGGCAAAGCGAGCAAGGTGAGGACAGTGGGTCTCAAATATTTTCACAGCAAAAAGAGCTACAGAGACACACTCTTGGTCTAATAATGCTAACAACATTGTTTGAACTTCTCTGTAGGTACTTTAACCTTTCTGTAGGTCTAAGAGAAACTTAGGCAGGCTAGTAAGGGGCCACTGAATAACATTCTCATGCCTCACAGGGTAGCTGGCTTTTGTTTGTTTGTTTTCTCCAGACATTATCTCAGTATGTTGCTCATGCTAGCCTTAGACTCATAATCTTCCTGCCTTAGGTTTCTGAGGGCTGGGATTACAGGGAAGGAAATACCCCTAACCCTGGTCCACACAGGATATTGTTTTTGTATTGTGTCACATTGTACTGTATTATACTATTCTATTTATTCATTAAAATCAATTTTTTGAGACAGGCCATATATACACCAGGTTGACCTCAAACTCCAGGTCCCTCTGACTCAGTCTGTCAAGTGTGGGTGTTGGGATTCTTTATGTGTTCCAATATTTAACTTAAATGTCAACAAATTAAAGAAATGCTGCTTTAATCTTAAGAATGTCATACTCAAGTTCTAATAGGTAAGTTTACTTCTGCTTTAACATAAAAAATAACTCAAACATTAGCTCATAAAAGGCTAAAGAAATTTAAAGAAAAGAGTTCAATTACAAAAAAGAAAATCAACTAAGAAGCAGTAGTATTAAAACACAAAAATAAAAGGCCTCATAAACCGCAATGATACACCAGAGGAAGTGAGCAACAATCCCTTACATTTGGCAAGTTTCTTGAGAACCCTAGAAAGTTTGACATCATCATGCTAGCTAGGCTCCCCAGAAAAGTTATGTGGTTAAGATATGACTTATAAAGTTATATACACTGGGAGAAAGTTTATCTTTCATTCGACAATGTAAGACAATTTCAGCATTTTGACTATTTTGTTACATAAAAACCACTATAGGTTTGGCAGAGCCTAGATAAATTCAAAAGAATATATCAGCTGATACTGCTATAAACTACCTCCAAGTGATAATAGGTAGAGAGGCAGGACACAAATTCCATGTAATAATGGTTTTGTGCTGAATCTAGAATTCTCCCAGAAAACAAAAGTAAAATAATTTGATATGTGTGACAGTGGACAGGTGGTACTTTGTGGATTTTAGAATTTTTTTCATCTTTCATAGACAGCTACAAATTTTTCTTTTTCCCTGTAATACAACTGGTATGAGAATAGTGTTAACAAGCAAAGTTAAACAAATTAATAGCCCTTACTACTCTCTAACTTAGCATTCTTTAAGACATTACTCTTCACTCCAGCACAGGCAGCCTCTACTCTCTCCAACAGAATTCATGTGTCACAAAGCCAATTTATCTTGATCCCACATGATTTATAAATTATACATGATTAGCATTTCATTTCTGGATACAGACAGATTTGATGCTAGAAGTAAACCTAGATATTTTCTCCTTAGCCTTCAATAAAGGATACTGAAAGTGATACTAAAGATAAACTGAAAAATAAAAGCATCTAAGGCAGAGGCTGGAAGATGGCTCGGTAGGTAAAGACACTTGTATGGAGACTAGCATCCTGAGTTCTAGACCCAGTAACTACATGATGCAAAGACAGAACTGACTCCCAAGAGTTGACCTCTGACCTCCATGTACTTGCCTGGACACTGAAACACCATCACAAACACCAACACAAAATGAAAACATAAATGAGTGTTTAAAAAAATTGAAGAGTAAAATATAAGAAACCTAAGCCAAGAATAATGTCTTCTGGAGGATGCAGGGGTTATTACCCATCCAAGGCCAGCCTAGACACTGCAAAGTTAAGAGTATCTCAAAAAAACAGGAAAAATGACTCAAAGAGTAAGGGTGCTTGCGCCAAATGTGAAGATCTGAGTTTGATCCCTGGGCCTTACATGATGGAAGGAGAGAACTAACTCTTGTGCACATTCTTCTCCCCAGACAAAAAATTTTCAAGGCAATAAAAAAAACAAAATCAAAAACTGTACCTTAAAAAAAAATAAATAAAGGAATCAAAGCATTTTAAGGACTAGAGGTCATCTACCTCTTTTTGTACATATTAATAATGTACACATTACAGGTATGTGTCACTACTTGGAGAAAGAGCTGAATATTCTAAACTGTGATCAAGAACAACTTTAAACTGTGTTTTCCTTAAACCAGCCACAGTGGCACACATCTTTAATCCCAGCACTCAGGAGGCAGGGACAGGCAGATCTCCAGCCTGGGCTACAGATTGAGACCCTGTCACAAAAGAAAAAAGGAAAAAAGAAATGTGTCTTTTGAAAATTTAAAAAAAAAAAAAAAGAAAAAAAAAAGAAAAAAGGAAGTTCTTTGAAGATGAAACTGTTTTTCCTTCTTTTTAAACAGATGGTCGTTCTTAGGTACTACTAATTTCCTTCCTTATTTCTTGAGAAACCACAGAGTATTAAGTTTAGAAAAAATAACGCAGCACAGAATTTGAGAATGCTAAGATTTTCAAATGTAAGAAAAATATTTTCAAGCATGACTGAACCCTTGTAGAACTGCTGATCTTAAAATCAATCCAGAAGCATGTAGCTTAAAGTCACTTACCTTAAGAAAATTCTTGACTCGCTCAGGATCATAGCAGTTGCTTTCTCTGCAGATTCTTTCCACCTCTTTGATCTGCCCAGTCTTGCAAGCCGCCTGAATATATTTAAAGTGCACATCTGGGTCCTGACTAAAGTTAACAATGGACCCCAGAAAGTAAAAGAGACCTTAAAGAAACAGAAGTAACTGAAATTAAGGAACATAGGCGTGGATTCTTGTTTGTCTGTTTGGAGACAAGGTCTCACCGTGTAAACCTTGTCTCTTTATGGAGTCCTGGCTGTCCTGGTTTTGCTGTGGAGCCAGACTGGCCACAAACTCAAGAGATCCTCCTGCCTGACTCCAAAGTGCTGAGATTAAAAGCATGTGCCATCAAGCCTTGCTATACTTTTGAGAATGACAGAACTAAAAATTAAGCAATTAGAAGCCATGATTACAGTAAATGTTAATAAGTTGGCTGCTTTAAAAATTCAGTAAGAATACAAATTAATGCAGAAACCACTTGAATAAAACAGATATAAATTTCAATCCCTACAGAACAGAAAATTCTGTTTAAAAGTATCTTTCTGTGTTTTAGTTTTTCAGAGGTTTTGTTACAGTTCAGGCTGCCCTTGGATCTGTCACCCACCCACCTTATTTTTCTGAGTGCTAAAATACAGGAAAGTGGCTACTATGCCTGGCTCTAAATTTTCAAATAGTAAGGGACAGCACCTCAATAGCAAAGCTAATTTTTATACCACATTTCATATGAGAGACTTTAAATGAAGTACCACATACCAGATGTCTTTCCACAAAAGTAAGAGATGTAAAAGCAGTTTCAAAAGAATTTAGGGTAGAGCTGTCCGTAAGACCTTGCCTCAGTGATGACTTATATTATTTGCCTCAGTCACTAACCTCCCATGGCTCACCTCAAGCACAGCTAGACTAACTCTAGAAACTTTTGATTATATTTTCATTATTTAATTGAATTTTAAATAGCTACATGTGGCCAGTAGCTACATTCTGTTAGGAAACAAAATCAAAAGAAACTGACGGACTGGCATATCCTACCTCTTCTATCTAGAGCACTAACACTACAGAGAGAGAGAGAGTGAGAGAGAGAGAGAGAGAGAGAGAGAGAGAGAGAGAGAGAGAGAGAGAGAGAGAGAAGGTTAAGGAGGGACCAGGATTGAGCTAGTGATCCTAAGAGCCACCTAACAAGTGATTAACCGAGCACAATCTGTGGAATTGATGCTATTGTAACTTAGTGGGTGCTAAGTGGGTGCATACACAGGGCAGCAGCCACACAGTAAGCAGTCACCAAGCGAGAAGCACCTCCAGGACCAAGGCAGTGAAGCGCTGCTGGGCTAATGGGGCACAAATGCCCTTGTGAGAAATGTTCACTATTTCAAGAGTCAGAGCTGTGCTTGTAATATTATTGTAATTAATCATCAGTATTTTCATCTTATACAACTAACACAAAGACAATACATTTCTTATCCCAAATTTCTGCCTTTAGTTCATAAATACCCAAGCAGGTGTTCTTCTACACTGTATGTCTCTATAATACCATGCACAGAGGACATGTCCCATAAAAATGTTTTTCAGAAAGACAATTTCCAACAGCTTGATTGATTATAAGTGTCTCTCTTGTACCAATTCTGATATTCCTAATTACCTTCAAAACTCTTGAATGATTCAAAGAGTTCAATCAGAGACTGAGTTGACAGCTGTTCGTGATATTTAGAAGCCACTTGAACACAGATCTGTAGATTTTGACGAATATTAGCAGACAGCATGGCTCTGAGACATTCTAGAGAATCTTCAACTGATAAGGACCCAAAGTAATTCACTAACCACTAGAGGAAAAAAAAATAAATTAATAATTTACTATCACCCAGTACAAACACACTGACTAATCACAACTAACAGGTAAGAAAAAAGTACCTCAGGGTTAAGAAGATGGGTATGAACAACTGCACGTTTTATATCATATAAATCAGTGAAGTGCTCTAATGCACGCTGCAGCAGACCCGCCTTCTCACACAGCTGGGCGATGTGAGCCCTGTCATAGTGGGTGAACATCTGATTCCCAAGAATGGCATCTGCAACCTAGAAAACCACAGACAGGATGAGCTCGTTTTTCCTTTTCCTTTACTTCAGTACACACCAACACCCAGAACACACATACATTAAGACTGAATACTAAATAAATAAAAGTATGAAGTATCAAAGAATACTAGCTAAATTTTTTAGGAAATAAGTATTTCAAAACTCTGAGTGACAATTTGTGAACTTCTAATCAACCACAAGAACAGGATTTGAGGCAAGATTAAAAAGCATGACAACTCTGCTGGCTACATTTTTTGTCAACTTGACACAGGCAAGGGTCATCTTGGAAGTGGGAAACTCAAATTTGAAAATGGCTCTAACAGACGACTCATAGGCAAGTCTGTAGGGCCTTTTCTTGACTTGTGATGGGGAGGGCGGAAAGCCAACCAGGAAAACACCATCCTTGGACAAGTAGCCCTGGGTTACAAAAAACAGGCTGAGCAACCCAATAAACAGTGCTCCTCCATGGCCTCTGCCTCGGTTCCTGCCTCGAGGTTCCTGCCGTACCTCACTTCCCTAAGTGGTGGCATGAAGAGTTGTATGCTGAAATAAACCCTTTCCTCCCCAAGTCACTTTGGTCATGGAGTTTATCACAGAGTAGAAACCCTAACTAGGACAGCATCACATACTTGCGGTGCGTGCATGAGGTTCATCTCAAGCAATCTCGTCTGCAAAGGGCCTTCGGAGGGGCGGTTATTCTTCAAAGCATCAAGTAAGAAGGCAGTACATTGTTGGATTAGATTGTATTCCATAAAGACATCCACAATCTATTAAAAGAGAAAAATCAGATATAAGATACTACTGAAGGGAGAGGAGCCGTAAGACCAAACGGGTGATCACTGTGGGGGGAATATGAACAAATAACAATGTGCATGTATGAAAGTCATGTTAAAATGCAAGGAACAAGTAGGAGTTTTACCAGTTTTTTTGATATTTATTTATTTTATAGGTATGAGTATATCACATATACTTTGAGTTTTTGCATGCATGCATGCATTTCGCATGCATGCATGCCTGGTGTTTGCATAGGCCAGAGAAGACAGCATATCCAGTGGAACTAGAATTAAGGATGTCTGTGAGCCACCATGTGGTTGCTGGGAATCACACCTGGGTCCTCTGTAACAGCCACAAGGGCTCTACACCGCTGAGCCATCTATCGAGACCCTGAACACCAGATTTAAACAATAGTATTTATATAACCTAGCCTCATATTTAAATTGCTGAAACCAGATATATGGGTATGCCAGCTCACACATATAAATGCCAGTATTCAGGGAGCAGTAGTAGGAAGTTCCAGACCAGCCTGGTCTAAATATGAATTTCAGGATTAGAGAGCTATATAATGAGACTCTCTGTTAAAACAAACTAAAAGTTATTGAAAACTCAGTTCTCTGAGTTACAGTTTTTAAAATTTTTTTAAAAAAACAAAGGATACACAATACGAAAAACTGGCTTACATATTCTCTGTGTCCTTCTCCCCTACCAGGGGAGGACACCACTGTGTTTTATTGTTCATATATACTACTTCTTGGCTTTTTGACCAAGATAAAGTATTTCATTTTCACATATATCCTTCCTTAATCAAAATGGTATTTGCTTTATTTTAAAACAGTAAAAAATATTTACTAAAAACAAAACAATTTTTCTGTGACAAGAATCAAGTGAATAGCTGGGCAGTGGTGGCACATGCCTTTAATCCCAGCACTGGGGAGGCAGAGGCAGGCGGATTTCTGAGTTCGAGGCCAGCCTGGTCTACAGAGTGAGTTCCAGGACAGCCAGGGCTACACAGAATAACCTTGTCTCAAAAAAAAAAGAGAATAGCTCAGTGGATAGAAGCACTTCTATGCAGGCCGACTACCTGAATGCCACCAGGCTGCAAAAGTGCTCTCACAGTTGTCTTCTGACCTCGCACACATGCCATGGGGCACCTCTGCCTGCATTAACAGTTAGAACTTAAAACCATTATTTATAGATGGTATCTTGCTGGCTATTCTTTTGCAATAAGTTGTGGAAAGATATTCAGGAATTATCCATGCAGGCACAATGAACACAAGCTGAGAGTTTAATTTATTCTTCTGAAAAAGTTTGTGAAACTCAGACTCCCCACAACCTCCCACACTCCATGAAGTAGAGTTTTAAGATGCCATTACCTGTGTGATATCAGCAAGAGGCTCTTCGTCCTGAACTAACATTTGAGCAAACTGCTGTCCTTGATCTGGACTGATCCGCATGACATTTCTCAGGAGAAAGATCCAATCTGGAGTATATCCAACCTACAAATAGACAAAGAAATACTTCAATCATGCCACAGAGTTTCATTTTTAAAGCATTAAAAGTCTTTCCTACAATACAATATTATTAACAAAGAACTAATAGTGACTATAAAACTCTATCCTTTAAGACATTCAGTAAGACCACTGTAATGGTATACTTGCTAGAAGATAATTATATTATTTCTTGTCAATGAATGATAATTTAAAAAACTGAACTAACACATGTTTAACATGCCTCCACAATCTTAAAAATTGTAGTTGCTTTCATGTATTGACACTAGGTATGAACTCCACATGACAGTTAAGGAGGACCTTTTTATGCTTTTCCAAGTAGTTCAAAGTTTAAAGAAATTCACCAATAAAAAAATGAATCAAGTTAAGGCTAATTTCTGGTGTTTTGTTTTTGTTTTTAATAAACTTGTGTTGATAATTTTTCCCACTGAACTCACTTTTTTAGCATATAAAACAATCTTCTGGACTTGACCTGTCTCTGCAAAGCACTGGATGACTTTATTAGGGACATTGGCCCTGAGGTAAACACTCAGTGCTAACGTTGGGTCCACAGATTTTACGAGATCACCCAGTTCTTCAGAACATTCCAGCTGCCAAAGGAAAAAGAATTTTGTTAGCGATCCATTTGTTTTTAAAAAATGAGTTGATACCATTTCTCTATAAATATAACTCACATGGAAGACACTCATTTTCCAAAAAGATAAATATACAAGATGTGTGACTGGTAAAATCTGGATACTACATTCACAGTAATGACTCTGTATAATTCTCCAGAACTACTCCTTAAACAAGGACTTTGCTTTGTCCTACTGAAATTTTGCTTTTAGGTATTCCTACTACCTCGTTAGGAATGTACATGTTCTTTATAGTAGAATCTGATCCATCTAACTAAGATGTTCAACCACTGCAGCTATGATTTCAACTTTTCAAAATTAATGCCACTGGTTTGTGTGTGTGTGTGTGTGTGTGTGTGTGTGTGTGTGTACCCACGGAGGGCAGAAGAGGACATCAGATCCCCTGGGCCTAGAGCTGGAGGTGACTGTGATCCATATGACATTAGTGCTAGAAACTGAACTCAGGTCCTCTAGAAGAACAATAGAGGCTCTGAATCAATAAGCTTTCTCTTCAGTCCCCTGATAATTCAACTTTTGATGGAGTCTTGTCAATAAAAATCAACAATGCCAGTTGGCCTGTAATATTAACATTTGGGAAGCTAAGGAAGGAGTACAAGACCTGCCTGTGCCACAAATAAAGACACTGTCTCATTGTCTCTAACAAAGTAAATCAATTAATTATAGAAAGTAAGCCAATAACCCCTACTTACACTAGGATTACTTTAAAACTATAGGAATGATTTTAAAACTAGGATATATCTCTTATAATTCAAGAGCCCCAAGATCCGTCATTTTTTTTTTTTTTTTTTTCGAGACAGGGTTCTCTGTATAGCCCTAGCTGTCCTGGAACTCACTCTATAGACCAGGCTGGCCTCGAATTCAGAAATCCGCCTGCCTCTGCCTCCCGAGTGCTGGGATTAAAGGCGTGCGCCACCACTGCCCGGCCGTCATTTTGTTTTTTAACTTTAGGATTTGAGATGGTTAGGCAGGACACTAAATTTACAAGGTAAAAAAATAGATACAAAATTTACAATTTCCAGGTAAAAAAGCAGATACCTCTTCAGATCAGCTTCCTAACAGTTCTGCTTTGCAGGGTTTTTCTTTTCTTTTCTTTCTTTCTTTCTTTCTTTCTTTCTTTCTTTCTTTCTTTTTTTTTTTTTTTGCAGTTTTGAGAACTGAACTTATGGTTTTATATATTCTAAGTAAATTAGTCCTATACCACTAACCTACACGGCCAGGCCAATTTTCTACTTTATTCTGTTTTCTTTCCTTTCTTTTGGGGAGGAGAGCGGGGTCAAAAATCTCACTATGTAGACCAAGCTGGCCTCAAACTCAGTCAGCCTGCCTGTGCCTCTAAAGTGCTAATTACATACGCTGTTTTGGTTAATGTATATATACACACATGAATGCCAGAGACTACAGAGGTCAGGCTGTCAGATTCCCCTGAAGTTACAGGCAGCAGTGAGCTGCCTGACATTTGTGCTGGAAATTTAACTTGAACCCTCTACAAGAACAGTGTGTATTCTTAACCACTGAGCTATCTCTTAAATCTCAGTGGTAACTTTTTAAAAAGAATAGCCCTTATAAACTCATGTATTCAAAGAAGTTCTGTCATTCTACACATTTTACCTGAACATGATAACTAATGGATAATGAATGAACCTTACTACTAATGAGCCCACATGACTACCAACAAAATGATAATTTTATTTTAATGATATTCAAAATAATTAATATCTTATTACATAGGTCATCTAAGTTATCCTGGCTGTTCCCATCCTGTTATCTTATACAATTAGAACAGCTTTCAAATATGTTAGTTTGGCTATACTTTAGGAGAGAATGCTATGTGCCAAGCCTCTCAAGTCTGAAGTATTGTCCTCTAGTACCCTGTAAGGCAAGGCTAGCAGAAGACAGACTAAGAAACAGAAGTTTAAGACTCCAGAATGTACCAATGTCACCAACACACACTGATCTTGAAAGGTTTAATATCTTGGTGAGTAATCACTCCAAGAGGGCTACCTCAGTCCTGACAATGCCATAAAACATGGCAACTCAAACTGTTACTTTAGGCAGAAAGGCTTTCTTGTGTAATTGTATAAAAAGAATAATTATAAATTGCTTAAAACGTGTTTGTTGACCTACAAATAATATTTATTGCTTGCTTTTTCATTCTTCTCTAAAAAAACATACTTTGCAAAACAGTATAAAGTAGTGATATAAAAGATATATTCCAGCCTGGTCTACAGAGTGAGTTCCAGGACAGCCAGGTTTATACAGAGAAACCCTGTCTCAAAAAACCAAAAAAAAGAAAAAAAAAAAGATATATTCGATAGAACATAAAGCTAGTAAATGATAAACAATACATTTTATATTGAAATATAATATAAAAAATAATAGGATATTTTTTGCAAAAGACTCCTATTTAAAATCTTTTAAATACTTTTTCAAGTTAACACCATTTAACATTTTATGAAATCACTGTCAAACAGAACCTCAGTACATTAAATACAGCCAGCTTGGCTGCTGCATACCCAAGTATGTTTACCAGCAATAAAAGTTATGATGTTGGGGGCTGGAGAGATGGCTCAGTGGTTAAGAGCACTGACTGCTCTTCCGGAGGTCCTGAGTTCAGTTCCCAGCAACCACATGGTGGCTCACAACCATCTGTAATAGGATCCAATGCCTCTTCTGGTGTATCTGAGGACAGCGACAGTGTACTCACATACACAAAATAAATAAATAAATAAATCTTAAAAAAAATAAAAACAAAGCCAGGCAGTGGTGGCGCACGCCTTTAATCCCAGCACTCGGGAGGCAGAGGCAGGCGGATTTCTGAGTTCGAGGCCAACCTGGTCTACAGAGTGAGTTCCAGGACAGCCAGGGCTACACAGAGAAACCCGGTCTCGAAAAACCAAAAAAAAAAACAAAACAAAACAAAACAAAACAAAACAGCCTATCCCTAAATGACACTTCCACCCTGACCCCAGATTTGAGGGTGCACACTGCAGTCACCAACTTCAAGGATGGGAGAAGACACGGTAAAATTGTGCTTGGAGGTTTTTTTAAAAAAAAAATAAAAGAAAGACAAAGTCATGCTGTGGATGAGAGTTTATATACTCTGACAGAGAGAGCAGGAGGAAGTACGGCGCATGCTCAGCAACATCAAACGCCCTGACAAATATGCCTTATACAAGGAAGAAAGCTTCTCATGGTAATTTTCTTCAAGGCCAAACTAATAGTAACTCACTTCTAGCTTTAGCAGTTTTAACTACCAAGCAATAATCCTGGATCATGTGTTAAAACGGCAAGGTCTGTTGTTTTATTTCCACAAGCAACAAATAACAGATGGAGATACTTCAGTAGAAACCAAAAATTTTAACTTGCTAACGTGGTATTTAAACAAAGGAAAACTATATTAATTTAAATTAATGTACCTTATCTTCTTTCAGCCATTTCTCCAAAAGCTGTTTCCGCCCTTGCTGAAGTACAGGTCTACATAACTCTAAGGACTCATATTTGTTCAGCTGGCCCTGGTCCAAAAGGATTCCAAAATACTGGAGTAGAGGTGAAGTTTGACCTGGCTGAGCTGGAACACTCTGGAATCGACGGATCGTATCTGGAGTACGAAGGATTCCCTTTAAGAAAAAGAAAGGTTGAAGACTCCTCAGTGACTGACTCTTCAGTGACACTAACACCCTCCATGTCCTTAGGCCAGTCTGAAACACATGGTTGTCCGACTGCCTCCACATTCCAAACAGTCACCACATAATGCAAAGATTCAACAAAGGCTGTCACATCTCCAGTTCAATGACACAAAATTATTCAAAATAAGAAACTTGACAAGGTAATTAATTATGTCAACATGTGAAATAAGCATAGTCTTCCCCAAGAAAGACCACACCAATTGATTATCTACTATCTAATAGTCAGCCATGAAAACATATACATACAAGCAGGATACCAGGCTGGGCAGGTTGTATTTATATATTTAGGAATATATTCATATATACATATGAATATGATCATGAGGAAAAGATCATGAATTTGAAAGAAAGCAAGGAGGGGTACAAGAGAGAGCATAGAGGAAAAGGGGGAAGAGAAAAATGTAATTGTATTAAAATCTCAAAAATAAAAAAAATAATAATTTAAAGGTGAAAAAGAGAAGCACATTCATGAAATAGTAACCACTGGTCATTAAATCAAGTTTAGTAAGGACAAACTTCGTAACTAACACTAGTTAGGAATGCAAGTTATCAATTCAGTTCAACATAAACTAAAGTAAAGGCTTATGGGAACAGATTCTGCTCCTTTTCTGACAACTCTACACACTACAAGACCATCCATTTATTGATCAACTACTCAAATTAAAATAGATCAATTATGGGCCATCAATTATAAGTCCAAAGAATGCTCTTTCAGTAACTGGACATAATCCTGCCTACACCAACTATTGGTCTACAGCTCTATACATCCCTCTAAGATTCTGCATTTTTACACACCAAACCTAGAGACACTGAGAATTAATTATCATATTCTATTAAAGGAAAAATGTAACTGGAAAGCAGTTACTTACTTACAGAGCTGGTTCTTCTAGCAGTATCAAAAATAAAGACTATTAAAACACAAAACATCTCAAGCCAGCAACTTTAAATTCATAACTAGTTACCTTCGGTGCATTAGCAGCCACCTTTGCAGCCTCTGAGTAGTTTCCCTGGGCGAAAAGAGCATTAAATTTCCGGGCAAAGAGTTCTTCAGCACCAGCTAAGTTGTTCCTCACCGCCATTCTCAGAGCCAAATCAGGATTTTGTAGGACATTGGTGATATAAGGAATTATGTTCTCTTCTTCCACACAAACTGATAGGACCTGCAGTTTGACCATCAGAGAAGAGTTGCATTGTGTTAAATCTGTTTACACTAAGTCACAAGGTGATTGGTTATTCTGATATCTGACACTTGTTTTGCTACTATGATAATTTGTAGACCCTTCACCATCAATGGTTACAGTGTATGGTAAAATTACAGAAGTAGCTCCAGGCCAAGCTGCACCTTTAACACCAGCACAGGAGCAGGGAGGAGGAAGCCCTCTAGGCTCCTTAACTCCTGATGAGCAAATCATCCCTAACTGACTCATTCTTGACCTTTTTTCCATCAGAGATACAACTAATTGAGAGATGAGAGCTATTTACTTTTCAAAGCCACCTTTGGATGGTGCTAGGAATACAATTAAACAAAGATAAGCAAACCCCTTTCCTAAAGAAGACAAGAAACTCAGACAGCAAGCAACTTTATTTCAGCAGGACAGATTCTTCCATTTCAAAGCACCCGAGACGGGAGCCAAGGTAAGAGACAACTGCCTCATCATAAACATACCACTTTTCTTTCTTTTTTTTCTTTCTTTTTTTTTGTTTTTTTGTTTTTTCGAGACAGGCTTTCTCTGTGTAGCCCTGGCTGTCCTGGAACTCACTCTATAGACCAGGCTGGCCTCGAACTCAGAAATCCACCTGCCTCTGCCTCTGCCTCCCAAGTGCTGGGATTAAAGGCGTGCGCCACCACTGCCCAGCTAACATATCACTTTTCAAAAACTGACTAAATGAACAATGTTTACTTTTGGGAAGAATATATATACTAACCTGTAGGAAACCAACAAATGACGAAACCAATACAATACTAGCTTTTAAGAATTTTAACCATCTGAGAAAATACTTCCTGGTAGAATTTTTTCTTAATTTCAGTACTATACTTTCACAGGATGAGAACAACTTGCTAGATAATATGAAGACTTATCAAGTATCCCACATTCAGAACATCTAATATCAATTATGATACCCTACCCAACTGGGTAACTTCCCAGACACCACAATAGGAACTTTAACACATGGCCTTCTGATATTAAATTTCAGTAATATCTAAGAAGTTAAGAGGTAGGATGCAGGTAGAATTCTTATCTCTACAGCTGATGGATCCTGTCTTAGGGATAACAGGAAAGAAAACCCTATAAAAAGGAGTCTGTCAAATTTGTAACTGAAACAGATTTTCCCATAGATTTACTTCTTTTGATAATAAAAATAAATGCACCTAACTGGCTCTAAACCAAACAGTTCTTTATGAGACAGTATTAAAAAGATCTTGTCATTATACATTGTAATGGTTTTTTTTTTTTTTTTTTTTTTTTTTTGTCTACCAGCTAAGCCAGCCTGCTGGCCCCCAGCAACCTTTTAAAGTAAATTTTATTATGTGTATTTGAGATTTTTGAAATGTCACATAATAGCAAATGGTCATAGTAAAGTAAACTAACATCACTCTGTACCTTTTAAAATTACATGTATTTGTTTATTATGTGTGTGAGCATGCATGTGTGCTCTAGTGTATGCACTTATTTGTTTGTTTAATGTGTACATATGTGTGTTCCACTGTATGTATGCCTCTGTCACAGTGCACATGTTTTCAGAGGACAACATGCAAGCGTCTTTCCTTATAACATGTGAGTTCTGGGGATTGAACTCAGCTTACGTTTACCAGCTGAGCCATCCTAACAGATCCTCACATCAATTTTTGTTTAGTTTTTATAGAAAAGTTATATTTTATTTCTAAATCCTGGGGACTGAGGAAATGGCTCAATTCATAAAGTGAAAAGACCTTCTCTCAAAAACTAACGTGGAAGAGAGGCTGAAGAGATGGTTCAGCGAATAAGAGAAGCCCTTGGTTTAGTTCCCAGCACCCACATGGTGGCTCACAGCCCTGTGTGATGCAGGGGACCTGACACCCTCTTGTAATCTCCATAGCTACTGCATAAACATAGTGCACATATGTGCAGGTAAAACACTCAAGACATACAAAGTAAATCTTAAAAAATTTTTTCTTTCAAAAAGAGGTAAAAAAAATAACAGACACCTGCTACCAACCACACACACACACACATACATACATACACACACACACACACAAATATACACACAAAAATTCTAATACAATTTTATTAACTTTAATCTTCATATTGAACTGATGTCAAAATCTGTTCATCTTACATATGCTATGTTATATTTTATGTCCTTTGACCTTCATCTCATTTCTTCTCTTTGCCTTTCCCCCATATCCAAAATTAACTTTTGGGGAAGAAGAAAAAAAAAAAAAAGCGCTAATGGTAATGTGCTACTTAAATGCTTAAGTTTCAAGGTCTTCTTACTTGTCCCTTTCTGTTGACTCCTATTATTCCGGCTGTGGCTTCATGAGGTGCGGTAACAAAGATTGTTTCTCCACTGATTCTGTTCATGTAGATGCATGTGCCAGTCTCAAGATCATAAAGGTGAATATAACCATACTTGGTAATCAAGAACACCACATCATGCTTTTCACTGATCTGAACAGAGAAAATGAACACTTTCTATAAAACTTTGACATGAAGCTTAAAGGAAAAAATGCTAAAGTAATATTAAGTTTTCCTTCATTATAGCTTGTTTAAACATGGGATAGCTCAAGCAAATACATAAAACACAAGAATATGAATAAAATCTGCAAGACAAAAGTAAACATAATTCTGACAACTTAAGATAGCCCAATTATTACATGAAAGCAAGAGTATTATTTTACCAAGTTTTATCAATAATTTTTATTTTAGAGTAATTCTTTTAAGCACTACTCATATCAACTGTGAACAGGAAGGATATAAATTAAGGTGAGATTTTTATTTTGATAAAATACCTGCATGGCAACAGGAAAGTCATTTTGTGCTTCTGGAGGAAAGAAAACATCCACTGCCTTTTTCGGAAAGGGTTGGTTTCCTGTGGGTGGTGTACCAACTTCAATGATATGTAACTGGTAAAAAAAATAAAAATAAAAACAAAATAAAATAAAATCTACTATCAACCTAAATCATATATCACTTGGTCATTACAAGTTTTTTGAAGCCAAACGGAAATAACCAAATGTTCTACGGTAAGTGAACTACTTGATCATCTATGCCGTAGGATGCTCCTCCATAAATTAAGACTGAATTGGGAGAAGAAGGACAATATCAAAGTCAAACATTTCCTGTAGGATTACTTTGTTTTTGAAACAAGGTCTCACAATGTAGCCCAGGATGCCCTAGGAAAAAAAAAAAAATCAAGACCTGGCTGGCCTACGTTCAGAGAGATCTGTGTGCCTGGAGTGCTGGGATTAAGGCATGTGCCGCCACACCAAGCTACATACCATTCTTGAAGTAGCAAAATTATAGAGGTAGGGGGTGGGTCTAACTCTAAAGTCACACTGAGGCTGACATGATGGCTCAGCTGGTAAACGCACTATGGAATAGGCTGACCAGCCAAGTTCAATCCCTGGAAGCTATGTAAAGAAGCCAGACGCACCTGAAACTCCAGCACTCTTAGGACTAAAGGCAAGGTCCAAACAGAGAATCACTCGAGCCTCTTAAGTGCTAGGATTCAGGTGGCTGCAGTCTTGTTTTTCATTCTTGAAAACTACTTACTAGGGTCATGGGGTGGAGAAGTAGAAAACAAAGATAGGTTTGTCTTTTTCTGACTTGGGAACAGAGAGGAGAGTAGTCAAGTTCTGGTAGCGAGTAGAGTTAAGCCAGTATTCCATTTTAGAGGCAGCAAACAGTTGTTATCCGTGTCTTTCAAAGCTAGCATGCAAGCCATGTGACTTTGCCTATACTAGACTTCAAAGAGGGAGCTCAGGGCATCAGGTTATTTTAAGACTGAGAGAGAGTCTACTCTGGCAGTGAAAATAGTAGCAAACTGAGTCACCAGGCCCCCAGAAGTGCAGGCCTAACAGAAGCACAGTTCAGAGATCTGCAGCGTGACTTCTGCCTGGAAGCCTGGCTACCATCCATTTTTGCTTATTTCTCCTTTCCCAAGTTTATTTATACAGCTGTCCTAGCTACTACCAGGTATCCAATACCTGTCAATAAGTTGTTTGTTTTGCTTTGTTTTGTTTTTTCGAGACAGGGTTTCTCTATGAAGTCCTGGCTGTCCTGGAATTCACTCTGGCCAGTGTGACTCTGGCCGCTCAGACCAGGCTGGCCTCAAACTCAGAAATCTGCCTGCCTCTGCCTCCCAAGTGCTGGGATTAAAGGCGTGCGCCACCACTGCCCGGCAAGTTTTTTACACTCCAATCAACCAGACCTTGTTTCTGCTGTCCTCAACTAAGAATTTCAATACAAAGTACTTTAACCTGTCTAGGTAATTTCAATCTAGAGCTAGAGATGAGGCTCTCTAATTTAAGCTGTTATCCATTCCATCTACCTCAAGTCACCTAGGGGATTTAAGAAGGATAAATCGACTTCATCTTGGGTAATACTTAATGAATCAGACTCTAGACATGTACTACACACATAAATTTTAGCAACCAGAATGAGTCTTTGCAGAGTAAAGTGAAAGATAACAACAAAAAGCCTTTGATAAAGACAATCAAAGGGCTGAAAACTAGGCACAATGGTCTAAAGGTCTATAATCCCAGCACTCAGAACCTGAGGCAAGAGGACTTACTTCAAAACCAGCCTAGGTTATATAACAAGACACCGTTAAAAGTTAAGATCCACAGATGGCAAAAAAGGATTATACATACTATTTGTTAGGCACATTTTTAACTTAGATGACAAAGAGCAAAATAGAATCACTAAAATAATTATTAGACACAACTTACCTTTCCTCCTGCCTGACCCCTCACAGCAAAACAAAATAACGTTGATTCTTCTGCATTTCCTTCCATCTTAAATTGTGCAAAACTAGCTGCGTGTCCTTCAATAGGCTGAGAGACTTTCCTATCTACAGAATACAGCTGCATAGCTCCAACCACACGATTTTGCTGCAAAGAATAAAAAATAAATAAAAAACAAAACGCTTTAGAGATCCAATGACCCAGCAGATCTCAAATTCAATTAGTGAAACAGTTAATAGTTTGCCGTTTTCAGCAGTATTTGTCTCTTATTGTAGATTTGATACTTCTGAACTTCAAAAGTTTAACTCCAAAATTATCTTATTAAAGTTTAATGTAAATAAAACATGTCTCATCCTGTCATCTCTTTACCCATCTTACTACAATACAGATTCACTCTGCAGCACACTGACTCCAAAATAAATTCTAAATTACTCAATCTTTCCTTAATCTGCAAAAATGAAAACCAACTGATAAGAGTACTCAAAATTCATGTCAGGTTAAAAGTATAAGCCAGCAATCATTATTTTTAAAAAGAAAGTCTTTCAAAATAAGTCAAATTCAGTTAAGATTTGGTGTAAAGACCTAACTGAAGTGATGTTGAACAAAACAGTGCCTTAGACCACTTCTTCATCAAAAACTAACAAGTGTTACCTGTGCAGATATGCCAGTCAGAAGCAACCACTTCTGCTTTGCATCTGTACGGTAATTGATGATCTGGCATCCTGCGAGGCTAGAATGACGATCAAACATTTTCACTGGCTGAGACTCTCCTTCCATACTCCAGTGATAAACTGCATTATCCGTAACAAGAGCAACCGTATTCAAAGAGATCCATTTCCAGAAGGTGACATCATCAGTCATGGTATGGGCCTTCATTTTACTTTTCATTTCAATGTTAAATATCTGGAGAGTTTTTCCAGCTGAATACAGAATTAAAGAATAATGAAAAATTAGTTAATACCTAGCTAGACTAGCCCTTAAGTTCCAAATAATGTGGTTTTATCCCGGGACTAATAACTATAGGAGTCACATTGCTAGAACTACAGCCATTGAGGAGATTAACAGCTAAGGACCAAGCAAACCACTGTACACCTACACCGTTAAGCAAAACTCTTTATTATCTCTAATGAACACATCGGCAATACTATAAACATATGACTTCTATAGGATTCTACATCCAAAGACTAAGGAATAGCTTTCTTACTGATAAAAAACAAAGCTGTAACTTTCATTGCATACTTAGCTCACACATAAACTAAGGTAGCTGTAGATACAAAAGACAAAGCCAACCTAATAGAAACAAACACAAGGAGGAAATAATCCACTTTTTAAAATGCAGTCATCTCTCACCCAACTCAATTTTGTGGAAACTGCGTTTTGAAAAGAAGCTGTACTTCACCTCTGCTGGGTCACCACAGTGCATGCTACATTTAACTGCTCTACGGTACAAGGGGAAGAGAAGTGCTGGAAAACGGAGAGGAGACAGGGAGGAGGCGGTCTCAATGCTGTTGAGGGAGGGCAAAGTACAAGCCTCATCCAGTTAAGACAGCGTTTAGTAACAGGAGGGTGAAACTTGCATTTAAGGTTAAAAGTCCAGAGTCAGATGCAAGGGCTTACACTTGTCCTTTGAAATTTATCACAGTCGGAAAAGTGATTTCACTGAAATCAACAGCAGTCACACAGCTATGACTAGGCTATGAAGATAATCCTCAGAGACTGAGGACAACTCCGTTCTTGAGCCACAGACAATCTGGCTCCTAAAGGACAAAAGCTGTCAGGGTGGGAGGGTGACAGGGGAGGTGAGACAGACAAAGCCTGAGAGCTTTGTACCACAACCCATCTTACTGCATAACAAAGCCTTCTTCTGTAAGACAGAGTGTTCGACTCCCATCACACGATTTATAAACCACAACCAGACTGGAGAAATTGTGAAAGCTATAGTCCTGTTTATAAAAAGAAGGCATGAAGCTTAAACTGGCTTCAGAAGAAAGCAGAATTTTTTAAGAATTTGCTTTTCTCTACGGCATCCACCAACCTCTAAGTAACTAGACTTTTATTCTGTTTTACATGAAAGGGGCTGGACTATGCGTAAGTGTCTCGGGGAAGGGAACAAGAGATAACAGCTATGAAGGAGACAGACACAAAGTATACACACTATTTTGCAAAGCTATAACATTTTTTCAATTATTCTTTTTATAGAACAGGACAATGACTAACACAATCTAATTTAAGGTAACTCACCATCTGCACACATAAGAAAGCATTAAGAAATGTGATAAGATAACAGTAACATTAAAAATAGAAAGAACGTGGCAAAATTTAACTGATGGCCTTTAAAAAGAGAAGTGTGATGTATGCAAATCACTCAAATTCAAATTATTCAAGGAGGTTGATGGACATTTTAATACTTTAAAACATAATGTACTTTTAGGTAAAAGCAAAATGTATACTATCCCAAAATATCTGGTCATAGGTAAAAGGTGGAATATCCTTCCTGAAAATGAGATCAATTTTGCCCAACACAAATTCTGATGTGATGTTGACTATGTTATTCTTGGCTCCCAACCTGCCAGTAAGATACTCCATAATGTTCCAAAACCTGTACCATGAAACCAGAGTTCAAGCTTCTAATCTTTGACTTTCACATTAGTGCTGCTCAAGAATAAACTCTATGCAAAGACCCCAACTCTGCGTCTGTGGAGTGTGTGACGGGGAAAGGCCGTTGCTGCCAAGCTGGCCCCGTGTGGTGGGAGGCGAGTAGGCTTCCCCAAGCTCTCCTCTGACCTTCACATGTACACCCACACACATAAATACACAAAACAAACAAATAAAATGTTCTAAAAAGAATTCTAAAAATATCCTCAAAGCCAAAAAAAAAAAACTCTCAATACTTCTAGACCCAAACATTTCTAATAATATATTTTTAAAAAGTGAATGGGCTGGGCGTGGTGGTATGTGCCTCTGGTCCCGGCACTAGGGAGTCAGAGGCAGGTGAAGCTTTGTGAATTTGAAGCTACCCTGCTCTAATAGCAAGATCAGGACAGCAAGGGCTACAAAATAGAGAGACTCTATTTCACCAAGACAAAACTATAACACCAAAATAAGGCCCCCAGTGTAAATGATGTGAAGAAAAGACAGGTTAAAAAGTTCAGCACCTCTAAGAACTCATCCACACTTTTATAAATTACCAGGAAACTGAATTCTCTTTCTTATTATGAAGAAAAACAAGGCTGAGATTAGCTCGGTATTAACCATCTGTGCACCTGCCTAGGTGTGTGCAGCATTGGATCCAATCCCTAATTAAAGCACAAAGGAAAAGATGCAGCTTTAAATGCCATTTCAAAGGTCTAGCAGTTTTGCACCTAGACTTCTTAGTAACTTCTAGTCTTCTACTATACCTTCATTCTAAATTTCAAAGGAAAAGAAAATAGGTTCTCAGATTAAATGAGATTGTTTAACTCTATTTAGATTGGTCCGCAGCATTGCTCCTTATAGAAACAATTTAGTTTGGCTGGGCCTGGCTGCCCAAACCTATGATCTCAGCTACTCAAATTCTCTTAGACAAGAGAATTCCAGGTTCAAATTCCAGCCTGGGCAACGAAGCAAGACTCAACTAAAATAATAATAATAATAATAATAATAATAATAATAATAATAATAATAATAAATGTTAAAAACAGTGTGCTTGATATTCATTCAGTCTCATTCTCCCCCAACTCTCTCTAACCAGTTTAAATTCAAGCCATTTTTAGCATCTGATGATCTAAGTGAAAAGAAGCCTAAACTATAAAAAAGGCACAGAATAGAGAATCTGATTGTTACAATAACCTCTGAAATGTTTAGGTCCTAATATTGTGACTTATTACAGAATATTAATTTCATTCCCCCATACAGAAATGCTTTTAGCCTTTTATCTATCAGATATAAAACTTAAATGTGTGTACCCTGAAACTTAAAACTATTTCAAGTACACCTATTCTACAACATTTCAGAGAAACATTCCATGTTAAAATTATGAACACTAACTCAAGTTCAGGATTAATCTCAACTTTACAGATCTAATTAAATTTATTCAACGTATAAAAGAAAAAGTACAAATCAATAATTTTATTTGCATACAAGAAAAACACCCACAACCCTTTATACCTTTCAGTGCGATCACTTTGCTGGCAGGGTTCATGATGGCGCTGTCTGCAGAGATTGGTCTTCGAATTGGATTACTCGGGTCATTCATATCAATGATCACCACCTGAGCCTGCTCTCCCACTTTCTCTCTAATGCAGATGAATTTGTCTGACTCCATAGTCAGGGTACTGAAGCCAATGTTTGCTGGGTTGATACCCAGGTTCTGGAGCTGGGAAAAAATATAGACCATGTTACCAAACCTGTAAGTAAAATTTGACATTTATATATTATCATTATAAATGCTAATTTAACTATCAATGCAAGACCAATAGTGACAATAATGAAAAAGTAATAGATCTTTATCTTCTAAAAAAACATTCAATTGCTGTAGTATAACTTACAGCCTCAGAGGTCAGAGACGAAGGTAAAGAACAGCGCAGCTTGCGAGGGCTAGCGTCTATGGGTCAAGAGATTTATAATCACTGTGTTTCTTAGTGACTTTTAAGATCTTTGAACTGTTGAACTTACTCACTCTTACCCTCACTAACATTTAACACAATTATTTATCCACTGATTAGGCTCCAGAGATCTGTAGTTTAAGTTAAAGTAATATTTTAAAAAGGAGTAAAAGATTTAAAAGGTCAGAATTCTTGAAGAAACAGACTACTAGCCTGAGCAGACAAAGTTCCACACCTGTGCATCATCAAAACACGCTAGATCTACTGGAGGGGCTCTGTCAGATGCCTCCACCGCTAGGCAGGATCTTCGAGGAACCAGTCTAGAGAATTCTCTCCAGAAGCATGTGCTAATACACAGGGGTATACAAATGTCTTAAGGGAGCTAAAGATACTTTAAAAATACCATTGAGAGTATAGACTAGGAAAGGTTTGACCAGGGAATAAAGATTATACAGAGACACAAGAAAGAATTGCTTGCTTGAGAATAGGCTGAAGAAATGGCTCAGCTGTTAAGAGTACAGTCTACTCTTCCAGAGGTCCTAAGTTCAATTCCCAGCAACCACATAGTGGCTCAACCATCTATGATGGTAACTGATGCCCTCTTCCCCTCTTCTGGCATATAGGTGTACATGCAGATAGGGCACTCTAATATAAATAAATAAATCTTTTAAAGAATCCAGAACTTACAATAGAGGTAGAAAACGCTATTAAGAATTTTAATACCCAGATGTGGTAGCACATGCCTTTAATCAAAGCAGAAGCAGATCTGAGTCTGAGGCTAGCCTAATCTACAGAGAGTTCAGGACAGCTGGGGTTACACAAAGAAACTGTCTCTAACAACCGGGGGGGGGGGGGCAGACACTTTTGCTCTCTATAGTAGCAGATGCTACAGTATTTGCTCAATAAGCTGGCTCTACAGAGGGTATAAATTGTAAATCTTTGAAAACCAAAAAGTGTGTGAGCAACAGAAGTCACCTGTTAGTAGAAAGATCTCTATTAGAATGGGTCACTAATTCTCTGGGTGATTAAACCCTTCAAAAAAAAAAAAAAAGAGCCTGCCTGAAGGGCTGGCTCTATTGGCCAGCCAAAGCAGTCCCCATCCTGTCCTCTCCCTCCATGGTAGTAAATTCTCATATTGTAAACTGAGAAAAAGCCCTTGTCCCCCAGCTATGCATCCCCTTCACTGTGCTGGTTGAGCAATGTCAGCTGCAGCTTACGGAATTCTTTAGTCAAACTCTTTGGCTACAAACAGGCCAAGATATGAATAAGTTCCAGAATGAGACTAAGATTCTTTTACTTTCACTTCCCTTTAATCTCTCAAGTACTATAGTATAACCAGTAATAAAATGTAGTTCTAACTCAGACCCAGCACCCAGGGCAAACAGCCAAGCAGCTATCTAAGCATTAATACACACACAGCACTAAAGTAGAACTTTAACCAGCTTTACAAGCTCAAGATCTACTGCAATGCCAGGCAAATACACAAACTATAAAGCCAGTAACTTACAACAAATGTGCTCAGAGTAAAACACAGGAACTGATTCTTACTTCTTAACTTTAGGACTGAAGAAGATGAATGGAAGTTGTCCCCAAATGTATGAATGGAATATGAGTGGGATTCAGAGGGGTCTTTTCCTTAGATAAACTAAGTAAAACCAAGTTATCCATCTAGTTTCTGAGGAGAAATACATATCTGGTTTTAGACTCTCGAAGGATTCATGCAGATCATTTCCTTCTCAGTAGTTGGTTTTAAAAGAATTAAGTTGCTTACAATCTATATAATCCTACACTATATTCCTTTCTTACGAGACAGACCCTACCAAGATAATTAGGCATTCAAACCTTTTGTTTTCCTATCAAGAATGTACTAGCACTATTCAAGATATTCCATGTGAAACAGACATATACTTTATTTAAAGGTGAAAAAAAAATTAGGGCTATTATGTGGTAGTGTATGCCTTAAATCCCAGCGCTTGGGAGGTAGAGGCAAGCAGATCTCTGAGTTCCAGGCCAGCTTGATCAAGTAAAATAACTCAGAAAAAGTACAGAATAGAATAGAAAGAGAAAAGAGGGGGAAAAAAAGAGGAACAGATGGAAAGGGAAGGAAGAAGGCAGAAAAAAGAACTGTGTAGTCGGGTTGAGACCTACATCACCGAGGGAGAGGAGTTTGGCATAGAATATTCAGAGATTAGTCAAGATAATAAGGGGTTTAGTCTAGTCTCATGGGGCACAGGTAAGGGCATTTTTGTAAAAAAAAAAAAAAAAAAGAAAGAAAGGAAGAAAGAAGGAAGGAAAGGAAGAAAGAAAGGACAAAAGAAAGAAAGAAAGAAAGAAAGAAAGAAAGAAAGAAAGAAAGAAAGAAAGAAAGAAAGAAAGAAAGAAAGAAAGAAAGAAAGAATACTGGTAATGGGAAATCCATTATAAGCTGAAGAATGAATCACACACACAACTAAATGTTTTTTAAGGGTAAAGGTGAAAGGACTTGAAAATACTCAAAGTAGCTGGGTTTGGTAGCTTCTACCTGTAATGCTACTTACTTAGGAGCTAAAGCAGAAGGATCCTAGGTATAAGGCCAACCTAGGCTATATCACAAGACTCTTAACTCAGGAAGAAAAAAAAGAGACAAAGAGCAAGAACAAGAGAGCAAGAATGAGAGTGCGTGTGTGCGTGCGTGCATGCATGCATGCATGCATGCATGCATGTAGCAAGTAAACTAAATTGAAACTAAAATGATTAAATATATTTTAAAACGGGCTGGAGAGATGGCTCACCGGTTAAGAGCACCGACTGCTCTTCTAGAGGTCCTGAGTTCAAGTCTCAGTGACCACATGGTGGCTCACAATCATCTGTAATGAGATCCAATGCCCTTTTCTGGTGTGTCTGAGGACAGCTAAAGTGTACTCATATAAATAATTAAATAAATGAATAAAATCGTTTAAAAACTTAAACGATGACTATTTTGTACAACTAATTAAGAAACTGCTCTTTCCTAGATGTTAGCAAAGGATGAGGACCTCAAGGATCCTATTAGTTAACAGAAAAGAACTTGCCTCCACCTCCATAAAGAATGGCAAGTTCTTTTCCCTTCCTGGTATTACTTGAGGCAAATGCCAAGGTTACTCACCAATTCTGCTCCTATTTTCCTGTAATATAGATAGCAGAAAAATATCCTAACAGTAGTGAACAGGGTCAGCCACCATTACCTCTACTTCTGGCTTAGACACACCAGTAGAGTAAGAACACATAAAAGGTTCCCATACTAGATAGCTATGTTTAATAATTTATGTACGGATCAAATCTTTTAAAACGTAGCAATACTTTTAAAGTTTTTATTTTCTAACAACCAGAAAATATTAAGTCAACTATAAAGGTGTGATGCTATATAATCTATGCCAGAGAAAGTGATGCATTAAGAAGGCGTTAAGTCTACAACTTACATCAACTTTTTCAGGAGACACACAGCAATACCCAACTATAGTCAGATTCAGTAGTCTTGACAAAATATTGCTGTTAAGGCTAAAGATATCCTTATTTTGAGATATGCTTATCTGCTGGTTAGTTTTTGCTGTCAACCTGACACAAGGTCACCTGAAAGTAAGGAATCTCTCTGAGGAATTATCTAGTGCAGGTGGGCCTGTGGGGGAAGTCATCTGAACTGTTAACTGCCCCTGTGGGTGGCATATTCCCTAAGCATGCCACCCGGAACTGCTTTTAGAAGAGCAGAACCAAGTATGCAGTCCTTTCTCAGTGACTGTGGGAGGGATGTGAACAGCAGAAACAAAACTTAGGGAAGCTTGGACATTTCAATAATAAAGTTGATTTTTTAACTTCAAAGAGCTTTTATTTAACTGTTCTAAGAATCTAGAGAAAAATGAATTTGGATTCACATGCATACAATAAACATTCAAATGGCAAAAAAGGGTTCAGTACATTCCTATGAAGCCACTCACCTCATCGGTCTCTCACTCAAGCAATTAGAAATATTTTTCCATAATACAATTAAGCATATAATTCCATTCTCAATTTTTTTCATATAAATTAATAGGATAATGAACAAAAGCATACTGATTATCAAATGCTTCTAAGAAAGACATGGTCTCTGTAACCTATAATTTGATTCCAGGCTAGGTTTGTTTGCCAAGTGGCATTACTTTAGGACCTAAACTTGAACTTGCCTTATACCATAAACAGACTTACTGGTAATCAAACAACTCAAAATGTCCAAGTACCCTGGAATTACCCAGTTATAAACAATTTGCAAACCTTTTTCTTACATATGAGCCAGGAGTGGTATAGCGCACAGCTTTTATCCCAATGCTTGGGAGGCAAATGCAGGCGGATCTCTGTGAGTTCAAGGCTAACCTGGTCTACAGGGCAAGTTCCAACACAGCCAGGGATAGAGAGAGCAATTTTCTTGAAAAACCAAAAGGAAAATACTTTGCTTTATGATCTCTTGATTTCAATTTGGATCAAATTGGAGATTGAAGGCACTCTCGTCTAAGATTCTATAGATGTGCAACATAGTATTTCAACTTTTCTACACTCTAAATTACAGTAAATTTTAAATTTTGATTATAAAGTTCCAAGTAGCATCTAAAATTAATTGCTTTTCTGGATTCCTCATAAAGAGACCAAATGTCTGGATATAGCCCTAGTTTTTCCACTAAAGTAAATAAAAGTTCCACTAAAGTGCATCTGTGTATTGTTCGTTCCTCTCAAAACATTTGGAATGACAGTACCTATTCTCAGAGCTGTGAGGATTTAATGTGAAACACTAAAGACAATGCCTGACACCATCAGGTCTCCATAGACACTATCAGTAACTAACTACACACAGCAGAGCTGTGGGCTCAGCTCAAGTCAACTGTCTTTCACTGCATTTCATTATCTGCCTCATTCAGCTGTCCACAGATCGTGGGTGTGAATTTCATTTCACTACACTGATAACAGTTAGTAGGCTCTCAGAAACTTACCTAAGACACTGAAATTCTTTCTCTCTCTCACTCATTTGTTTTTTAAGACAACCTTGCTATGTAGGCCCAGGAGCCCTACAACACACTATCTACTCCACATTAGCCTTGAACGGACAGTGGGGAACAGGGACACTTCTACCTCAGGGCAGACTTCAAGGATGTGCTACCAAGTCTTTTATTTTTTATTTATTTATTTATTTATTTATTTATTGAGAAAGAAACTATACTTAAGGCTTGTAATTCTGCTCTTTATTTTGCTAATTAAATTTCAAAGAAAAGAATCTACAAAGCCATGCCATGCATGTATTCCAGAAAAGTAACCCTATTTAACTTTTTACTAGTATACAGAACAGCAGACTACTAAAGTCTTCTATCATAACTGATGTCTCCAACATCTGTGATGAAAAAAGAATCTGGTAAGGCTAATGTCATTCAAGTAGACAATTCTAATAAATTCCATAATTTGATAAAGTTCAAGTGGCATCAAAAATTAATTACCAGATTCTTCCTAAAGAGTCCAAATGTCTGGATGTGGCCCTAGCTTTTTCCACCAAAATTAACCATAAACAAGTTAATACCTGTGTATTGCTTCATCTTAAACATTTGGAATGACACCACCTACTTACTCTTAGAATTGTAAAGGACTTAATATGAAATGCTAAAACTAACATGAGGTTGGTTTCAAAAGCTGCTTTTGTCCTAAATCACAGAGGAAAAGGAAATCTGTGATGCAGAAAACTCAGCTACGACTTTCATCAAGACACGACATGAGTCTAACTGACAACTGCTTTCTATCACTTTAAAGATACCCTGTCCAAATTAGATAACCCAAACAATGACTACAACCTATCTGATGACCCTATTTGACAAAATTATACATAACTGTACCTTTCCAAAAATGCCTTGAATACAACACAGTCTAGATTTTAAAAACTCAACCTGTTGTTTGAATTATCTTTTGATACAATCAACATCATTTGCAGTAACTGGCTAACCCTGAGCAAGACCTGAGACAACCACGTTAAGTCACGACTTTCTAGTAACTATAGCTTAGTTTTCAAAGATGTAATTGTATATTCGTTTTAAGAAACACATACTACAGGATATATTGAGAAGTAAGTATCACATCTGCCAATCACTGTTAAGTAGTTTAGAAGTACACTTAATCAGAAAGAATACAAGTTAAATGAAATAGTTATCAGGCTGGTGAGGAAGAGGTCCATGTTTGTGACTGCAGACCCCAGGAGGCTAAGGCAGGAGGACTGCAAGCTTCCAGCCAGCTTAAGTCTCCAACGCCCCCCCCCCTCCCCACAGAAGCTAACATTTGATGCACATGGATAAAACCTGGACCTGGAAATCCTGTTCTAAATCAAAATTCATGCAAAAATGTTTTTAAAACCTTAGACAAACTGAAAGCAACACAAAGATGTGGCTGAGTTGGAGATTTAAACAAACCAAATACCAGGTGGTGACAGACATTTGGACTGTTTTGCAGATATTCAGTTGTTAATTATTAGCAGCTAATAAAAATATAATTATAAAATGTTCTTATTTCCTAAAGATATATGCTCAAGTATTTAGAGGTAAAATACCTTAGAAAATTGAATCCCTGTAAAATTTTTAAGCAAAATTTAAAAAGTAAACAGGGCAAAATGCTATACAAATCTATCTAGATGGTGTGCTGGAAATGTAGCTCAGCTGGTGGAGCACCTGCCCATCAGAGAGTTGAGGCAATCAATCAGGCCCCATGGAGCTGGAGTACATGAGGTTGTGAAGCACCCAACATGGTGCCTCATAAATCAAATTCAAGCCTTCTGCAAGAGCAGTATATACTCTTAACAGCTTAGCCATCCCTCCAGCCCTTAGGGTTTTTGTTGTTGTTGTTGTTGTTGTTGTTATTGTTGTTGTTTTTATTGAAAGGGGGGCTGGTGCTTGGCATAGTGACGCAGGTTTGAGCCCCTGCACTCGGGGGCACAGGCAGGCAGGCCTCAGCGATTCTGACACCAGCCAGAGTGAAATCCTTTCTTAATTAAAAAAAACTAATGACTTAACACACACCAGGCATTTAAGACCACACGGAGACAACTGTATTTTAGGGAGTTCTGTCCTTCCAGTTACCAAGCTCTAGAACGACTGCTTATTACAGACTTCTGAAACAGACTGGTGTGAATGCCATTCTATCAATTCCCAAGTAAGCTTTGCCCAGACAATTGCTTTGTTCTTTTTGTGAAAAGAACAGGTAAACCTTGATAAGTCAAGAAACCAGGAAACTCTGAGGTATGTCAACATCACAATATGTAGTGACCAAACCATGACAACACTGTTAAAGGACTGCATGAACCATAAATGCATGCAGCCTAGTAATACACACGCAGAATCAAATACCAGCAGGAAGGCACACAACCAAATAAAACCACACTCCTGGCAAGTAGTAAGACAGTTCCCCCCACTAATACAACACCTCAATCTCTGCCACCACTTGCAACTGTATTTGTGCCTACTAAATAATAGGTTTGCTCTGCCTCATCCAACCAGCAGTTCTCACATCAGATGAGCCAGGAAGAAATGAATCACAAATCATCTTCTCTATAAGCACACCCAAGAAGGATGTGTCCCACTAAATGTCTGGTAAACTTGGAGCACAGCTCTTTAGCAGCTACATCAGCTGAAAAACTGAAATACATTAAAGCTTGTGTTTCTGACAGCATTACCTAAGACTCACTCACACACGTTTCACAATTAGAGCTTGGCACAACACTTTCCAGATCCTTGTTTCATCTGAACAGTGACAGCGTCAGCAAGTATGTTATGAGCTACTGCATTTCAGACAAAGCTATTTTCTCAATGCTCTATGTACGCTTCTGTTAATTCTTGTAGCATGGAAGGACTTACTAAATAGGAGTCACCAATTTAAAAAGTCAACAGTTTTATATACTTATAGTTATTCTATAGACATTCATTTCAAGATTTAGTTAACTTCCTACATAGCCTAAGTATTTCATTCAGCCTAATTTCTTCTGTATACTCAAAACAGCTTCTGTCTTCCACTGGTACTAAACACATTGAAAAAAATGCTGAGCTGTCACTTCACTGAGACCTTCCTGAAAACTAGAAAGAAGGATGTCAAAAACTGCAGTTGCTGTAGTTTTCAGGAAATAAAGAAAAATGCTGAGATTGCAGCAATCCTTGGTTTATTCCATCAACAGGATGTCAGCCATTGTTTCTGTTGGCTCCACAAATTTCCAACAACAAATAAAAACACTTTTAATCTTTGCTGATCCCACACTTAAAACGTACATGTTTTGCCAGGAAGTAGTAGTGCACACCTTTAGACCTAGCACTCAGGAGGCAGAAGCAGGTGATTCTCTGTGAGTCTGACATTCAAGGCCAGCCTACCGAGAGACTTCCAGGACAGCTAAGACTATACAGAGAAACCTTGTTTCAAAAAGTAAAATAAAATAAAATAAAAATACATGTTTGTTTCTCCTGCAGAAGAGTCTTTGAAGGAATCACTATTGGAAGGACTTTTGACTCTCGGTAGTAAATGGAAACTGAGTGCAATACAAGCCAAAAAACACAGCCAGAGACAAGGACTTGAAACAAGATGATTAGTTGGATTGTACCAAAGTCTCCTAAAGATCTAAAGAATTTTTCCTACTTATAACCTACTATTTACTGGGAATTAAAAAAGAAGAACATTTCTAAATGTATTCATTTAAAAATCCAATCATCAGATAAAATATTTGATCAATTTTCACCAAGCTCAAGAGAATATAGAAGTTTTATGCCCAAAATCTTGAAAATAGAAATGGCATTCCAAGATTAGGCCCTTTCTTATATAAATGCCATTGTGCAGGCAAAGAACATAACAATGAAAGGAGAGGGGGCTTATTTCAAGAGCTCAAGAATGTACAGACCTTCAAATGTAGAAACAGCAAAGGCAAGCACAAGGCTCTGGATTTAGTCCTCAGGACGGCACAAAAGCAACAACAAAATCATCACCTCCATAGCTGTTAGGTACGAAACAGCTGGGCAGACACCAGAGTTTCCTGGTATGACTATCTAAAACCACTTTTCTAGGTCCTAACTCCCTGACACAGACTGTTCAGCTACTCAGGTCCCATTCAGGCCAACCCAGCAGGCCCACTGCTGCACATACTCATGTGAATTTTCTACTATATGCTAACAGACTTGTTAGGAAATTAGACATAATACTGTACTGCTCATTTTCTGCTTGGATTACTTATTTATAGCATGACCAACTTACAGTTTACCAGGTGATATAAATTACAAAACCAGAATCATTTTATTTTACAGATTAGTTACTGAAATATTTTCTTGTAAACTTAAGTGCCACAAATTTCAGGTTCACATGAATGAATGAAATTGCATTCAACATGAAGAGTTTCTGACTGTGTCAAAATCATTTAATATTAACATTTCAGGAAGTTCAAACAATATTGCAATTATTAGTTGGTTTGTCTTTAACACCAACTAAGCACCTACTATTTGGCAACTTGATTGTTTTTTGAGAAAGGATCTCAAATCTATAGTCCAGGCTGGTCCACAATGTGAGACTCTTCTGCCTCCCAAGTGCTGGAATTACAAGCATGTTTCCCCATAGCCATCTTCAATCCAGTATTTTAAGTACAATTTTTGTATCAAACTTTTACTGTATTAAATTCTAACTTTATCACAATTATTACTGAGGAAATTGAGGGGGAAGCAGATTTTAGGCTTTTAGGGACTTGTATTCAAATTGTAGATCACCTTTTCCAAAAAGGGAAAAAAATCCATCTCAGTAATATACAACCACTAAACAGGTCAGTGCTTGGGAGGCAGAGACCTGTGGATCTTTTTGAGTTTAAGGCTAACATGGTCTACACAGCAAGTTTCAGGCCAATTAGGATTATACAGTGGGACCCTGTCTTAAAAAAAAAAAAAAAAAAAGAAATATCTTGCTTTTGTTTGGGCAAGGAGAAGGAATATCTTTAATGTTTATAGTAAGTTGTAGTTTATCATACTAATCTTGTTTCCTTCATATAAGCAGTTTGTTTCCAGTATCTAAAAATAACTTTTATTCAATTTATTTTGGTCTCTTTAATTCCTAAATATGTAACCTGTTCTTGGCCAGGCATGGTGGTACATGCCTGTAATCTTAGGACTCAAGAAGCTAACACAGGAAGATGCCAAGTTAGCTCTAGGCTGGGCTACACAGCAAAATCCTCCCCTCCACCTGCCCATTAACACAGCAGAAACAAGACAAAACATAATGTGTGATTCCATTTATGTAAAATAGCCACAAAATTAAGTCCTTAGAGGCAGAAAGCAGATTACTAGTTGCCAAGAGAAGAAATGAGAGGAAGATTGCTCAACAGGCTTAGGCATTGAAAATGTTTGAAAATAAATACATCTAACTGATGTCACATTTAAACACTAAGTCGTTCAATTATTTATTTGGAAATGAGGTCTTCTTGTAAAGTCTTGTCTGACCTCATACTCCAATCCTCCTGCCTCAACCTCTCCAGAGCTGAGCAGACGGTGAGGGATGGGTTTCCAAGAGTTGCCACAATGCAGCACAGCATGCTGTTCACATTCATGTTCATGAAAATGGATAATTTAGGTTTTGTGAATTTTACATAAAAAAGAAAAAGGCTTGTAAAGGCTAGGGTGTTAGCTGAGGAATAAGAGCTTACACTTAACTGGGGCAAGGCCCTCTGGGTTTTATTGCCAGCAAGTGAGCACATATACTCACATTCACATGCAAAAGCTTTTAGCTCTTTTGAAAGTATAAACTTTAGAAGACTCAGTAGCCTCAATAAGTAACTCAGTCATTTGCCTTTCTTTATATATAGGGAAAGTAAACCTGTGTGGAGAGATGGTGCAGGGGTTGAGCACTTCCTGCTCCTCCAGAGGACCAGAGTTAATAACGAGTCTTTCCTGGAGGATATTTTATGGTTAAAAAGCAAACAAGCACAAAACCATCTTGTCCACAGTTCAATACACCCAAAATCAGACTACTGCAGAATGGGGAAGATATGAGTTTCATAAACCATGGACCTCTTACAGGTTTCTTTTCACCTGATTAACCATCCTCAAATAATTAAGGTCCACTCAGAGTTATCTAAGTCTACACATTTATAAATTCTACAAGCTAAGCATATGTAGTTTCATTTCAGATGAGCCAGCTAATTGGAAATAAATGAAAGCAACTGTTAACCAAATCCTACTTCTCAGCTACTAGGATTCAGTTTCAGTAGTTTAAGACCATCAAAACACCATCTTCTCTAAGACCCCTTGGTGTGCATCACTAGAGGGTGCTTCCCTTCCCTACTCCAGAAATAGCATAGATATAGAAAGTGAGAAATGGGAAACAGTCTGGCAGAACTCCAAGAGCTTGGCTTCAATGATGGGCAGATTGTAGTTTTCTCCTTCAACATGCTGTGCATGTGTGCTTTGAGTAGATAAAATGACAACTCTCCAAGGCAGTTGGGAAGAATTAATATTTACATGTATAGAAAGGCTAATAAGTATTATGCCATAAACATAACCGACACTATAGTCTAACTTCACAGTTGCCAGGAAGTATATACTAAATGAGGAAGTTGAGACAAGCTAAAATCCTGACATGATCAAATAAAACCCAGGCTGGCATTTTCCAGAAGTGTACACTGCAGTTTAAATTTCATAGTATGATGAAATTTGGCTGTAATGAGTGTGGTTCCTATTCTTTTCAGAAATAATTGAGGGAAAAAAAGGCTGTTTTACCTAACTTAAATGCAAACAAAAAAAAAAAAAAAAAAAAAAACTATTTACCTATTAAGTCAGAACAGGAACTATTAACACTGCATTTGTACAATCCCAATCCATGACTATACAGTAAAGTACACAACAGTGGCTTCAGAATGGAACACTCTTGTCATTAAAGAATAGGCAATAGGAAAGTCCCTAAGCTTCTACTTTATGAAAGGAATACAGATAATCCTGGTCACAAATTAACTTGATCCTAATCTTTCTTGGACATTTTATTGCTGAGAACTTGGAGAAAACCCCCTTTAAAAGTATCTAAATAATTAAGGCAAAGAGAAAAAAACAAATGTTGGCTCATATAAAAACTATTATGCCAGACAAGATGGCATGTGCCTGTAATTCCAGCCCTTGGGAAGCTAAGGCAGGAGGATGAAGAATTCAAGGGCACTTAGTCTACAAACACAGCAAGACCCTGTCTCCAAAACAAAACCACTCAAAGTAAAACTGCTGGGGCTAGAGAAATGGCTCAGCAGTTAAGAACACTAGCTACTCTTCTAGATGACCTGGGTTCCATTCCCAGCATCCATATGGTGACTTCCAATTGTCTGTAACTCCAGATCCAGAGGATCAGATGCCCTCTTCTGGCCTCTGTGGGCACTGCATACATTTGGTGCACACACCTACATACAAAAACACTCAAATACATAAAAAAAGAAATAAAAAGACTAAATGTATGTATTAAAGAACACCTCAGTATAGAACAAACAATAATGATAAATATTTTTATTTATTATAATGTATGCACACACAATGTGTGTGTGCATATACATGCATGCCATGCTACATACGTAGAGGTCAAAGGACAACTGTGCATTCATTCAGTGCAGGGGCTCAAGTGCGTTTGTGTCTGCAGAGCAAAGTGCCTTTACCAGCTGAACCATCTCACGGACCTAACTGTAATAAATTTTGCAGCTAAAATTATGTAGACTACCCAGCACTTGGGAGGCAGAGGCAGGCAGATTTCTGAGTTCGAGGCCAGCCTGGTCTACAGAGTGAGTTCCAGGACAGCCAGGGCTACACAGAGAGACCCTGTTTCGGGGGGGAAAAAAAAAATTATGTAGACTATTCACTGAAGAAAGTACTTGTCAAACTGAAAATATAAACATTAAAATCTAATCACGATCTGTGTAGTCCCATAAGTTAACTGCAGTGACAGCTTTCTCATCTATAAAAGAAGGCTAATTTAAACTATCCAGAGGGATGAACATAAAACATTTAACAGGTTTTTAGTACATAATAGTGGCTGTAATAGTCAATAGAGTTGGATTTTGAGGGCAATTAAGTTTTGACAGTTCTTTCTTTCAGAGCAGGAAAAAAAAATACTTCACATAACACCAAAGAAACTCAGAGCCCACATCTGACAGGTGTACTTTGCATTAATACATTTAAATCCAAGCTTTTGGCCATCCCTTCAAGTTGATGAGTTGATGGAAGACACCTAGAAGTAGGATTGCCACTGGCCTACAGGATAAGCTGATTTCATGTCGTTTTGGCAAGGCATATACATAAAATGAACTCATTCTAGTATAAAGAAACTATCAACTATGAACTTATTTCCCACATCAGTAAGTATATTCACTTCATCATTACCACCTTAAAGAATGTGGAAACAGGAGGATCATGAGCTTGAGACCAGCCTTCTTGACTACACAGCCAAAAGACACCCCATCTTTAAAAAATAAATAACAAGCTGGGCAGTGGTGGGGCACACCTTTAATCCCAGTACTTGGGAGTTCAAAGCCAGCCTGGTCTACAGTACAAGTTCTAGGACAGCCAGGGTTATACAGATAAACTGTGGGGGTAGGAGGGACAGGACAGTAGGGTGTAGTGGGGCACAGGCTACTATCACTCTAGATGCAGGATGACTAGCAAATTCCAGATCAGTATGGTCTACACAATGAGACCGTTTAAAAAAGAAAAAAAAACAAAAACAACTATATTATTCACACCCATGGCCATAAGCAACACTTCACACTGAGCTCTTGAAATACGGTTATGGTGAGTCACTTTACATCACTCCTAATCAAGTAACTGACAGTCGGTAACTAAGTCAAACTATTAGAAAACTCAGAAAGGCTGGGCAAGGTGGTGCACACCTTTGATCCCAATGCAAGGGAAGAAGAGACAGGTGGACCTCTTTGAATTTGAGGCCAGCTTGGTCTACATGAATTCCAGGTCATTTAGGGCTACATAGTTACGACCCTGTCTCAAAAAATAAAAACTAAACCAAGATAAAATAAAACAGAAAAACTTAAGTAAATAATCCAGCCATGCAAATTTGGTTTTCTTACAATAAATCATATAATCTCTAAATACATACCAAGTACTTCCAATGAAGAAAAGGTCTAGATCAAGATGTCTGAATACAAAATGCCCATTTTGAATAAAATTTCAACTCGCTAATTTTATACTGATTACATCTAAAATAGTATGTTGGGTATAATGTATTAAATAAAACATGAACTGCACCTATTTTTTCCTTTTAATTATGCCCATCACACGTTTCTGCTCGTCAGCCCTTGTCTCAGCGAGCCCCAAGACCCCCTTTGTTCACTGTATCACAGCACTAGTCATACTTTAGACAAGAGGAAAATCTCTTCCCTAGGCCAAAGGCCAACAGGAAACAAAGAGTAGGAAATCTGTGTAATTTCTTGCTGTCTCTTTAAAAAAAAAAAAAAAATAAGAATTATTTATTTTATGTATATGAGTACACTGTAGCTGTCTTCAGACACACCAGAAGAGGTCATCGGATCCCATTACAGATGGTTGTGAGCCACTGTGTTTGCTGGGAATTGAACTTAGGACCTCTGGAAGAGCAGTCAGTGCTCTTAACCACTGAACCGTCTCTCCAATCCTCTTGCCCTCTTTTTTTTTTTTTAATTAGATTTATTTATTTTATGTACATGAGCATTTTGCCTGAATATATGTGTGCCATATATGTGTGTGGTGTCCTTGGAGGACTGAAGAGCCCCTGGAACTGGAGTTACAGGAGATTATGAGTTATCTTGTATGTGCTGGGAACCAAACCCAGGTGCTCTGCAGGAGTAACAGTCACTCTTAAGCACAGAGGCACCTCTCTGGTCCCTTGTAGCATCTCTCAAAGGCAACCATTGCAGCAGGGCATGATGACGGCAGGCCTAGAATCCCAGCACTGAGGAGGCTGAGAAGCAAGAGGATTTTGCATCTGAATCTACTCTGGCCAACATTAGCAAGATTCTGTCTTAAAATATGATTTATGGCCAGGTGTGGTGGAATATGCAATAATTCCAGCACTCTGGAGCCAGACGCAAGCAGATCTCAGTTCAAAGCCAGTCTGGTACACATAGTGAGTTTCAGACCAGACAGGGCTACACAGTTAAGACCCTGTCTCAAACACAGAAGAGGGGATCCAAACCCCATTCTGACTCTGGCCCGAGTCCTGCTTTGAGTCTCGCCGTCTTCCACTGTTAATGTGAGACAGGACCCAGCACACAGCAGGGGTCAGTCTGCTCTGCCCTCACTCACTAGGCCTCACTCATTATCACTGTTCCTAAAGACAGAAACCCCAGCTATGATCAGAAACAACTGTTCCAACAGCACATTACTTAAATTTCACTGCACGTTAAAATGAAAACTATAGTTTTACATACCTTAAATTATTCTCCAATCAGGGCACAAGCATTTTCATTAAAATTGGTCAAACTCCTTAAAGCTGAGTAAACTAATCTTTAAGAAAATTGTGGAAAAAAAAAATCTGTCTTCAGTTGAGAAACTATTTCCATGGCAGATTAGAGTCTACTTCCAGGTGGTGCGCTCTTCTAGTCTCCCTAAGCATCTATTACATCCCAGGAAAACACTGCTTTCTCTTTGAAAATCAAAACCTTTGCAAGAATCCTACTATTCAACTCAGCAACACACTGCATGTCTGCATTTATGGATCAAAGTGAGAAGAATAGGGTAGAGAGATTTGTAAATGAAAATTAAAAGTATCCAAGTGCTCAACAAAATGTGCCAATTGCAAAATGCTTAATATGCCAGGAATTGAAAATTGCAGGCAGTGGGGTTTGTCGTTTTGTCCTTTGAGACAGGGTTTTGCTGGCTGGCACTGAACTTTCTGAGTTCTGCAGCCTACAATTTGTTCAGAATCTGCAACTCAACAAAAATTCCTTCATCACATAAAATATTAAAATTATGTGATGTAGTTCCAAGTCTTGATGACAGATCTTCATCTAAATAAATGCACAAAGGGATATGAAAATAAATAGCAATTTATTTGCAACATTCTCATAAAAGTTTAAATTATAGAATTTGCTGTTAACTTTCATAAGTGAACTCTACACTCTCTAGGTCCTCAGTTTCCAGTTCTTCTCCTAAATGTTTTCCAAAGTTGTTTTCTAAGAAGAAAGGCAGAGGCTTGGAAATCAAAGACTTAAGAGGACAACTGAAATAATCCTTACACTGATGTGTTAAAAGAGAGGGGATAAAAATCTGAGATTAAGAGATCCATTATCTTGGAAAGGATTGGTGCTTTGCCCTTTTGGAGCAACTGATCACTATCTACTGGCGTGGAACCCTCCCAGCCAAAGCTTAAAGTGTAACGTGGTCCTCCAAAAATAAACGCCAGAGATCTTCCAGAGTACGTGTAAAGCTATTTTATAAATATTCAAAATATTCAAAATTAGGAAAACAGCTTCAAGTATTTGCAGAAATTGCTACTCACGTGCCACACCTGCATTTAATCTGTTTTTAATTAGCGACAAGTTTGGATTCCAGTCTGTAGAACCATTTAACAATTCTGGTCTCGTGTTTAATAGAAACAAAAAACTATTCCTCAAATCACCAACGATGATCATGTGATCAGCAGCTGTCTTTGCTTCTTTTGTGTATGGTTTATATACATATTTGCAGACAGCTATTTCTGGTGAGCTTCAGTGTGGACAAGTGTTAATCACAAAGATGGAAGAAAAATCAGCAACTCAAATCATGGCCAAATTAATTAAAGCAAGCCAAATTAATTAAAGCTAGATTTCTGTTGTTAGTGTACACAGGCTGCCTCCCTCTTAGCTCGGCCTGAAGAGGTCAGTCCATTGTCCATTAGCATCCAGAACAGTGCCTTCCTAACTCTCTATATTCTTAACAGAGGAAACTCAAACAAGCTTGAATTGAGGACAAAAATTAACTTCTCTGTCAGCATAGTCACTTGACATTTTTCAGACCTTTACAAAATAGAGATCTTATTGCCAACATCAGATGAATTATTTGAAAACTAGTGATGACTGAAGAAAGTGTATTCAACTCATTTTATGGGCAAAGATCTACTATTATTCACGTTTCAAGTCCTAAAGTAAAATAATTTGTTAATGAAAGCAACACGGTAAAGTTTATAAAGAAATATTTAATTATTTTACTTGTAGCTGAATTTTAGTCAACCCTCTTTATTACCAAACATCTTTTATGTATATCAATGGAGAAAGGTAAATCAGATTATCTTTAATGATAAAGCACTCAATAAGTAACCAATATTTGAACTGGATCATTGCACCTTCCCACATGAAATTAGCCTTTCAGAAGATGGAGCTAAAAGCAGATTTCTTTATGGGGATAC
>CM052710.1:32384426-32398834 GCA_028551405.1 Uromys caudimaculatus | reverse complement strand
CCCCCCCCCCCCCCCCCCCCCCCCCCCCCCCCGCCCCAGCCTATTAAAAAGAAGCCAGTTACAGATCAACTTGTCAGGTACTGACTCAGAGCAGGTATGCACTTACAACAAGGCGCTGCTGAATTCCACGCAGTCCTGTGAGACTCACTCCTGCCTTAATCCCACAACTACCTGCTAGATTCCAAAAGGCCATAAATAACCTATAAATAACTCTCCCTACCTACAAGAATCAAAGTGAGCCTTAGAACTACACTAACCCGAAGAAACCAAGAAAGGAAAAATATGCGCGTTCCCCTTGGGACCTTGACCCCAGGCACCCTGAGACTGACACCGCCCCTAGCCGCCCCCTATCTTCTTTCTGTTCCTTCAGTGAGTGTGACCTTCGGTTCCTTACAGATTCAGGGAAGGCAAGATACAAGCCACTGCTACCCTAACCCCAAGGTGCCTTTCTCAGTTGTGAGCTGCAGAGGGAGGATGCAGCTACTCCCCAACCCACCCACCACACAATTCCTGGGTACAGACTCGATGTGGAAACGGGAATAGACCAGGGGAAGGTGACAGCCCTGCATCGCCCGGGGTTAATGAGAATTCTTGCTCCGGGAGAAACGCGCGAGAAGCACCCCCACCTAGCCCCTACCCAAATGAATGAACTGAGTAAAATGGGAAGGAGGGTCTGGTATGCGCAGTTCTTGCAATCCAGGAAGCAGAATAAGAAGAGGCCGTCAGACGTAAGGCCTGGCCTCGCCGCCCTCTGCACTCCGATTCGTCATTTCCATCCTAGTCTCATATCATTTAACCCTTTAAGCTTTTAAGACAGTGTCCTTCCTCCACCTATGCCAAATACCGACATCCCCCACTCCCCTTCTCTCGATCCCCTTCGGGCCGGGCCGCTAGCTTTTTCCTTCCCACTATCCTCGAAAAGTCCCTCAGCAGCCCGGACTCACACGCACCTGGAGATGCTCCTGAAAGCGAATTGGCAGAATCTGGGCCATGGCGCTGTCGGGCAGTATGGTCTCCTCCTGTCACTGGGGCTGCAGGGCAGTGCCTGCCCGGGCTCTCCAAGGGAGAGGAGGAGAAGGGGAAGGGGGGGAGGCTGGGCTCAGAGGGATACTCTCCGGGGACGCAGGGAACTGGCAGGCAGACGAAGAGAGCTTGGGTCGGGGGCGGAGGCTCCAGGGGCCGGGAGAGCCGCAATGGCGGAACCGGGAGCAGCGCAGACTCCGGAAACGGCTGAGCCCTGCGGAAGGATCCCGGAGCAGAACTCCGCCCAGTCGCCTCACCCCGTCCGCCTTATGTAGCCTTCCACGAACGCCGCGCCGCGGTCGGGCGTAGGAATTCAGGGACGCAGTGCGCGGAGCGCTCTTCGCTGATGCGGCAGCGGGGAAACAGAAGAACCGAGGGACTACTTTTTCTAGACTCATCACTTTCCCCAGGCTCCGGTTTCTCCCTCCTCCCCTCCCCCCACCTTTTTTTTTTTTTTTTTTTTTTTTTTTTTTTTAAACATTTTGCCACATCATGCGACTCGGGGCGAACTACGTCATTTCCGTAGGCGCTGTAGGACCCACCCACGCACTTCCAGGTGCACGTGATGCGGGTAGGGAAGGGTCGGTTGACGGCTGCCTGAGTGGAGGGCGAGAGTTAGGGACTGGTTGCTGCTCCTGGGGAGAAGGTGGCGGTTGAGCCCCCTGCCGGCGTGGCGGCCGGGGCGTGAGGACACCGAGTGCCTGAGGAGAAGGCCGCGGCGTGGGCGCCGCGGTGACTAAGGGAAACAGCCCCGCCGCAGCGCTCTTCGGGCGGCTGGCTGCGGCGCGCCTCCCCCGCCCGGTTTCACGCAGTGGGTGGTTGCTGACACCTCAGGGAGGGGGATCGTGCTGTGCTGCAAGCCTTCCTGCCCTGACGCACGCTCTTCTGACGCCAGGAGAGCCGGATGGCTCTTCAGTTCCTCAGATAAACCATCTCAAAGGACAGTGAAGGCCATGTGAGAAGTGTCTCATGCTGGCCCTGGAGAGCGCTTCCGCGGACATTTTGGTGGACTTAGACCAGTCTAGTGTAGAGAGAGATCAGTTTGGCCTTCGAGAATTGGAGTGTTCGGCAACATGAAAACCTTAAAAGATTTAGATCAAAGGATGGCTGGTGACAGAAAGCTCAAGGGCTTTCTTGGAGCGGAGGGATTGACTCTTAGTCATACATGTTAGAGGACCATTGCCTGTAGTAGCAGGGTGGTCAATGTAAGCTCTTCAAAGCCGGAGCACCTTGCCTTCCTACAGCAGTAAGGTCTCTGCAGCATTCAGTAGCGATTAATAGCCGCCCCAGAGCTCTTGCTAAAGCGTAAGATGTAATGTCTCACAATAGCACCAATATAAGGAAGATCTAAAGAATTCAGTTCCACATATTTCATCCTAATTCCCCTGAAAGTTCTTGAGAAAATTACCTTCAATGCCCCTTTCACCTAAAGAACATAAGACACCACTGGGTATACAATAGTTTTGTGTAAGCGGTTTTGCTTAGTGAAATCTGCTTAGTCATTTTAGTTGCTTTTAGTGTTTCCTCCAAATACTGCCTTTCATACCTGGGCTGAGAGAAGAACTAGGCAAGTGAGAAGGCAGGCAGACCCTGTTGTGGCCTGCCACGGTATTTAGGAGGCTTTGTGTTTGCATAATTTCACTTAAGCACTTGAATGTGCTCCGTCCTGCAACGTTTGAAATGATTGTTTTTATACGAGTTTAAAGGCTTTAAGTCCTTGTTTAGAAGGGGACAAATTCTAAATTAAAATTCTAAGGGAGTTATTGTTCTATTACAGAAATGTCAGTAGCTTGAATCGAATTGCATTTTCAATCTCAGAATTTGAGACTGAGCTACATCATGAACAGATCACCACAGTTTAATTTATTGACAAGTGCCTTGTATTTTCATACAGACCCTGTAGTTGTAAGTACATTTCAGATCCCCAGAGCAGTTGATTTTACTTCCTTGGTGTGGAATGCCTAACCAAAAAGTGCACTGAGACTGCTTTGTCATCACACACAGAAATGTCAAGAATGAGTTGTTTTCAGAAATCATTTAGAAAGAAGAAAAGTAGATGGTGATATCCCAAATCATTATGTTTATTAATAGGAATGCTGTCTTGCCTGTCAGATTCTTCTCTCAGCCTAAGTATCGAAGACAGTATTGGAGAAAAACACTAAAAGCAACTAAAATGACTAAGCAGATTTCACCCAGTAAAAGGCACCTTAAACAGTTAATGCACTTTTTTTTTGTTTGTTTTTTCCCAAGAGAAAAATGGTCTAGATGATAATGCTACCCAGTACTGGAGGCATTGTGGTGCTCACCTGTAATCCTCACACTGGAGAGTTCTGAGGCAGGAAGATCTAGAGTTTAAGACAGCCCCACCACATAGCAGGACCTTGTTCCCCCAAACGAAAACAGCCTCCAAACTGGCATGCCTCTTACAGATCAGTAATTTTTTGTAATAAAAGATGTTTATTATGAGATCATGCTATTCAAATTTCCAACAGCACAAAGACAGGAGAAAGGACAGTTCCCTGGCTTAGAAACCCCAAAGGCTGAGGCACTAAGTTTTCTAAGCTATATCTGAAAGGCATGGTGTTAGGCCCTACCTTTATTTTTTATTATTATTATTATTTTTTTTTTTTTTTTGGTTTTTTTTTGGTTTTTTTCAAGACAGGGTTTCTCTGTGTAGCCCTGGCTGTCCTGGAACTCACTCTGTAGACCAGTTTAAAAAGCCATTTTTTTTTTTAAATTAATTTTATTTATATGATGAATACACTGTAGCTGTCATCAGACACACCAGAAGAGGGCATCAGATCCCATGACAGATGGTTGTGAGCCACCCTATGGTTGCTGGGAATTGAACTCAGGACCTCTGGAAGAGCAGTCAGTGCTGTTAACCGCTGAGCCATCTCTCCAGCCCTTTTTTTTATTTTTATTTTATTTTATTTGGTTTTTTGAGACAGGGTTTCTCTGTGTAGCCCTGGCTGTCCTGGAACTCCCTCTGTAGACCAGGCTGGCTTCGAACTCAGAAATCCACCTGCCTCTGCCTCCCAAGTGCTGGGATTAAAGGTGTGCGCCACCACTGCCAGGCTTAGGCCCTACCTTTAAATAGATAGCCTGATAAGCCCTAAAACAAATCCATACTGGAGAGAACCAAATCCCACTAGTTAGTAGTCCTTTTGATCTCTATATGCACTCTGTAGCACACACATGCCTACACACAAACACAAGCACACAAAATGAATATAAAAACTGTAACTCTCATTAAGATCTTTCCTTATAAAACAGCATTTAATTAAGGTTCATTCTTTTTAACGAAATGACTAATCATATATAACATTTTGTTTCCTTTGTTTAGTAATTTGAAGGTAAATTTCCATTCTTTCCAAAGCAAACCCCTCTAAAACCTCTACCTTAACTCTCAACCTCTTACCTTGATCCTTAACTAGATCATGAATTCCCATAATAATCTTATTAAGGGAAACTGAGGGGATTTGATTAGTATCCTCACCACAATTCTGTCAAAGTTGTAATGTCATTCCTTTCTAACAGATCCATGTCCCATAGTTCTCAATCCACAGGTTTCCATGATCTGTGATATTAGGGTTTCAGATCATTACTTTCCTACATATATACTCTATGCACCAAGTAAATCTGTTAGTCACCCTTCTCAAATACCCCAAGGTTTTGAGGGGTGAGGGACAGGATCTGTGTAAACCTGTGTGGCCTGGAACAACAATGTATAAAGCAGGCCACCCTCAAACATAGATCTGCCTGCCTCTGCCTGTCCAGTACTGGCATTAAAGGCAGGTGTCACCACATGTGTAGAGATGTTTCTGTCTGCTTGGATTTGTGCATATGATGCAGAACCATGGATGCTAAGAGCCGAGTTCTGCTTCTCTAGGTGAGCAGCCAGTCCTCCTAGCCACTAAGGCATCTCTTAAGCCCAAAGATGTTTTTTAAATTTTATGTATATGAGTGTCCCTGGAGCTGTTACATGTTGTTCCTAGAACTCACATGTTTACTGGAAATACCTTCTTCAAGGAATGCTTTTCCTTATAATACCGACAGATAAATACATAAAATAAATGTGAAGAAGTACCTGGAACTAGAGATATAACTCAGTTGGTAAAATAATTTCATTTATGAGGCCCTGGGTTCAATCCCCAGCATCACATAAACCCAGGTTTGTTTTTAGGTTTGTAATCCCACCATTTTGGAAAACAGAAGCAGAAGAATCACTTTAGGCCACTCTAGGCTATAAACAAGACAATATTTCAAGATAAACAAAGTTACATCTATAAAGCTGACTCAAGCAAGAATCAACAATTTATATAGATCCTTGTGTTTTGTGATGTGGTATTTTAATGATCCTAAAGTATCTTCCCTTCAAATGACTTTTTAAATTGAAAACACATATTACAGCCAGGCAGTGGTGGCGCACGCCTTTAATCCCAGCACTTGGGAGGCAGAGGCAGGTGGATTTCTGAGTTCCAGGCCAGCCTGGTCTACAGACTTCCAGGACAGCCAGAGCTACACAGAGAAACCCTGTCTCGAAAGAAAAAAAAAAAACAAAAACAAAAAAAAACCCAAAAAAACAAAAACAAAACAAAACAAAAAAACATGTATTACTATATGTGGGTAGTATGATGTGTTTGTGTGGCCTTGTGTGCCAGGGCACAGAGTTGGAGGTCAGAGTACAACCTTGGCAATGGTTGTCTCTTTCAGTTACACTGGCTCAGGGGGAATCAAACTTAGGCTCTACTAGGCTTGTATGGCAAGTTCCTTTACCTGAAGGGGCCATCTTTCCAGCCCCAAAATACTTTGGAATTATAAAAGAAGTAGGTTGAAGAAATTTTCCTTAAAAACCATCTAATAAAGATCAGTATCACTAATGAGGGCAAGTACTTATACTTCCAGCTGTGATAACCTAGGAGAGATTCTGATAACTTATGTAACATTCAAATAAAAATTGTCTAATTGTGGGGTTGGATAGACAGATGTACGAGCATGAGGTCCTGAGTTCAGATCCTGGGCACACTTGTACCAGTAATCGCTGCACTGGGAGGTGGAGACAGGATGATTCCTGGGGATTGCAGGCCAGCCATTCTAGCCAGTTGGTAAGCACTCTAGGTTCGGTGAGATACCTTGTCTCAAAACAATGAGGTGAAAAGTGATGACACCTGACTCTGACCCCTGGCCTACTCATGTGCTGGTGAGCATGCACATGCATAGTCTGAAGAAAGAGGAGAGAAAGCCAAACTAATCCCACATAAAATAAACTACTCAGGACAGCCAGGGCTACAGAGAGAAACTCTGACTGGAAACAACAAAATATTAGGGATATTCCTCCCTTAGAAAGCCTTCCTCTCTCCTGGGAATTCCTCTATAGTCTACTTTCATTCTGCTTAAAAAAGTAAAAGAGATCACTGGAACAACTGACAAAATTTGAATTTGGACTATAGATGTAGAATGTGGTGGTTAATATTTTATGATTTAAAAGAGCTTTGGGACTCTGGAGAGATGGCTCAGCAGGTAAAAGCACTGGTTGTTCTTTCAAAGGACCCTGGTTTAATTGACAGCGCCTGCATGGCTGGAGTTTGAGGGGACCCAGTGCTTGCTTCTGGCCTCCAGGGGCACCAGGCACATGTGTGGTACATAGATGTATATGCAGACAAATTCACACCCATACACATAAGATAAAAAATAAATCGAAACAAAAACATTACAAAGCTTTCCTTTGAAGAATCCACCCACATCTTTATTTCTAAGGATAAAATACACCTGAAAAGAAAAACTGGAAGGCCTAAATGATTTTTTAAAAGACTCACGATACTGCAAACATTAAAAATAATTATCGCGCCGGGCGGTGGTGGCGCACGCCTTTAATCCCAGCACTCGGGAGGCAGAGGCAGGCGGATTTCTGAGTTCGAGGCCAGCCTGGTCTACAGAGTGAGTTCCAGGACAGCCAGGGCTACACAGAGAAACCCTGTCTCGAAAAAACAAAAAAACAAAAAACAAATAAAAATAATTATCGCTACTTACCTTCAAGGAAAGGAAGAAGATTTGGGCTATCACCAATTTTTCAGAAAGGTTTCAAGTGTCTAACTACTGAACTTAAAACCTTTTAGATACCAAAGGATAGAATTACCTATCAAAATAAGTTAAGCTTAATTTTTATACTAAAGATATAAAACCCTGCCAAGTGTAGTGGCACAAGTATATAAAGTCCACTTGAGAAGCAGAGAGAAACAGGACAACTCTGAATTTGAGGTCAACCTGCTCTATACAGTAATGTCAGGCCAACTAGGGTTACTTAAAAAGAAAAAAACTGAAAACAAAAATCCACATACTGTCTACAGAGTTTTAATGACACTAATAGCTTTATTTAACAAACACTGAGTGACTACTATGTGCAAAGCACTATTCTAGGTGCCATGAAAGGTACAAAGGTGAAAAAGACATAGACCCTGCCCACAAGGAGCGTATAATCTAATGAGAAGGACAAACATATACACATAACTACAATACAAGGCAGTAAACAAGAGTAGGCAAGTGCTGAGTGTGGCCTGAGTGTAATATTAGCCTCAAGGTTTTGATTTGAAACATTAGTGAAGTGTTGGCTGCTTTGAAAATCCCATCTCAGGATTAGCATAGTAGGTGTTTAAATGGTCCTAACCAAGCAGCTGCAGTCACGAGAGTAGGCCAGGTGAAGGGGCTGCTTGAAATCACTGTCACACCTACATACATGGGCTGACACACAAGTATGTAGGAACAGTAAGAACTTGTGTGTGTGTGTGTGTGTGTGTGTGTGTGTGTGATATCATATATATCATACACCCACACCCACCCCACATACACACACACACACACACACACACACACACACATCTGTCCTTTGGTTAATGGCTATAGCTACTGTTTTAAACAATATACTTTTATATAAAAAGGAATTTGTATAATCCAAAAAAAATCAATTTAAGGATTAATTTAAGAAAAAGTCCTGCCATAGGCAATTTTATTTACTAATTGAGTCCTTAAATATCTATAAAGCTCTGGAGCATTTAAACTGTTAGACATCTAAGTATTGCTGAGTAAAAACCTCTTATTTAAGTTCAGCCTTCTGAAGGAAATGGTCACATACCTGATACAACACTATTCTAATAGCAATAAGAAGGCCTTGAAGAGATTTAAGGAAAATAATCTTTAATGCTTCAATGCAAATGGAATACACGCTGATTAAATACAATTCAGTGTTCTTTGAAAATATCTCAGTGACACTGTTTGATACCAGTTAAGGCCAGCAAAACAGAAGTGAGGAAAATATTGTATCATCTTTCACTGGTTTCATGTACTATAACTATGCAACCCAATCTTTTCTTTCAAAATGTCATTGGTTAGTATTGACAAGATGTGATTTATAAATTCTGATTTGCTTTCGGCTCACAGGCTAGGAACAGCTGCTGACCACTTCCTTTTGATAGCACTGTCTGAAATAACTGGCAAAACAGAGGCACATTTCCTGGCTGCTTTCCTGCTTCCTGAATTGGACAGTCCACTGCTTAGCCTGTTTCCTTTAATGTGTCACCGTGGTCCTGGATTCTCTGTTGCTTTCTCTCAAGGAAACGAGCCCGCGCATCTGATATGGATTTGTCATCATTTCTTCTTTGCATTTTCTTTAGAACTTCTTTTGATATTCCATCTGAAAATAGTATAAATATACCTTATTTCGACATTAAGAAAAAAGGACTGAGGAGATGGTTCAGTAGCATGCACTTGTACAGCAAGATCAGAGGTGCAGACAGGAAAATAACTATAAACTCCAGAGCCAGCTAGCCCAAGAGTACATAGTAGCAACCAGAGGCCCTGTCTCAAAGCAAGCACCAATAACTGAGGATGTCCTCTGACCTCCACATGTGCATGGTCATACAGGAATACACATATATACATACAAATATTTTTTCTTACAGAAAAAAGATCAACAAGGAAATTAAATGTTGTCTAACCAAAAGTCTGGTTGAAAAATCACACAGGTAGGGAGGGATGCTGAGCTCAGTGGTACAATGTACACTTCACATGAACAAGACCCTAGGACAACCAGTACAATAACAAAAAGTACATGAGCCAGCAAGCAGGTAAAGGCATTTGCTGCTGATTCTGACAACCTAAATTTGATCGTGAGGACCCATGTGAAAGGAGAACGCTAACTCCCATAAGTTATCCTCTGCCTAAACTTATACACAACACACACACAAATAAAATAAGATGTAATTGAACAATAACAAAAAGGTTCATGAAGGCTAACCAGTCAGAAAAAAAAAACTGACCCTAATTCAAGCATATAGGACAGTGTTATAATATTGCAATAAAACACCTAGTAATTACCATATTTGAAAACCTTTTGATAAGCCAGGCATGGTGCTCCATGCACTTGGTGGCAGCACTTGGGAGTCAGCTCTCTAGGTAGATCTCTGTGAGTCCAAGGCCAGCAGGGTCTACATAGTAACTGTCCAGTCAGCCAATTTACATGGTGAAAATCTATGTCTCAACAAAAAACCCTTCTGTGACTTCTTGGGCAACACTTTATACCATCTACTTCCCAGGGATGGCAAATAAATATAATATGAATCATCATTCTGCCTCAAAAAGTTTTTAGTGTATGTGAGCTAATTATGTTTTATGTTGTAGTTCATTACTACAACTTTTTATATATCTCCCATCTATAGTCCTAACAATTCAGAAAATCTGCTAGAAAAAAATGGAAGTTCTGAGGTAATAAGTCACAAAAGTTGATAAAAATAAGTAAAACTGGGAAAAAGGAAAACAAAAAAGTGAGCCAGGCAGTGATGGTGCACACCTTTAATCCCAGCACCTAGAAGACAAAGGCAGGCAGATCTCTGACTTCAAGCCCAGCCTGGTCTAGAGAGTGAGTTATAGGACAGCCAGGGGTACACAGAGAAACACTGTCCAAAGGGGGGGGGAACCCCCACTGGGAAAAAGAGAGCTTCATAGTTAAGAGAACATCTAAAATTCCAGTATTGAGGATGGTGTGGCAAAGGATCACCAGACCTTTGAGGCCACTCTGGTCTACAACATAAACCCCTTCTCAGAAAAACAAGAGTAGAGCTATGATTCACTCACCCTTTATCTGTTTCACATTTTCCTTATTTGTCCATTTTCTTCTTGCATCTTCTCTCATTTCACGTCTAGCCACACTGCTCAAATCATGTGCATTAAGTTCATGCAACTTGGGTAGTAAGTCTCTCACCCATTCGTAACGGATTGGACATACAATTCTTGCATAGACTTTGGTGGTAACTAATACTTCATGAAAAATTATCCATTCAAGTTTGGTTTCCTGCTCATGAAGCTATATAAAAATTTAAGAATAATTACTATTAATAATCAGCCCCATTCTAAATAAGAGCAAGAAAATAAGGACAGCCAAGGGCTACATACAGCCTGTCTCCAAAATAGGAAAAAAAAAAACAAAACAAAACATGAAACCCTCTGAACTTCAATTTTCTTCCATAAAACAGAAGTCATATGCTAACCAATACCCTTAAGCTTCTACATATATAGAAATTTCAGCCAGGCAGTGGTGGCGCATGCTTTTAATCCCAGCACTTGGGAGGCAGAGGCAGGTGGATTTCTGAGTTCCAGGCCAGCCTGGTCTACAGAGTGAGTTCCAGGACAGCCAGGGCTATACAGAGAAACCCTGTCTCGGAAAAAAAAAAAAAAAAAAAAAATTTCAGAGTGAAACTAGAAGACACTGGTATGTTAGTACTCTACTCTTACAAATGTCTACCTGTTATTAAAAATAAGATAAATTAGGGCTGTCAATATGGCTCAACTGACCAGAGTCCAGTCCCCAGGACCCACATGGTGGAAGGAAAAAACTGACTCCTACAAGTTACTCTCTGGTCTCCACATACGTATGCCTCTCCACACTCCCACAAAACCTTTTACTTAAAGAGTACTTCTTAAGGGCTGAAGATGTAAAGTGCAAGAGAAAACAAAACAAAAAACAAAGCCACAAAGGAGTGAGTTACAAGGCAAGGCGGTATAAGTCTGTAATCTTACCACTTGGGAGGCAGAGGAAAGAGGAGCTTTAGTACAGCCTCAGTAACACAGACCTTTTCTCAAAACCAACTAACCAACCAACCAAATAAACAGGAAGGACTTACTGCTGAGGAAGGATGAATATGAACTGGACTTCCACGCCCATCCATTGTGCAAAACGTTCTGCCAACAGATCTATAAACAGAAAAAATAAATGATAAATATCAAAATAGTAAAGCAATAAGGTAACTGATTTTTTTTTTTTAATTACTAAAATAAGCAGCAGTTTATCTAGGGAAGAGGAATCACTTTAAGTAACAATAATGTCACAAGAACTGGTTTAAACACTTACCATTTTCAAATTTTATTTCTCCTAATGAATATCTATACAATAAAAACATCTCTTTTCATCACAATTTTAAAGAAAGGAAGCTGTTATTACAAGAAATTTAACTGGTGGGTTTACGCTCTATACATTTAAACATATATATTAATGTGGGGCGGTGGTGCACGCATACCTTGTCATATGTGGAAGCTAGAGACAACTTCGGAGTCAACGCTCTACCTTTATTTCAGTTCTAGGGTTCAACCTGAGGTCGTCAGGTTTTCAGGGCAAGCATCTGTACCCACTAAGTCATTTTACCAGCCCTATAATCCTATTGTTATGGTAAAGTAACTTGAGCGTGTTAGCCCATCTCACATTTCTTCACTTATTTTGTATGTGTGTGCATGTGCCCGTGCATGCCAACAGGGAGGCCAGAGGTCAGTGCGAGGTATCTTCCTCTACAGCTATAGTTATCATCATCATCACAGAATCTATTATCACATCTTTAAATTGTTTAGCACTGCAGTTAGATACAGTGGTATCTGTGAACTCCCTCAAGCATGTAACTCTTACCTTCGAGCAACATTTTTGAAGTAGCCTGCACAAAGACATCTTCGTAGTACTTCATGTTTAGGGCCTTCAAAAGTCTCTCTTGGGAAATCACTTTGCTGTAGAGAGAGTATGTATTCAATGACAAAGCTCACAGTACAATTTGATTTAATCTTTTTTTTTTTTTCAAAGCTCATATTTCTAAAGACTTCTGGACAATATATTATGAGAAGGATTATTACATTTAGCATTGCACCCAAAATAGTCAAAAGGCAAGCTTATATAAAATAATAATCTGGCTGGGCAGTGGTGGTGCACACCTTTAATCCCAGCACTCAGGAGGCAGAGACAGGCAGATTTCTGAGTTCGAGGCCAGCCTGGTCTACAGAGTGAGTTCCAGGACAGCCAGGGCTACACAGAGAAACCCTGTCTTGAAAACCCAATAATAATAATAATAATAATAATAATAATAATAATAATAATAATCAGAATACTATGTATCAGACAACAAAGGACAATGGCCCAAGCAATAGGAAATTTACACCAGTAAAAGCTCCACGCTAGTCTTAAGAAAGAGTTCTAACTATGACATAAGAAAAAATCCAAACGGAACCCAGGGAATGCACTAAGGAAGCAGAACCAAGAGTCTGACTGGAATTTACAGGAAAGAGTAAGTTCAGGAAAGATGCTCAAAAACAAAAACTACAAGAGATCTGCAGAAAGTATCTGACCAAGTAAATAACTGCCCGGAAAGATTGCACTACTTGGTATCTCCCAGGGCTGAGAACGGTGCTGTGAATGCTTCTAAGAACTGGTTTGGGATGGAGAACCTGGAAGAGGATTACCTTTAATCCCAGCACTTGGGAGGCAGAGGCAGGCAGATTTCTGAGTTCCAGGACAGCCAGGGCTACACAGAAAAACCCTGTCTCGAAAAACCAAAAAAAAAAAAAAAAAAAAAAAGTCTTTTAAATTATGTAAATGTATATATATGAGTAAACAGGTGAATATAGGAGGGAGGCCAGAGCATCCCATTCCTGAGGGCTGTAATTACAGGCAGTCATGAGTCACTCGGTGTGGGTACTGGGAACTGAACTCTCATCCTCTGCAAGAGCAGGAAGTGATCCAACCACTGTGCAGTCTCTCCAGCACTATTATCCTTTCTTCCTTTGTCTTTTTAGACAGAGTCTCCTTATTTAGCTCTGGCTAGCCTGGAAACTTATTATATAGACTAAGCTCCCCTCAACTAACAGAGATCCATCCACCTGCCTCTGCCTCAAGGATGCTGAGATGAAAGGTATGCACCGGCCCAGCCCTATTGTCTTGATTGTAGTAATGATTTAACAGGTATATGCAGGTATCAAAACTCAAGAGAACTGTACACTTTTTTTTTTAATGTTTTAAAGTATTATTTACATTTACTTGGTGAGTGGGCAGGTGGACATGCTCATGCCAAAGCCTATATGTGGAGGTCAGAGGAAAACTTTTGGGAGTTGGTTCTTTCCTTCCAACATGTGAGTTCCCACAGTCAGACTTGGGTTATTAGATTTGGTGGCTCGCATCCTTACCTGCTGAATCATCTCACCAGCCTATGTGAAGTTTAGTGTGTGTCAATTATTCTTCAGTACAACTATCTAAAAATATTTTCATTATTTCAGATACATTTCTTTACCACTACGAGGATTCACTGGGTCAGAGAGATGGCTGTACAGTGTAGCATGCAGAGGGAAACAGCCGACTAGAACAGGTGGCACAAATATAAATTTACTGCACTGAAAATTCAGTATGACATACATACACCTACAGTGCTAAATGAGAAAACAGACAGCAGAAGCCACAGCAGTCACCTGTTTGAGTTTCCTGATCAGTTCCCGAAGTTGAGCTTCCACACGAAATGCAGAGAACAAGCACCGCCAGTGAATCCAGTGCTTCTGGCACCATGAAGCTGGAGCCCCACTACAACACAAAAACACTGCTGTCTTCAAAATAAGTGAGAGACAAAAACATCCTCGTTGCCTTTACAAAAAATGGAAACCAGTCATGTGGGCCGCGGTGCTTGTAACCTCAGCAGTCGGGAGATACAGGCAGAAGGAATCAGGAGTGCAAGGCATCTTCTACTATACAGCAAGGCTGCTGCTAGCCTAGGCTACACAAGACCGTCTCCAAAAGCAAGCAACTAACCAACCAACCAGACAGCCAAACAACAACAACAATAGAAACCTGTAAGCAAAAGCAAAGATCTACACAAGCACTAACCAAAGTATTTTAGAAAATTTGACAAAAAAATAACATCAGGGGCTGGAGAGATAGCTCATCCCTTAAGAGCATTTCTTGCTCTTCACAGAACCTGGGTTCAATTCCCAGAACCCACATGGTGGCTCACAACCATCAGTAACTCTAGTTCTAGAGGATCTAATGCCTTTTTCTTCTTCCATGGGCACCATGTATGCCAGTGGTATATACA
>CM052710.1:32295783-32384326 GCA_028551405.1 Uromys caudimaculatus | reverse complement strand
GAAGGAAGGAAGGAAGGAAGGAAGGAAGGAAGGAAGGAAGGAAGGAAGGAGAGAGAGAGAGAGAGAGAGAGAGAGAGAGAGAGAGAGAGAGAAAGAAAGAGAAAAATTGACAAAAAATTAGTGTCTGGTCCTCTGAACAAATTTTAAAAATAACTTGTAAAAAGGTTTCTTTTTACATATATGAATTAACAAACATCTAACCATCATTTAATCTGAGTATCCACATGAAAACAAAACACTGTAAAATTCATTTTCAGGAAGGATTTGAGGGAAAAAGGAAAACCAATATTGAACCTGAATGACTAAGATCATATATCCTGAGTATGTAAGGAAGCTGCAGATCAAAGCCACGTCTTCCAACACAAAGGACAAGCTCACGTACCTTGATTTGCACTGTTCAAAAATGACGGCTAAAGTTGCAAAGTCATTAAATCCTCCAGCTTTCGCTGCCAGTTCCCGATGCCTCTGTTCTGCTTCCTTCTGGTACTCTGGATCAACTAAAAGTCAAATTTAGTTTAGTTCCATGTCAAATCAAGTCCCCACATCACTTTGCTTCCTCTTTCACCATGTTCAACAACATCTGCCTCACCCTTTGGGGTAGAATTAAATTAGCTCTTCTTAAGTTCTGTTTCTCCTTCCATCTCATCCCTGACTGTTCCCCACCACAATCACCACCATTTTGTTGTTTTACAAGAGAGACTATACCCCTACATTGCTCAGGCTGACCTGGAATTTGGCATGTAGCCCAATGGAACGTAGTGTGGCCTTAAAATTCTTTTGCCTCTGCTTCCTAAGTACTGGGATTACAGAAGTGTACCACCACACACAGCTATTTTTCTTTTAAACACATGCTAGAGATTCTTGACAGTCAACATTATTTCTCTCAATTCAATTGAAATAGTATCTGGAATTTACTTTTTTCTTTGGAATTTACTCTTCTCAAAAAAAAAAAAAAAAAAAAATCCTAAGAGTAGCCAACAGTTAAGAGAGAGATAAGGTAAAAGTCCCATGTCCACAGTCTGCCACACGAACAGTCTTCAAAGCTAACCACTAATGCAGATGGCCTCCAACTTAGACTAATCTAACTTTGTAATGGTGTAAAGCAATATACCTTACATTCAGTCAAAGCAGTACCTCCAACTTTCTATTTTCGTCTTTTCCCACCATTCAGCACAACAGTCCCTCCCAAGACTAGTAGCATAAGGAGCCTCTGCTTCCAGTCAGCCATGCAAATATGAGATAAGATAAACAGAGTCACAGCACGAAGCGTGGTGTAATAGGCTAGTGTTTTTAATGCATGTTTGACTTCGGATGCTTTTAATTTCCGATGAATTGAATCAGCATGTGCCTCACATCAAGAGCATCTGTATTAAGTCTGTGTTCTTCCAAGTATTTTCCACTTTTCTCCTTCCACCAGACGGTTCTTAAGGATCAAAACAGTGGTCAAGGGTCAATGGGATGGCTCAATAAGTAACAGTGTTTGCCTCACAAGCCTCAGGACCTGAGTTCAATCCCCAGAATCCATGTAAAGGTAGGAGGAGAGAACTGACTATACAGTTTTGTCTTCTTACTTCCACATACAATGCCATGGCAAATGAATACAACATACACATAAAGTGATCAAGCACTGCCTAAATGTATAAAGAGACACAATTTAACCAGCCAATATACATGGAACCCAGATTAATGGGTAATTAAACAGGGCCTTCATGTACCTTAAACATTCCTATTACAAATATAATAATGAATAACAAGCATACAAAAAGCTACTTAAGCTGTAAGTGTTTACCCCTAGAGGTCATCATAAGCATAGTGTAACAATGCACTCAAACAGATCAACACCAGAGAAGCCTCATCATCTTTAACATCATCCACTTCACCCAGAAGGGTAGCCATAGCCTCCTACTCCACAGATGGGTCATTCCTGTTTCTAACCTTTAAAAACATGGTTTTTTGCCATGGTGGCACACACCTTTACTCAAAGAGCTCAATGGGCAAAAGCAAGCAGATCTCTGAGTTCAAGGCCAACCTGGTCTATAGAGTGAGTTCTAAGACAGCCAGGGCTACACAGTGAAATCCTGCCTTGGAGAAAACCAAATCATTTGTTTATTCTGTGTGTGAGAGCATGCCACAGCATGTAATATGGAGGTTAGAAGACAACTTGCAAGAATCAATGTTCTCCTTCCATCATATGGGTCCCAATAGTGAAATTCAAGTCTCCTATCTTAGTGGTAGATACCATTACCCACTGGCCCATCTCACCAGCCTTGTTTCTAACCTTTATATGAATGGAATTATACAATACGTACTTGATGAGTTTAATACGTACTTGATGAGTTTAATTGCTTTTGCTCAATGTTGTTTTTGAGATTTACCTTTTATTTACTTTGATCCTGAATTCATTTTAAGACTGACATGCTCTCTGGCCAAATTCCCCATCCAACACTTTATCAGATTACTTTTTATTCTGCATGGGTCCCCTGGGGATGTACAGACCCTGTCTCAAACAAACAAACAAAAACTATTGGGAAAATAGTTCAGTGGTAGTGGTAAGGTGTTTGCCAAGCATGAGCACCTGAGTTTCATCTCTAGGACCTATATAATGAAAATAACAAATTAAAGAAAAATTTTAAAATCCAAATGTGGTAGCCTCTACTTGTAGTGGCAGCACTGGGGAGGCAGAGACAGGTGGATCTTTGAGGTTAACTGGCTAGTCCAGCCTGGTTTACTCTGCCTCGGCAAGTTGCAGCCAGTGAGGTTTGTTTTTGTTTTTTGAGAAAGGTCTTTCTATACAGCCCAGCCTGTCTTGGAACTTACAGAGATCTACCTGCCTCTGCCTTCCCCAGTGCTAGGATTAAAAGCAGGCGCCACCACACGCCACCCAGGAAGAAATCTTATCTCAAAAATAAAAAAAAAAAAAAAGAAGAAGAAGATAATGCTCAAAGAATGTAGAAAAATGGCACCTGAAGCTATCCTCTGGCTTCCACACCCAAACACACCCGCACACATACAACTTAAAGACACAGACACAGAGTCAAAGGAAACGCAAAAACAAAGGCCAGGTGTGGTAGCACATACTTCTAATTCCAGCACTTGGGAGGAAAAGGCAGATGGATCTCTCTGAGTACAAAGACAGCCTGGTCTACACAGCAAGTTTCAGGCCAACTATGGCTACACAGTGAGACCCTGTCTAATCTCTTGATTAATCTACTAAATAAACACATGAAAAAATCCATTATTCTCCAGGCCTGAGAGTTCAAGCCTTTAATCCTAGCACTGGAGAGGCGGCAAGGTCCAGGCCAGTGGGAGCTAATCAGTAAGACCGTGTGTCAAAAGCAAAAACCTCATCGTTAGCTGTCACATAGCTGACAAGTGAACATAAATATATAACAAGAATGTGTAAAATGCAAATGGTTCTACAGTACCAAATGTGGAGGAGGGCAGGTAACAAGCTAGTTCAAGCTGCTCTCTCAAACAGTGTTTACTTTGGGGTAGCATTTGACTGTTTTTCATATCACTATATAGAGCAGGCTAGCCTCAAACTCAGCAATACTCCTGCCTCTGCCTCCCTAGTGCTGGAATTAAAGATACTACACCCATCTTGTTTCTTAATTATAAACTTGTTCAAAACCACAATTTTTTTCCCAGTTTTTTTTTTAAGCTGCACTGACATGAGATTAAAAGTGTGCCTTATCACTAGGAATAGTGATTGTGGTGGTTTGCATAGGCTTGGCCCAGGGAGTGACACTATTAGGAGGTGTGGCCTTATTGGAGTAGGTATGGCCTTGAAGGAGGAAGTCACTTTGGGGGTGGGCTTTGACACCTTCTTCCTTGCTGCCTGGAAGCCAGTCTTCTCCTGTTTGCCTTCAGAACAAGAACTCTCAGCTCCTCCAGAGCCACGCCAGCCATGTTCCTGCCATGATGATAATGGACTGAACCTCAGAACGTGTAAACCAGTCCCAATTAAATGTTGTACTTTATAAGAGTTGCCTTGGTCATGGTGTATCTTCACAGCAATGGAAACCCTAAATAAAACAAAAGTGTATGCCTTGAATCCCAGCACTTGAGAGGCAGTCATGAGAATCTTTGTGAGTTCAAGGCCAGCCTGTTCTACACTGTGAGAACTCCAGGACATCAAGGACTATACAGAGAGACATGTGGGGGGGGGGGGAAGAAAAGAAAGAAATGAAAAGCAAGAAAAGACAAGACCCATTTTGTATCTTTTTTAATTGTTTTACCACACACACACACACACACACACACACACACACACACACACACACACACACACACACACACACACCTTTTATCCCAGCACTCAGAAGGCAGAGACAAGTAGATCTCTGAGTTCCAAACCAGTTTGTTCTACAGAAGGAGTTCCAGGACAACCAAGATTACAAAAGAAAATTTCTGTCTCAAAGATGTTTTTAGATGTTGGAGGGTAGGGCAAAAAAAATGCCATCCTGAATATGGAAGTCAGAGGACAACATGTGGGACTTGATTTTTTTCTCCTTCCATTCTGTGGATCCCAAAAATGAACTCACATTGTCAACTTTGATGGCAAGTTCTCATGACATGACTCAATCATGTCACCAGCCCCAAACATTCTCTATCTGGATAGGGGTTCATGTTATATGGGTGTATCCATTTCACAAAATATGCCAACTTACACTAATCTGTATACTTTTCACTATATTTAAATTATGCCTTAAAAGCGTAAATGAGGCCTTGAAAATCCCTTGACGTTTCCATTCGGTGTGATTCTTTTTCTATCCTCACCTACTGGAGTCAGGTTAGAGTTGGACCCAATATCCTATTTTTTGTTGTTGTTGTTCTTGTTGGTTTTGGTGATGTTTAGTTTTCCCCTTTTGTTTACCTGAGACAAGGTAACAAGGTTTCATATCACACCCCCGCCCATATATACACACACAGCTGGTCATACAGTCACTACGAAACCCAAGATGGCCTCAAACTCTGAGTTCCTCCAGTGTTAACTTCTAAAATACTGGGATTACAGGTATGCACCACTAAATGTGGCTCTCTTGTTTTTTAAATGAAAAACATGGGAGTCTGAGAAAGCTAGGCTCATGGTCAGATACCTGAGTAATAGGACAGTTGGAACACTCAACTTTTTACTTCCACTTCAAACTCTCCAGGAATTGTGGAAGTATCTTAGCTTTGATACTCCCTAGTAAAAACCTAGCAACATTATTTATTGTACATACTATTTTACTGGAAAAAATTGCAACTGGGTATATTATGAGACTTATAATTTTGTAAAAAAAAAAAATTACTCTTTGTTTTTTGTGTTTGTGTATGCTCATTTACCAAGGCATATATGTGATAGTCAGAGAACAACTTATGGGAGTTCTCTCCTTCCATCATGTTCTGAATTCTGAGGAACTCAGGACATCAGGACTGGAGTGATGGCTTAGCAGTTAAGACAACTAGCTGTTCTTCTCAGCAGTTCCAGAGGATCTGACATCTTCTTCTGGTCTCTTCAGGCACCAGGCAAGGATATGGTGCACAGACATATATGTAGGCAAAACACCATATACATTAAAAAAAAAAAAAAGAAAAAGAAAACCTCAGGGCATCAGACTTGGCAGCAAATGCCTTTACTCATTAGGCCATCTTGCAGGCCCAAGAATCAAGATTTTGATGGTTAAAATTGAGGTCTATTTGTGGTAGGCAGCAAACTGATTCAATAACATAGTATTTTTACAGAAAAATAGATCCACCATTATAATTATGGCAGTAACAAATGAGTTTGGACCCAAAACTCATAACCTATAAAAAGGAAGGCCAGTGAAGTGTACACTCTGTCATTACAGTATTAGCTGTTGATAAGGCACAGCAACTACTCTGAAGCTCCCCATGGGAAAAGTTATTTCTCTAGATGAAAAAAAGCCAACATGTGTTAAAATGTCTCATATCGACACATCAAGAAACAAGAAGAGGAAAATATATAAGGACATGGAAACCTTAAAAAAATACTCTATGGATGAAGGGCTGAACTACCTGTTCTTCTCGTTCTAAGAAAACAAGTTAATGTATTACTAATTTACCACAAAAGAACAAAGGTTCACCTTACTATCTAGCTTTATCCTGAAGGGAAATTAACTTTTGGCTAGGAATGTTATATACTTCCTATGCCAAACAACTAAGTTAAAGGATAACAAAATATAAAACTACTTATCGTGTTTCCTGTCCCACAGGTATGGTAGGCCCCCTAAAAGGCTCTGTGAATTACTGGAGACCAGAATAACCAGCCAGACTTTTTGTACTCATTAGAATCCCCACACTCTAAGATGGCAATTCTTCCTAACTTGATTTACTAGGTCACACAATCCCACCAAGTCAGTTTATGGGTTTCAGCTGACTCTGCAGTTCACCTACAGAGGAAGAGACCAAGAACAGCCGGGACAATACTGAAGGGGAAGAACAAAGTCAGGGATTACCTTATCTAACTTCTTAAGAAGGTTCATACAAGAATAGTCAACTGATCTATGACAAAGGGAAGGAAGGCATTTCAAAAGAGAAACAATATTTTGAACAAATGACATTGAAACAAATGAGCATCCAACTACTATATGACAATATTAAGAGAAAAATTCAGATGACTATGGTACAGCAATGACCTCATTGATAAAGCACTAAAAACAAGATCCACGTAAGAAAACAGTTATATTGGGCTTCATTAAAATCAAAATCTTCTGTCTATTAAAGGCAATGCCAAAACAATGGAAGGATAAGCCAAAGATTTGAAGAAAATACTTAACAGCCAGAAGGTGGTGGTGCGCACCTTTAGTCTCAGTGATCAAGGCCAGCTTAGTCTACATAGTAAGTTCTAGAACAGCCAGGGCTACATAGACAGACCCTATTTCAAAATTCCAAAACAAACAAACAAACTGGATAATAATGTTATTGCAACATTTTTTTACTTTGGTTTTTTGAGACAGGGTTTCTTTGTATAGCCCTAGCTGTCCTTGAACTCAGAGATCTGCCTGCCTCTGGCTCCTGAGTGCTGGAACTAATGGTGTGGACTAAAGATGTATGTTTCCACCACCTGGCTGCAACTTTTTTTTTTAATAGACAAAACATGAGAACGTAACCATTCCCTTTAATAAGTGGATAAACAAATTCCATATAACAGAATGGAATAGTTTAGTGATTAAAAGAAGAAATAAACCATCATGCCACAAAAATACATACACACTGCAAGTGAAAGAAGTCCATCTGAAATGTTCCGTACTGTTCACAAATAGAAGGCATTCTGGAAATGGCAAAACTATAAAGACAGTAATAAGAGCAAATGCCAAGTGGGTTGGGGTGTGTGTGTGTGTGTGTGTGTGTGTGTGTGTGTGTGTGTGTGTGTGTGTGTGTGTGTGTGTGTGAGGGGGGGGGGGCACATACATTCTCATGTGTACCTGAAAACCAAGGGACAACCTGAGAGAAATGATGTGGGGATGAATAAACAGAGAACAGGAAATGTTTGAACAAGTAGAACTATTCACTATGATTCTGCAGTGGTAGACAAAGGCTACTGGATATAAGTAAAGACCATCAACAGCAGCAAACATCCAAGAGAGTTGTAACTGGAGAAAATGTGTGGCTGAGGGAAAGGGAACCCTCTAAACTTACTCCTCATTTTTCTGTAAATGTAAAACTTTTCTAAACAAAACAGTCTATAAGACACAGGGTGACAGATGGTGTCTTGTTTTAATTGAGACAGGGTCACATTACTGCCCAGTCTAGCCTTAAATCAGGATCCTCTGCCTCTATCTCAAGACAACATATATTACAGGCATGTTTCACCATAAACAGCAATTAAATTTTTTACAAAAAATAAAAACTGCTTACGGGAGTCCACCAGATAGCTCAGCAGGTAAAGGGAGCTGGTTACCAAGCATGACAATTTCAGTTTGATTTCCAGAACCACACAGTGGAACAAAAGGACCAATTTCTCCAAGTTGGTTTGACTTCTACACATGCACTGTGGTATGTGTATCCTCGAGGACAAGTGTACTTGTGTGCTCGTGCACATGTGCACACATAAATGAAGAGAGAAAATAATGTAATACAGAGAAGAGCTTTTAAAATAAATAAGATAAAGTGCTCACCAGGTCTGATGAAGACATTTTCCACAGATAGCATTGCTGCTATTGGAAGCAGCAAATCTTCACAATCAAGAGAAGCAGCCCTGATCACTGCACAGGTCAGATGTGGGGGGAGAGGGAACTCCACCATGGATAAACCCAATCTTGTCACATGACCACTCCTTAACAGAAAGAGAAAGTTCTTAGGCCTTTCAAATCTGGGACAACACAATATAATGTTCATTGTTCAGAATAAGTAAGATATAATTGAATTACTTCAACTCATCTCTAGAAATTCAATTTAAAGAACAAACCATTGTGGTCACTGGCAAGAACAACAAAAAGGCCAGGCAGGAGTGGTGCACATCTCTGATCCTAGCACTCAGGAGGCACAGACAGGTGGTTCTCTTAGTTCAAGGCCAGCCTGGTCTACAGGATTAGTTCCAGGACAACCAGGGCACACAAAGAAACTATCTTTTTTTTAAAAAAGGAAAAAAAGATAAATGTTCTACTGTCAGAAGTCTTACTCCACCACTTTCTTGTGGTGTAGTTATTTAATTATTGTATGTGCATCCTCATGAAACAGCGTGTGTGTGTGTGTGTGTGTGTATGTGTGTGTGTGTGTGTGTGTGTGAGAGAGACAGACAGACAGATAGACAAGTCAGAGGCTAACTTGCAGGAAAATAGTTCTCCTCTTCTATCACATGGGTCTGGGTGATCAAACTCATGTTGTCAGATTTAGCAGCAGGCATCTTTTGCCAGCTGAACCATCTCACCAGCCCAGAAGTCTAATACATCCAGAAACCTACTCAATAAGACAGAAGACAGTACTATAAAGCTACAAACATTCAACAGAGCACAGAGATGTCCTTGAAGAAATGAAGGAATAACAATTATCAAACCTCATCTCAATACACAATCATGACAATAAAGTGTACTTAGCATTTTTATGTAGCTAGAATAATGCTTGGCACTGAAATGGTATTAACAATGACTTGTCAATTGAAACCCATTACACAGTAGTGCTGAGGCTGCTTTAGTTTGACTTTTTAAAAAATGTTTCGTTCTTCTCTTGTTTACAGAACTTTTTGGCTATTTGAGGGATTTTTTTTTTTCCTCCCAGCAATTCAAATATCAGCCTCAGGCTCCCAGGTACTGATATTACACATTACAGACATGCACTGCCATGTCTAACTATAAGAAAATGTCTTTATAGTACAGAGTTTAAGTAAGAACTATGGTGACCAAAGACCAAGGACAGACTTTAATTTTAGGTAAAACAATTCATTCACGTTGAAATAAATTGCTTTCTACTGTTAAACACTTACAACCAGTCTTAAAAAAAACAAAAGGACAGGCCAGGAGCAAACTTCACACCTGTAATTCCAGTACTTAAAAAGCTGAGGCAGGAGGATTATGATTCAAGGCCAGCTTGAGCTACATAACTACAAACAAAAAGACTAACAATATGTTTGGATTGTATTTTTACCTGTCAATAGCATCACACTGGTAAAGCTGTTTAAGTGCTTCCAAAATAAGCCTCTCATTAGGTGGGTCCAAATATGGAAACCTGTGCATTCAAACAAGATGGGACAAAGTCAGTATTAGTCATGGCAGGGCTTTAACACCCTTTAGAGAAACTTCTACAAAATGTTCACTTCTCCACTTCATTTTCTTTCTTCCTCTCTTTCTTCATTCTGTTTTGTATTCTTTTTGAGACAAGGTATCTTGCTACATAGCCCTGGTTGTCCTAGAAATCACTATGTAGAGTAGGCTGGCCTCAAACTCTCAAGAGTCGCCTGCCTCTGCCTCTGAAATGCTAGGATTAAAGTTGTACATCTCCACGCCCAGCCCTGGCTCCATTTTTCTTTTTTTCTTTTCTTTTTTTCTGGTTTTTCAAGACAGGGTTTCTCTGTGTAGCTCTGGCTGTCCTGGAGCTCACTCTGTAGACCAGGCTGGCCTCCAACTCAGAAATCCGCCTGCCTCTGCCTCCCAAGTGCTGGGATTAAAGGCGTGCACCACCACTGCCCAGCCTTGGCTCCATTTTTCAAGTCCTCTCCTTGAAAACACTCTAGCCCCAGGAAAGTCTTGCCTTTTCTGGATCACATCTCTCTTATTTAAAACGTATGTCTTTTATTTTTGCTGAATGGAACACTCCTATCGTTATCCTTACCTTTTTTTTTTTTTTTTTAAGATTTATTTATTTATTTTATGTATGTAAGTACACTGGCTGTCTTCAGACACACCAGAAGAGGGATCCCATTACAGATGGTTGTGAGCCACCATGTGGTTGCTAGGAATTGAACTCAGGTCCTCTTGAAGAGCAGTCAGTGCTCTTAACCAATCTTGACTCATACTTTGTAGTGAACTACTCTCTCTTTTCTTCTCTTCTGAAGGAACAACTGTTTTTACTCAGTTTTTACAAAGTAGAGGAGAGAGCCAAAGAGATGGATCAGTGAGTAAGGGTGTTGGCCATCAAGTCTGACAATAAGTTTTATCTCCAAGACAACATGGTAGAAGAAGAGAACTGACTTTTGAAAGTTGTGTTCTGACCTCCACATGTGCACCATGGCACATATGTGTGTGCACACACTAAAAGAAAAAAACAACTGAAAGCAATTACTAGATAAATTCAAATTATCTAATAATAACTGAGGGTGGGCCTTAATTTCACCAAGACCTACCTGATTCTGCCTCCCAAGAAGTGAAATTAAATTAATTATAAGGGAATGGCTCGCTCTTGCTCTCTTGTCTTGTTCCCTTACCCTCTTCCCCCTCTCTCCCCATTCCCCTCCCCCTCTCTCCATGTGCCTTCTCTCTCCCCCCTCCCTCTCTCTCTCTTCCTCTCTCTCTCCCCCTCTCCCCCTCCCTCTCTGCTTTTCTCTCAACTCCCCTCCCCTGAATAAATTCTATTCTATGAGTTTGAGGCCAACCTGGTCTACATTGTGAATTCTAGAATAGCCAGAGTATAGTGAAATCCTATCTCAAAACAAACAAAACAGTGGTCACTAAAGTTAGTCAAATAAGCATCGGCATAAAAAGGCCTCAATAAAGCCAAAGTTTAAATATAAGCAAAGGGGGCTGGAGAGATGGCTCAGCTATTAGGGGCTAGCTCACAATCAAAAATAAGTATGAGCAGAGGATCAAATCTCAATAAAATGATGGAAGCTTTAAAATAAAAATTTAAAAAAACTTGAAGGCAAATAATAGTTAAATACTGTTTACTTCTGGATTCCTCAATCTTAAGTTACAGCAGTTTGATGGAAATGTTCTGAAATTTCAAAGTGGTAATGGTCACATAACACTGTGAATCTACTAACAACAATTTGAACTGTATACTTTAAAATGGCTAAAATACTTCATTTTATTTTAGATGGATTAGCATTTTTGGTTTAGTTGAAAAGCAGCCAACATAAGAACCAACCCTGGAAGTTAGTTTCAATTCTCAGGGACACATCAGTCAAATAGTACAAACAGTTTCCGAGAAGTAGCCAGGTTTCTTTCACTCTAGCCATAGCTCCTTCGGGGTTGCCCACATACCTTATGACATCATGGATGGCAAGGCACTTTAATGTCAGAACTACAGATGTCAAACTAGTTCTCTTAATCTCCGGGATCACATGATCAGGCATACACTGGTTCCAGAAATCTTTACTATAAATCCTAAAGCATTTTCCTGAGGCAGTCCTGCCAGCTCGACCACTTCGCTGTAATGCTTCACTTCTACAAAAGAAAGCAAAAATAGTCCCAAAATGGTTTTGTGCGTTTGACAAATAATTTACTTCCAACATTCAAACCAAGCAGAAAAACTCTAAGCAGCTGTTACTGAATTGAAAAGCTAAAGAGACTTACTTTGAAATAGGCACCACCTCCAGGATGTCCAGCCCTAATCTGGGATTGTGATTTAATTGCTTCACAAAGCCTCCGTCTACCACATATCTAAAAGAATGAAAGCAAGTCAAAAGCTAGAAAGTAAGCTGAGTTGTGCTGATTTTTACTTTTATTTTATGTGTAGAGTGTTTTCCAATGCACTTTTTACTGTGCATCGCATGCATGTCTATTGTCCACAAAGGCAAGAAGTGGCTATCAGTGGATCTTCTGGAAATGAAGTTTACAGACAGACAGTTGTAAGCCACCAAGTGAAGTGCAGGTAGTGCTCTTAGCCACTAAGCTATCTCTCCAGCCCCTGAACTTGTTAATCTTAACCACTTCAGATCTCCTTTACTACCTCAGTTATTGTATTATTTACATTAAATATAAGATTTGAAAGTCAGGTTGGTGAGGTGGCTCAGAGTAAGGGCACATGCCAACAAGCCAGATGACCTGATTTCAATCTTTGGAACCAGGATGGTACAAGACAAGAACCAATTTACACAGTGGTCCTCTGATCTCTGCATACATGCACGCGCGCGCGCGCACACACACACACACACACACACAAATGTAAAAAGAAAGTTGAAATTGAAGAAATGGATTCCATGGATTCCTTATACATAACTGATGGTCAAGTAAGATCCTCACAAAGTAATGGGGGTAATAAGGGAAACATTTTGGTCACTCTTCAAAAAGCTAAAATAGAATTACCATATGATCTAACAATTTCATTCTCAAGTATAGACCAGTTAAGACACTAATTTCTGTTCTAGAGGATTAGGGTTTGAACCCCAGCACTCACACTGAGACTCACAACCACCTGTAACTGAAGCCAAAGGGGATCCAACAACCTTCTGGCCTCCACGGGCACTGCATACATGAGATACAGACATAAATATAGGCAAAACACCAATACACATAAATAAAAACAAAGCCTAACAGATTCAGAGCCAGCAAGATGGTCAGTGGGTAAAGAGTTTTATTTTGGGTGATCAAATATTTTGAAACTGGATAGAAGTAGTACTTCCACAAAACTGTCAATGTCTTAAAATTATAAATGTCCATTTTTAAAGTTATTAAACAGGGTTCACACTCACCTATAAACTGTTGCAACAGATTCTAAATCTAATTCTTTAGCATTCCATTTTAAGCCAATGTAGAACTAGACAGGTAAAGAGTTAAGTGAGGAAAAGTAACAAGTCTATCATTTTGATAAACAACATTCTAAAGGCTTTTGCCCGTATGAGAAACATAAAATTACACAAGTCAATGTAGTCTACTTCTCTAATACATTAAAAAAAAAAAAAAAATCACTACTTTTTTTTCTTTTAAATTTTACATACTTATTTGTATCTTATTTTTGGTTTCACTATATGGCCCAGGGAGACTCTGTAGTCACTATGTAGCTCAGTATGGCCTAAAACTTAAAATCTTCCTTGCCTCTGCCTCCTGAATGCTAGAATTAGATGCAATTAGATGCCTTCCAACTCACCTGGATAAGAAACCATTATTTATTTTTATTTTTTTAAAAGAATTATTTATACATTTTTATGTATATGAGTACACTGTAGCTGTGTTCAGACACACCAGAAGAGGGCATCAGATCCCATTACAGATGGTTGTGAGCCACCATGTGGTTGCTGAGAACTGAACTCAGGACCTCAGCAGCCAGTGCTCTTAATCGCTGAGCCATCTCTCCAGCCCCCTATTGGTTATCATTTTATCCCCAATATACATAGGGAGTGTCTAATAAATGCTTATTGGGCTGAGGTGATAGTTCAGTAGTTGAAACCGTCGTACGCAAGCAGGAGTTCAGACAAAACTTTTTTTTTATGTACAGAGATGTTTTGCTATATATATGTGTGTTTGGGGGGGGGTGTCTGTGTCTGTCTGTGTGTGTATACACACACACACCATATGAATGTAGCGTCCACAGAGGCCAGAAAATGGCATCAGAACCCCTGCCCTGAGACTAGAGGTCATACAGTTTTGAGTTCCCATGTGAATGCTGGGAATTGAAACCAGGTCCCCTGCAGTCACAGCAAATACTCTTTTAAGTCTCTGTCTGTCTCTCTTTCTCTGTGTCTCTGTCTGTCTCTGTCTGTGTGTGTGTATGTTGCCTGCAGAGTTCAGAGTACTGAATCCCATGAAACTGGAGTTACAAGCAGTTTTGAGTTGTCTTGTGGTGGGTAGGAATTGAACCCAGGTGCTCCAGAAGAACAGGATGTATGCTTAAATACTGAGCTATCTCTCTAGCCCTTAACCATGTTTTTAATTTCTCTTTACCCATTCACTCAAAAGAAATATAATTGAGTCTTAGAGACTGCTGTCTGGCCTTTGTATGGCAAGCAGACAGACTTAGTTAAGGATGTAAAATACACTGGGTAAAAAATAAGTATCAGAAAGAGGTGTGGTTCAGAAGCCTGAAAGAATCTCACATTAGGTATGAATCCAGAAATGAACAGTTGCAGGTGATTCTCATTTTACTCAAAATCAGACTGCATTATTGATTACATTCAAAACAATAGAGACTTATACCATAATTGAGTTTCACAAGGAAGTGAGAAGTAAGAAACTACTTCCACATAAACACTACATGGAAAAAATTACCAAATTGAGCTGGAAGACAGACAGGCATATCAGATTATGCCAGGTCCACATTAATATGATAGAACAACAGCTGGCTGAAACCTTGTATTTAGGGAAAAAGACCTCAAGTTACCAAATAATTATAAGGAATACACAATTCAGAGTGTATTTCCTACTCCATTTCCCATGTAAAGCAATCAATAATTATAAAGAATGAAAGGTGAGCTAGGTGTGGTGGTGTATACCTTTAATCACAACACCTGGGAGGCAAAGGCAGGCAGATTTGAATTTGAGGCCAACAGGATCTAGTAAGCTCCAGGTCAGCCAAGTCTACACAGTGAGACCCTAATTTAAAAAAAAAAAAAAGGTGAACTTAAGTTAAAAACATTAAAAAGAGGCTGGAAAGATGAGTCAGCAGTTGAGAGCACTTGCTGTACAATCGTGGAGATTGGCATTCTGATGCTAGCACCCATGTAACAAGCCAGGCATGGTCCTGGCATGCCTGTAACTCTAGCAGAGCAGGCAGAGACAGAGATTAATGGGGTTTGTTAGCTGTCAGCCTAGATAAAAAACCATGATCTCTAGGTTCAGTGAAAAACCCTGCCTCAAAAGACATAGGATGAGTGACAGAAGAGGCCACACAATGTCCTCTAGCCTGGTGTATGCACACTGAAAATACACTTAAGAAACACTAAACAACAGGGGCCAAGGGAGTTAGTGAAGAACATGGGTTTGCAAAGTCTGTATGATTTACGATTACCCAAATGATTACCTTACTTTTAGAGAACATACAAAAGTTGTTAAACCTGAACCAACAAGACAGCTCAGTGAGTAAAGGAACTTGTATGAACGTCTGGCTACCTGAATTCAATTCTAGTACCCACATGGTGGAAGGTAAGCTCCAACATCCTCAAGCTGTCATCTGGCCCCTGCTAGCACACATACAAATAAAAGGCTTTTAAAAGTTGTACCTGATCCCATCTATTGTCAAAGACGTTGCAGAAATATTGGTGGATATAACACATTTTCTAATTCCAGGTGGAGGTGGCAAAAATATTCTCCTCTGTTGATCTGAAATATATATGGGGAGAAAAAGGCTAGTTTAAAACATGCTCTTATGCACATCGAGTTTAAGGGAACTCATTTCTTTTCATTACAAGTTGTATTTTCATCTACCTCTTCCCCCCTACATCTTCCCCCGCACCCACTACACACACTTCCTTTCTTTCTCTTTCCTGTGTAGCCATGGTTGTCCTGCTGTCCTGGAACTCTATTTATAGACCAGGCTGACCAGACTCAGAGATCTGCCTACCTCTGCCTCCTGAGTGCTGGATTTAAAGGTGTGTGTCATTACACCTAGTTTATCACCTCTTAAATAATCTGGAATATTAACTGTAATGACAAAAACTAAAACTGTTTCACGTTTAAGATTTTCAAATCCAGCTAGAGAGATTTCTTAGAGGTTAAGAGAACTTACTGCTCTTGTGGAGGACCTGAACTTGGATCCCAGCACCCATGTCAGCTCCCAGAGTCCACATGGGATGGCTCACAACAGCCTGTGACTCTAGCTCAAAGGATCTGACACCTTCCTCTGGACTTCTGGTGCACCTGCTTCACACTTACACACACCCAGACACACATATATTTACACATAATTATAAAAACATCTCCTACATTAAGGTAATAAGTGGTTGCTAGGCATAGTCCAGGCCAAAGAGCCAGTTCATGTAATCTTAGAAGAGACTGCATAGCATCTGTCCACATTTGACAGATGAGATTATATGTCTCAACTAGGAAGACATTTTAAGATATTTGTTTAATAGACAATACCATGGCTAATGTAGAAAAAAGAATGAATAGAAAATATCTGCCTTGAGCTCCATGTGATGTTTCCCATCTATAAATCCAATACTCGGGAGAGCAACAGAAGGATCCCCAACTCAAGACCAGCCTAGGATACGTAAGATCCTGTCTCACAATATCCCCCCATTAGTTTTACCTAATCATCAAAGCCAGCTACGGCTCAGTGTAAAAGTCTTCTCTATAAGAAACGCTTCTCCATCTCCTTACACTCAAGTGAAACTTTTATATCACCAAACCATGACAACAATGCAAAGAAATAGTTATAAAAGTGTCCCCAATACCCACAGAAACAACAATACAGAAAAGAAGTGCAGTGGTGCATCAACCAGCTCTTCTAAAAAGAGCTGAAAGAACCCATGGGCTGCAGAGATTGCACACATTATGAGAGCACATACACTTCTCCCAAACACCCGTTATCTGGCAGCTCACAATGAACTGCTTACAACTCCTAGTCTAGGTGGACATAACGCCTCTGCAGGCCCCAGCAATAATGTGCACATACCCACACAGAGACGTATTCACAATTAAAAATAATAAAAATAAATCTTGAAGAAAATTTTTTAAAAGCGTGGCAGATCCCAGGCATCTGGAAGCCCTCTCTTCCTCATCCACCCTCCCAGCGCTTCACCAACACTTCATCAACCTCACCTCAATGCCTTTTTGCACTGCTAAAACTACTGCAATAATTATTATTCTCACAACGGATCAGCAAGAGCTTACCCATGGTAGTACCCAAAAGAAAATTAACCCAAAACCCTAATGATAGTCATATCCACACTCAGTCATACAACTCCACTACTTATATATATACATGAATATAGAAAATTACATATACTCAGAAATAAAGATGATCACATCTTGCAGTCATGGTGGAATCAAAAGTACACTTTTGAAAAGTATGTTTACCACTGAAGCTGAATAGCAAATTAAATCATGGAAAATGAATTAGCAGGGCATAGAACAACTCAATTCGCTCTCTCTCTCTCTCTCTCCCAGCACTCAGGAGGCAGAGGCAGGTGGTGGATCTCTTGAGTTAAAGGCCAGCCTGGTCTATAAAGCAAGTTCCAGGACAGCCAGAACCACACAGAGACATCTTGTCTCAAAAAAACAAAAACAAAAAAGAAAGAAAAAAAGAAAAAGAGAACTGTCTTTAAGATGTAAAATGGAGATCACTATTTAATCTATTATCAAGTGCCTACTATCATAAAAGATTTCAAAAATAACATCTAGTTTATGGTTAACTGCTAATTTAATTAAACTACAACAGCCTCTAGTTAACATCTTTTTAGTTAATTAATTAGAAAAATTATTATTACATTTTTTATGTGTATGGGTGTTTTGCTTGCATGTGTATCTGTGTACCTCATGTGTTCAGTGCCCCAGAGGCCAAAAGCAGGCTTTGATCCTCTAGAACTGGAGCTACACAGTTGTGAGCCACCATGTGTTGCTAGGAATTGAACCAGGGACCTCTGGAAAAGCAGTCAGTGCTCTTAACTACTAAGCCATCTCTCCAGAGACAACATCCTTTTAGTTTTATAAGTCTATTCCAATTAAAAAAAAAAGTTTTACAACAAATTCTCTCACTCAACAATACTATTTATTATACTAAATTCTCAAGTTTCCTATCCTCTCTGACCGTACACTCATACCCCGACTCCATGGTCACAGGGAAGAAAGCCTACGCTGCTTGATGTAGGACATATCGAGATACGTAAGATTTCTATAAATTTTGGAGCCATTGCAAACTAAGTATTGAGAGACTATAGTCCTCATTTCAAAGAATCCCCCTACAAGTAATTCTGTTCTGTTGAGAGAGCACATAATCCACTCTTAAAATACTAAGAAGGAGATACAAGGGTCTGGAAAGTTACCATGAAAGGATCTTAAACAAAATCAGTTTTCTTGAGAGATGATGGCTCTATTTCATGATTTGGGTTAAGGCCTGGGAGTTACAAAACTGAGATTAGTTTGTGAAAATTTTTGATTCAAGCACTGAAGCTCTCTGTATTTTTCTGAATATATACACAGTAATTTAATAAAAACATTTTTAAAGGGGGCTGGAGAGATAGCTCAGTGGTCAATTTCTTGTTGCTCTTGAATGGACCAGAGTTTGGTCCGCAACACCCATATTAAGCAATTCACAACTGCCTGTAACTACAGTGCTAAGATATGCAATTACCTCTGCTAGCCTGGCTGGCCCCCAGAAGCTTGTATACATATTCACACTGACACACACAGGAATGCATGAGGAAAAAAAAAAAAAAAGAAATCATTTAAAAAACTCTTTACCAGCCAGTCATGTTCTCTTTCTAGTAAGGAATTACCTGTCGTCATCGAGCCGTAACATGGCAGGATCAACAAGCCATCTAGCGTGGTGTCCTGTACATCATAGTCATAGTCAACAGACTCCGCCATCTGAAACAGCAGCTCACAGCTCTTCTCTATCTCAAACTGGCCTGAAAGGAGAAGTTAGAAAACGTGGGGGACTGAACTGCAAATTTTAAAGATTATTTTAAAGCCCAGTTTAAAATTAGTTTAAGGTTATTCTAAATCATTCTTTTGATCTAAAGAAGAAAAGCATGTAGGGTATGCCCAACCTCAACAACAAAAAGTGTTTATGATCTTCAAGTCTTTCACGATGCTAATACCAAGTTTTAGGAGGACTAAATTACTCACACACAGAGGAAACTAGTACAGAAAATACAGAATCCAGACACAGTTCAAAAACGTGAATTTAACTTGCAAAAGGCAGACAGAGTTTAAATGTCTCACTTCAGACATCAACAGGGAAGTGACTCACCCTGCTCCGAAGCAGCTTAGTTACAAAGGTTCACTACTCTTGAACGTAACTCTCCTATTTTTGGCCCCCAAAGCTTCTACAAGCTTGTCTGCAGTACATGGGTCCCACACCTTAGCAATGCTGCCATCTCATCACTTCAAGAAATGACAGCTGGGATGCCATTTGAATAACAGAATGAATTATTCAGAACCAGGTTTACTTAGCCAAGTTAGAGCTCTGTGTGTAGTAGGCAAAAGACCAAAACAAAACAAACAAACAACCCACTTTGCAGAGTTAATTTCTTTCTGTGAAAGGGCAGCGTGGTTCCCATGTGCTTATTGGTGATCCTGACATTCTGTGTACTGCTATCTAACAGAGAATCATAAAAATATAAGGCAACAGCCGAACAGATTCCACACATCCTAGAAGTAGCAGTCTACCCTGGTGCCATATTTCCTGCATACAAAAGGAAGACATTAACCAGGCACAGTGGTGTGCTCCTGTTCTCTCACAACAGCCTGAGCGATATATTAAGAATGAACTTGTCTCAAAAAACTCAAAATCATTTTATTTACTTATTTATTTATTGATCTATTGAGGGTTATTTGTTGTTGTTCCTTCTTGTTTTTGAACAGGGTTTTATCATATAGCTCAGGCTAATCTTGAACTACATACCCCTATCTATCAGAGAACTTACAGTAATCCTCTTGCCTCATGCTCTAGAGTTCTGTTAGCAGCATCCACCACTACATTGGCTTACAAATAACATTATTAAACCTAGTAGGGAATGCTCACCAGTCAGAAAAACTAAGATGTCTCCAGCCATTTCATTCAAATGAATATCCATGGTCACTTTCACAATCTAAAGCAATCAAACAAACAAAAAGCCACACAAAAATGATATGCAGGTATAACATAACTCATTCCTCAAACTACCACATCCCCTTGCTCCACAAAAAAAAAAAAAAAAAAATTCAGTCAGGCTCCCAAAAGTCCTAGCATCCATTAAGGCGGCTGATAAAATACAACAGATAAGGGCAGCCAGGTGGCTCACTGGGTAAGGTGCTTGCCACACAAGCTTGATGCCCTGAGTTTAACCTCTGGAACCTACATAAAGGTAGACGGAGACAACAAAGGCTACAGAGTTGTCACCTGATCTTCATATGCATGCCATGGCAGATGTGAACATTCCCCAACACACTATACATACACTATAATAAATGAAATTTATAAAAACAAGATAAATTACCAAATTACCCACGCAAATGAAATCTCACACACAAAAGATAGAAGAAGATTGCAAAGGAATACCGCTTGAATATATGCAGTATTTTCTCTGTCTCGTGGGCCAATCAAATTGCAGAATTTCTCTCTGACTGGATAGAGTCTTCCAGGTATATCAAATATGGGGCAATTTCCAAAGAATGCAGAGAGCTTGGCTAGCTCCATAGTCGCGGACATCACCACCACCTTTAAATGTTCTTTCCTATTAGGAGACTTGTCCTGAAACAGCTTCTTCAGTAAACCAAATAAGATGTCCTGAAAGGAAAAGCTAGTAAGCCACAAAAGCTAGCATTTTATTATACCCGACCATACCACCATTTCTGTGATACTGAGGGTCACACTCAGGGCTTTGTACATGCCAGGGATGCTAGAGATCACACTCTACCAACTTAGCTATATCCCCTGCCCATGTAACCTAGTTTGTTTGTTTGTTTGTTTGTTTGTTTGTTTGTTGAGAAAAGCTCTCACTATGTAGCACAGGATGGCCTGGAACTCCTGTATAGACATTGGCCTCAAACTCTTAGAGATCTGCCTATCTCTGCCTCCTGAATGCTGGGGTTAAAGGTGTGTGCCACCATGCCAGCCCTGACCTATTTAAAAAAGACTGCTATTAGTTGGGCAGTAGTGGCGCATGCCTTTAATCCCAGCACTCAGGAGGCAGAGGCAGGCGGATTTCCAAGTTCGAGGCCAGCCTGGTCTACAGAGTGAGTTCCAGGACAGCCAGGGCTATACAGAGAAACCCTGTCTCAAAAAACAAAAAAAAAAGAAAAAGAAAAAGACTGCTATTATAACCAAGGGATTTCTAGTAAAACAGATTAAAATGTAAAAGAAGGCAATTCTCCATACAGGAAAAAGCTACCTCAAACAAATGAACTTCTCATTAATTAAAAATAAATAAATAAATAAAATACTCACTGTAGTTAAAGTTCTTTCATGGGCTTCATCCAAAATAATGACACTGAATTTGTTAAGATTTGGATCTCCCAAAATATGTTTGAGTAAACATCCATCAGTCATGTATTTGATTGCTGTTTCCTAATGTATAAAAGCAGAAGACATCAATTTGTAGCATCACAAAACTTCGCCAAGATTCAACTAATTCTCTACCCCCAAATGCATAGATAAAAGAGAAAATAAAACCACATATAACAAGGATGGTTGGTTAACTATAAAACTTGTCACTTATACAGACAGGAACTAAGGGAGTGTCCTGAGATAGAACAAAGTGCCAATAAGAAGATACAAAGAGGCCGGGCAGTGGTGGCGCACGCCTTTAATCCCAGCACTTGGGAGGCAGAGACAGGCGGATTTCTGAGTTCGAGGCCAGTCTGGTCTACAGAGTGAGTTCCAGGACAGCCAGGGCTATACAGAGAAACCCTGTCTCGAAAAACCAAATAAAGAAAAAAGAAGATACAAAGAGGTGGGTGGAATGTAGCAAGATAAACACTTACAGACAAGATAACAGGGATACTTCAAAGGCAGAGTGCTTGCATCCTCTAGCATGCACAGGCCCTAGGTTCTATCTGCGGCATGGCAAACAAACTAAAATAAAAAACTTCACTAACTTTGTTATAAGTTGTCAAGTTGTCCACTGACTTTAAGAACACTAAAACACAACACTGAATATGCTGGCTAGTTTTTGTCAACTTGATATGAACTATAGCCAAATGGGAAATGGGATCCTCAACTGAGAAACTATCTTCCAAGATTAGCCCTGGGCATGTCTGTGGACATTTTCTTGTTTAATGACTGATGATTGATGTGACATGTGGCCCTATGAAAAAGCAAACTGAGGAAGCCATAGAAAACAAGCTCGTCAACACCACTCTTCTTTTCCTACATCTAGGTTCCTGCCTTGGTTTCCCTTAAAGATGTTCTGTAACCTATAAGACAAATAACTCTTTCCTCCCCAAGTTAGTTTGGTTGGTGTTTTATCACAGTAAAGAAAACGAAACTAATACACTAAAAAAAGAGTTAAGTGTGATGCAAAAGACACATGGTAAAACTACTGTGTCATTCCACTTGGATACTCTGACTAGGCATCTTCATAGAGAGAGATTAGACCTACAAGGACTAATCAGTTCCAGATTTTTTTAATTAAAAGTTCTGAAACTTAGAGTAACAGTTACACAACATTGTAAACTGTGACTGTATCTGATGGTATTTAATTATACACTTAAAATGGTTAAAATGGTAAAGTTTATATTATGTACATTTTATTGCAACATAACAAAGTTTAAATATGATTGCAACCAACACTGAGGTAGAATAGATGGACCACTGTTTAAAATCACTTGCTGCTTTTGCAGAGGGCCCTGTTTTAGTTCCCTGCACCCACATGGAAATTCACGACCAACTATTAACTCTAATCCTAGGAAATCCAATGCCTTTTTCTGGTTTTCTCAGATACCAGGCATGCATGTGGTACACAGACACACATGCAGACAAAAACACCCATAAATAAAATGGATTTTTAAATTAATGAATGCATTTTAAAATTATTTATTTACCACCTGTGTATGAATATTTTGTTCATATACATGTATGTACACTATGTGTGCCTGGTGGATGCCCTGGAACTGGGGTCATGGATGGTTGTGAGCCATTATATGGATGCTGGGAATTGAACCCAGGTCCTTTTCAAGAGTAACAAGTACTCTTAACTACTGAGCCATCTCTCCAGCCCCTAGTAATAAATAATTTTTTTTAAAAAATTTAACCAACATGTTAATGAATCTATGATTTAAAAAAAATAAAAAAAGTAGTTTAAGAAAAATAAACATTAATATTATCATGGTTTGAATGTGCTTGGCCTACGGAGTAGCACTACTTGGCAATGTGAACTTGCTGGAGTGGTGTGTCACTGTGGGTATGGACTTTAAGACCCTCATCCTAGCTTCCTGGAAGCCAGTCTTCTCTTAGTTGCCTTCTGAACAAGAGGAGGATCTCTCAGCTCCTCCAGCTGCATGTCTGCCTGGATGCTGCCATGCCCCCACTTTGATGATAATGGACTGAACCTTTGAATCTGTAAGCTATCCCCAATTAAATATTGTCTTTTATAAAAGTTGCCTTGGTCATGGTGTCTGTTCACAGCAGTTAAACCCTAACTAAGACAAACATCTGATAATGGATTAACTAGTTAAGGATGGAGAAAAAAAGAATCAGGTACCTAAGATAAAGCCTTAACAATATGCAACAAATATTACTTCTAGGTGCTAGACAGATGCCTTAGTAGTTGGTTAAGAACATTTGCTGCTTTTTCCAGAGGATGAGTATTCAGTTCCCAGCACCTACATGGTAGCTTACAGCCATCTGTAATTCTAGTTCTAGGGTATCTGGAATCCTTTTCTAAACTCCTCGGGTACACAGGCAGGCAAAACACTTATGTTCATAAAAAGTAAAAACAAAACAAAACACACAAACCAAACTATTTTATGTGGATTCTGGGGATTGAACTCAGGACCTTATGCTTGCCAGGCAGGTACTTTACCAACTGAGCTATCTCCCCAGGCCACGTCCTGTTCCCCCAACTCCTTTAAAAATTTTTTGTTTTTTTATAAGGAGCTAGACTACTTGGGGAGGTCTAGGCCAGTGAGAGACCTTATCTCAAAAACAAAAAAACAAACAACAAATCTCATACATGGCACTTGGAGCACAACACTCAAAGTTGTCCTCTGGTCTTAACACATATGTGCACATACAAGATCACAGAAAGACACACATAATGGCTGCAGTCTAAGTTTATACTATTTTAAATGTGTACTAGTAAACTTTTATACCTTGGAGCTGCAATCATCAAAACGAACTTGGTATCCTACTTTAGATCCCAAAGTGCATTTCATTTCTTCAGCAACCCTCTGAGCAACTGATATGGCAGCTACTTTTCGTGGCTGAGTCACACCAATCATACCATGTTGTGAAAACCCTGTTAAACCACAAGTAAACACAAAGTTTAGTTAGCAATTGTTTCTTCCTACTGAACTAAAATTAAAACCTTTCCTGGCCAATCAATACAAATGATATGTTTTCAAAAGAAAACCCTACAAATCAGCAACATACTACAGTATATTTGCATCAAAAAGAAAATATCACTATTAATTAGAAATGCACACTCATAGACCAGAAAGATGTCTCAGTAGGTAAACATGCTCACTGATGACCTGTGTTCCACCCCAGATCCTACATCAGAAGGAGAGACCGGACTCCCTAACATTATCCTCTGACCTCTACGTGCACACTGTGTCCTATACATGCCTACACATACATATACAGATAGTATATAAAAGAATATCAAACAACCATAGCCATTCTAAATATACATGTTAATTAGGTTTGAGGTTTTTATTTTTCAAAAGCATTTAAAGAATAAGCCAAGGATTCTGTAAGTTTGGGTTTTTTGTTTGTTTTACTTTTTGACAAGATCTCATTTGTCTACCACATTGGCTTCAAACTCCTGGCCTCTACTCATCTTCTTGGCTCTGCCTCCCAAGTAGCTGGTACTATGGGCATAAGTACTACACCTGGCTTATAAGCCAAGAAAGGTAAAACTGAAATACGAAAAACTCCACACACTTCCTAAACTTTTAACTGCCACAAAAGTAAAGCTGGATTTAAATATACCACTTTTGCATAAATATTTGTAGATATTTTAACCATTTTAGCATCTCCACAAATGGAGATGTATTGTACAATTGATAGCACTTTGTTTATTAATGGCATGTAAAATAATGGTATGCCTTAACAGATGATGGCAAATAAGGATGGATGCATCAGATTAGGTTACTATGAGGGTAAGCCATGATGGAGGCTAGCTCCAACAGCATATGTAGGCCATTCTCAAAAAAATTAAAATTTCCCAGGCAACAGTAATGTACACTTTTAATCCCAGTCAGAACTCAGAAGTAACAGGCAGGTAGCTCTCTGAGTTCCAAGGTAGCCAGGGCTAAACAGAGAAACCTTGTCTCGGAAAAAAAGAAAAGAAAATCTAAAAATTCAAATTCAGATCCCTGGGAGCCCAGAAGAGGGTGTCAGACTCCCCCAAACTAGAGTTATAGTAGTTGTCAACTGCCAATGTAGGTGCTGGAAACAAAAATCTGGTCCTCTGAAAAAGCAGCAAGAGCTTTCATAGGCTGAGCCATTTCTCTAGCACCTCCAAAATTAACTTTTATTTAATATGAAGCATATACAAAATAATTTTCTCTTTTCCAAACTTATGAAAGAGAACGTTGTCACACCGATTAGACAGACACTTTATTGATAATTTGTTAGCTCGATTCTGGTAGAATCTGAGAATATTTACCTGATAAAGGTCTAGAGGAAGAATAAATAAAATGTCAGCAACAGCAGGGTAGTAGTGGCACACACCTTTAAGCCCAGCACTCAAGAGGCAAGGCCCGGTAGATCCCTTGAGTTCCAGGCCAACCTAGTCTACAGAGTGAGCTCCAGGACAGTCAGGGCTATACAGAGAAATCCTGTCTCAAAACACCACCAACAACAAAAAAAACTCTGTCAGCGACAGAGATCAACTATCCTTCCCACTTCATAACTGTCTCAGTTCTCGCTGGCTAATGAGATAACCTTATCCTAAAAGAGGAAATTAACATCCTTTTATTTTTTCCTCCTTATCTTATAACCATAGCTGACCTGGAATTCACTATGTAAACCACGTTAGCCTCAAAACTCAGAGATGTTCCTGACTTTGCCTACCAAGTGCTGGGATTAAAAGTGTGCACCATCACAATCATTCTTCTTCTTCTTCTTCTTCTTCTTCTTCTTCTTCTTCTTCTTCTATTATTATTATTATTATTATTATTATTATTATTATTATTATTGTAATTAAAAATGGCACAACAATTCCAGAGCCTAAAATAAATCCAGAAAGACAAGGAGACATAGGGAGGTTGAGGATCTGGAAAAGCAAAGTCAGCAATGGATATTTGCACACTACAATACTCTTATTACACCTTAAAGAAGCTTCCTCTCACCGGGCAGTGGTGGTGCACGCCTTTAATCCCAGCACTTGGGAGGCAGAGGCAGGTGGATTTCTGAGTTCGAGGCCAGCCTGGTCTACAGAGTGAGTTCCTCCAGGACAGCCAGGGCTACACAGAGAAACCCTGTCTCGAAAAACCAAAAAAAAAAAAAAAAAAAAAAAAAAGGTTAAAAAGAAACTTTCTCTCTGTAGTGCTTCCAGTTTTATCCAAGAATAAAATTACCTGCTTCATAAAGGTATTTAGGGAGTTGCGTTGTTTTACCACTTCCTGTATTTCCAGTAACGATGAGGAACGAATTGTCCCTCACAGCTTGAATGAGTTTTTTTCTTTGTTTCTGAATAGGAAACGTTGGAGTTGTTCCACCCTCCTGTGATGTGCATCCTTTCTCTTCTGTAACAACACAAAAAAAATTGTGCAATTAAAACACCTGAGAAGATCTCTCTGACAATGTCTCAGACCTGAAAGAAGAACGCACAGGAATCACACAACCGGAAGGATCAATCTATCACTCTTTGGTTACTTCAACCATGTACAAATCACATGTGAAAGTTTATAAACTCAGACTAACTTTTTGATAAAATCAAGCAACTTCAACATTGTTGATGTGGAACTCAATGTACTTGACAAAGTCAGTCGAGCACAAGGCAATGTGTATGTATGCATACCTACCTAGAAGTACTAAACTCAATTTTATTAAACAATAGACCAAAAACCTGAGCACAGCGGAACAGCTCTGTGAAGAATAAGAAGCCACCTGTATTTGCTTCTGATTCACAGTTCAAGTTAGGTCCCTGTTCAGAGTGACTGATATCCCAGAAGGCCAAGTGGTGGGTAACCATGGAAACTGGCTCCTGGAAACGGGCTCCCTTCATACCGTACCCAAAGGCAGGCTGGCGGCCCGACGAAGGGGAGGGGGATGAAATGGTAGAGAACAAAGGCTTTATGAGGTTGTAGAACAGAAGAAAGCATCTGGGCGTTCAGGTCCACTTTCTTGCCCCCCAGCGAGGTTCTCACCCAACTTGGGTTCGGGACCGCCCCCCTCTAAGCCAAAGTGCTCACAGGACGCAAAGTTCGCCGTCAGGCTTAAAAGACCAAAAGAACATCTAAGCTTCCTCTCCACCTCCTCTGCCACCCACAGATGTACTTTTCGCCCCGCAAATAACTCCCGCCGACTGCCACAGTGTCCCGCGGACCGCACCTCTGTCAGCGATGCGAACTGCTGACGGCCGCTCTTCCTGGAGCTCTGTTGACCGCTCGCCCTCCTCTTGCCGCCTTGGCGCCCTACCCGCGACGGCGGGAAACCGGGACATAGACCCGGTCCGGAGAAGAAGCGAGCACGTCCACGGAGCCGAGGAGATGGGAGGGGAAAGACGAGGGCGCGCCCTGATGACGTAGGGGTGTTTACTTCCGCGCGTGCGACTGGCTGCGAGGGGTGGGGGAGCGGCTCGATGACGTGGCGGCGTCTGTTTGGACGCGCACGGACCCGCGCTCCTGGGGGGGCCCCGAGGCCCCACCCCCAGGAGTCCCGCCCACTGCCACGTGCCTCCGCCAGCTGCGAAGTCACACCTGAACACCTAAAGGCCAGTTCAGGGTTTTTTTAAGTGTGAAATATAGCAGAGCAACACGTCCTTTAGGCGCCACAGCATCTCCACAAGTGTTGTCTATTCCAGACACACAAGTTGAATGTGACCTTGTGCAACTCACTTCCCTATCTCCCTATCAACTTGTAGTTGATCGCTGGCCAACTTGTAGTTCTATAGTTTTCAAAACTTAGATTCACTCCCTTCATGGATCCCTTCATTTACACTTATTTGCATATTTTCCATACCCTCCAAGTAGTTGGGAAGACCCATAAGAGCCAGACTTTATGAACATTATTCAAAGTGGACAATAGGATTTGTTGAAGATAAATGAATGAATAACATCTGTTTTAAAATAAGCTGACTTTTAATGGAAGTATATTCCTTAGGAAACAGAACTGCTGAAAATTCTACAGATACACACTATCTGAGGTGGTGTAGTTTATCTGTTTATTTTAAAGGTATGTTGGGAACTTGGTGTATAGTTCAGTGGTAGATTACTTATTATCTACTATATAGGAGGCCCTGGGATTCAATATCCAGTACAACACATAAACTTTATCAAAGCTGAGTGTGGTGGCTTGTACCCATGGTCCCAACACTTGGGAGGCAGAAGAATTACTGTGAGTTCCAGGTTACAATAGGATAATTCTGAGAATTAGATCCTGTCTCAGAAGAGGAGGTGAATAAAGGGGAGGGGGAGAAAGAAGGGGAGGGGGTGATGGGAGAGGAGGAGAGAAGAAGGAAGGAGGGAGGGAGGGAAGGAGAAAAGTGGGGAGGATCTTGGACTAGTCCTTCAGTGATAATAGCCTGTGATTCTCTAAGTTGAGTCAATTGAAGCAAAATGTGAAGAAACCTGCTTCTTACACTTAAATCACTATGTAGCTCAGGCTACCCTAGAACTCATGATCTTCCAGACTCAGCTACCCAAGTGCTATGATCATAAATATATATTAGCCGGGCAGTAGTAGCGCACGCCTTTAATCCCAGCACTCGGGAGGCAGAGGCAGGTGGATTTCTGAGTTCGAGGCCAGCCTGGTCTACAAAGTGAGTTCCAGGACAGCCAGAGTTACACAAAGAAACCCTGTCTCAAAAAAAACAAAAATAAATAAATAAATATATGGCATCATGTCTATTTGCTTCTTGCACTTTTCAATAGTTCCTGCTGTTAAAATTAATCACCGTTCCTCAGTCTCCCTCTTCTGCCTGTTGATCAAAATTTAGAACTCTCAGCTCCTTCTTCAGCACCAGATCTGCCTGCAGCTGCCATGTTTTCCTGCCATGACAATAATGTACTGAACCTCTGAAACTGAAAGTCAAGGAATTTTTGGAAACTTTACCTGCCCAGCCAAAGATCCACAGGCAGCTGCTGCTCTGCTGACAACCATTGTCTGATTAGATCCAGCAGATATATGACCTTTTTCCTGTACCCTGATCAAGGAAGTCAAGCCAGGCATACCTATAGCTCCAAGAAAATGTGAAATGTCCATCCACAAGTTGTGAGTCTACCTAAAATAAAAGACAAAAGATTTTAGTACAGTAGATTTTAAGCAAAAAATAATTAATCACAGTTTACAGGAATGTAACATAAAATTATCATTCACCCATCAAACCAAGGCCCTTACCCTTTGACCAAACTGGAATGCTATTAGAATTGAAGACTTTGCTTTAAAATATACATGTATCCAATCCTTTTCAATGGAACTGAATGACAACTCCTTTAATGCAAGATTATCAGATTTTGAATGCTAGCAAATCAGATGTAACTAATGGCCGGGGCACTACAGCAATAGCCCTAGTGACAGGAGAACATTTTAGATTTCTCCAAAACATTAAAACCATCTCTGAACCTTCTGATTTCTATTAGTAATTCAAACTATAATGTCAGAAGAGATCAAAGTATACAATTGTAGTAAGGCCATGAAGGTATTGGTGACCTCTGTATCTAAGAAATGGACCAGCTATTTCACAAAGTCGCTTTCCAAGAAAATAAGCAGAATCATTTCCAATCAATAATTGTGACCATTTACTAAGCAATTTGTATTTGAGTGATTAAGATAAAGTATTTGATATATATAGTTTTGGACAAAGTCTCACTATATATCACTATATAGCCCTGGATGGCCTGGAACTCAATAAGTAGATCAGGTTAGCTTTGAACTCCCAGAGTTTGCCTGCCCAGGGATATGGGATTAAAGGTTACTATTCTCTGGTTTTCACATGTGAGTGAGAAAGAAATTTCTGAAACATCCTCCTAGTGATAAAAAAAAGAGAGAGAGATAAGAAACCTCATACTCATACTAATCCAATACTGGAATGAGAAGTGGAATTATCTAAATGAGGAGTTTCTTTTAGCAGTTGTAACTCTTAGAGTTGACTCCATTCTTTGAGAACCACCTAGTACAATATCCAGAATAAAACTGGAAGCCAAGCATAAAGGGAAACAAAGTCAAGAAGCCCAGATGGCAGCACCATCCAACCAAGGCTCTCCCAGCCTTGGCCATGTAGACTATGTTACTATTAGTGACCTAGGGATAGTCCCAGTATTTCTAGACCATTGAGCTTCCAAATTACAATAGCAAACAGAACACAAGCACAAAGTAAAAATGGAAAATGTGTGCTGAATTTTGGAAGAAAAGTAAGTATCCCCAGCATTGAATTTATGTTTAGTTAACTTTGAATCAGGAGAACGACTACAAGTGCTAAGCAAAGGCAATGAAGGGTGGACTGTACCTGCGTCTGCTGCTTCAGTGAGCACTCTTCCAAAATGTTCTTGATTCTAAGCAATCTGCTTCTAAGCATCAGGGGCTCAACTGTAAAGATTTCCAAAACAACGAAGTAACATGATTATATTGTCTTTGAAAAGGAAAGCAAAAGATAGGGTTCCTGCTATGATGGTTAAAGGGCCCTTCAATTATTACCCACCAGATTGAATCATGCAGCACGTGTGCACACTTACCCACCCACCCCAGGCACATACACACTGTACACACTTACACACACAATAATAAATAATAAAATACTGTGAAGTAAAACCAATACATGAAGCAAAAATATCATGCTGTTTATATAACAACAAGCAGACTTACAAACACTAGACACATGATAATGTCAGAAACCTAAGAACAAAACATGATGGCTCATGGTTCATAGAAAGACTAAACAGTAGTATCACCACGCGTGGATTATTTTTAACTCACTAATATGATTAAAGTAAGAATTGTTTTGGTCACGTAAAGAAAAGCAGACAGAATCTGTATTGTACATGGGTGGGAAGGTATTACAACACAAACTGAGAATGTACTTGATGAGCTTGAGGGTCACTGGTTCGGATGGATGAAGATGAGTGAAAGGAAGATTGAGAACAGAGAGTAAAGACACTGCTGACTCCATGTACACGGTGACTAGGAAAAGGCTGGTGACGCACACCTTTGATCCCAGCTCTTGAATGCCGAGGGAGGAGCGTCACTGTGAGTTTGAGGCCAGCCTGGTCTACACTTGAAGTTCCAATCCCATGGGGCTGCATAGTGAGACCCTGACTCAAAAAGAAAGACTTGGTCAATGAAATTACTTGGGGCATAACTGGACATGTTTAGAGGCATTGTAACATGGGCACTGAAGAGGTCACATTTTAAGAATCATTAAGATTATTATTTACATTCGGGGCAAATTCCAATCCTTAAATGTCAATCTGACTCTCTGTGTTTTCCTTTCCCTTCCTTCCTAGCTCTCACCAAGGCAAGAACAAAGATCCAAGGATATTCCTGAGCAAAGGGCCAAACTAGAGCCTCCTGTGTTTGCTTACTTCTCTTTGATAGAAGCCCCAGGGTCTTGGGGGAAAGCAGAGAGAGGGAGGTGTAACGAGGCAAGGACTGGGAGAAAGGACAAAGAACTGTCAAGCGGGCTAGAACAGGAATGCCCAGTGCTGTTGGAAACGATTTAGCACAGGAATTCAAGAAGACAAGGTGTCCTCAGATGTATTCGTCTCATTTAAAAGTAATCAAGGGGTCAGTAAGGTGGCTCACCTGCATGTGGTGGCTGTATAGAGAGTACAAAGCATCCGGAAGACACGCTGAGGAGCACAGTGGAGCCAAAAGGAGGAGGAAGCTTTTTGTAGCTAGTGACAAATGAACTAAGCCTTAGAAGTCTAGAAGGTTCCAATAAATGCTAGAGAAAGCTTTGAGACACAGCAAAATACAAGGTTCTACTAGATCAAAATACTACTAATTACGAATTTTTGAAAAAGATGAAAAATTAATATTCAGTCTCTAGCTACGGTCTCTGTAAATCTTGCAGTTGCCTGAAGGTGGCAAGCTGGGTTTATTTGAGAAACTTCCGCATCGACATTATTTAAAAGAAAAATTAAACAGAACTGTTTCTCTAAAACTAAGCACCTATCAATTATTACAAATCAAAAAAGTGAAAAAAAATCTAAACATGAGTAATCATTTTTAAAAAGTTTGTTTTGAGATAAGATCTAACTATGTAACCCAGCTTGTCCTGGAACTCACAATGTAGATCAGACTGGCTTCGAACTCACAGAGATCTGCCTGCCTCTGCCTCCTGAGTGCTAGAATTAAGGGCATGAACTACCATGCCTGATATTGTTTAAATTCTATACATATTTAATATAGGCATATTTTGTAGGGCAACTAACTGCTTTCCACTGTAATGTTTTAATTAGTATTGTCCTTTTTGACTTTTCAATTGTAATATAATTTCTTTATAGGAGAAAAAAGAGAGCTGACAATATAAGTGTTACCATTAAAATCTATGTTAAGCATTATTAAAAGTCTTGCATTGAATGGTCGAGTTTAGTAAGATATATGATTTATCTCTTTATTTATTAAAGATATTGCAGTCAGGCAGTGGTGGCTCAAGCCTTTAATCCCAGAACTTGGGAGGCAGAGGCAGGTGGATCTCTGAATTCAAGGCCAGCCTGTTCTACAGAGTGAGTTCCAGGACAGCCAAGGTGACACAAAGGTGAAAGGGGGGGGGAATATAATTTGCAAATATCATTCTAGTGGGTAATTTTATGAATTGTCATGTATATTTAGTTGTGTGACTAAGGTCATCAATAAGATACAAAACAGAAGGTGCCTAGATGGTTCAGCAGATAAAGGCATCTGTCACCAAGTCCAGTGACCTGAGTTGTATTCCTTAAACCGACATAATGAAAGAAGACAGTGTCTCAGGTTGTCCTCTGACAGCCATACCTTTGGTAGCTTGTGTCACTTTAGAGGACCCTCTAAGGACCACCAGGCCACATGCATGCTACTCTGCTGCAGAGACTTGGGTGGCCTTGATATTCTACATGTTTTTGAGGACTTCTCTCTCCTCAACACCATCAGGTCACAAATCCTTCTAAACAAACTGGACATGATTTTGAACAAGAGGAGGGCTAAGGAAGGAAAATGTAAACACTTCACACTTAAAAAGAAATGTAGCCCTCAAGAGGAATGAACTACTTATTTGAACTAAAAAAGGTTGTTACCTTAAATGGACAAGTTTGTTTTTCCTTCCCACTATGGAGCAAGGGGGGAACATGCAAGTAAAAAGAGGTCCATCTAAGAAAACTAAAAAAGCAGTCATTTCTTTGCGTATTGGTATTATAATGTGGGTAAATTTCCAAGCCCACTATACATACGCATGTGTGTGGGCCTGGATCCAAGTTAAGGCATCATATGAAAGGAACCGTATCTGCTCAGGACTCCCAAGACTAAGTTCTCAGCACAAAGGAGACTTATCTGTCCCAGAAGGGAAAAGAGTAGGGAGTAAAAGACAAAGGCAACAGATAGAGGATGGGGAGCAAGGACGGGACAGGGAGAGGGGGAAGGAGTATTTTCCCAGGGAGTTGGGGGGACAGGATGATGCAGGACTGCTTCTAGATGGAGAGGAGACAGATGTGGACCATAGGAAAATGGAGGTTTGCAAAGGTAAAAGGGAAAACTCCACGTTAGAATGAGGTGTTAATTTCTTTTCTTTTTCTTTCTTTTATCTTTTTTTTCGTCATGTTTTTAAAAATTCACTTTACATCCTAATCTCTGCTCCACCATTCCCGGTCCGCCCTTACACGGTCCCTCCTTCCTCCCCTTCTCCTTTGAGACGGTGGAGATCACCGGGTATCCCCCCCCCCCACCCCACCCTAGCACATCAAGTCACTGCATGGCACTTCCTCTCCCACTGAGGCCAGACAAGGCAGCCCGGTAGGTAAACATATTCCACAGACAGGCAACAGCTTTAGGGATACTCCCCCGCCCGGTTCAGTCAGCCCTTGGGGGGAGGTGCTTAATTTTAATTGGACATGTTAGTTAGGTGAGCCAAAGGGGGCTTTTGATTGCTGGACTTCAGTACGTTGATAACTGGACCTTGGTAGTCAGCCTCAGAGGAGGAAGTGGCCAAATAAGGGAATAAGCCTTGGTGGCTCGCTTTAGGAATGTAATCTAATGGTTTTTAGTGAGGCAGAGGAGATGAGGGAGAAGGGAAAGGCCTGCCAGAGCCATGTTTGCTGTGCTCAGGCTAGCTAGAGTCCCTTCACTGGGTATGTTCCTGTGTACATTTGTGAGCATACACGTCGAGCCTAGGGACAGCCTCTGTGTCTTTCCTTAGGCACTGCACACCTTTTGTTTTAAGACAGAGTTTCTCACCCAAGAACTCACCAAGTATGAGCCATAGGACATGCCTGTCTCTACCAACCAAGGCACCGACCGCGTGCGGCGGTTGTATATCTTCACATGGCTTCAAAGACACTCGCTCTGATGTTGCAAGCCCTTTATTAAGTTAGACTCTGCCATGCACATTTTTACCAGATTATTGTTCCTGGTTTTCTCCCCCTGATGTTAATACTCTTTCTTAATTTGCATATATTACTTCCCTTTTGAAATTAACTTTGGTCCCCACTGTATTGATCAGACACAGTATCGGCCGTATATTCTGGAAATAGCTGATGTAAAACGTATTCAAGAGTTAGTAAAATTAAGAAAAGATTTATTTCTTTGTCATCACAAGAAAATGCCTACCCTGCCAGCAGTTCTGTGTGCCCTTCAAGCTTCGCTTTTCCTTCCTCTGGTTTAAATGCACTTATGATTAGAACCATACAAAGCCACGGCACTGTGATCAGTCCCGGCCACTGGAGCCATTCCCCCCCAGGGAATGCAGAACGTTTAATAAGTCTGTCCAGCATCTAATAACAAAGGAGAGACCCTTGGCAGATCGTGATAATGATTTTGTGTCTTTAGAGAAAGATGAAAGAAAAGCCTGACCTTGCATACTAATAATCACTTTGTTATTCAGAGAACTTAACTGGCATCTCATGAATTTTAATGTGCCATCCATTTTCTCACAACTTCTCCCCACAGTGCTCTGTGAGCCTTCACAGGGCCTTTTCTGCTATCTCTTACATCCTTTCCAGGAGGTAATTATCCTACCTAAGCCAGAAGACTTTAAGGTATTGCCTTTTTGGTGGGTTGGCCAGGAAACTGTTCTACATTGACATCTAATAACCTAGGGCCATCACACTGTGCACCTATGGGTTTTGTACTTGTTCTGCCTTAAATTATTTTGTTTGATTTTTTTTTTTACAAAAATACCCCCAACATCCTGTGATCATAAATCTGTGCCCTTTTACAGAACTCATAAGTAGTGTTCATGACAGTAAAGACTTTGTTCAGTTTTCTCAAGTTCAGGAGCATATGTGGTCTCTGTCCTTCATTCTTCATAATTCATTCTAAAATTCAGCCCTGCATTATATATAGACAGTGTAATCTCAAAATTACATAAACTCCAACAAGATTTTTGGCTATTTAAGGACATGTACTGATTCTCATTTATCTTTGTATTCAATGAGATATCTTAGTCAAGAATTTCCAAACAGAAAGTCCTCATGAGAATTTGCTTCATGTTAAGAGTTAGCTTTTGAGCTGGATGTAGTGGTGCACACCTTTAGTCCCAGCATTTCGGAACCAGAGGCAACTGGATCTCTGTGAGTCGGAGGCCAGCCTGGTCTACAGAGTAAGGATAGCCAGGGCTACATATTGAGATCCTGTCTTTAAAAAATAAAATAAAGCAAAATAAAGCAAAACCAGTTATCTTTTGCAGAAAACAAATGAGCAGCTGTCCAAGGCTGCAGGGGATTGACTTCAAAGAGGTAGAGGGTGTCTTAGTTAGGTTTTTACTGCTGTGAACAGGCACCATGACCAAGTCAAGTCTTATAAGGACATTTAAGTGGGGCTGGCTTACAGGTTCAGAGGTTCAGTCCATTATCATCAAGGTGGGAGCATGGCAGCCTCCAGGCAGACATGGGGCTGGAGGAGCTGAGAGTTCCACCTCTTGTTCTGAAGGCAGCTAGCAGAAGACGGGTTTCCAGGCAGTTAGAATGAGGGCCTTAAAGCCCATGCCCACAATGACACACTTCCTTCAACAAGGCCACACCTCCAAATAGTGCCACTCGCTGGGAGAAGCATAGTCAAATCATCACAGAGAGGATGCCACCCCATGGAGCTATTTTTTTGATTTGTTGATTGTGGTGGTGGGTGGAGATCCCAGATATCTGTCAGAGAAGTATACATTTAAAACTGGTGACTTTTATTACATGTAAATTAAGCCAACTGAAGAAGATCCCACAATGATAATAAACGTTTCTAATAGAGAAAACTGGCAGGCAACAAGTTCTGTTAACAACAGGCTGGCATGTTTGTTACAGGATTGAAAACACCAAGAAAAGGTTGGGGCTAGAAGAGGATTAGAAATGATTTTGCATTCCAGTCTTCAACATCAGTTGAAGGCTTCATGGCCTTTTGAATAAATGCAAGTGCAATATCTGTTATTATCAGTCTCCTTCAGACCTATATTGTCAATATCCATAGGTCTGAAAGATAAAAGGGAAGAAGGAAAGACAGAAGGAAGGACTCCTCTCTTTCATGGTTGTCAGAGGGAGAGATGAGATGGCCACTTATTTGTGTGTAATTTTTATCTAGTCTGTAAATGTACATAATCTTTTTCTCTTTTTTAAGTGTTTTTGAGACACGGTTTCTATGTGTAGCCCTGGCTGTCCTGAAACATGCTCTGTAGACCAGGCTGGCCTCAAACTTAAAAGATCCACCTGCCTCTGCTTCCTGTGTACTGGGATCAAAGGCGTGCACCACCATGCCCAGCTCACAAAGTTATATCTTGCTTGCTCACTTACAACACTGCAATTTCATAACCCTCACTGGAGCTGCTACAGTTTGCCAGGTAGCGTGCGAAGTTGTTTCTGGGGATGAGCACCAGGCAATGCAAACCTAGTGCGTGTCTTCTTGGGACTTGAAGTTTATAGGTTAGCATCTAGTGTGAGGATCGGGTCCCAAACAAGTTATAAACAAACACAAGAACAGCCAGACATAGTGGTGCACACCTGAACTTCTATCCAGTCTGCAAGCTGAGGCAGGAGGATCACTGAAGGTCAAGAGTTTGAGGTCCAGCACAGACAATGTAGTGGAGCCCCATCTCAAGAGCGTAAAAAGGAAGGAAGGTGCTGGTGAGGGGGCTCAGCAGGTAAAGGCGCTTGCTTGCTGCCAAAATCGATGACCTGAGTTTAACGCCCGGGATCCATACAGTGGAAGGAGAGGACTGACTTCTGCCACGTTTTCCTCTGACCTCCACATGTGCACTTTGCCCCCTACTCCCATCGCACGCAAATAAAATACAGTAATTTTACAGGTCAGCTGTGGTGGCACACGCCGCAGAGGGAAATGAATCTATGTGAGTTCAAGACTGACTCGTGGGGTCAACAACAAAATAGAGAGGGGTGTGGTGGTGGAGGCAATGAAAGAGAAAAAGAATGGGAGGGTGTGCTGGCTAGGTTTTTTTTTTTTTTTTTTTTGTCAACTTAACACAAGCTATAGTTATCCAAGAGGTGGGAAGCTCAACTGAGAAAATGCCCCGTAAGACTGGGCTGTAGACAAGAGTGCAGAGCATTTTCTGACTGAGAAGGGTCAAGCTCACTGTGGGCGCTACTGCTGGGCTGGTGGTCCTGGGTTTTATAAGAAAGCAGCTGAGCAAACCATGAGGAGCAAGCCAGTAAGCAGCACCCTCCACGGCCTCTGCTCACCCCCTGCCTCCAGGTTCCTGCCCTGCTTAAGTTCCTGTCGTGACTTCCTTCATTGATAAACTGTGATGTAAAGGCAAGCCAAGGAAACTCTTTCCTCTCCAGGTAACTTTGATCATGATGTTTCATCACAGCAATAGAAACCCTAACTAGGACAGAGAGCTACCATATGGCTTGATTGCATGTAGGGCCCTGAGTTCTATTCCCAGCACCCCAAAACAAATATAATAATTAAAGGTACTATACATGTTCTGTTTTGTTTGAGAAAGAACTACTTTGTAGCCCAGGCTGGTATTGAACTCTTCCTCAAACCTAGGCATTCAAGATCAGCCTTGGCAAAATAGCAAGACTCCTGTCTACAAAGAAAGAAAAAAGAAAAAAAGAAAGAGAAAAAGAAAAAAGAAAAAGTTGGTACTTTATGAATATCTAAGTGGGAGAATTATTATTTAACAGAGTGAGGACCCTGACCTATACACATGTATGCCAAAAATAATAAAACCAAATGTGATTTTAAAATATTATTAAAGGATCTGACTTCAGTAGCTATCTGGAAACCTGGCACTATTTACTTACAAATTAAAAATACAAGCGAATCGTTTACATATCTCCTAGAAACCAAACGTGTTTGGATGTTATGCCTCAAGTCACTTGAACAATGCTGTGGGATTCTGTGTTTGTTTTTAACTCTGAGACATCTATCACCTAAGAAGGACCATTTTCCCAAGTATGCTGTTCTTAAAGCCAGTAAATTTTATTTACTATTCTGCAGGGTAAAGAATTTCAATGTACTCCAGGACAGCCAGGGATACACAGAGAAACCCTGTATTGAAGAAAAAACAAAAAACAAAGAAAAAACCAAACCAAAACAACAACAACAAAAATGGGCTTTGTTTAGCAGCAGTGAGTTAATACTAAACCACAAAGCTTTTCATTTTTAATTTCTTTCATTTGTTCTTTTTAAAGAAAGTTCTCACTAAGTGGTCCAGGCTCACCTCATACTCAGTCCAGACAAACCTTCAACCTCCCATCCTCCTGCCTCAATTTCCCAAGTAGCTGGGATAACAGACTTGGGCCACTTGGATGGGCCCTGCCCCTCCCTTCCTGTTTCTCACCCACCTCCAGTCCTTCTTTTTCTTAACAAAACAAATAAATCAAACTTTATACCAATTTTTGTTTATTTTTATTTTATGTGTATGGGTGCATGTTTGTCTGTACACCACTTTCATGTTTAGGGTCTACAGAAGTTGGAAGAGGGCGTTGGATTTCCTGGTACTGGAGTTACAGAGGTTGTGAGCTGCCATGTTGGTGCTGGGAACCTAACCCAGGTCCTCTAGAAGAGCAGCCAATGCTCTTACTACTGAGCCACTGTTCCAGCCCACAATCAAACCAAAAAGGGTTTGTTTGTCATTTGAGACAGGGTCTCTCTTTGTAGTTCTGTCTCTCTTGGAATTCACTATGCACACCAGGCAGACCTCAAACTCACAGAGATCTGCTCCTCTCTGCTGGGATTAAAGTCCTGAGCCACCATGCCTGGTCTATCAAACAATTTTTAACAATTTTTTGGTGTTTTATTTTTTAAACAGTGTTTCTCTGTGTAGCCCTGGTTGCCATGGAACTCTGTAAACCAGACTGGCCTCAAACTCACAGAGAACTGCCTCTGCCTCATGATTGCTGGGATTAAAGGCATGTGCCACCACTACCTAGCAACAAAAATTTTTCAGAGAGAGAGAGAGAGAGAGAGAGAGAGAGAGAGAGAGAGAGAGAGAGACCCTGTATGCTATGGCTGCGTGTATGGAGGTCGGAGGACAACTTCTGGGCAATTTTTCCTTTACTGCTTCCCATCTTAGCACAGGAGTTGCTGAGATTACAGAAAGCACCACATCTGGAATTTTATGTGGGTTCCAGAGGTTGAATGCTCTTCATCAGGTTTATGCATCCACTGCTTTTCTGGCTGAGCCTTCTCCTAGGCTCCTCACCTACTTCTACTCTTCTTTCTTTTCCTTCTTTCCTTCCTTCCTTCCTTTCTTTTTCTAGATTCCCTTCCCCCCTTTTCTTGTTTTGAAACGGGGTCTCAAGTAGCCCAGGCTGGCTTAATGATCCCTGTGTACCAGAGGATCACTCTTGTCCCCCCCCCCTCCAACCAGATGCTGGGATTACAAGCTCACAAAACACAACACACCTAATTTCCTACTTCTTTCCTTCACGGTGTCTCATTGTGTAGCCCAGGCTGGCCTTGAATCCAAGCTCCTTCTGCCTCTGCCTTCTGAATGCTGGGGTGACAAGACTGCAGCACCCCATCTGTGAATTTCTTTTTCTAATCTTTGTCCGTGACAATGTTTGGAAAGAATTCAAGTATGTGTTTCCAGGGGAAAGTAATGGTAACGTGCTGTGGGAGCAGACTGTGCCCTGTAACCGGGCAGAGAGAAGTAGGTTTTTATCACTGGGCACTTGAAAGAATGTCACAATAAGGATGCTTAACTGATGTCGAACACATCCGGCCGTTCAAAGTCACTCACTCTTGATCCTTTGCAGTGTTTTGCTATCATTGTCCAGAAGCTTTGAAGGTCCTTTTGTGTCTGGCACTGTGAAGCTCCCAAAACAAGGTGCTTTGTATCTCTCTTCCTAATTCTGAGTGCCTTTCGTTCTGCAATTGACTGCCTACAGTCACACTGGGTTTCTTTGTTGTTGCTGTTTGTTTCTTTCTTTGTCTAAATTGTTCCTTTGTATTTTCCCTGGTATTCTAGCTTGCCTTCTATTTCAGTGATAAAACACACCAATAGTAATAAATAAATCTATATATTGTGACTATGTTTATCTGTACCTACTATATGTTAAACTCTTCTTTTTGGGGGGGGGTCTTTTTTTTTTCTTCAAGACAGGGTTTCTCTGTGTAGCCCTGGCTGTCCTAGAACTTTGGGGGGGGGGGGTTCGAGATAGGGTTTCTCTGTGTAGCCCTGGCTGCCCTGGAACTCACTCTGTAGACCAGGTTGGCCTCAAACTCAGAAATCCACCTGCCTCTGCCTCCCAAGTGTTTGGATTAAAGGCATGCGCCACCACTGTCCGGCTGTTTTCAAATTCTTAAAAATTACATCTACTAATTTATGTGCATGTGCCACAGCATGGGTGTGGAGATCAGGACCACCTGTAGGAATCCATTCTTTTTACGTGGGCTTGAGGGCTTGAACTCAGGTGGCCTGATTTGGTAGAAAGTGCCTTTACCCACTGAGCCATCCCCAGGCTCAGAGATAGCTCTTCTTATTATAATTTTTAACTTTTTGAGGTTATAATGCAATTACATAATATCTCCTCTTCCATTTCCTCCCTTCAATCCCTCTTCCTTTAGTTGTTGTTGTTGGTGGTGGTGTGTGTGTGTGTTTCTAAATGTGTACAGTCAGCCTGCCCAGTTCCTATAATGCTACTTGGATGTATGTATTCTCAGGGCTGACCGTTCACTATTGGATAACCAGTTTGTGTGTTCTTCCCTGGGGATGAGTCTCTCTTCCTCCTTCTGCCATTTCTTACTTGCCTGGATTCCTTTGTCTAAGGTTGATGCTTCATAGTCTTTCACCCATTCAGTTTAGTTTGTCTATTGGTATCATCCGTGTTCAGGTCATGTTTAGGCAGCCATATTGATAAGTTCATGGGTGTAGCGTCACTCTATAGACCAGGCTGACCTTGAACTCAGAGATCCGCCTGCCTTTGCCTCCAGAGTGTGTCCACCACCATGCCCGGCTAAACTGCTATTTCTTATAAATTACTCTGTCTTCAGCATTTGGTTACAGCAACTAACATAGACAAAAGCATGTACTCATTTTTAAAAACCATTCCAGGTCTATGACATCATAGACCTGGTTTGTCCCCAGTACCACATAAGCCGCATGTGGTGGCATATACCTGTGACAATAGCACTCAGGAGATAGAGACAGGAGTATCAGACATTCAAGGCTATCCTTGGCTTCTCATTGAGTTTGAGGCTATCCTGGGATACATTAGACCTTGTTTGTTTGTTTGGTTGGTTGGTTGGTTCTTAATTAAATAAGGAACTAGGCACATGTGTAATGCCAGCTCTTGTGAGGCTGAGACAGAAATATCATGAGTTCAAGGTCAGTCTCAGCTACATAGTGAGTTTTGAGGTCAGCCTGGGCAACATGAGACTGTTTTAAAAACAACAACAACAACAACAAAAATTATTTTCTATAGCATGAAGCGGGCAACCCTGTGTTCTAGACAATTCTTGCAACATTAGACAAACAAATAAAACACTGTCCTTACCCTTAGAGAGCATCTGGTATGAGAAAATGACCCAATATGGAAAAACATATTTTAAGCTTGGTGTTGGTAATATTTAGTAACAATAACCAAAAGATGGATTCTTTAATATTTTATCTTATCCTTCTTAATTTTTTTGTAGCTTTATTCAGCAATGTGCTTTATAAATTGGGAAAGAGAATGCCCTTTACCCTCACTGACTGAAAGAAAATAATTGAAACTTTTTCATTTTAAAAGCAATTATATCAATTCTAGTCTAATTTTGATGATGTATTTATCAGACAGCTGCCTTTATTGTAGATGGGGCAGCATTTTTAAAAGAAGCTATTCTTGGTAAATACTTTGATCTTCAAAATAGAAAAGCCAATTTGATGGTTGAATATTTATCTGATGAGTGTGATGGAGCCAAGATAATTTAAGACAATAGGAAAAAATTAATATGTTTCTCACTTAGCTAATTCACAAAGCTGACAATGACCCCTATGCATGATAGCCAAACCAAAAATCATAATGAATATAACCTTTTTTAGGGGAAAAAAAGCTGTAGATTTTATTCAGAACCCATATTTTATTTGAATAAATTAGTTATTTTGAAGCAGAGCTAGAGCTTATTTAAATGATTTTAATTTTTAAAGTTTGTTTATTGAGTTAGTTTGTGTGTGTGCATGTGTGTGTACCAAAATTTAAGATGTCCCTATAGAGGTCAGAGGTCAAGATTCAGGAAGTAATCTTCTACTCTGTGGGTTTCATCAGGCTTGGTAGCAAGTTTCTTACCCCCCGCCCCATCAAGATTAATCTCACTGGTCCCCCCAAAGAGAGATTTTTTTTTTTTTTTTTTTTTTTTTTTTTTTTTTTAAAGATTTATTTAGTTGTTATATGTAAGTACACTGTAGCTGTCTTCAGACACCCCAGCAGAGGGCATCAGTTCTCATTATGGATGGTTGTGAGCCACCATGTGGTTGCTGGGATTTGAACTCAGGACCTTCGGAAGAGCAGTCAGTGCTCTTACCCGCTGAGCCATCTCTCCAGCCCCCCAAAGAGAGATTTTTATTATCAATTTAATCATGAGAGTTTACAGAAAGAGGGGTACTCAGGGAAAAAAAAAAAACTCACCCAGTGTAGATGTGAGCTTCTCAAGGGACTGTCATGTGTTCCTTATTATGTGTCATGTGTGTACATGTTCATGTGTGCATACAGGTACACGTGGAGGCTAGGTTGGTTTCAGGTGTCTTCTCCAGTCTCCACCTTGTTTTCTAGACAGGGCCTCTCACTGAGCCTGGTGCTTGCCCATTCAATGAAGCTGTTTGGCCCAGGAGCCTCTGGGATCTACCTGTCTCTGCCTCATCAGCACTGGGATTACAGGTGTGTGCCACCACACCTGGCTCTTTATCTGGGTGCTAGGGATCCAAGGTCAGTACCCATTCCTCCACAGCAAGCACTTCACTGACTGAGACATTTCCAACCCCTGTTTGTTTGTGTATTGAGACAGAGACTCACTATGTAGTCTTGGCTGGCCTGGAAACTTGCTATGCAGACTAGATGGCCTCAAACTAGAAAGCTTTCTCCTTCTGCCCCCCGACTGTTGGGATCAAAGGCATGTGCCCTGATGCCCAGCTATTGGTTGATATTAGAGACAGGCTCTTACTATGTAGGCCAAGATAGTTTCCGGCTCCTAATCCTCCCGCCTCAACCTTCCAAACGCTGGGCTTACAGACGTGTGCCATCATGACTGCTTTCAAAAGTCAATTAAAATGATGAGGCCCACATTTGGAATTCAAATAATCACTGTAGGGCCAACAAGATGGCATATCTAATATGGGACTTGCTACCAATCGTGATGACCTGAGTTCAATTCCTGGGACCTGTATAGTGAAAGGAGAGGACTGATTTCTGCAAGTTGTCTCTGACATCCACAAAAGTGCTGTGGCACATGTGTACACACACGTGCACACACACACACACACTCACACACTCACACAAATATAATAATTCTTAATTGTCTCTCTAAGAGCCAGGAGTGGTTTACATGCCTGTAACTCCTGAACTTGGGAGATTAAGGCAGAATATTGCAAATTAAAAACCATTGTGGGCTACATGGAGAAAAACCTGTCTCAGAAGCATTATTAGTATTCAGTCTCTTCATGATTAGAATAACTTTAACTGACTAGAGATCCTGGTAATAAAAACAGGAAGGGGTAATCTTTATTGGGTTCACAGTCTACAGCCTGACACTCTTCCACAGACATTACCCATGTCTCTCAGGCCTCACAGTACGCCTTTCCGGAAGCTACTATGATTATCACAGCTAGGCAGGTAAGAAACTAGTAATGGCAAAACTGGGCTCAACTGAGCTTCAGAGCAAGCTTCCTCCGCCTAAGAATCACCACATGCAGAACAGAGAGACTTCCCAAACCATCTCCAACCTCCAAAGATATCTGCTAAGTCTCTTCGGTAACAAAATATATATACAATTGAATTCTGGCAATTCCCACAGAAAAGAAGTTGCTAAAAGAAGGTGATGAGCATACAGAATTCCCGGGAAGGACCCTCTCCTAGCTGGATGCTTAGATTCCAAATAGCCACTGTTTGCTCCCTGGCTCTGGAAATGAGTTACTATGACTGAATGTTTAATTAAATCAACTTTGCCCAGCTTGGGTCAGAGAAGACACAGGGGTCCCTGATAGCTATCTCAGGATATTGTGTCCAATAAATTAAAGTTTCATACCATGTGAGTGAGCAAGGCTTTGGCTTTGGGGGATGGTTATTTTTGGTGCTTGGGTTTGAACTCTGGACCTTGCATTTGCTAGGCAATTACTCTACCACTGAGCTATTCTGTGGCTCAATGTGTACAGATATAAAATAGGAATAGGTATAATCTCTCTGTTTTGTTTTTGTTTGTTTTTCTTGAAACAGAGGCTCACTCTGTAACTCAGACTGAATTCCAACTCATTTTGAATTCTTCTTGCCTTAGGCTTTGAGCCCAACATTTGAGATTGCAGGCTTGAACTGCCAATGTAGTTTAAAAGAATTTTACAGGAGTGAGCTGGCTCCGCAGGTAAAGGTGCTTTGCCACCAAGCCTGACAGCCTGAGATTGATCACTGGACCTCACCTGGTGGGAGAAGAGGACTGACTCTGGAAGACTGTCTGATCTCCTGTGCCTGGCTCACACATGAGCACGTGTGCGTGAATACACAAACACACACACATTCGAATATACACAAATAAATGTAATAAAACTTAGAATTTAATTTTACCATGTTTATTTGTTTTTGTTATTGTTTGAGACAGGGCCTCATGTATCACCGGCTAGACCCAAACTTGCTGTTGTAGGCAAGGACAGTCCCAGTTGAGGTGAAGTGCCCACATATTCAAAGGGAAGGGGTCTGTTGTCAGGGTTGCTTCCTATGTCAGGTGTTTGGATGCAACCATTAGCCAGGCTGTGTAGCTCCAACTACCCTGGGTGCTGTTCTGTGGCCTCTTTCAGGGGCAGTGGAAGGAGATCTGCTCAGGTGGTTTCTGCCAAGCTGAGCAGATGGCGTTGTACTCTGCCACAGCCGCCAGAAGCTAGAACCCACTACGGGGTTAGGACTCTACACAGCAGTCTACACTCTATTCTCAGGACTCCCCCCCCCGGGGGGGGGAATAGAGGTGGGGGGAGAGTGTGATAAAAGGAGTAAGAAAGTGTGCAAGAGCAAAGAGAAGGGCATTTGGAGAGTAAATGAGGGGGAACCAATGTGGGAAGGGGGAACCAATGGGGAAAGGAAGGGGGAAGGAAGGAAGGAAAAGTGAGAGGAAAAGTAGATAATTTTGATGTGCAACTCAAGGAAAAGGTTAAAGAGGATGTTTAGAGCTGCTACAGAGAGAGAGAGAGAGAGAGAGAGAGAGAGAGAGAGAGAGAGAGAGAGAGAGAGAGAGAGTTTTTGGAGGCATGTTTTCATACACTCTAGGCTAATATCTTAACTAGGCAAGCATGAAGATGACCTTGAACTTCTGACCACCCCCCCCCCCCCGACTTTATCCCCCAGAGTGCTGGGAATGTAGTCATGCCTTTTTACAGCCTTTCTGCTATGCTGGGGATGGAACCCAGGGCTTCATGCATGCTAGGCAAACATTTTACTAATTGAATCACAGCCCCAGCCCTTGGGTTTTGTTTCTAAGGGAATAGTGAAGAAAGTATATCCTTAAGCACCGTTGTTTATAAGATGTAACACTTTGCATTATAAAAGCAATCTATAAAGCTGCTGGTGGGGGCGGAGTGGCACAGGCCTTTAGTCCCAGCACTCAGGAGGCAGAGGCAGTCAGATCTCCGAGGTTAAGACCAGCCTGGTCTACGGTTTGAGTTCCAGGACAGCCAGGGCTACACAGAGAAACCCTGTCTTGAAAAACAAACCAACCAACCAAAGTCATCCATGCATATGGTCAGTGACCTAACCATCACTGAAACCTCAGCTGTTACACAGGTATCAGTTTGCATGAGAAGCAGAAGAAGGCAATGAGGCAGCCGAGAGAACCAGGATGGAGACCACAGCTGTCGGCCTCATCCCGTTAACTCTATAGAAAGCTAGGTCTGTCCGCATAGCTAGAACCGGAAGGCTGTTTTTGTGGTTGTTGGATATCCTTTCCTGTGTCCATGCTGATACGATTACAGAATGATTTTGTTATTGCCTTGTCCCCTCCTCCCCCAAGGCAACCAAGTGACCTTGTCTGAGGACTGTTGTAACTCTGTGAAAACTGTTTTTCTTTGTAAGAGAACGCTGTGAGACTCTCTGTGGGCTGCCAGCTGTAGGGTATTGGGCCATTTTTTTTCTCTTTTCTTTATCTGTGTGTGTTCGTACGTATGTAGGTGAGCACAGGTGCCTGTGAAAGCCATTGGTTGATATCTCATGTTTTCTCAGTCTCTCACACCTGATTATTTTGTTGTTGTTGTTTATTTTGTTATTACACAGAGTTTCATGTAGATTGTACTGACTCGGAACTCACAGTGTAGCTAAGAGTGACCTTGATTTTCTGACCCTGCTTCTCCCTCGTGAGAACTGGGATCACAGGGCTATACCACCCCACCATTCTTCAAGGATTACTTGGGATAGGGCAGCTTAATGTAAACTAGGCACGCGGTCCACCAACAGCTTGAGTTCCGTCACCTTACTCTTTTAAAGATTTTATTTCCTTTTATTGTGTGTGTCTCAGCATCTATGCACCATGTGTGTGCAGCGCGCCTAAAGGCCAGAATGGAGACTCAGATCCCCTGGAACGGGAGTTATGTATGGTTGGGAGCTGCCATGCTGGAATTCAACCCCCGTCCCTCTGGAAGAGCAGCATGCATTCTTACCCACTGAGCCATCTCTCCAGACCCTGGCCCATTTTTACGGTTATGTTTTGTTTGTTTTTTGAGACAGGAACTCACTATGTAGCCTTGGATAGCCTTGAATTCACTAGGTAGGCCGGACTGGCCTCACACTTCAGAGATCTACCCGCCTTTGCCTCCTTAGCGGCCACCGTATTCTTGGAGGCAGGGTCACTGGCCACTGAAGTTTCCAGACCTGCATGCAGGAGTGCCTGGCTTTTACACCTAATAAGCACTTTATCAACAGAGCCGTCCCTCCTCCCCATGGCCATACCCCTCCCCTCCACCCCCCTTCTCAGTCAGGTCCTAGTCTCAGAATTCTACAAAACCCAGATGACAAAGTATAACTAAATGTGGAAGAAGGAGGCTCTTCCTGTTTCTCTACAGTTGTGGAGCAACTCCTTAAGTTGCTGCTTCAGGAATGTTCTCAGCCTGACGGCAACACCCTTGCCACAATAGGGGCAGAGGTGAGAGGGAACTACTGCCCTCCAGTGGCTTTTATGGTAACTGCATCAGTGACTGCATAGCTCATGCAGAGCCAGCAAGAAACACCAGGGCAGAACAGAGCAGAGGAAGTCGATTTGACTAGCAAATGAGTTAGTAATATTTCAGGCATTATTGCTAATGTGACCCCATTAGTAAACTCAGCTCTGTAAAGGATGGAAAAATATGGATTACGTGAGCTGTATGTTTTCAATAATTACATACTGCCTTTGTTGCCAGAGAAGGTACATGCAAAGTCTAAGTATTCATATTGCACTAACATGAATCACAAAAACTAGACACACAGAATAATTAAGCCAAATGTAGTGTGGCACACTTGCAATCCCAGCACTTATGAGGTGGAGTCAAGAGGATAGGGAATTCATGGATAGCCCTGGTTACATGGTGAATTTGAGGCCAACCTGAGCTACAATGAAACCCCGTCTCAAAAAGCAACCTGAGGCTGGAGGGATTGCTTGGTGGTTAAGAACACTTGTCACATTGCAGAGGACTTAGATTCAGTTCCCAGCACACACATGGCACTAACAGCCATATGTAGCTCTGGTTCCAGGGGATCCGATGCCCCCTTAGGTCTCCATAGGCACTGCATCGTGCAGTGTATAGACATACATGCAGGCAAAACACTCATACACAGAAAATAAAAATAAATTAACCTCTTGACTGTTTAAAAAACAAGCAATCAAAAACCAGATGAGGTTACAAAAATTTAATCAAATGTTCTATAAAATTTAAATTTTTTAAACTTAAATTGGGGAAGGATGATGAGAAATTGAAATCTGTGCCAAAGATAATCCTGTAGCTGCCATATAAACATATGGCACAATATTGATACCACGCTTCCACTCACAAGTGCATATTGACAACAACTGAGGTCAGGGACTCGACTAAATAATTATATCATTTTTGTTGGTAACAACCAAAAAGTAGAAACAACCCAAATGTCTACTGAAAGATGAATGGGTAAACAAAATTTGCAAATACATATATACAACAGACATTGTTCAGCTTGTAAAAGAAAAAAAAGGACATTCTCATCCATGGTGAATGAGTCTCATAGGCAGTGTGAGCCAATCACGGTCGCGGGGACAGAAAGCAGGACAGTCGTAGCCAAAGAGGGCGGATGGCTCCTGTTTGCCAGACACAGAAAATATATTTGGTTTTGTTGTTTTATTTTGGTTTTGTTCTGGAGATTGAACCCAGGGTTTTCTGCTTGGTAGCAATCCCTGTATCACTGAGCTGAACTCCCAACCAGAAATTCTACTAGCATTCTAGAGGCGGGTGATTCTGATGGCTTTACCAGTTGTTAATGTTAAATGAATTCATCTATTTACAAAACCTCATTTGGACACATGGAAAACTCATCCCTGCCTTCCATTTGTTGTGTAACTTCACACACACACACACACACACACACACACACACACCCCACAGAGGAATGCTTTTCTAGATTACCAGGCTGGCTTCAAACTCACTGAAATCCTCCTGCCTCTGCCTCCTAAGTGCTGGGATTTAAGGCCACCACACCCACCCCATAACTCAAGGTTTTATTACTTTACCTTAATAAGGATAGACTAATTATATTTTTCTTGATAAAATTATTTTAAACTAATAAAATTGAAAGCATTAAAGGCAATTAGACTGAACACTTTGGGGGCAGGGGGAGTATTGAGGCAGGAGGATCTCAAGTTTGAGAGCAGTCGAAGATATATATAATATATCAAGTTCCAGACCATCCTGAGTTACAAATCAAAACTGACTGTGTGTGTGTGGGGGGGGATTTGACTCAGATATGCAAAGCCCTTGGTTTGATCTTTAGCACCATGAAAACAAGAAACAATTAGAAAGTTTTCAATCGCCACCATGCCGGGCAGTGGTGGCGCACGCCTTTAATCCCAGCACTTGGGAGGCAGAGGCAGGAGGATTTCTGAGTTTGAGGCCAGCCTGGTCTACAGAGTGAGTTCCAGGACAGCCAGGGCTATTACACAGAGAAACCCTGTCTCGAAAGAAAAAAAAAAAAAAAAGTTTTCAATCATGAAAGTGTGAAGTTACACAACAAAAGGAATGCAGAGATGAGTTTTCCATGTGTCCAGTGTTTCACAAAAAGGAAAGTGCTTTTACAGTCCTTCATTGTATTAAATTTCTGCATAGAGAGCCAGACTACAAAATTAGAACTCAACCGAATTAAAGATGAAATGGAAAATATTTGTAAAGGTTTTCTACCTGAAAAAATAGACTTGATGATTATGAAACAAAGAGTGACTGTTTCTGAGCTGGGCAGGGTGGGCATGGCTGAAATCCCAGCACTTGGAGGGAAGAACAGGACAACCAGAAGTTTGAGACCAGCCTTGGCTACCTAAGACCTTGTCAACCCCTCAAACAAGTTATATTTATAAAACATCCATATTATGTGAGTCTTTTTAATATTAATATAGAAATAAGTGATGCCACGTCTACAAATGATAAATAATATAATAATATAAATAATATAATATAAATAATATTAAAATAATAAAAACCAAGGTCATTTAAAAAGCATCTCTAAAACGCTGTTTCTTCCTATGGTGGTTTCAGGATCTGCATAATCTGGCCCCTATCCCCACTCCCATATAGTTGTGCTCCAATGGTGTCTTAGCATCCTAAATAGGTCAGTGCTTGTCACACCTTGGCGCATGAGGAGCCTACTGCAGCGAGATGAAATAACAGCTGAAGTGACACCTCAGCTGTCACCTCCCCCTGGGAAGTATGACTTCTTCCCAGGCCTGACAAACACCTCACCTTTGGGTTCTCAGAATCCGTGGGTGCACAGCTCCGCATCAACAAAAGAAGGAAAAGAAATCAGATTCTAGCATTTCCATGGGAGCAGACCAGCTTGCCCAGAAGACTGCCCTGTTTGGAAAGGCTTTTAAAGCCCTGCTTTATACCACAAAGTCATGGGCTGCCTATCTCTCAGTAGCATGCGACATCCCTCTGTTCATTATTCGTGGTCCTGACACAGCACTCATCTCCTGGAAGGAAACAGAATATGAATGGAAATGGGAGTGTGCCTGTGTTTATTACTTATTCAAAGAGTCCCAGCATCAGAAAGCACCTTTCTGACCTCAGCATCCTGTTATTCCAGCTAAGCACACTTCACCTTTGTGAAGTCGCCCTTAACTGTGTTTGTTCCTCTTCCTTAGTGACTTATTATCCACTCTCCGGATGCTGCACCTGACCAAGGGATTAAGGCTGTTTTCTCTGTATGAAGTAAGACTGTTAAAAATTCCTACCGCATAGTTCCCCCCCCCCCGTGGGGAGGGGCTATAAAGAGTACATGCAAAGCAGTTAGCACAATGTCTAATATTAGGAAGTGACAAGTGAATGTGTTAAAAATAATGACAGACCAGTCAGGCACAGTCATTTGCAGAGATGTTATTGCCCCCGTGGAGACAGGAATACAAAAGAGGGAGTTTGCAGCATGATGCTTTGAGTCATCTCAGAGGGCGCACTTGCAGCCTTAAGAACTCATTCTCCTGCTGTCACACTCCGATGATGTTCTGTCCTTCCTAATCCAGCCACTCATCCCGTCACGGCACTAACCCACACAGGGAAAGAAAAGAAAGGAAGGAAGGAAGGAAGGAAGGAAGGAAGGAAGGAAGGAAGGAAGGAAGGAAGGAAGGAAGGAAGGAAGGAAATAATAAAAGAAGAATCAGCATACTAATGAAAACTCTGTCCCTATTTGGGAAAGTCTGTCCTTGAAGCTTTTCTCTAAATAGTTGTCTTTTAAGTTCTTAGCATTTTATAATCTTTAAACACTATTCTGGCATCTCCTCCTGATATTTGGTATTAATACATCAGTACCAAAATGTAATCAGTTCTGCCCAGCATGCAGAAAAGAGGAGGGTCAAGTGTTCTGGGTCCCGGGCAGGAAGAAATGCAGAGTAGCAGGGGGCTGTGTGTTTGCCTAATCCTGAACAACAAAGGGGAAACACTAACTCAGAAGCCCTGGCTAGCCGCCAAGGCCGCTTAGTGATAATCCAGATGGACTCTGGGCTCCGACAATTCCTTATCCCACTCCCCTCCTAACCCGCTTCACTCAGCACATTTTTCCCCTCTTGTTAAAGGCCAATCTTCTTGAAAATGGAACCTTTATCTTCCTTCAACCTACCGAGTTTCTGGAAGCTTCCTAGTTAACCTTTGGAAGGGAAGTATCTAGATTGCAATAATGTAGCCTTTCCAAGCCTTGGCATCTGTTCAAATCTCCTCAGGGTAACTGAGAGGACGATGTAGATGAGAGGATGAGATGAGAGGAAGATGTAGGCATTGTAGGTTCACAAAGGAGTGATGTTTGAGCTGTAGAGTCCAAACAAAGAAAGGAGGTTATAGCCGGGCAGTGGTGGCGCACGCCGTTAATCCCAGCACTTGGGAGGCAGAGGCAGGAGGATTTCTGAGTTTGAGGCCAGCCTGGTCTACAGAGTGAGTTCCAGGACAGCCAAGGCTACACAGAGAAACTCTGTCTCAAAAAACCAAAAAAGAAAAGAGAGAAAGAGAGAGAGAGAGAGAGAGAGAGAGAGAGAGAGAGAGAGAGAGAGAAGGAAAGGAAGGAAGGAAGGAAGGAAGGAAGGAAGGAAGGAAGGAAGGAAGGAAGGAAGGAAGAAAGGAAGGAAGGAGGTTATTATGTAAAAAGACACAAAGTTACTACGTTTGGCAGTGGAGAGGAGATGAGAGTTGAGGTCTCACTCTATAGCCCAGACTGGTCTGGAACTCACTATGTAGCCCAAACTAACCATCCTCGTGCCTCAACTTCCAGAGTGCTGTGATTACAGATGTGAGCCACCTTGCACATCTGGCTCTCAGAATTATTTCAATTTAATATGAAAAAATGATAGTAGCAACACTGATCCAGACATATTATGGCCCTTTTCCCAAACCTGAGATGTATTCAAATGCTTTTGGTTGGAAACGTAACCCCCTAGGGACCTTTCAGTTTTTTTCTGGTGTTTAAAGTCGTGAGACTGAGTGAACTGTGAGACTGAAGCATGACTGTAGAGGGGGAGGCTCCACCAAGCACATGGAACTTGCTATAGGAACGACTTACTTATCTAGAACAGCCTGCCATCCTGCTGTATGATCTGATTTGTGTGAATCTTTCAGATTCTCAAATCACTAAATATCTCACACCATTCTGAGTAAAGTATCAAACATTATCTTATTGCTGTCATCTCTTTTAAAATATATTTTACATTTATTTATATATTTATACTTACTTTGTATTGGGGAAGCTGTGCATACTCTGTGTGTGTGTGTGTGTGTGTGTGTGTGTGTGTGTGTGTGTGTGTGTAGGTCAGAGGACAAGTTTGGGGAGTCAATCCCCTCCTTCAACCATGTGAGTTACAAGAATTGAACTGAAGTCCTCATGCTTAGAAGCAAGTGCTTTACCCACTGAGCCATCCCCTTTTACGGATAAGAAATGGTGAGGTTAAACCCTTGTCTAATTTTGAGTAAGTCATTCAAAATCTTAGCTGGGCATGGGATGCTTTCTTTAATACAAAGAAAAATTAGGAAATATAATTTATTTTTCTTGTCTCATAGGTTGTTTTTGTTTGTTTGCTTGCTTTTTGAGATGGGTCCTAAGTATGTAGCCCTGGCTGGCCTAGAACTTGCTATATAAACTGTCCTCAAACTTACGGAGACCTCCCTCCTTCTGCCTTCCAAGTAAGTGCTGGGGTTAAAGATGCTTGCCACCGAGCCTGGCTTTCAAAGTTTGGTTGGTTGGTTGGTTGGTTTTCCACTCAACAAAGATTGTAACTGGCCAGCAGCCATGGATGAGCAGGGTCTACCTGAAAGAGGAGCTGGAAATGAAAAAGGGACGGGGTGAGAGAGAAGGATGAAGCCAAGACAAAAGTTTCTGATCAAGGCTCAAAGTTTAATTCTGCAGCTCCAATTTATCAAGAGAAAAACCACAAAACCCATCCTTTGTTTCAGCTGGATTGTGTTACTTTGTTTCAGCTGGATTGTGTTGCTTTGTTTCAGCTGGATTGTGTTGCTTTGTTTCAGCTGGATTGTGTTGCTTTGTTTCAGCCGGATTGTGTTGCAAAGCAAGGTCAGGGGGCAGTCCGTTCTTCTAAGTTCCTGTAAGAAGCTGCACATGCAGCAAGATGGATGACTCCATCTGGGTCCCGCCTGGGTCATTAAGGTCCAACTGTGGCAAATGCCCAAGGTCTATTCAGCCTGCTCAAGGCCAGGGGAAGGGCACAAAAGATCTGATGACTACTAGTTGAACACTTACCACGAACAAGACACCATTCTAGATCCTAGGGATACCGACTATTGTACAGTTTACATCAGAATAAGAAGAGACAGGAAAGAAATGAAGGCCAATGGACAGCATGCAAGAGAGCACACACTAAAACACCACACTGCCCAACCCACGAACAAATTTCCTGCCCTCATGGTCTCCTCTCTGCAGTCAGCACCTGTTAGGCGGCTGATCACCTTTGGTGCTAGAGAGAGGGCTCAGCAGACAAGAGGACCTGAGTTGGGTTCCCAACATCCCCATCAAGTGCCTCCCAGCTCCCTGGAACTTCAGAGAATCCACTGCCCAAATTTGGCCTCTGAAGTTACCTGCATTTACATACATACATACATACATACATACATGCGCATATACACACATGCATGCATACATACATACGCATATACACACACAAGTAAATAAAAGTAAGTAAATCATTGTAAAGTGTTTCCTTCACTCTGCAATAGCGGCTACCTCAGTTCTCTCTCAGTCTACTTTGTTACTTCTTTGCTCCCTCTCTTCCTGATCTCTAAATGAGTCCCACACTGGGATTCAGAGCTTGTTTCTCTCCTCTGCCTTTATGTCTCATTCAATCTTGTAACTTTTAAAGTTTATTGTTTTCTTGAGTTGGGGGTGCATGTGGACACCGGACATGCCATGCATGCATGTGGAGGTCATGATCCATTTTTCTGTGGTTCCAGAGATGGAACTTAGATCATTAGTCGTGTACCTTGTACAGCAAGCACCTTAACCCAATGGGTTCTCCTGCTGGCCCAGAGTCCCAGAGCTTTTAATACCCCTTTGCTCTGGTGAATCTCAGACCTCCCTATGCTGAAAGTCTGAATGTAAAACCTAGTGTATCTAAGAGCCACCGACCAGGATTTCCATCTTAAATGTCCCCAAGAAGCTCATGTATTACAGGTGTAGACCAAGAGCTTCAGAATCTTGGTAGATGGGATCTTGTAGGAAATCCTTAGGTCATTGGAGGCACCCTCAAAGGGAACTATGGAACTCCTCCCCCCCGCCCCCGCCCCCGCCCCCGCCCCCGCCCCCGCCCCCGCCCCCGCCCCCGCCCCCGCCCCCGCTATTGTTTTGTTGTATGATGTTTGAGACAACAAGGTCTCAGGTAAGCCAGCTGGCTTCTCATTTTATAACCAAGCATAATCTTGAACTCCTGACCCTCCAGCCTCCATCTCCCAAGCACTGAGAGCACAGGTGTGTTCCACCATTCGCGGCCTTTAATCTTTAACAGGCATTACGCCAGATCACCTGCATGTGCCCTGACCTCTAGCTCTTTGCCTGTTTCCTGGAAGATCAGATTGGCATAGCCAGTTACCAGAGATGACTTTCTCCCTCTGTGGCTTTAGGCAAATAAATTAAACTTTCTAAGCTTTAGCTATCACTGAGAAAAATGGGGATAAAATAACTCTCTTCTGGGGTGACTAGAGGGCTTAAAGATTTCTATGAGAATTAAGAGCATAAGTGTAAAATGCTTGGTAAACACTTTGCTTCATATATTTACCTTAAAAACACTTAGATATTTTATTTTATGTGTATGAACGTTTGGTCTACATGCATGTATGTATGTGTACTGCATGCATACCTGGTGTCCTTGGACTCAGAAGAGGGTATCCTTCCTGGAACTGGACTTACTGATGGTTGCAAGCCACCATGTGAGTGCTGCGGACTAAACCCAGGTTCTCTGTAAGAGCAGAATGTGCTCTTATTTGCTGAGCCACATCTCCAGCCCCACTTCTTAATTCATATTCTTAAAGTAGTGGTTCTTAGTTTGCAGATTGAAACCCCCTGTGGGGGAAGGTGTCAAATAACCCTTTCACAGGGGGCTCCTAAGACCATCAGAAAATAGATCAGAAAGCAGTCATTTACATTACAACTCTTAACAGTAGTAAAATTACAGTTATGAAGTAGCAATGAAATAATTTTATGGTTGGGAGTCACCACAACATAAGGAACCGTGTTAAAGGGTCTCAGCTTAGGATACCTGAGAACCACTTTGAAAGGAAGGAACAGGGCTGGAGAGATGGCTCAGAGGTTAAAGAGCACTGACTGCTCTTCCAGAGGTCCTGAGTTCAATTCCCAGCAACCACATGGTGGCTCACAACCATCTGTAATGGGATCTAATATCTTCTGGTGTGTCTAAAGACAGATACAATATACTCATATAAATATAATTTAAAAATCTTAAAAAAAAAAAAAAAAAAGGAAGGAACAAATGAGTTATGGATAAGAATTTCTGGGCTGGGCAGCGCTCCAGAGGCAGAGACAGGTGATCTCTATGAGTTCAAGGCCAGCCTGGTCTGCAGATACAGTTCCAGGATAGCCAAGGTTACACAGAGAAACCTTGTCTCAAAATAATAATTCACTGGCTCTGTCTCTCCTTTGTTTGTCTTTGACAAACGGTCTCTTGTCCCCCGGTGAATGACCATGAATCTTCACCTGTGGTGAGAAACGCAGAAATAATTATGCCAAACCAAGAAGATTAAAACAAGACTCAAAGCTGGGCAGTGATGGCGCACACCTTTAATCCCAGCACTTGGGAGGCAGAGGCAGGCGGATTTCTGAGTTCGAAGCTAGCCTGGTCTACAGAGTGAGTTCCAGGACAGCCAGGGCTACACAGAGAAACCCTGTCTCTAAATAAATAAATAAATAAATAAATAAATAAATAAATAAATAAATAAATAAATAAATAAAACCAGACTCAAGGCCTGTAAAGAAATGTCAACTTGAGTTCAATACCTGAGATCCACATGGCGGAAAGAAAGAACAAGCTCCTACCAAGCAAGTTGTACTATGATCTACATGTAACACACACACACACACACACACACACACACACACACACACACACACCCTGCCTTCCACCCTGCAAACTGCCTATTGTGGGGTTGGTGGTGACTTCAAAAGCCTGTCTAAACTAAATTTATAGTCTAAGTTTATGTCTAAATCATTTAGTAAGGTATTATTACTCCTTCTGAGTCCTTCAGCTGGAGGAATTTTGAGGTGTGTCACCTGGAGGATTTACTTAATTATATTCTGCACTTAAATTTAGTGGTAGAACTAATCAGGACATTGAACTGAACCCTGAGATAGAAATAACTGTCCTTTAGGGAGAGGCTCATGCCCTATTATACTTCATTGGCAAATTTTCTGACCGCCACACCTTTTTCTGCATCTGTTGTGTTTAAAATTAATTTTGAAGAAATTTCCTTACTGTAGGTGGACAGTGTGAGGACGATACATTCTCACTTGGTGCACTTTATTTAACCCTTTCGCCAAGCACACCTCTCTACCTCCTCATAGGTTAACAAATCCACAAGTTTGCGTTCGTGCATCCTTTGACTGGGTATGGGGACAAAACTTTTGTGGTTTCTGTTTCTGCCAATCTGGTCCATTAAAAATAAAAGCAACTGGCTTTTCTGTTTTGCCTGTGAACCAAACCTCCTAACGGGGTCTCTGAAACATCAGCTGGATATAAAAATGTTAAAACACACCTGATGAGGTGGGAGACATAGTTTAGTGGTTATATCTTGCTGATCTTGCGGAGTATCTGAGAGTTCCGTTCGCAGCACCCATATTGGGCAGCTCACAACTGCCTCTACCTCCAGCTCCAGGGATATTCAAAACCTCTGGTCTCCATAGACACCTCTACTCATGTGATAATACAGACCCATAGTTAGAAATAATAGAAATAAATCTTCTTTTAAAAATAACCCAATTCAAAATAAAAATAGCATATGCATTGTGCCACCTGTCTACTTTAAGAAGCCGGGAGTATACGTGTGTCTTGTCTACACATATGTACATATATACACTCTCCCTGTCCCCACCTAGTCTTCAGCCGCTAGCTCACTAAAGTGAAGGCACCAATATGTTGAGTGGTGCCTCTCTGTGTTCCACTTCTCTCTGCAACTGTTTAAAAGCGCTTCTTAGCCCTGTATTTGCTGCCAACATTGCACACTTCCTTCTCGTGCTTAAAAATAAATGTCAAGTCCTTGATCTTTTGTTAAAGATTCATTGCCAGCTCTGGTTTCACAGCAGGAGTCTCCCCCAGGATGGAGCTGGCTCCTCTTCCTGCTAAGAACTAACCTAGGACTGATGGGAAGATAATTCTAAGCAATGTCAGGGAGCATATGGGTTTCCACCGAGCAGCCTGCCAAGTGGGGCTCTCACTGGTCCCTTTCCATCCACTACCAAGCCAGATGACTCTAGGAGACAAATTCCTCCTCAGATTGGAGAAAATGAGAGTCCGAATTTTACACATAGTTCTCCCACATCGGAGAGGTTTCTTAGGAAAGCAGTAAGTGCCTAGTGTTTCTTAAGCTTAGTTTCCATAAGATGACCAGCCTGTTTTTTTGTCTCTAGATGTCAAACTACCTCCTTCATCCTTTAATCCAGGTGACTCGAACTGTGTACACACAGTGAAAGAAATGAGGCCATTCTAATCGAGGCGTACACACACACACACACACACACACACACACACGCACACACACGCACACGTGCACACACCATGAAGGCATTGTGCTTTACTGCAGATGTATGTTTGCAATGGCTTTATCTCAACCATCTGTACCCTGTCTAAAAGGAACAACCATGTTAATTAAGTAGAAGCCAGGGGCACTTGGTGAATATTGGTAAGCATAAGGTCCCAGGTGATTCAATTAAGATCTCTATCATTACAAATTGGCTCTCCAGGTAATTTTTGAAACCCTCATCGTCCACTCTGCTTCTCTTGGGATATATACCAGCTGGCATCTAGATATTTTAGGACATAATTTTCTGTACTCAGGGGAATCTCTGAATACAGGGAAATCAGAGGCAAATTTGAACTTTTCTCACAGTGACTGTTTCAAACATTTGAAAGCACAGAGCAATTTGCCTCTTTTCTAAACAGTAGAGAGATAAGAATCCACCCTCTCTGCATCCGATTATATAGCATTCTATTATCTTTGAAGCTTAAATAAATCAATAAGCACAATAAGCACATTGTGTATTTTCTGGTTATACAATGCAGAGAGTAGACAGATGGGGATACTATAATTAAACAGTGTTTCCAATGTCCAGAACATTTTAAGCAGAGAGAAGAATTAATTGAAAACCCAGTTGCTGTTGCGGCTGGGGGGCTCCATTCACAGATCCAGAGCCTAATTAACAGAGACAATCAATTAGGCAGCTGGCGCTGGAGACATAGGCCCCTCTGCTTCTATGGAAGCGTTCGATATAACCAGCTAAGCTTTCAAAGTTAAAAATCTAAGCCAAAGACTTTTAGAGAGGGGCTGCACATGGATTCTCAATTCCTTCCAGCTGTTGTGAGCCAGCTCCAGCTCCCTCTACCACTTAAAGGAGAACCTGCCCAGGCAGCAACAGGAAGACTTGCCTTTCATGTAGTTTTCCTCCAGCATATGTCTGTAAAAGCTCCAGGATGACCAATATCCCTGAAATAGACCTGGGTGCAGTTTGGTATTTGTAGAATAGAATGAGTCAGCTATGGACGTTCTCACGCAGCCAACTGTTCAGAGAAGGATGAACACTGGAACAGACTTCAGCGCTATTTTTCCTGCGACTGCTTTGACAGACCTAGAAATCAAATTTTGCCAAGTAGTAGTCCCATAAACTTTGTGGAAAATACTATGAATATCACCAATAAGTTTAATAATGCAATTTAGATGGTGGCTGAATAAGATTTCCATTTTCTTTTTGAGTAGGCAGTGCTTATTAATAAGAAAAACACTTCACCCACTAGTTCGGGATAAAAGCAGGCTCCAACGCCCCCAGGGATTTTGCTTTCAGGTTTATTACTAAGTTGATTGTTTAGGAACCAAAATCGTGGCAAGGCTGAAATCCCAACCCTTGGGTTGTAGAGGCAGAAAGATCATCCTCAGCCACACACTGGGTGAGTTCAAGACCAGCCTGAGCTACATGAGACCCTCTTTCAAAACAGTAACCACAGAGAAACCAAAATTATTTTTCCCTGGGCCACAGAAAGGGAAAAAAAAAAATGGCAGCTACAATCTGAACATAAGCTGATAGGCTGCTAAGACATAGGGGCAAAACAGCCTTAAACCCAGCTGGGATTCAGAACCTGTGCTCTTCTATCCAGTTTATCACCCATCCTCTCTGGGTGTGGTCTGGAGTCTGCAAACTGACTTACTCGACTTGGTTCACTTGCTTGGCACCCATCAGTCATGGAAAGGAAAGGAGCAGACAGCAGAGTGAAAAAGGATGATATGATTCCTGTCCTGGTTCTCGGTCACCTCTGGGAGCACATGCCTGGGTGGTCTCTTCCCCAGCACTGTCTTACTGGATACTTCCCAGTCATTCCTTTGTACCTCCCACCCGTCGTCCACAGACAACAATTCCCAGTTAGCATCTGAACATCTTCCCTTGGTTTTCTTAACCCAGTCCACCCTACATTGAATGATCTCCTCATCCAAAGTCTTCATTTGCACCCTCTGAGCTGAATCCTGACAACAGCGAGAGAAGGAATGCCCCTTTCCTGGGAGGAGAGGTCCTTAGCAAAGCTGCAGGCAGGCCCTCCCACATAGGCACGGATACCAATAGTGTTTCCTATCTGTCAATTCATCCTGAATAAGAAGATCAAATTCCTGCCCGAAAGGAATTTGCTTTCCTAGTTGGGGAAACTGACAAGTATACAAATGCGTAGTCAAGATAGCCACATGCTCTGGAAAATCTTATACAGAAACAAACCAAGGGTCCTGGTGGAGTCTGGCTGATGGAGAGAGCAATTTTGGATACAGTTGGTCAGGGAAGGGGTTTCTTAAGAAGGTGGCACTTAACTCAGACCTCAAAGTTGAGAAGGAAACGGCCACCGTGCAATGAGCTGGCAAAATCCGAGATGAGTTCCAGGAAGAAATGGAAAGTGTAAAGGCTTGGAAATGAGCAAAGAGCATTGTGGGAAACATAGGACCTCGTGGCGGCTGTTCGACTATAGAGGAAGTTAAAGCCGGGTCAGTTCAAGCCTTGGGCAGAGTAGAATTGGTATGTGGAGTGCTGAGATGAGTCTGGATGAGGAACTGAGTGAGGCCTTTATTCCATGCATAAGCGGAAGCTAAGAAGAATTTTAAAGAAGACAGTTCTATGATTATTATCTTTTTACTTCTTTTCCCTTTAATCTATTTTTAAAGTTTCAAGTGTGTGTGTGTGTGTGTGTGTGTGTGTATGTGTGTGAATGCCATGTGTGTGAGTGTTCCCTCAGAAGCCAGATGGGGATGTTGGATTGCCCTGGGGCCTCCGGCTACAAGCACTCAGGTCCTCTGAAAGAGCAGAGATCACTCCTAACCATTTAGCCATCTCTCCAGTCCCTTATTTATTCTTTGAAAGGTCACTCCAAAGAGTAATGAGAGAAGCCTAGAGTAATCCAGGTAGCCAGGTGTGGGCTATAGGCCTGCACCCCCAGCACCAGATGGATAGAGACAGAAAGATCTCAGATTGGGGCCAGCTTAAGCCATAGAGTAAGACTCTGTCTCAGAAGATCAAAATAGAGCTGGAGAGATGGCTCAGTGGTTAGGAGTACTTGTTCTTGCAGAGGACCTGGGATCAATTTCCACCTACATGGTGGCTCACAATTGTCTGTATCTCTGGTTCTAGAACAGTCTGACAACCTCTTTTCAGACATACACAAGAGCAAAACACTCATACCAGGAAATAAAATAAGTCATTTTTTTGGCTTTTTTTTTTTTTTAGGTTTTGTTTTGGTTTGGTTTTTTTTTTTTTTTTTTTTTTTTTTTTTTTGGTTTTTCGAGACAGGGTTTCTCTGTGTAGCCCTGGCTGTCCTGAAACTCACTCTGTAGACCAGGCTGGCCTCGAACTCAGAAATCCGCCTGTCTCTGCCTCCCAAGTGCTGGGATTAAAGGCGTGCGCCACCACTGCCCGGCTATAAGTCATTTTTTTAAAAAACCCCACATAACAAAAACAGAGGCAGAGGACAACAACGCTTTCATTGACAGTGGCAGATGGGACTGAAGGAGGAGGAAAACAGACCTGGTCTGGTTTAGGACTTGGTAAGGATTACTGTGGAGAGAGGCAAGGAGAGGAGCAAATAGGAATGCCTCCCATTGGCTGGGACCCTGATTGCTTGGTGGACCCATTTAAGGAGAGGAGGAAGAGGAGGGAACAGAGAGATGGGACTATTGCTGAGGTGGACTGGAGGCAGTAGAGAGTAAGGCCGGCCGAGGAGCAGATGGCCACACGAGTCTAAGGCTCCAAGGACAGGTTTTAGCTGGGGAAACTAATTTCCAGTCTTAGTGCTTAGTCTTCTCAAGCCAACCTGGCTTAATTAAGGAGGCACCTGGACATACTAACCGGAACACCACCTGAGTTTAGATGTGAAGGCCCTGCCAGTTAAACACCTTCCTATGCTTTGCTTTCTTGTCTTTGAAGCAAGATATGAGGATCCCTAGTTCCTGGACCATCAAAAATCTTGTCTCCAGACTGTCAATTTCAATATGACTTAATGACGTATTTAAAGAACAGCCCCCAGAGTCCAGTTTGGCTGACATATAAAAATTGTCCTTATAGGGAGCTATGCGCCCATAGAGAGAGAGATGGTTCCAAGGCTCTCTGTTCCAGTTGTCATGGTGACAGCGGCCTGAGCTCTGGAGGTGGCAAGGAGGAGGAGAGAGAGGAGAGAGAGAGAGAAAAAAAAACCAACCCTCTAAACTGTGGGGGTTGTTAGTCTTTGGAAAACAATGAAAGATGATGTTTACAGGCTGTAGAGAGTAAATGACCTGTTCACCCACAGTAGTCACAAGTATACAATTTGTAAGTGGACAAATTGTTCATTTTAAGGACATACAAAGGCTTTGTCTGACTCAGGGGCTGGAAGAGCATCACACAACTCTTTCATCCTTTGTGCCCAGTGGATTGCCTGGGGCCCTGGTTAATCAAATGAATAACTGAGGTCTCGGGAGGGCAGCACCTACACTAATAATTCCATGTAGGTTCTGAGGTTGAGAGATCGTTTGGATCAGTATTTTATTTTACATCAAAATTATGCGTGTATCGTGGTCAGTGTTTACAGAATGACAAGCTTTAAAGGCAGACTAAGGAAGCCATGTGTGGTGACGCACATCTTTGATCTCGTTACTTGGATGCAGAGGCAGGCAAATTTCTGTGAGTTCAAGGCTAACTTGGTCTGCATAGTGAGGTCCTGAAGGCAGTGGGGTGTGGGGGATGGGGATGGGGTGGAGCATGGGAGGACACTAGCCTAAACCCAAACTCATGCTTATAATTCCAGTCCTCCAGAGGCTGATGCAGGAGGATGCTTAGTCTAAGGCCAGCCTAGGATACTGAGATGTTTAAAAAAACAAAAAACAAAACAACAACAACAAATAAACAAAAGACAAGAAAACAAATGAAGCTAAGTGTGACTGTGTACACTGTCCTGAGAGGTCAAGGTAGGAAGGTCAGGAGTTCAAGGTCATCCTTAGCTATATAATAGATCGGAGGCCAATCTATGCTACCAGAGATCCTGGTTTAAAACAAAAATAACCCCCTAAATAAAACAGCGAACCCCAATAAACCAACTAAACAAATCAAAGAAAGCCTGACAGGGGCAGTAAGGTGGCTCAGCAGGTAAAACTGTTTGCTGCCAAGTGTTAGCATTCTGTCTAAACTCCACCCCACAGTTACCTGGCAACAGCCAGGTATGCTCCGCCCCACAGTTACCTGGCAATAGCCAGGTATGCTCCGCCCCACAGTTACCTGGCAATAGCCAGGTGGGCCTGGCCCACTATAAAAGCGGCTGCTTGCCCCTCCTGTTCTCTTACTCTTGCTTCCCTTTTGTTTCTCTCTTATCCTCTTGGGCTCTTCCCTCTCCCCTCCCTTCCCCATCCCCTTCCTCCTCTCTCCATGCGCTCATGGCCGGCCTCTATTCTCTACTTCTCTCTCTCTCTGCCTTTCTCTGCCTCTACTACCCTCTTAACTCCCCTCCCCATGCCCTGAATAAACTATTCTATACTATACTGTGGTGTGGCTGGTCCCTCAGGGGGAAGGGCTGCCTCGGCATGAGCCCCACCGAGACACTCCCTTCCCCCATACCGCACCACATACCCACAGAACATAGCTTATATCTCTTTATCTCTTTATAAACACATCACCAAGCCTAACGACTTGAGCTGGATCCCCAGAACCCACGGGGTAGGGGAGAACTGACTCTTGCACGTTGTCCTCTGACCTCCACATGTGCACTGTAGCACGCGTGTGCCCTCAAACATCCCCCATATAATTATAAAATTTAAAAATAAAATACAAAAAGATCAACTCGGAAGTCTTACTCTTTGGGGATGATGCTAAGATTTTTTCCCCAATGTGTTTGAGTATACATTTTTTATGTGTGTGCCTTCATGTGGAGGCCAGAGGTTGGCCTTAGTGCTTTTTACCTTAGTTTTGGTTTTGTATGAGATGGGGTCTCTTTATGTGGGGGTCTCTTTCCTTATTGTCTTGGAACTCTATATGCTAGCCCAGAATCCACAGCGGTCCATCAACCTCTGCCTACAGAGTGCTGAAATTAAAGGTGTATTGTTTGTTTGAGACACGGTCTCATTTTGTAGATCTGTCCTAGAACTCACTCTGTCAACTAGGCAAGCCTTGAACTCACAAAAAACTACCTGTCTCTGCCTCCCAAATGCTTTGTTTTTTTGAGACAGAATCTCCCATAGCCCTGGTTGGCCTTAAATTCACTATGCAGCAGAAGCTGGCCTTGAATTTCTGCTCTTCCTGCCTCCAGCTACCAACTGCTGGAATTATAAACATGTGCCCCAACATCCCAGCTTGAATTACATTTTTGAAATTAAATTCGATCCCTAAGTGGAGATAGGATGAAGGGTTGTAGAAGTTAAGAAAGGAAAATGGTAAAGAACAGAGCCAAAGCCGAGGAAGGGGCTCAGGGGCCGCACCCCTGTCTCAGGAGCTATGGGCAGTTAATTGTTGCTGGGGAAAGGAGAAACATTTTCTTCAGTGATACGGTCACAAGCAAGGAGCCGGGGGCCTATAAACTGTCCCTCACCCAGGACCCTAACTGAACCCATTGAATCCCTTGGAGCCACACATGGATAAAGACAAGAAGACGGAAGAGGGTTATGTGAGAAGAGGAATCAGAGCAGCCGGAGGGGGATGGGAGACTATAATCAAACATACATTGTACTTATGTGGGGCTAGAGAGGGCTTAGCCTTCAGAATGCTTACTGCTCTTTTAGAAGACCTGGGCTCAGTTCTCAGCACCTGGGTCAGGTGACTCACAACTGTCTGTAACTCCAGCTCCAGGGGGATAGGATGTCAGGACATCTCTTTTGGCAACTGCACTCACATGCAGAGATTCACACACGGACACACACATATGTGTGTGTGTGTGTGTGTATGTGTGTGTAATTATATATATAATTAAAATGCCATGATTTATATATAGTTAGCATATGCTATTAAATGGGTTTTAAAGATTTGTTTATATTTTATGTGTATACGTGTTTGCCTGTGTGAATGTCTGTGCACCACATGAGTGCCTGGTACTTACAGAGCTTAGAGGGGATCAGACCCCCTTGTGACTGGAGTTCCAGAACATTGTGAGCCACCATGTGGGTGCTGGGAACTGAACCCAGGTCTTCCGGAAGTGCAGACCCAAGTGCTCTTACCTGGTGAGCCATCTTTCCAGCACCTGATATGTTTTTTTAAATTGTTTCATAAAAGAACATAACTATCTGGTGCCAGGTGGCATATAGCTTTAATCCCAGCACTCAAGAGGCAGAGACAGTGCCAGGCACTGGTGGCGCATGCCTTTAATCCCAGCACTTGGGAGGCAGAGGCAGGTGGATTTCTGAGTTCGAGGCCAGCCTGGTCTATAGAGTGAGTTCCAGGACAGCCAGGGCTCTGGACTGGCAACATTCCAACCTCTGCACCTTCACTTAAATCCTAATCAGTTACTCAGCCTTTGTAGAACGCTCAGTTTAAGGTGTGGCTCCATTCTGGTAAGTTCAGTTCACACTAGCCTACCTAAAATATCTATTCTAAGGCCAGCAACATGGCTGAGTGGGCAAAGGAGCTTATCCGAAAGCCCTATGTCTTGTTGGATCCACGGGTCACACATGGAAGGAGATCCACTCCTACAAGTTGTCCTCTGAATTCTACCTTTGTGTTATGGCTGCACACGTATGCATGCCTGAGAGTGCGCATGTACACATATACACAAACACACACGCACATACACAAATGTAATACTTAATTTTTTTAATTGTCTATTCTATCTTTGCTCTAATGGTATTCTCATGAAACTGTCAAGTGTTTAATAACAGTTAAAGAAAGGGCAGGGAACCCCATGGCTGATCCCAGAAAACCTACTCTCCCCTCTTCAGACTGAACCGAGAACGCTGCTTAAAAACCACGAGACTTCGCCCAGCAGCCTCCACGCCCTTGGAGACACTTCTGGTTGGCTCCGGTTTGTCCAAACTTTGTGCTGGTCTCTAGTCACTGGCCTCTGTTTCTGAGTTTCCAAACAGTCCTTCCGGCACGTGGAACTCCCTCTTGCCCTTCCACCCTGGCAGCCAAACACCCCTCCAAATCCCCTTGTGCTACTTCCTACCTTCCAGCCGTGCTTCTGGCCCCAGATACCGTAGAATCTCTCCCCTTTGACCGCCATCTAAGCTCTTTATCTAGCCCTTAGCCTGCTTTGTTTATCCTGATCTGATACCTTATGCCTTTAATCATAATCTACCCCCCACACACACATATACTGGAATAAAAGTCCTTTGCTGTTGGCAGCCCCAAGAATTTCAGCAGAGACATGGAACCAATATTTAGTGAGTTGAATGTGGGAAAGAAGGTAGTGTGGCGTAAGACGGTGCAGAACAGGAAATAGAAATAAGCCATGGAAACCTTCCCTGGTGCCTACTCTGTAATTTCTATCAAGCATCCTTCAGGGCTGAGTCTCCTATGGACGGCCTTTTGCTTTGCTTTGTTTTAAGTTTGTTTGTTTGTTTGTTTTTTAAATGTTTATATACATATGTCTATGTGCACCACATACATGGAGGTGCCTGGTGGGGCCAGAGGGTGTTGGATCCCCTGGAACTGGTGTTACTGGTGGTTGTGAGCTAACTGATCTGGGTGCTGGGAATCAAATCAGAGTCCTCTGCAAGAGCAACAAGCACTTCTAACCGCTGAGCCATCTCTCCAGCCCCCCCCCCCCCCGTCTTTGTTTTTTAATATATCTCAATTTACTTTGAACTGTGAACAACTTGGGGACAGGGACATCCTAAGTCTCATGTGACTGTATATCCTCCAATGCACTGTCCACAGAAGTTGGATATTTCCCCATGGGTGAATTTATTCAACAGGGTGGGACAGTGTAAGCCATAAAGAGCAATTTCTACAAGGGAAAAGGGGTGGGGGAGAATGTGGTGGTTTGGGTGAGCATGGCCCCCACAGTCTCGGATATTTGAATATTTAGTCACCAGGAGTGGCACTATTTGAAAAGATTATAAGGATTAGGATTAGAAGGTGTGGCCTTGTTGGGGGAAGCGTGTCTGTCTGTCTGTCTGTCTGCCTGCCTGCCTGCCTACAGTTCAGGATGAAGCTTCCAGCACCTGCTCCAGCACCTGCCACTATGCTCCAACCCCATGACAGTGATGGACTAAACCTCTGAAACTGTAAGCAAGCCCCCAATTAAATGCTTTTTTCATAACCATCGCCTCGCACATGGCGTCTCTTCACAGCACTAGAACAGTGGCTAGGACAGGGAGTATGTGGATGGTGGCAATGCCAACATGTGGCCTGGTATGAGCTCTTTAACCATTTTTTCCTCTCCCCCAGAAGCACCACTAAAAAGACCCCAGTCGGGCAAAAGCTGGGGACACAGTTCAGTGGTGGAGTGCCTGCTCAGGGTGTCTCATGGCCAGAGTTCAATCCCCAGTAAACAAATTAATTAATAATACCCAGAAATGTAATTAACTAAATACACAAGATATTGCACATTTACCTGCGTTACTCTTATCCCAATCATATTGCTGTTCCAAACCCTTCCCATTTCAAAACACCAGAGCCATCCCTGACACGGACACCAGCCCCCGTCGACAAAAGGCCAGGAAGGAACTCAGAAAAGCAGACCCATCAATGTAAGCTTATACAAAGGAACACCAGTAAGGACCAGCCTTTGACAAGGAGAGTGGAAAAAAACGATTTCCTGTTTTAAACGTTGCCAGTCGGCGTCACAAGACGAACTTGTTATTTTAGCCTGACTGCACCCAGTCTGCATCCTGGGATCTTCTTGTTCTTTATTCATGTACATAAGCTGATTGATGATGGCTTGAAAGGTTCTGAGGGTACCAGGAATGATGAGAAAATGGCCGTGGGTCTTTAACACCCATTACCTGTTTCATAAATTGACGATGGCGTAGAAAGCTGATAGGACCCAGCTGGGGACTGACAGGTAGCACCTGGAGGAGGGAGCACTTTCAGAGACAACTTCCTGGAAGGAAAGCCAGCCTTCTTTCAAGCTTTTCCTTTCAGAGTTCTGAAAAACAATATACAGTAAAACGGAGCTCACAGACCAGATACGATCAAAAAATCATTCTTGTCTAACTCGGTCATCAGTTTTGCCAACTATTTGTCATTAACTGACTCCTAAATTTCTGTTTGGGGAATATTAGCATGTTTCTTTAACCTCTTGCTCTTTCTTGATTAGAATAGCAACTTTTCCAACCTGCTTTAAAAAGTAAAATGTTCCCTAAACAGCCTATTTCAGGCTGAGGAATTCCTCCAGGAGTCTGAAACCTCTTTTGAAGAGCTACATTTTATCATCTTCCCAAAGCCGAAGTGACTCTAAGGGACCAGGGAGCCTCGAGGGAGTGTTGGTGTGGTAGACAGTGTTTATACCTTTGAGCATTTAACATCCTGACCTAATAAAAGAATACGCCCAATGTCATTTTGAAGAAGTGTTTTTCTTCATTCGACCTATGCTTTTTATTTTTCATTATTAAATTTTATTATAAAAGTAATGCATTTTATTATAGCATTTATATACATTTATCATTGGGTTCAATGTAAAAATTTAATGCATTTTATTATATGTGTATCATTGGACTCAAACTATGCATTTTACTTAATCATGTGTTTTGTATACGTTTGTGTGTGGGCACTTGTGGACTGTGGTGTGTAACTGGAGGTCAGAAGGGAACTTTTAGAAGTTCTTTCCTTCTACTGTGTGGGGACTTGGAACCAAACTACAGTGTTTAGTTGTTAGCAAGTTCCTTTAACCAATGAACCATCTCACTGGTCCAAAAGTTCTACAGTTTTTTGTTTGTCCTTCCAGACAGAGTTTCTTTCTGCAAATATAATCAAATACAAATCTATTTCTCCTCCTTTTGCTAATCAAAGGGTAGTATTATTGCTATCTTCCACACACATTTTTTTACTTAAAAGAAAAAGATTTATTTATCTAAATAGAGAAACCCTGTCTGGGAAATCCAAAAAACAAAACAAAAAAACCCAAGATATATTATATATATATATATATATATATATATATATATATATATATATGTATATATATGTATACATATATATACATATATGTGTGTATGTATGTATTTTGCCTCCGTGTATGTATGTGTGTGCATTACGTATATGTCTGGTGCACTTACAGGTCAGAAAGTATTGGATCACTGTGAGTCGTCACTATGTGGTGTGGAGAACCAAGCGGGTCCTGCCAGAGCAGTAAGTGTTGTTAGCCTCTTAGCCGGCTTTCCAACCCCCTGTTGAACAAGCCTTTCATTTCTTCAGTCTATGTTATTCTAAGAGTACCCTTGCTTCAAGTTTACTATAGAGCTAAGGCTAACCCTCCTGCCTTCACCTCTGAAGTACTCAGATGGCAGGTGTAAAACCCCACACTGAGGTTTTTGGGCAAACATATCTAATTAAAATGATTTGCTGGCCAGGTGTGATGGCTCATGCTTTTAATCCCAGCAATCAAGAGGCAGAGGCAGTAAGGTCTCTGTGAGTTCAAGGCTAGCCTGGTCTACAGAGTGAGTTCCAGGGCAACCAAATAGTGAGAGTGTATATATATTATATATAAAGTAATACATAGGCCTGTGTGCCCTTAAAGCCAACACACACTGTAGTAATGTAGTAACCCGTTCAGTGAGCAGTGACTTAGCCAGGACTCTGTTGAGGCCTGACAGATTCTGACCTCTGACTTGGTGCCATTGGACAATTTGCCTGAAGCAACATAAAAGAAAAGAACATTTTAAAACTGAACCTACACACAGTGGATTTTCTAAAATTAACCCCTTTCTTAAAAAAAAATTACATCCAACTTTTAGTATGAGAGAAAATGTCTAAAACTATGAATTTCAGTGAAACAATAAGTTGAGGTGTCAAGGCACCAGAAGTGCATTTAACATGCTTATTCAGTATTTGGTGCATGGACAGAGCAAAGCTAGAGCTCCGCATGTTCTGCCTCCTGTGTGACGGTGAAAGAAGGAACCAGGCAGAACCTCTGTGGCTTGTCCACCAATTCCCCGAACCCAGCAGCACACCAGCGCCTGCAGACGGTAACTTAGTTCACATGGGTACGTAAGGATTCTTAGCTACGATTTGTAGGAAATAAAAAATTGTTTCAAGAAAAGACCATCACTGACAGATCTCTTTTGCTTTTACTAAATCACATTACAAAACTACACAAACAGACCCAGTGAAGGTTCATGCTTTTTCTGGATTGGTTAGAGTTCAAATGAGTTACAAAAGTTATATTTTCTGACTTTTTAAAAATGTGTGTATGAAGCTTTGGGGAGATGTGTTTTTGTCTTTCTATCATCTATCTATGTATCTATCTATCATCTATCTGTCTGTCTGTCTATCATCTATCTGTCTATCATCTATTTATCTACCTATTTATGTATTTTTTTTTCTTTTTTTTTTTTTTTTTTTTCTTTTTTTTGGTTTTCCGAGACAGGGTTTCTCTGTGTAGCCCTGGCTGTCCTGGAACTCACTCTGTAGACCAGGCTGGCCTCGAACTCAGAAATCCACCTGCCTCTGCCTCCCAAGTGCTGGGATTAACGGCGTGCGCCACCACCGCCCAGCCTTATCTATGTATCTATCTGTCTATCATCTATCATCTATCTATCTTTCATCTATTGTGTGTATGAGAGAGAGAGAGAGAGAGAGAGAGAGAGAGAGAGAGAGAGGGAATTGATGCAGACACATGAAAATGCGTGAGCCAAAGATCAACACTGAGTGTCCTTTTCTATTGTTCTCCATCTTAATTTTTGAGTCAGGACCTCTCACTGAACCTGGAGCTCACAGACTGACTAATTGGCTGGCTTGTGAGCCCCTGGGGGTTCCCTGTCTGCATCACTTCAGCACTAGGGCTGAAGGCAAAAGCCACCACACCAGGCTTTCTGTGTGGATGCTGGGGATCAGCTCAAACCCCCACATTTGTACAGCCAGCACTATACCCGCTGAGCAGGCTCCTCAGCCCCCACATTACATCTTTATGGTTTCATGTAATTCTCAAGTAAATTAAATGAGCTAGGCAGTCTCTTCTTTATCTTTTAATAAAATCAGTATTTAGGTACACATGAGTAATCCCAGCCCTTGGGAGGCTGAGACAGGAGAATCATTGTGAGTGATCAAGGCCAGACTGAGCTACACAGTAAGATCTGCCTGTCAGAAAGAAAGAAAGAAAGAAAGAAAGAAAAGAAAGAAAGGAAGGAAGGAAGGAAGGAAGGAAGGAAGGAAGGAAGGAAGGAAGGAGGAAAGGAGAGAGAGAGAGAGAGAGAGAGAGGGGGGGGGGAGGGAGAGAAGGGGAGAAAGCAAGCAAGCAAGCAAGCAGCTGGAGAGATGGTTCAGTGGTTAAGAGCACCGGCTACTCTTTCAGAGAAGCTGGATTCAATTCCCAGCACTCACATACCAGATCACAACTGTTTGTAACTCCAGTCCAGGCCCAGGATGTCTGACACCCTCACACAGCCATGAATGCTGGCAAAAATACTAATGTACATAAAATAAGTTATTTTTAAGTAAAAAAAAAATGTATTTTCTTAGAAATTAGTACTCTTGCTTACCTTTCTTTTAATCTTTAAAACTGAAATGATCGGGCTGGAGAGGTGGCTCAGCGGTTAAAGAGCACTGACTGCTCTTCCAGAGGTCCTGAGTTCAATTCCCAGCAACCACATGGTGGCTCACAACCATCTGTAATGGAATCTGATGCCCTCTTCTGGTGTGTCTGAACACAGCTAGTGTACTCATATACATAAAGTAAATAAATAACTCTTTAAAAAGGAACTGAAATGATCATGGGGCTAGAGAGATGGCTCAGTGATTAAGAGCATGTACTGGTCTTGAAGAGGACCCTAAATCTGCTTCCAGCACTCATGATTGGCAGCCTAGAACTATCTGTAACTTGAGTCTCAGAGAACCCAATACTCTCTTCTGAACTTCATGGGCATCTCCACTCAATATGCTCCATATATACACATTTACATATACATATAATTAAAAATAAATCTTAAAAAAAAAACAATGGCCTGGTCTACAGAGTGAGTTCCAGGACAGCCAGGGCTACACAGAGAAACCCTGTCTCAAAAAACCAAAAAAAAAAAAAAAAAAAAAAAAAAAAATCAATGGGCAAGCATATACCTGCAATCTCAGCCCTTGGGAGACTGAGGCAGGAAGATCATGAGTTCAGGGACAACCTGGGCTGGAATGTGAGACTTTTTTTACACCCTGCCCTACTCCAAAAATGGATATAATTCATATTAGAGAGTTCCAGGAGTCATGAGAAAAACACTTTTAGGTAAATATAATTGCCGCCTGTGTTTTTCCAGCTACAATCTCCACGAGAGGAAAAACAAAAATCCAAGGCAAAGATTTTTGGGGGCGGAGGGTATAAAAATGTACTATAAGGGTCTAGCAGTGGTGGAACACACCTTTCATCCAGCACTTGAGAGGCAGAGATAGGCAGATCTCTGTGAGTTCAAGACCAGCCTGGTCTACATAGTGAGTTCTAGGTCAGCCAGAGCTACACACTGAAACCCTGTCCTCTTCTGTCAAAAGAAAATTGTACTTTGGGGATCACTTACTGCTCTTGCTCAGGTCCTGAGTTCCATTCCCAGTAAACCACACAGTAGCTCATGATTCGGGGGGGTCCAACACCTCTTCACACCTCCACAGCCTCTGTGCCTCTGCGGCGCACATATATAAAAGAAAATAAATATTGTATTTTTTTATTTTATTAAAATATTAAGTATTTTTGCTAGAGGGGGAGATGACTCAGAGAGTAAGTTTTCATGCTTCGAAAGGTCTCGTGACCTGGATTTGACCCTGGAGCCCACAGAAGGGTGGGAGGGGAGAACTGATTCCACAAAGCAATCCTCTGACCTCAACATGCACACCGTGTAACGCGTGCCCCCTCTAGATGCCTCCTATAGCCACACACCAAATAATAGTAATAGTAATAATAACAACAACAACAATAATAACAATAATAATAATACTAAATTTTAAAAATATATACTATAGCCAAGTATGGCAGCTCTGGGAGTCTGAGGCAGAAGGATAATGACAAATTCAAATCTAGCCTGGGCTACACTGCAAGGTCATCTCAAACAACAAAGCAAGAAAAAGGAAGAAGAAGAAAAAGGGAAAAAGGAAAATGTACTGCAATTTCTCAACAAAATAGCCTTAGTAATTAAGTGCTTAATACATCATTTCTCTTGTTCTGAAAAGTGAGACATCGTCTACTGTGCTGGCAGTGTTGTGAACACATTTCCATGTGCTGAGCTCTTAAGAAACAATTATCATAGATACTATTCTAAATATATGCAGTTTAATCAAAGTGGATGCCTTACACTATTGCCAAATGTCAATGCCTTTTGTTTGGGTGCAGTAAAGCAATCAGAGGGCATAGATCGGGGAGCCAAAGCTTTTGTTCTAGCAAGGTACATTTCCACAGGCTAATTCACCTTTCAACTCATTCCAGTCATAACGTGTAGACTCAAAACGTAATTTAGCTCACGGATTAGCCGTTGTGGAATACGCCTGGGCACAGTGGAAGTCGATATGTTATCCTGAAGCCTGGGTTAATTTTCACCCTGGGGAGGCACCAATGCTACACTAACAGTCTCACAGACAGCTCTTTCCTTTTAAGTTTCTATTTCTTCACTAACACACCATGTGTGAAGAAAAAAAAAAAGAGCATTCTTGGCACAGTCTATCATCCAGTGGGGTCTGATTACTCCCATACATTTCCGACATTTACAAAACCTGCGTTGTCCTCCGAAGGAAGTATGCAGTGGATTAGGTTTGGAATACAAGAAAGACAGTGGTTTACAATGTAAACATACTGGGATATGTAGCCAAAGAATAATGGAGACAGACTAGTTGGTGGCTTCTGAGAATGTCACAACATATGTCCTTCAAGAATGGTCACCAATCAAAAATGTTAATAAAATAAAAAAAAAAATGTTTTGAGACTCACTGTGTAGCTTTGGCTTACCTGGAACTCACTAGGTAGCTCTGGGTGGCTTTGAAGTCACAGTAATTCTGCTTCAGTCTCCAGTGGGCTGGTATCACAGGCATAAGCCACCATGCCTGGCAGTGAGGGAATTTAAAAACAAATGCAATTATATTTTTTTTTCTTCTGTGTTTCTTCTCTCCCCACCACTAAACACTCTGTTATGGAGTTCCCACCCGCCATTCCTTGCCCATCACAGACCTTTGAGTCATTCTTATTCCTTACTAATGCAATTGACAACGGGCTGTTATAAATACCAAATTGCTCTTCACGGAATCAGCTGTTTCATAATAACTTACTGTCACCATTAAATTCCAGCTCACTTCCTTCATGCAAATGCCTTTATGGAATGATTCACTTTTCTTTCACGGTTTCTTAGAACTGCTAATCAGTCCTAATTCTGAAAAATAATACCAGGGCTTACACTTGCCTCCAGTCATTGTAAGGGACATTTAAGTCCCTGCTTGTGCCCTTACTGCAGTTGTGACCAGCTTGTTCTTGTTGAAAATTAGGTTTAACCAAGTTACCAGTGAGGGATTATACTTAATTCAGGCCAGGTTTTTAGACACAATGGTAGTCTAACAATTTTATAATAGCAATAACCCACATGTTGGTACAACTGTCTGTGACTCCAGCTCCCGAATCGGTCTGACACCCTCATCTGGCCACTGGCACCAGACATGCATGTGTGCTTACATACATGTGGACACAACACTCACATGGGTAAAAGATAAAAAATAAATCTTTTTTTAAAGTTACATATATTTAAAAATAAATATATACATTATGCCCCCTTCAGAGAGAAGGAATAGCTATACTAAGCTCAAAGTGGTGTGGAATTTTCTTTGTCCTGGACTCATTTATTTACAACAGAGAACTCTTTGTTCTCAGCTTTTGGCAAACACAAAGGCACAGTGATCAATAGACCACAGGATTCTGTCCAAAAAGCCAGTATTGAGTGACTTTTAAAATTTTGTTTACATTGTTTTGTTTTGTTTCAAGACAGGGTTTCTCTGTGTAGCCCTGGTTGTCCTGGATCTTGCTTTGTAGACTATGCTGGCCTCAAACCCAGAGATCTGTCTGCCTCTGCCTCCTGAGTGGTGGGAGGCCTTTCCTTCTTTCTTCCTTTCTTCCTTCCTTTCTTTCTTTGCTTCTTCCTTCCATCCAGCCTTCCTTCCTTTATTTATTTCTTTTTCTTTCTTTCAGCATATGTGTAGGAGAATGTCCTGAAAAGAACAACTTAGAAGAGGCTGGAGAGATGGCTTAGCTGTTAAAAGCACCGACTGTTCTTCCGGAGGTCCTGAGTTCAAATCCCAGCAACCACATGGTGGCTCACAACAATCTGTAATGGGATCTGATGCCCTCTTCTGGAGTGTCTGAAGAGAGTGACAGTGTACTTACATATAATAAATAAATAAGTCTTGAGGGCCAGAGCAAGTGGGGCTGGAGTGAGAAGGAAAAATAAAAAAGAGCAACTTAGAAAAAAAAAAAAACAAATTCATGTGTTCTAAGCTTCCTAAGCATCCATCCATCTTAGCGAGTTAAATGTTCCTCAGCTGGAGTCACATAGACCAAGGAGAATGGGGGATGTGTACTCCTGGCACCTTTGGGAAACCAAAGGCACAGGGGGACCATTTCTTCCTGTGCCCTCCTCTCAGCCCTCACCTCTGCTTCCCTTAGAGTGGCCCAGGCCAACTTCAGGTAAACAGCAAACTTCCCAAGGAGAAGCACTGCAAATACACCTTGCTATGTCTGCTTGGGGTGGACGGCCAGGGTAAAGGCTGTTGTCAAAAGTCTGTTTTCTTTATAGTCAGTCCTTGCCCTGCCACTAAAGCATGTTTGGTTAAGGATGCTAAATCAAGACAGATTCCTTTCCAAAAAAATAAAAAAACAAAGTCTGGGGAGAAGGAGCTGCAATGTCTTTATAATAATTCAAACTGAAAGCAAATGAATGTTCCATTAAAAAAAAGTACCACACACAACTCTATGTCTCGTTTGTTTATTTTCCAAGTTATTGCCAAGAAAAGACAGTTCTTTGCACAAACTCTGCTTGGAACGAGTTCTTAGGATAAAGGAACACGAGCTAAGGATGTGCTTTAAGAGGGGTGATGTTACTGAACCAAGAAGGGGCAGTCTGCGCATGCTCAGTCTCTGCGCTAAGGGGACTGTTCTGAAGATAACTGAAGATGGGTGCGCATTTTGTTTTATTTTATTTTTTAAAGAAATGAATGTCTGGTAGTGTTTGTCTTTCATGCTTTGCTTATTTTTGTGCTCTCAAACCCAATTATTACTTGTTTGTGTGCACGAACACAGTGGTGTGGAGAGTGTGCGTGTGTGTGTTGCACCCTCAGGAGGCAGAGTAAGCCCCAAACACTAACTACCTCAGCTACAGCCAGCCACTCTTATCCTCCCTGGATAGCAAGACTTACGTATCGTTTATCTCCGTCCTTCTTCCGGCGACACATGGCTTCTGAGCTTGAACTCTTTCACTGTCCTCTTTCTGCTGTTCTTAGGCTTTACTCCCAAAAACTGCTGGGTTTGCCAACACTGTGCATGACCCAAGCACACTTCTTAGGCAGCTCTTGGGTCCTTCATCTAACCCGCTACGGGCACTCTACATCCTTGCTGGCCTGGTCTCACCACTCCTTAATTTCTCTTCTGCTATTTAGCCTGTTCTCAAACTACAAAGCCAAGAACATATCCAACCACAATGAACAGGAAAGCAGCCAAAGAAAATGCCATTTCCCATTCTCGAGTCTGGGAAGAAATATATAATTCAAGTCTGCCTCTGTGTTATCTCACTGTATGTACAGTTTGTGAGAGAAAGAGATTCCTGGCTCTGCCCCTAACGGTCTGGGTGATCTTGGGCGAGTTACTTAACCAGATGTCTGAAGTGCTTTCTGGAACAAGGCAAAATCATAAATAAATAAATGACCTTGCCTAGACTTCATTTCCCAAATATAGAGGCACTATGGCCTAGAGATTAAAAGCACAGACTCTAGCCTGAAATAGACTTGGGTGGGAGTCCTAGACTTCCTGCTGGCTCATTCTGTGACCTCAATTTCCGCATCAGAGATATAGGAACAAAAGCAATATCAACATCAAGAGATTATGACCAGTAAGGAGTGAGCTAACACCCAGAGGGCTCTAAACCATGCTGACCGTTATTCTATCGATGCCCCTATTTTCGGTAACATAGCAACAATTAAGATCTTAAAGGCTGTGTTACAAAATGAGATGCTGGTTTATGATAATAGTCCACATTAAAATAATTCTAAGTAAATTTAAATCGCATGACCACATTTTGTTTTGATTTTTCCTTTTAAGGACAGAGTCTTGGGTGACAAAGGCTGACCTCAAACTTGCTGTACAGCTGACACTGACTGGCTCTGAACTCCTGACCCCCCTGCCTCTGTCTCCAGACTTCAGAGATTACTGCCCGAAATAGTGACTATAGACTGAAAATACACTCATCTGCAAATGTTCTCATTTGTTTATGACTATCTGGGGGAAGGAGTGGAGGGAAAGTCTGGAACAATCAAGATGACCTTGAATTGAATTGAGGCTGACCTTGAGCTCCTGAACCTCTTGCCTCTGACTCCCAAATGATGGCACTACTAAGGAGTGCCACCGTACTTAGCCTTATGTGGCACTAGGGATCTAACCAAGGATGCATGCATGCACTTTACCGACTGAGCTATATCCCTACATCAATGTTTCTTTTTTTAAAAGATGTATTTATTATATTTATGTGAGTACACTGTAGCTGTTTTTCAGACACACCAGAAGAGAGCATCAGATCCCATTACAGATGGTTGTAAGCCACCTTGTGGATGCTGGGAATTAAACTCAGGACCCAGGAAGAGCAGTCAGTGCTCTTAACCGCTGAGCCACCTCTCCAGCCCCCAATGTTTCTTTTTGTTGAAGCAACTTGCTGTTGAACTATCTAGAATTTAATTTCTATTTCCTCAATAAACAAATTCAATATTGTTTTGCAGTATAGAATTCAATAGTGTATATAGCAGTTTTACTGAATCAAATGGTCTTCTTCTTTAGACCCAGTGAAAAGTAAGGATTGGGTTTGAAGCTCAGTGGCAGGGTACTTGCCCAGCTTGTGGAAGGTTCAATCCCCAACAACTTTCCCACAAAGGGTCAAATGCATGAGTTTGTTCCAGTGTCAGGAGAAAGGTCAGTTGGGCTGTTAGGCAGCCTTCTCTGCTGATGTCATACCTAAAATTGGATCCCGACAAGTACTTCTAAATGGTATAAGAACAGTCCTTTATATCTGTCCACCCTGGCACCTAGCAATAGTGCTTAGTTCATATATTTGTTGAAAAATTAATAAAGGGAAGCCGGGCAGTGGTGGCGCATGCCTTTAATCCCAGCACTTGGGAGGCAGAGGCAGGTGAATTTCTGAGTTCGAGGCCAGCCTGGTCTACAGAGTGAGTTCCAGGACAGCCAGGGCTACACAGAGAAACCTTGTCTCGAAAAACAAAAACAAAAAGAAGAAGAAGAAGAAGAAGAAGAAGAAGAAGAAGAAGAAGAAGAAGAAGAAGAAGAAGAAGAAGAAGAAGAAGAAGAAATAAATAAAAATTAATAAAGGGGCTGCAGAGATGGCTTAGTGGGTAAAAAAATGTTTGCCATGTAAGACTAATGACCTGAGATTGAATCCTGAGGCAGAAACCCAGAACCCAAGGCAGAAAGAGAGAGCCCCCTCCCAAAGTTATCCTCTGACCGGGTGCATGAGTTCCATTCCCAGTACCCACAGACCTCACACAATTGTCAACAACATTACTTCCAGGGGATATTACATGTTCTTCAGGCCCCTCAGACACCAGGCACACATGCAGTGCAGTGTATGTAGTCAGAACACTCACACACATAAGACAAAAATAAATAAATCTCACTTGGGAGGCAGAGACAGGCGGATTTCCGAGTTTGAGGCCAGCCTGGTCTACAGAGTGAGCTCTAGGACAGCCAGGGCTACACAGAGAAACCCTGTCTTGAAAAACAAGACAAAACAAAAAAATAAATAAATCTCTAAAAACATTTAATTACAGGAAATGTTTGCTGTTTGGGGCCTGGATGGACAGCCCATAAAGTGCCTGCTGAGCAAGCATGAGGACCTGAGTTTGATCCCTAGAACTCAGATGAAGCCAGATGTGGTAACGCACATCTGTAATCCCAGCACTTCCTCTGAGGAGGTGAAAAAAACCCATGCAGAAATGACCCAGTCAGCATTTTACCTGCAGTTAAGTTTTAACTCATCTTTAACACTGACCTTTCTCAGCCTATGAGTTGACAGTGGCTTTGAGCTACCTTTTAGTGTATATTAATTTTATAATCTTTTCCCCAACTATAAGCATGAGTTCGACCTCAGCTCTCTTCTGGAAACTCCCTATCACTGATCTCACTGGACTGGCTGTTCTAGCCATCATAGAATAGTAGCTTAGGGCTTGGAGCTCTGGAATCTGGCAGGTCTGGTTTTGTTCCTGGTGGACCATCTGAGAGAGGATTAGAGAGGTGGGGGATAATGCTCTTTGCACCTCGATTTCTTTATTTGTTTATGGGGTTTGAGTATGTAACTCATAGGTACAGGGATTAAAAGGGATCATCTTTTTACACAGAGTAAATCTTCCAAATGGATGTGTTTTTACCAAAAAGCAGGCAAGCCTGCAGTCAGAAGCATCTACACTAGCCCTTATCCGGAGAGATTAAACAGAGCTGTGTTCTTGAGCAGGTTAACCAGGACTCCTATTTACAGGCTGCTTTCTGGGACTGGCTCATGCAAGGCACTGGTGGTGTAAGAAAAAAACATGTTCCTTGGAGACCAAAGGCCTAAGATCAGAGCAAGAAGCAGGGGATGAAGGTAGAACAGAGAATCTGGTCAGTGGGACGGGATGCTGCCATTCTTCATGTGGTAACGGGTATTTTGTGTGAGAACATTTAAAGGAGGTTGCAAGGACTGGAGAGATGGCTTGGTGATTAAGAACACACTGGTTCAATGCCCACTATCCACATGGCAGCTGCAACTCCATTTCCAGGGTATCTGACGCTCTTCTGGCCTCCATAGGCACCATGCATCCATAGGATGCACACACATATAGACAGACAAAACACCCACACCCTTTGAAAAATAAAGTAATAGTATATTTGAAATTTAAAGAAGGCTACAGCAGCTGAGAGTGGAGCCCAGTGGTAGAACATTTGCTAAACACCATAAATATATGGGATTTGATCCTTAGCAGCATGAGAGAGAGAGAGAGAGAGAGAGAGAGAGAGAAATAGATTGTAGGCTCTTCTCTGTGTGCCACAGAGGAATTTTTTGTCTAGAGGCTGCCTCTCCTCAGCAACAGTGGGGATGGTGGTTCCTGCTGAATCTTCCACTGGACAAGACCTGCTTAGTTTAACATAGGTTATCTCAGAAGTCACCTGAGCCCATTCCAAACTAGACAGACACGTGGTCTGGCTGGGGAAGACAAGTTATGCAGGAGAAATGCTATCAAAGGAGCCTGGCCTTTGCCCTGGCTATTCATCAGAGATCTCCTGGTTCCAGAAAGCCCTGCTTAGATAGCAATGGTTTTGTTTGCCTAGGGGCTTGGGCCATTGGAAAAGCTAACATGAGATTTAGGACCAGGACTTTGGGTCACAATGATATCAGTGGTGACCTTTAGAAGGGCCTGGAACCTAAAAGCCATGTGGGCATTATGTGGTCAAACCCCATTAAAAATTAAGCAGGAAATAGGGTGAGCTTCCCTAAGCGAGCATGACAATACTGTGTAGATATCATCAGGTCTCAGAGGCGGGACTCCAGGGCTCCAGGGGAAAGCATGACCAGAAGCTTGCATGTGGACACCTCCTGAACCCTGCCTGTGTATCCCTTCCCTTGGCTGATTCTGATTTGTACAGTTCACTCTGATAAATTACCTCCATAAATATAAAAGCTTAAGGTTAGACAGATCGCTCAGTGGTTAAGAGCACTGGCTGTTCTTGTAGAGGACTAAGGTTCAGTTCCTAGCACCCATCTGGTGGCTCACAACCATCCATGACTGCAGTTTTAAGGGATCCAACTTCTTCTTCTGGCCTTCTTAGGCACCAGGCAGTCAGGCAGTGTACAAACATCCATGCAAACAAAACACTCATACACATAAAATAATTAAGTAAATCTTGACTGTGTGCCCATCTCTTCTTCCGTGAGGCATCTGTGAGAACCTCTACATTTGTAGCCAGCTGAAGCAAGAGTGGTCTGAGAACCTACCAACTTGGCAGTGGCATCTAAGCCGAAGGCAGACTTATGATGATGACTGGTCCCTCCATCTGAGTAGTTAGATAACGCAGCACTGTATCTGGGCACTGGGGAGCTGCCACGATATAAGGGAAACGTAGGGACTGGAAACCCTTGTGAGTTCCAGCTCCACGTCATTGTTTAGGCCTTGCTGTGGCCTTCCTCCCACACATTTGACCACATAGCCCGCACTTCAGATAGGCACCTCTTGTCTGCAAGGGTCAGAGACCCATCCTGACCTTCGCGGCTAAGACTAACTGAATACTGGCCCAGTGACCTGCGACTGAGCCTAATCACTCAGGCAAAGACCAAGTGGAGGAAAGCCAGATGAAGGGCTGCACACGGCCCTTACTTTCTAGGAACAGACATGGCACTAGGGAGGCTCTCTGCACTGCTTCTGAGCACGCACCCAGCTCTAATCGCTGGGTCTCTGGTTTGCCCCCAGTACTCCAGTCTGCTCACTGGGTCCGTGATACTTACTTTCACTGTGCCGGAGGCCATGTTTTGTTATTTGCTTAAACCTAGGGCCTCCTAGGAAAGGCACCTTGCTGCATGCTTAGAGGTAACCATGGAAACTGACTGCCTTTATCAGATTAACTAAAGGCAGGTTGGTAACAATCCTGAACGTCGACAAAGAGAACGCTGAGAACAAAGACTTTGTGAGCCATATTAAGTGGCATCCATGCTCCAGGCTTGGGGTTGAGTATTTGGATTCCCTGAGAGTTGGCACCCAGCTCCATTCTGAATCCCTTTCTCTTACACCGTGTGCTTCCGGGGGTTTGGAGCATTCCCCACTGTAAATGGAACTAACCTCTTTCACTGTCCTCTGGCTTCCAGGGAGTGCCTCTGCTTACCCGGGCACTCTAACGATGAGATTTTTATTGAAAAGCCCTCCACAACCTCAGGACTTAGATTGGTCAGAAGCAACGTGGACCGGCACACCTCATTAGAGAACAGGGAGGCGTTAGTCTGCAAGGCCGCTGCCCAAAATACTACAAATTGATTGGCTTCAACAGCAGAATTTTATTGTCTCTTAGATCTGGAATCCAGAAGTCTGAAATCAACGTGCCAGCTGGGTGGGTCTCTTCTGAGGGCTTAGAGGAACTGCTCTCTTACCCCTCCTCCAGCTTCCGGTGTTGCCGGAGAGCTGGGGCATCCTCTTCTCTGCCTTCCTCCTCACGTGATATTCTCTGTGTGTCTCCTCCGAATTTCATTTTTGGTTTTAAATTAAATTTTATTTTATCATTCTATGTGCATGAGTGTCTTGCCTGCATGTATGTCTGTGAACTATGTGTATCCCTGATGCCCACAGAGGCCAGAAGATATCACTGGATCTCCTGGAGCTGGAGTTATAGACACTGTGAACTGCCATGTGGGTGGTGAGATTGAACTCAGGTCCTCTAGGAAAGCAGTCAGTGCTCTTAACCACTGAGCCATCTCTCCAATCTTCTGACTTTCTTTTATCAGTACTGAGAACAGGGCCACCTTCATGATGCCTGAACTATTTCCATCTATTCCAACAGCTCTATTTCCAAATCAGGACATATACTGGGTTCTTAGGGCTTAGGAATTTTACATGTGATCTGGAAAGAGTGGCCTTCTAGCCCTAGGAGGGGGCAGAGAAGGGCCCCTCCGTGACACCTGTCCCCTTATTTGTTTTGAGACAGGATCTTGCTATGTAACCCAGGCTGGCTTAGAATTCATCAATCTTCTACCTTTGGTTTCTGACTGCTGGGATTTTAGGTATATGCCACCATTCCCGGCCTGCCTTGCTTCTTAAATATTGAGCCTTCTTGACATTCTCCCTTCTGCACTCCCTATCAGGGAGCCCTTGATATTCCGGTCTGTGCCTTTTTTCCCAGCATGAGGTTTGCCCAGTTACATGATCCCATTAGCAATGTATTCCGTCTTTAGCTCCCACCCCCTCCTGGACTATAGGCCCCCACATTTTAAAAGATGTTATGCTGTTGTGACTTGAACCCAGGGCTTTATGTATGCTGGGCAAGTGCTCAAACGCTGAACTACATCCCCAGCCTTCTGTATCCCTGTTCTAACAAGCCTGAGCCGACTGTCTCCCGGCGGAGCATGCGCTTCTTGGCACAGACTTTGCCTTGCTGAGTGAGCGAGTCTGGGTGCTTGCCTTGCTGTACGCTAACCTTTGTAGGTCGTGGGGCAGGCCGTACTCCATCCTCAAGGAAACCAGTGGTGTTGGAAGCTCACAGAAGTGGGGCCAAGAAACCTGCCCTTAGATCCAGGCAGGCAAAGTTCAGAGCTCCGCGGAGGAGTGCTGCCGAAGGGCTCAGGTAAGCAGAGTTACAGTGCAACCTGGTGGAGGTAAGGGGCGTTACTCTTGCCTCTTTCTTTCCTGAAGAGGCTGGCTATTGCCACATGAAAGCCTGCGGGTGAGTCCAACCCTAGAGAGAATCGGGGACAGTCTGGGTGCCTGGGAACCTGAAATTTGCCCTCTAAGCCTCAACTTCTGCATCCCTAAAATGAAACATAAAAGAAAATTTATTTGGAGACATTTTTGAGAGCACTAAATGAGTACTAACATTTGGCCTTAGCCTTGTGCCCGGTACAGATAATACATCGGTCTCTTTCTCCCCGTGAGGACTGCTTTTGGTAGATACCACTTTTTTTTTTTCTTTTTTGGTTTCTCTGTGTAGCCCTGGCTGTCCTGGAACTCACTCTGTAGACCAGGCTGGCCTCGAACTCAGAAATCCACCTGCCTCTGCCTCCCAAGTGCTGGGATTAAAGGCGCGCGCCACCACTGCCCGGCTAGATGCCACTTTTTACTGTTTCCACAAACAAACCAATAAAAATTAGGTAACTATGGGGAAATGATAGAGTCAGATATGACGATATGATGATACGTGCCTGTAATCCCAGCAGGAGAATCGGGAGTTCAAGGCCAGCCTATCTCAAAACAAATAAACAAAAAGGGGCAGAGACAGGCTGGGGAGATGGTTCAGTTTGGCAAAGTATTTGCTAAACAGAAATGAGGAGCTGAGTTCGGATCCCTAGCACCCACTTAAAAAGTCAAGCGTGGTAGCACCTGTCTGTAATCTGGGGAGACAGACCCAGGTGGGTCCTTGGAGTTCATTGGCCAGTGAGTCTTACTGAATGGGTGAGCTGTGGGTTCAGGAAGAGACACAGTCTCAAAAAATAAAGTGGAGGGTTTGGAGAGATGGCTCTGTGGTTAAGAGCATGGCTGTGCTTCCCAAAGACCTGCCAAGTTCAATTCCCAGCACCTACAGCCAACGGTAACTACAGTCCCAGGGGATCCAGTGCCCTCTTCTGGCCACTGTGGGAGCTACTTATACATGGTGTAGAGGCATGAACGCAGGCAAAAAACCAAAAAACCAAAACCAAAAACCAAACAAACAAAAAAAATACACATAAAATAAAATTGGGGCTGGGGGGAAGGAACCATGAGGAACACCAACATGGACCTAGTCTGTATATTCCTTGTGTGCTCGCGCACGCACGGAAATCCTCACACACAGGAGGGGGCACAGCTTTGGGCTGTTTCTACACAAGAGAATGCTTGGCTTCTGACTGTTGATCCATGACAGGAGCTGTCAATTTGCCGTCCACCCTGAGGTTTCTAGCAGCAACCCTGGCATGCACAAGTATCTTTTCTTTCCTCCACAAAGAAAGAGGGCATCTGTGCATCTCTGAGATTTTAACGCTAGGCTAGAACCGGGTCCTCTGAGTGCTAACAATTATCCTACACACTTCCTAAGTTAGCTCAAAAATACCGACACTTAAGAACAGGTCAGGAGCACCTGATCATTTTGAAGAGATAATTTCCTTAGATGAGACATGAGGTAAATGAGTCGTCATTATGCACAACCCCTCCTGCCCCTTAGAAGCCAAAGTATGATTTAATGTATTTTAGAAACCAAAGTTCAAAATGTGAATCTCCATGCAGAGAAAAATCAATCTGTCAGAAGGTACTTAGGGAGGGCAGAACAGATCCACTGAAAACATCCGAGGAGCAAGTCCTTGACTTCTTTTCTGTTTGCCTGACAATGCCTTTCAAACGCTGGCTTGTGATGGAAGATTGCTTCCTATTCCTGTGCCCTCGCCTAGTCCCCCCCTAGTCCCCGAGGCTCTGAGCTGAGACCTCGGCTGGCTACTGGAGAGTCCCCACAACTTAGAATACTAAGTGACCATCTCTGTTCTCCCGGCAGCTCTTTCTCTCCGTGTCTTACTCTGGGTCCCTTTTCGTATTGTTATGCTATTTATTATTTATTGAGGTGTCAGAGAGTGAACCTAGGACCTCATGCATACTAGGCAAGTGCTCTACCGCTGAGACCCCCACCCCCACCCCACTTGTTTTTAACAGAAGAACTTCTATTCTGTCAGTCATCTAGGGCTGGCTGCTAGGTGAGTCTTAGCCTTTTAAAAATTGAGTCCCCTCAGCTGGGCATGGTGTATAGGCCTTTTAATCCCAGCACTTGGAAAGCAGAAATAGGAAGATCTTTTTGAGTTCGAGGCCAGCCTGATCTACAGAGTGAGTTCCAGGACAAAGCCAGGGCTGTTACACAGAGAAGTTCTGTCTCCAAAAACAACAAACAAACAAACAAAAGGGGGGTGTCTCTCCATCATGGAAAGAGGGCTGGAGGCAGAAGGACTGATGTAAGATTGATGTACCCGTTTGCATAGTGTCTCTCGCCCATGAGGCCTAACTCTCCCTGCTTTTTCTTCTCCTTTATGTCTTTTTCATTAATTAACTTTATTTATTTTGAGACACAGTCTCAAGTAGTTCAGGCTAGCCTCAGACTTGCAGTGCAGCTGAGGATGACCTTGAACTTCTGATCGTCTTGCCTCCGTGACTGGGGAGCTGGGATTGCGTGTGCACCAGTAGGCCCTGTTGATGCAGTGCAGGGCTCAACCTAGGACTTCATCTGTGCTAGGCAAACACTTAACCAACTGAGCTACACCCCCAACTCTAAGGCTACTTTTTAAAACATCAAAATGTCAGGCAGATATTCTGTGAGCTCAAGACTAGCCTGGTCTATAAGCAAGTTGCAGACCAGCCAGATTATGCTGTGAGACTGTTTAAAGAAAAGTCAAAATGCCAAGGAGTCTTCACTCTCCCCTTACTAAGCACGCCTGCTTTCTCTCCTTTATTTTCTCGTAATACATGTTTCCAGCACTTAAGTGAGCTGGGTCTGGTAGCACTCACTTGAGGCCCAGCACTGGGGAGGCCGGGGAAGGACATTCATGAGTGAGGCCAGCTTCAGGTATATAGCAAGGCCTTGCCAAGTTGGCAGAGGACCAGGAGGTCAAGAAGGCAAGGAGGGTTGTACACGAGGCTTTGAAGGAATCAAAGGTCAAGGGAAGGGAAAAGGATGTAATCATAAGTTTAAAAAAATTTTAGAAAATTAAAAGGAAATAAAGGAAAAGAAGGAAAACCCAGGCAGAGATGTAACTCAGGGGTACAGTGTTTGCCCAACATGCATAAGGCCTGGGTTCGATCTCCAGTACTGGAAATAAATACAATAAATGAAAAAGTACTTCAGTGTCTTCCCAGGGGAGCAGCAAATATGTCTTTATTCTGGTGAATAAAACATACCATTTCTGACTACATCATTTTATTTATTTTTTTCTGTATCTTTTTTGTTTTGTGTTTTGTTTTTCGAGACAGGGTTTCTCTGTGCAGCCCTGGCTGTCCTGGAACTCACTCTGTAGACCAGGCTGGCCTCGAACTCAGAAATCCACCTGTCTCTGCCTCCTGAGTACTGGGATTAAAGGCCATTTTATTTATTTTTAAAATGTATTTTATTTGTGTGAGCGTGGGTGCGTGGGTGTGTGCGTGTGTGCATGCGAATGCCCTCGGAGGCCAGAAGAGGGCATTGGATCCTTTAGAACTGGAGTTCAGATGGGCTGTGAGCCACTGTGAGGATGTGGGATAAGAACTCTGGTCCTAGGAGAAACAGATTGCAGGCAAAAGGTACTTTACATATGGTTCCGTGCCAGGAACAGCACAATTTACTGTGAGGATGGAAACACAACAGTTTTACAAGACATTTTAGGTTCTGTTTTGCTATTTATGATTTATTTATTTTTAGGTTCTGTTTCTAGGGTGGCATTCTGACTAAGGGCAGATGAATTGTGCTATGAATTATTCATGTTCTAGCTCTTGGTTGTTTGTTTGAGACAAGGTTATGCACAGTGCCT
>CM052710.1:32200930-32279242 GCA_028551405.1 Uromys caudimaculatus | reverse complement strand
CATTTACACAATGGAGTACTACTCAGCTATTAGAAACAATGATTTAATGAAATTTGCAGGCAAATGGATGGAACTTGAAAATATCATCCTGAGCGAGGTAACTCAGTCACAAAAGAACGAACATGGTATGTACTCACTGATAAGTGGATATTAGCTGAAACATTTGGAATACCCAAGTTTCATTTTACAGTAACTGCTGGACTGAGAGTGAGGTCCCAGATGGAGGAGTTGGAGAAGGGACTGAAGGAGCTGAGGGAGTCTGCAGCCCCATGGAGGGAGCAACAGTGTCAACTGACCTGACACACACACACACACACACACACACACACACACACACACACACACCGTCCTCATGGAGGCTGGACCACCAACCAAAGAATACACATGGAGGGACCCATGGTTCGGACCACATATGTGGCAGAGGAGGGCGTTGTTGGCCATCAGAGGGAGAAGAGGGCCCAGTAAAGGGGAATGTCAAGGTGGGAATATGGGAGTGGGAGGGCGGGTGGGTGGGAGGTGGAATTCCCTCATAGAGGTGGGGGAGGGGGAGGGGATAGATGGTTTCCAAAGAGGAGACCTAGAAAGGGGGAAACATTGGAAATGTAAATAAAGTATCAAAAAAAAAAAAAAAAGAAAAGAAAAGAAAAAAAGAAATAACTTGGGGGCAGGGTCACTCAGTGTCTTCTTGGGGGGTCCAATATTAGCATTAAAATGCAGGTAGCATGAGGCCAACCCACTGCAGGTCTCCAGTATTCCCTGCTGCCTTGAACTTGCTGCACAGTGGGCAACCTTGAACTCCTGATCCTCCCGCCTCCACCTTCCAAGTGCTGATATTATAGGCATGCAAAACCCGCCCCTGCCTCATCTGGAAAGATTTCTAATCATGCTAGCAACCATGTTTCCTGCTTCTGCACTGGGCCACCTTCCATCTTCAGCTGGAGGCCACACTTAGCTCATTGACAGTCCCTGTTTAGATCCGCTGGACAAAGAGCTCCTTGAGAGATGAGATGGTGCCTTTTGTCCCGGGCGTTCTCTGGGCCGTTATAGATGCTCAAACGATGTTGAGAGGATGAGCAAATAATTGCAAGGGGTCCGAATGCTGCGTGACATTTGAAGGCTGCTTAGTTCCTAGAACACAGTGAAGGTGGCCTCAGAATGACTTTTCAATTAGCAATAATCGCGCCTCGGATAAACCTCATTGGCTACGATACTGCCACTGCGCAAAGCTCAGAATGACTTTTCTAAATGTCAAACAAATTACATCAATTTCTGTGTTCCAGCAACTTAGACTGAGTGCTCCAATTCCAACAAACTACATTTGCACAGCATCCACACTCAATAGTATTTAATATGTATGTCTTCCTGAAGACTAAGTGCAAAGAAATACACAGGGTGCTGGCACCAGGTTTTTAATAGAATCTGAAGATTAACACACACACACACACACACACACACACACACACACACACATCCCCCTTCTTTGGGGCTGGATTTCTTTAGCCCAAGCTAGCCTAGAAGTCTCTAGGTAGAAGTGAATTTTTCATTCCCCTGCCTGCACCTTCTGAGTTTCTGAGTACTAGGTTATTACAGGAATGGTACTATGCCTGGTGTATGCAGCACTGTGGTTAGGCCCCAGGGCTTCATGCATGCTAGGCAACCATCTACTAATCTACCAGCTGTCTTCTTTCTTTCATGGAGACATGTCACAAATACTGTTTGGGAATTCTCTCTCAGCAGCTCTGACCTAATGACTGTTTCTTCTCGATTGCTGTGACTTCTAATTATCTCCTGGCTCTCCCTGCTCTTCTCTAGAATCCTCTCTTTATTCCCTCTATCAACCCCCAGACCCCACCCCTGCCATCCGCTGGCCTTGACCAGGCTGTTGTGCAAGAGTCCCCTCCAATCCTTCTAGGGCCTCTTCTAGAACTGATTCTTCAACTCTGCCTAGTCAAATATTTTGGTCTAGTGTAGTGGCAAACACCTTTAATCCCAGCACTTGTAAGACAGAGGTAAGCAGATCTCTGTGGGTTCCAGGCCACCCTGGTCTATCTAACATGTTCCAGGCCTGCTACATTGAGACCAGACCAAACAAATTTTTTTTATTTTAAAATTAATTAGGTATATAATTAATTGGTATGCATTTTCATGCAGTGCCCTCAGAGGCTCGAAGATGGCATCAGATCCCCTGGGGTTATAGCTAGTTGTAAACTGCCTTGTGTAGATGCTGGGAACAGAATTCTGGTCCTCTGCAAAAGGAGTATGCATTTATAACCACTGAGCTCTCTTTAGCTCCATAAGGAAGAATTTATTAACTACAAATGAGGCATGCCCACTGGATGCTATAAACATCAAATCTATTACCGTAGACTGGAGATTGGAGCTCCCATTTCCTGTGCTGCACAGGTATTTCCCAAATCTTTTTTTTTTTTTTTTTAAACTATGCAGCCCAGACTGGCCTTGAACTTACATAATCCTCCTGCCTCAGCCTTTCCAGTGCTGGGATGACCGGCCAGGGCCATCCCAGCTAGCTTTTGCATTATTAACTCTCTTTGCTCACATTGTTGACCACTCAGTGACTTGTCTTGCTGATTGGATTCCTCTATTCTTGAACTCATTCATCCAGTTCGTTCTTTTTCCATTTCAGTTGTTGAAGACCTTATCATCTGTCTTCTGGGTTAGAGAAACAGCATTCCACGTAACTTAAAACCCATTTAACTTTTACAGGCCCTTCTTCCGGCACACCCCAGAGCCTTGCATACCAAACCACTTACCACAGCCTTCACATACAAATTGGCTCCTCTTTCCAGGGCTTTCCACTTTCCCTGCAAATTCAGTTCTAGAACCTTCTTCAAGGTCTTCTTTATGAAGACTTCACCTCTAAGCTCTCTGGGTATGTCTTTGTTAGAGCACCTGTCATGCCTCCGCTCTGCTTGGTCTGAGCTCCTGGCATATATAGAAGCTCACTCACTCTGCCTTGTACCTGGTTTTGGGCATGACTGCAGAACCTTCTATCATGTTTCAATGAGTGGATGACCAAATAAGTAAATAAATAAATCATCAACTAAGACACAAGCCAGTATAAGAGCAACAGAAAAAGTATAGATAGGCCACTGCCTATCTATCTAATTAGATAGATAATATAATTATCTAATTAGATAGATAGATAGATAGATAGATAGATAGAATATTGTCCAGAGGGCTGAGTCACACTTATGTAAAAGACTTTGTATGACCCATTGGATTCTCTTGACCTAGCCTACTTGCTTAAGGCTAAATTCAAGGTCAGTTCTCAAGTACAGCTCTTCCTGTCTAGAAAAGAAGCAAGTTCTGCCTTTTCTATTCCTGGAGTCCAGGCTCACCTTGACTATACTATGTATCCCGGAGAGGCAGCAAACTCCAGAGCACTCCCTTAGCCTACTACTGGTGTTACATACTGTTTTGTGCTACTGCATCCAGCTTGCATGTAGGTTTTTTTTTTAATTTAATTTTTTTACGTATTCACTTTATATTCTGCTCACTGCCCCCCTTTCAGTCACCCCTCCCACAATCTTTCCCCCATCCCTCCTCCCCTTCTCCTCTGAGTGTGTGGGGGTTGCCCTGGGTATGCCCCCCACCCTGGGACTTCAAGCCTCTGCAAAGCTAGGCACTTCCTCTCCCATGAGGCCAGACAAGGCAACCCAGCTAGAAGAACATATCCCATGTTCAGGCAACGGTATTTGGGACAGCCCCCGTTCCACCCACATGAAGACCAAACGAAGTTTCTTCGTGTAGCCCTGGCTGTCTTGGAACTCATTTTGTAGAACACACCGGCCTCAAATTCACAGAAATCCACTTGCTTCTGCCTCCCAAGTGCTGGGGTTGAAGGCATGCCCACTCGTTTTTTAGGGGGAGGATAGGGGATGCTACACCCCGAAGCCACGCCTGAAGACCTGGGTCCCATCCCCAGCTCCGCGTGCATCTGGCATCGCAGCACCTATTTGTGTTGAGGTCAGAAGAATCCTAAATTCAAGGCTATGCTCAGTCACACAGCAAGCTTGAGGTTAGCCTGGGCTATGTGATCTCTTCATAAAGAGATTTCACGTCCCTTACTGTACCCTTTTTTTTTTTTTTTTTTACAGGGGAGGATGGGGTGGTTGTGTGCCAAACTCAAGTTTTTCACAGATTGAGAAGATCTCACTAAGCTATATATCCCCAGATCCCTGCTGTAGTGTCTTACATAAAATTTACCTAAATATGTTTGTTGACCAGCAGTGGGGAGCCAGAGGCAGAGGGAGGTGGATCCCTGGAGAAATAAGGGATTTCTCAGGCATCGAGGATAGTTCTGAGTTGCTTGGTGAGTTCTCACAGCTCCTGTGGACCAGCAGTGGTGATTAGCAAACATACTCCCTTTACTCTGTGCGTTTGGCTGCACCCTGGGGTTTCAGTTCACAGGAGTTATATCCTGTTCACAGATCTTCTGAACTTAGAACACTGAGGACCAGTGTGTCTTCATGGCTCATAGCTCATACAGTGCTGATCTGCCCTAGTGTGGTTAATGGTTAGCCCTTAAAACCACCAACTCTGTGTCCTTAAATCTGATAGAAATAACAACCCTTGCTAATAGGTGGCCTAAGTGAGGTGACTTGCACATTTTTCTTTATGGATATCACCTCAGTGATTGTCCCAGTCTCTCTCAGGCACATGTTATCTTCCTATAAAAAAACAGAAGAAAGTTAGGCATGTTGGCACACACCTGTGATCTCTGCACTCAGTAGGGAGAGGCAGGAGGATTTTCAGGTTAAGATGATCCTTGGTTACAGAACAAGTTTGAGGCTAGCCTGGGCTACATGAGAACCTATTTCAAAATCCTAAGAGACTAAAGATGTAGTTCAGTTGGTAGACTGTTTGCCTAGCATGCACATGGCCCTGGGTCTGCTGCATAAATCCACCATGATGGTTCACTCAGGTGGAGTAAGTCAGAGGGACAGAAGATCAAGATCATGTTTGAATTCACAGTAAATGTGAGGCTGGCCTGCTCTACATGAGACTTGGTGCCAAGACCTCCCCCCTAAAACCAAAAAACTTTGAAACCAGTTTTCTCTATGTAGCCTTGACTGGCCTGGAACTCTCTATGTAAACCAGGCTGGCTTCAAACTCACAGAGATGTTGTAATTAAAGGTGCTTGCCACCATAGCCTGTGTGTGTGTGTGTGTGTGTGTGTGTGTGTGTGCGCGTGTGCGTGTGCGTGTGCGTGTGTGTGTGTGTGTGTGTGTTGTATAATATTTAATATTACATATTTGTTTAATCAGAGTGAAGGGTGAAGGTAGGATTGGGCAGGATCACAGAACAGGAGAATCTAACCCAGGGACAACTCCCAAGGGAACAAATCAAGAAGCAGTGTCTAGGGATGGAAAGAGTCCTTTACTTAGCAAAGAGCTTGCCTTCCCAGCACCAAGTCCTGAGCCTAGTTCCCAGAATTCATGGGAAAATATTGAGTGTGGGGCTACACACTTGGAAGCCCAGCGTAGCTTAAAAGATGGAATAGGTCAGTGTTTCAAAGGAGGTGGGAAGAAGCAGGAGGTGGTGGTGCACACCTTTAATCCCAGCACTCAAGAGACAAAAGCAGGCAGGTGTCTGAGTTCGAGGCCAGCCTGGTCTACAGAGTGAGTTCCAGGACAGCCCTGGCTATGCAGAGAAACCCTGTCTTTAAAAAAGATAAAATAAAAAGGTAGGAAGAGTTTCTTGGATGACATCCAAGGTTGTCCTGTGGTCCTCAAATGAGTGTGGGACACACACACACCCGTGCATGTAAACCAACACAAAGCAAGGCTGTCAACCTCAACAGTGTCCAGAGGGGCCGCTTCGAATAACACATGCACAGAATTTGGAATGCAAATGTCTGGCTTCCCAGGCCTGCACCTGACGAACCAAGAAGTAAGACGTCTCTGTTTTATTTTCTTTCTGTCTCTTTTTCCGGGCCGGGGGAGTAAGAGATCTGACCAGGACCGCCCACATACTGAACAAATGTCCTGCTACTGAGTTGTACCCTAGCTCTCTATTTTCACTTATTGAGTCAGGGTCTCACTACACTGCCTTGGCTGCCTTTAACACAGGCAGGCTTTGAATCTATCATCCTCCTGTCTCAGCCTCCAGAGTAGCTAGAACCACAGAGTGCAAGACCAGGCCCATAAGCAGGGTAAAGGTTGTGTGCTTGCTAATCACCACGTGTGGTTTTTATTGTCGGAAATGTTCACTTAGAGAATTCTAATTGTATTTTTTTTTTCTTCAGTCATAGACTGCTGCTTGCTTATCATATTACTTACTCTCTTATTGTTATGATAAACACCATGACCAAAAGCAACTTGGGGAGGAAAGGGTTTATCTTACATTTCCAGATCACACTCCATCATGGAGGGAAGTCAGAGCAGCAACCTGGGGACAGGAAAGTGAAGGTCATGGAGGGGTGCTGCTTACCAGCTTGCTCCCCATGGCTTGCTCAGCCTGTTTTCTTACAGAACCCAGGACCACCTGCCTAGGGCTGGCACCATGCACAGTGACCTGGGTCCTCTCCCATCAAACAAAAGTCAAGACAGTATCCCAGGTACTTGCCTACAGGCCAATCTTATGGAGGCATTTTCTCATTTAAGAATCCCTCTTCTTCCCCCACCCCCCATAGGAAGAAAAACAATATCAACCAACCAGACACCACCACCCCACCCCCCAGCTCCCAGGAACTAAACCACCAACCAAAGAGTACACATGGAGGGACCCATGGCTCCAGCTGCATATGCAGCAGATGGCCTTATCTGGCATCAATGGGAGGGGAGGCCCTTGGTCCTGTGGAGGCTTGATGCCCCAGTGTAGGGGGATGCTAGGGTGGGTAAGGTGGGAGTGGGTGGGTGGGTGGGTGAACACCCTCATGAGGGGGGAGGGCATGTTGAGGAGGGGAAGCCAGGAAGGGGGACATTTGAAATGTAAATAAATAAAATAACCAATAAAAAAATAGTACTACAGAAAAAAAAAATTTAGGTTTGTGTCAAGTTGACAAAAATCAACCAGCCAGCGGAGTTGTTTGTCCCTTGAAATCTGGAGTCCCCTGAGAGACAGGCTTCTGACTATGAAGGGGGAGGGGGTATCTTTATCAGTTCATTGATGTGGAAAGACCTATATTAACTGTGGGTGGGACCATTTTCTGGTCAGGGGTCCCCAGATTGTACAAATGGAGAGAGAGAGAGAGAGAGAGAGAGAGAGAGAGAGAGAGAGAGAGAGAGAGGAGCACTGTCCTCCATTCGTCCTCTGGTTTTTGAATGTGATGTCACATGACCATCTGCTTCAGGTTCCCGCACTGGACTCCCCACCAGCATGGACTGTACCATGACCTCTGAGCTAAAAGAAACACTTTCTCTCTTAAGTTACTTCTTTTATTTTCAGAATTTTTTTTAAAATTTAAAACTTTATATACATGGGTGTTTTGCCTGCATATATGTCTGTGTACTACCTATATGTCTGGAGCCTCTGGAGGTCAGAAGAGGGTGTTGAGTCCTTGCAACTGGGAGTTACAGATGGTTGTGAGCCACCTTTGGGTGTTGAGAACTAAACCCAGGTCCTTTGGAAGAACAGCCACCACCATTGCTATTAACCTCTGAGCCACCTCTCCAGCCCTCTTCATTAACGTTTTTATCACGGTGACAGGAAAAGAAACTAAGGCAGAGTACTAACCATAACATTATTTTTGTTGCTACTTCATAACTGTAATTTTGCTACTGTTATGAATCACAATGCAAATATCTGATATGCAGAATGGTCTTAGGCGACTCCTGTGAAAGAGTCATTTGAACCCATCAGGGTCTCGACCCACAGGTTGAGAACCACTGCTCTAATCAGAGTAGAGCTCAGGAATGTAAGGAGCTGGTTAGGACTTGGGCGCTTCACTGCCTGGTAAATGCTACATCTATAGTCTGCAGCAGTCAAAGAGTGGGAAGCACCACGCTGCCGAGAGAGAAGAGGAGTTATGTCATAGGGTGCCTAGAGAATGAATCCAACCCAGAGAGAACAGAGCCAAGGAATGAATGTGTGTTGTCTGAATTCTGGGTCCAGTTGTTCCCAGATCTCCAATGAGCCAATAAATGTTTGAAATCACTTTATTCATTTGGAACATTAAACATTGTAATTGATACATACTAGTTAGACCATAAAGTATGAGGGCACCGAGTGTCTCTCTCCATCATCCACGCATTCCTGGGCATTTGGTACATCACTGTTGATGCATTTTAGTTGGGAAAAACACCTTCCAACTCCGTCTGCTCACTTGACAGCTAAGGAGCCTGGCGTTCTCTAGACAAGTAATGAGGAGCTAGAAGTCAGCTTCTCAAACTTAGCAGGAAGTTTCCCAGTTAATCTGTCGGGGTCTTTGTGGAGGCCTAAAAATAGCAGCCCCTTCTCTTCCCTGCAAGTTTCAAATGGAATCAGAAGGGTATAGTTAAGTTAAATGAGAGCCGAAATAATCTTCAGTGCAGATAAACTGATGGAGAGAATGTGATTCATACTGTCAAAAAAAAAAAAAAAAAAAATTGAGCTTCCCAGGAATCCATCGGACCAACTTGGCCACTTAGAGAGGATCCTGAGTCCCATTGAGAGCCTGTTTCTCACCCTGCAGGAGAACAGTTTGCACACACGAGAACAGGAGAAAGGGATGCTAGGAAGTAGGCTTCCTCCTTCCTACCCAGGTCATGCCAAACTCCTCCTCCTCTCAGGGAGGGGTGAGGAGGCAGAAGCCAGGAGTGCTCTGCCAATTGGGTTTCTTTCAGCAGGAAGAAAACAGCATCCATGTCTCTGTGCCACACACCTGTCATCCAAGCTACTGGGGAAGCTAAGACAAAAGCATCAGGAGTTTTAAGACCATCATTGGCAGCCGGGCAGTGGTGGTGCACACCTTTAATCCCAGCACTTGGGAGGCAGAGGCAGGTGGATTTCTGAGTTCGAGGCCAGTCTGGTCTACAGAGTGAGTTCCAGGACAGCCAGGGCTACACAGAGAAACCCTGTCTCGAAAAACCAAACCAAAAAAAAAAAAATACCATCATTTGCTAAAGAGTCAGTTCAAGGCCAGCCAGGGCTACAAGAGCCCTGGCCTTTTTTTTTTTTTTTTTTTTAAGATTTATTTATTTATTTTGTGTATATGAGTACACTGTTGCTCTCTTCAGACACACCAGAAGAGGGCATCGGATCCCATTACAGATGGTTGTGAGCCACCATGTGGTTGCTGGGAATTGAACTCAGTACCTCTGGAAGAGCAGTCAGTGCTCTTAACAGCTGAGCCATCTCTCTAGACCAAGAGCCCTTGTCTTAAAGAAAAACTAAACAAAATAGAAAGTGTCAGCTGGGCAGGACCTGATACAAAAATACAATCACACAATTCCAGAGCCTGAGGCAAGTTTAAAGTCTTCTAGACTACAGAGTGAGTTCAAGACCAGCCTGGGCAAAATTAATGAGACCTTGATTCAAAAAAGCAAGAGAGGGAAGGAGAATCAGGAGAGTAAGGCAGAGGAGAGGAGGAAATTGGAAGTGAGAAGAATATATTGTCCTGTTGTGTATTAGGTGAGATTCAGTCAACAATTCTGCTTTGCTTTCAGCCAAAATGGATCTTTTTCAGAGCTGTGGAATTTTAATCTAAACTCTCTATCTCCAGAAATAGCTCATACACCATAGCAATACCTAACGTCCACAGGAGTTAGCACTCTTAGCTTAGAAATCATTTTTTAAAATGCAATTGGGGATATAGCTCAGTGGTAGAGCACTGTGGCTCAACCGAATGATCTGAATTTATTCTCTGAGATCTCACAGAAAAAGTGCCCCGAAGTTTTTCTCTGACCGCTACACACATATGTGCCTTGACATGCACAAAGACATGAGTGTACACACACACACACACAGACACACACAGACACACACACACACATAAAATATATAAATAAAACTTTTGGGAGCCCAGACACAGGTGTACAATTTTAATCCCAGTTCTCTGGAGACAGAGGCAGGTGGATCTCTGTAAGTTCCAGGCCAGCCAAGGCTACATAGTGAGACTGCTTGAAAAAAAAAAAATTTTTTTTTAAAGCAGAATTCAGAAGAAACTAGAATTCATGAAAAAAAAATTACATAACCAGGGGCACTAGGTGGCAAAAGTCCTTGTGCCCACTCACCACGCCCATCAAAGGCATCTGGAGAGCACATGCTTCCCACACAGACTGTCAATGTCTTTATAGATGATCTCAGAGTAGCAAGGTGCAATGTGAGTCACTGGGAGAGCAGAACCAAAGCTTAACCAAAGCCGACAGGAGAAGGTGCGTCAGGATGGATTCTGGGAAATTAATGCACAGCATTCAGCTGCAGGTTCCACTTTCTACAGTGTCAACACTGGGACATGAACACAGTTCACAACAAACGGTTAACCTGGCAGCACGCCTGGCTGCCACGTGCTTTGGTTTCCCTGATAGGCATTTTTCCCTGCTCCTGTTTTCTAGCGGTTTACCTGGTGGTTTTGTTTTGTTTTGAGACAGGGATTTATGGAGTTCAGGCTAGCCTCAGACTCACAATGAAGCTAAGGATGACTTTGAATTCCCCGACAGCCCTGCCTCCACCTCCTTCTTGAGTGCTGCTGGGATAACAGGCATGTGCTATTTATTGCACATGGTTTCTGCTGTGCTGGGGGCTCAAACATAAGTCTGGAGCATGCTAGGCAGGTAGACTACTAACTGAGCCACACCCCCTGCTATCATTCATGGCCTCCCTGTCTTTTGCAGTACTGGGGATTTAACTCAGGGGTTTACCAGGAGCCAGTGGCTCTCCTGCAGAGTTACATCCCCACATGGCTACCTTTTGTTTAGCTGTTGCTGTTTTCCCTTTTGTTTGGTTTGGTTTTGAGACACTATGTATCTCTGGCTGGCCTGGAACTTGTTATGTAGAATAGGTTGGCTTTGAACTCACAGAGGTCCACCTGCCTCTGCCTCCTGAGCGCTGGAAAGACAGGTGTATGTCACCATGCCTGACCTAGATTTTTTAATTTTTATTTGCATATATGTCTGTGTGTCTGTGTGTATCTATGCCATGTGTAAGGGGGTACTCGTGGAGGCCAGAAGAGGGGGTCTTATCCCCTAGAACTGGAGTTTCAGGCTGTTGGGAGCTGCCCTAACATTGGTATTGGGAGTCAAACTCTGTACTTCTGGAAGAGCAGCAAAGGCTTTTAACTCAGAGACATTTCCCTAGCCCCTTGCTATGGCTTATGAGATCACTCTAGACCAGGCTGGATATCACTATTTGGATTCTGGTGCCCAGTCCTGAGAGAGCCCAAGCTAACAGTGGAAATCTAGGACACAGCAGGTAGAGAGAGACAATGTGTTCTCAACCTCTCTTCTCTAAGGTAACCATCTTCTCATCCATCTCCTGCCCCATTTGTACCATCTAGAGCTGTCCAAGGCCACTTTAGCTATCAATAATTGGCAGGGAGTTTTGCAATAAACAGCTGCCCAGAATCAATCGAAACCACAACCTCCAAAAGAGCTGACTGAGGGGTGGTGGTGTTACTCAGCTGCCTACCTGCCCCCTAATTCTTTTTCATGCCTCCTACAAAACCATCTACCAGAAGAATCTAAAACTAGAACCATTTCACCTAGATGCACAGTTCTGAGTATGCATATGGTATTTGACAAATGCTCAAGAAGCCAAGAAGCCATGGCAGTGCCAGGAAGTTGCTGGTACCAAGTGTGGTGGTGCACAACAGTACTCTCAGCATCTGGGAGTTGGAGGCAGTAGGATGTGGAGGTCAAAGACAGCGTCCAGGGTTTCAGTTAGCATTGAGGTATATTGGGAATAATAATAATATTCCAAAATAAAATTTTAAAAAATGAAGAAGTGGTTGCATTGTTCATAATGAACAAGAGTCAGCTTTCCTGCTAAGTCATAACTCCTTCCTTATTGTAGAGAAAAAGCCTCAGGGATAGCCTTGGCTAACAAGCATGGCTACAGGGGGAAGCAAGGGAAGCCTAACTAAATGCGCTAAGAGAGAAGCAGTAGGGAATAGCCAGCTCTCTTGGGGCCAATCCCACCTTTCCTGGTTTATTTATTTCATGAACAGGATGCCCTCTGGAAGGCCGAACTTACCTCTCACCCACTCCCATGGCAGACATAAGGAATTTTGGTTAGCTCTTTGTGCTCTCTGCCAACTGGGGACAGGGAGGGAGCTGGTCCCGTCTCTGTGGCCCCAGAATGACACTATCACAGAAAGCCGTGGGCCTCCATTCTCTGGAGAACTAGGTGGCTTTGATTTTTAGAGCCCTTCTACATTCGGAGTAAACGCTTGCTTTCCTGATCTCGTGGCTGTGAGGCAAACCCGCCTCACAGTGAAGCAACCCGGGAGAAGGTGCTCGACTGCTCAAGTGGGAGTGAGGGTCACGGCCTGAGCTCCGGGAACCTCAGAGTGCTCAGGGGCTTTGTGGACCTGCCTTTCCCCTCGTGATCCTCCTGCCGGTACACCTTTAAATCAGCCTCAGCACAGAGGCTGTCACGTGGCCTGGTGTTTATGGCAGAGATAATGGAGTCATGGTGATGTCTCTGTGTTTGTACACTGACCCCATGGTCCAGGAATCATCACCTGGTCCATGGTAAACTCTGTCCTGTCTTTATCTGTGTAAAAATACCAGGACACTTCTGCCTCAAAGAGGTTGACCCCGTTGTCAGCTGCTGGGAGAGAGGAAAACAACAGTCAGAGTTGCTGTTTACACCCCGAACTGTGAGTTGGGTAAAAATAGTGCTAGCCGCCTGGTCCGGCTTCAAACCCCCGGCTTCAAACTGCAGAAAGAGATTATTTTGGGAAGAGAAGATTTTCTTTTCCACCCACAGATCTGAAAACGGTCACTTCTCCGGAAGAAGAGAGACAATCCCACACAGAGGTGAAACATACCCCTTTGTATGGCCTCCCTAGGAGATCACCCCAAGAACTAGTCTGGCAATGTCCTCCTCTGACAGGCAGGTCCACCCCAGCACAGACCTGTGGGTGACCTAGTTCAAGTACAGTGCAAGAATTATTAGCTTTGACCACAGTGAGAGAAGGCAGCCAGCTGGGCCTGGATATCTCCACTCTCCTGTTGACTGTTCAGAGGCCATTTGTCTTTCAAAACAAGGGGGTAGCAGATCTGTTTTCCATTTCCTACAGGCTCTTTGCAGGCATGGTAAGGGCTATAATGAGATGAACTTGTTCCCTTAGGCGGAGGTCTGGTATCATCTGAGGGCTGTGGGCTGAAAACCCTTGTGTACCATTAGAGGTTGGGACCTGTACCCAGGGTCCTGGAATCTCTTTTGGGCTCGAAAGTTGACCTGTATGACACCTTGAGATGTCTTTCTCCCCCCTGTGCTGGGAATTTTTAAAATTAATTTTATCATTTTTATGTGTAGAGTGTTTGCCTGCTGTTTTTCTGTGTACCATGTGCATGCCTGGTGTCCACGGGGGCCAGAAGAGGGCATCAGATCCACCCCCTGGCATTAGCTGTACTGATGGCTGTGAGCAACCGTGTTAATTGTGAGGATGCTGGGGGCTGAACCCACGGCTCTGTAAAAGCAGACAGTGCTCTAAGCCACTGAGCGATCTCTCCAGGCCCTGTACTGGGAATTTAACTCAGATTAAAAAACAAAGCCGTCGCTGGGCAGTGGTGGCGCACGCCTTTAGTCCCAGCACTTGGGAGGCAGAGGCAGGTGGATTTCTGAGTTCGAGGCCAGCCTGGTCTACAGAGTGAGTTCCAGGACAGCCAGGGCTACTCAGAGAAACCCTGTCTCAAAAAAAAAAAACCAAAAAGAAAAAACAAAAACAAAAACAAAAAAAAAACCAAAAAGAGAAAGTAGGTCAATACATAAATAAGTAAATAAATAAATAAATAAGCAAGCTCAAGGAGTGTGGGATGTAGCTTGGCGGTGGAGCACTTGCTGAGCATGCACACAAATCCTACCACACCCCCCAGCCTGACCAATGGTATTAAATTGCTCTATAATCTTCAAGTCTCCAGGTTACCCAGAGCTGGAATCCAGTGAATATTTATTTAATCAACATTTTAAGGAACAGGAGACGAGATCTCCTGTGACCCAGGAACCAAAATGAGTATTCCAGTTTGGGGAAACATACCTGACCAATGAAAAGAATTTTTTCTGGACATCTTTAGAAGATCTCATTACACACACACACACACACACACACACACACACACACACACACCCCTGCATCCATGGCCTCAGGGTGAGTATACAGAATCAAAAGTCAGAGACAACAGCTGTCTGGGTGGGAGATTTACAAATGGCCGGGGTAAGCCTTAAGTCCAGAGGCTGCTAGCTGTGACCTGGTTTCTCTCCCTCAGTGTCATTGTATCTTCGTCACTAAGTCACAGCACCATTTACCTCTCAGGGGAGAGGGTGTTGATACTACTTGTGTCTGGTGAGAACATTCTCCTGAGGCAGTACTCAGACTTCGAGTTATGGCCTGGAAAACAGAAGTCTGGCTCTAGAAACCATTGCAAGTCTCCCATGATCCTCTGGGCCTAATTTAGGGATCTCTCCTGCTTTCAAGTGCCTGCCGGATGTTGACATGACCAAGGTCTGGGGAAGTGCAGTACATTACACAAGCTACAACGGATATCTTGTTCCCACACTTTAAGGTCCCCAGTGGCCCCTAACCTTTCCACTTCCACCTACCTCTAACAACCACATCCCTAAGCCTTGTCACCAAACCAGAAACAGAATCACCCTGCTCAGATGTCCCAGCCTCTGGGGAGTGCTGGCCAGCTAAAGGGCTGGGTCAGCACTGACTGCCTGGCCAAAAGAGGCCAGAGAAATGGAGCCCCTTTCCAAGTCCCATCGACCTATGACAAGGAGAGAAAAGTCGGTGCTGAGTCACAGCAACTCCAGCTGTTTGTGTGCAGGGCTCTGAGACTCCCCAGGGGCCAGAGTGAGACAACTAAAAGGCCCTTTGTTCAGGACCACTCCAGGGTTTCTGTTTCCCAAATTGAGAAATCCAGATAGTGCTGAGTGGCCAGGAGGGAAATGAGCTCAGATCTGTCCCATCCACTGACCTCTTGCAAAGGATTGTAGGCCAAGGTGGCCCAGCTCTGCTTGCCAGCCTAAGTCAGCTTCCTTCTGACTCAGCTTTCTTCACCTCCCTATTAATAGCCACTGCTTTGGCTGACTCCACTCACAGTATGATTACGGTTTAATAATACATCTCAAGCGAGGAAGCAGAGCCCTTCCTGAGCTGGGTTGCCAGGGGCCTGCAGAGATCACATGCTGCAGCCCTGACTACAGGGGGAGGTTGTGGCTTAGTTCTCCCAGTCTGCCATTGATGTTGGGAACTAAAAAGACAAAACTACTGCTCTGGGGTTGTTTCCACCCTGGGGATCTGATCCTGGCTGGTTCGGAGAAGGAGATAGGCATGCGGCTTGTCATCCTACTCCCAGGTATTTCTGGGCACCGCTGAGAAAGCATGGCTGCTGGCATCTCTACCATGCAGATTCCTCAGCCACCCTGGATGTCCAGGCCTGTACCAAACTGGAGTTAGTTTCTACCAAGGTCATTCTTTCTCAGCCTCTGCAGTAATAAGGTGACCTATTTACAGGAGCTCTGATGATCTGGATGGGATGGGGTGCTTTGGTCACACTCAACTCCACCAAAACCCATTTTTTAAAATGCTTAACTCTCATCTGGTGTCTTCCCAGTAAAGCCAGGCAAGCTGAAAGCTGGAGATATGATCCAATGTTTAAGCACACCCACGCACACACACACACACACACACACACACACACACACACTACATGCTTGCACACGTGCTCATATGGACTGGCACACACAAAGCAGGTAAGTTAAGAGCTTCCATTGATACCAACACAGAATGCTCCTCTATTTTCAAGGTTTTCCTTTGAAGAACCAGGTCAACCAGGCCTCAGGGAAACGCTCCTATCAGGAAGGCCAAAGGAGAAACAAAGTATCAGGATGATACTTTCAACCTGCTAAGAGATCCGCCCTGCCAAAACCCCAGCATTTGATGATAATAATGGTCTCTTTCACACAGTACCAGTTGGCTCTTCTCTTCAAACTCCTTCACCTGTCCGGGAGGGGGCTGGGAGACTGTGCTTGCCCCGGCTGGGCTCACTTCCTTCTCGCTTGCCAAAAGCTGGCTTATGCTTGACAGTCGGAGGTCTTGGCAGAGCAAAGTGGGGCAAGCCCCAGCATGACCTGCCCCCAACCCCTATGTGCAGCCTCTAGTCTGGCACTGACTAGGGCAAGGGCAGGAGAGGAGAGACTGGTTCCAACTTGACTGGGGCTCCTTTCCATAATAGCAGGCCAGACTGGGTACGGTGGTCCACAGCTTGAAACCCAGCACTTACAAGGCAGAGGCAGGTGGAGCTCTTTGAGTGGGAAGCCAGCATGAAGTATAGAGCAAGTTCCAGGCCAGCAAGGGATGTATACTGACTCTGTCTAAAAGGGATGGCTTAGAATTCCCCCTCTCCTTCATAGGCAAAAAGGCAATACTTTGACACATCATAGAGAAATGGTCCATATTTCCTTTCCGCACCTGTCCTTTGTGTTAACCCTAACCCGGATTCACCTGCAAGCAAATGGTGAGCTACACACTGGAATTGATTTGCATGCCACCAAGACTGCCCATGGGAGAACCGTACTCCAACACTTGTTCACAGGAAAGGACTAGTCACTCAGACATGTGTTCGATCATTCTAACAGATGGTATTCTTGTTTTGTTTTGAGCCAGGGTCTCCTTAGGTCACCCTGACTGGCCTGGAACTCTCTATGGAGATCGGGCTGGCTTCAAACTCAAAGGGATTCACTGCTTCTGTCTCCTCCAGTGCTGGGATTAAAGGTGAAAGCCACTATGGCCAACACCTGTTCCAAGCTCTTAACACATGAATTAAAAAAAAAAAAAAAAAAAAAGTCTGTGCCCTGGACAATGAGCATGAGAATTATCAAGTGGATAATTGAAAGCCGTGACAAAGGACGCTACTGAGAGGAACAATGGTGCTAACAGAGTGTCTGACTTAGAGAGAAGGAAAGGGGAGGCCTAAGGGAATCCATGATGGGTGTCTAGCAGTAAAAGGCTATTGTTCTTTTGTTGAGATAGGGAGTTTTGTGCAGCCTAGGCTAGCCCAGAACATGTGTAGGCCAGGCTGCTCTCAAACTTACAAATCTCCTACTTTCAGTTTCCCCAGCACTGGGGTTATAAACATGAGGCGCTGCACCAGGCTTTGGAGCAGATTTCTTTTTTTTAAAGATTTATCTATTTTATGTATATGAGTATGCTGTCACTATCTTCAGACACACCAGAAGAGGGCATCAGATCCCATTACAGATGGTTGTGAGCCACCATGTGGGTTGCTGGGAATTGAACTCAGGACCTCTGGAAGAGCAGTCAGTGCTCTTAACTGCTGAGCCATCTCTCCAGCCCTGGAGCAGATTATTTAACCTTGATATAGCGACCAAGATTTGCACTGGCAGTCCACGTTTTCCATCCCAGCCATCCCAGTTCTTAAGTGTTTAAGAACATAGGGATTTCCATAGCAATTGCACATAAAGGTCTCTTTTTACTACTTAGTTAAAAGTCCCCAAGCCTGGCATTGCTGGTGGTGGCTTCTCAAAACAAAAGCTCCAAGAAGAATGTAAGAGTACCTCAGTCAAGGATGCCTAGAAATGCATTCTGGGAGATGGGAGGGGACTGGAAACCCTTTCTTCCTTGTCTCTGATGTGAAACATCTATTTCTCTTCCCTTTTGGCCCTCAGTGCCAGGGCCTTTCTAGCATCCTTGACCCCCTTACTAGCTTCCTTGGTTTTGACCCCCAATATTTTCTTCCTCTGGGAGGACCTTGTCCTCCCTGGCAGACCCCAGAGAAGTTCTTTATGGTCTCAGCATCTTTCAAAACTCCTTCCTGCAGGACCCCACAGTCCTGCCCTGGAGTGTCTACGAGCCAAACAGCTCTGAGCTTTAGTAGATAAAACTGGCCATTCCTGCTGGGCCAGCTAATTAGAGTCACTTCTCTATGACTCTTTATCTCTGGGGTTGTTTTCCTAAATTAGCATTAGCCACTAATGCCACCTACTCCCTGAATTAAGGATTTGGATATTCAGTCTGCTATAAAAGGAGCTCCGACATCAGGACCACACAGACCTTTAACTGAACCTCATCTCCCCCTCGGTCAGTTTTGTGGGCTTGGACACATTTTGCATCTTTTTTGGGGTCAGCTTCTTTGCATGCAAGACGACGATGAGGATAGTTACTTGCTCTGCAGAGTCTTGTAAGAAATGCCTGAGAGGTCTGATAGATGGCTAGGGTGGGAAACGTGGACTGGCAATGTGAGTCTTGGTCGCTATGTCAAGGTTAAATAATCTGCTCCAAAGCCAGGTGCAGTGCCTCGTGTTTATAATCCCAGCTCCTGGGAAGCTAAAAGTAGGAGATTTGTGAGTTTGAGGGCAGCCTGGGCTACACAGATGTTCTGGGCCAGTCTAGGCTGCACAGTGAGACCCTGTCTCAACAACAGAACAATAACTTTTTACTGCCAGACACCTATCATGGGTTACCTACACCCTCAAGGGAAGAGCCTGTCTAAATTGCTCTGCCCTATGACTGTAAGATCCTCAGGAGGCTTAAGTTTCTAGCTGACAATGTGATGGAACAGATGCTTAAGAGAAGCTAGACTCCCTCAGAGACTGGTATGACCCAGAAGAACTCACATGGTGTTGTCCTGTGTAAGGACACTTGTGACTGGCAATAAAATCTAGAGAATTTCAAATTCCAAAAGGGCTTGCTCCTGGACTTCCGAGATGCTCCAGTCCTTGGCTGGGAAAGCAGCTTATACAAAGCTTCTGGAGAGGAACAGAAAGGTTATCAATGAATTCTACTGATTCAGACAGAGAACCAAATTTACCAATTGGATCCTGCATCAAAAGACTCGAGGTGGTGAAGCACGCCTTTAATCTCAGCACTTGAGAGGTAGAGAGAGGAGGGCGGACCTCTGAGTTTGAACACAGCTAGGTCTACACAGAGAAACAAATGAAAGACTCTCCCTCTCTGCATCCTTCCCCACCCCAATTAGGAATGAGAGCACGTGCTGGGGATACACGTTAAAAACTATGGTTGGACAAGGCGACATACACCTTTAGTTCGAGCACTCAGGAGGCAGAGGTAGGCAGGGCTCTGTGAATTTGAGTTCTGCCAGATCTGCATAGAGTTCAGGGCCAGGCTACATACCCTGTCTCAAAACCAAACAGAAAGAATGAAAAGCGAATATTTCAGGACCCATGAGAGGACACAGCTCCCACAATTCCAGCTTGGTGAGGCTCCGTGTTCTAGCTACTGGTCAGGCTGAACTGGGATACTGGTTGATTGGCATCCTTTCCAGTACAGCAGGCAGCCATCAGCAGCACTGCCCTCATAGAACCATGTTCATTGTAGTTCGCTACCAAGTCAGTCAATCAAATTATGGCCACCTACTATGTGCAAGGCACGTGGGGCATAGAGGCGACCAAACACAGAGGTGCCATTCTGTAAGCCATCTAGAGAGAAAAGGGAAAAGGGGAGGAAGGAGAAGAGAGGCTGAGAGGGGAGAAGAGAAAGAAGAGGAGGAGGAAGGAGGGAGAAAGAGGGAAGAAAGAACTAGAGACGGGTGACAGGAAGAAAAGAAACTCAGATGACTAGACTAAAGCATCACTGGAGGACGAACGGGAGATGTGGAGCGGCCACACAATGTCTCCTGAAGGATCTGACATCTGAGTCTAGGTGTGAAAGACCGTCCTCTGCATCGAAGACCTCTGTGCAAAGTCCCCAGGCAAGCTGGGTGTGTTGAAGACCCAGACTCAAGGTCTGCGTGGTTGGGTGTTGCAGGGCTTTGGTTTAGAGTATATATGGTCTTGAGGAGTTCGGTTTTGATGCAAATCACAAAGGAGTGATGAGCTGAGCTCTGTTTATGCTCTGAAACCGTCAGAACTGTTGGGAATATACCAGAAGGAGCCCGACAGGAAGTGGGGGAACTGGCTGGTTAGGCTACACAGCTCAGGCCAGAGCAGGGGTGGGTGTATGCCGGGCATGTAGAGGATCCTTTGTGTCCTAACCCTAGAGCACTGGAAAGAAACAAAGCCACAGAAACCCTAAAGAGCAGGGCTAGGGGTAGAGCTTGGTTGGCTGGAGATGGCAAAACTGCCCGTTTCTGCAATCTGTGGGTCTTGCAAATGAGTCAGATGTGAGTGAGGGCTGGGTGACCAAAAGAAACAACTGATATGTCACCAGATATCAAACCCAGTGAGCCTGGGAGGGTGCCGCTGCTTGTTCACTGAGCTGGGATTGCTGGGAGACACCACCTACTCATGCATGCTTCTTCCTCTAGACAACCCAGAGCATTCACAGCTATTAGTTCTTGCTTGTGAGGATCCAACAAAATCTCACAGAGGATGAACCGGACAGACTCACCTGGTAGTGCCTGCAGAGCAGAGACGGTGGCCCCAACATAGCAATTAAGTTCCAACATATGACTTTTTGTTCTACACACATAGAGAATTAAGGCCTGGCATGGTAGTACTTGCCCATAATCCCAGCCTCAGCTACATAGTGACTTTAAGGCTAACCTGGGCTATGTGAGATCCTAATAGACAATAAAAATCAAAGGGACAAAGAAAGGAAGGAAACTGAGTTGGCAGTGGGCCTGCCTTGAGGGTGAATGTGAAGACTAACACACAGGTTCATGGGGTGTGGCTATGGCCACAGAGCTGTGCACCCCACCTGTGAACTATTGCTATTAGCTATTTTCTGACAGCTCCACTTGACCCCATTGTGTCACCGTCATTTTTGGAACCAGATGTTTGGAATCTAGTTCTCAAATATGGGTGCTTTATTTCAACAGCTTTCTCATCCGCCTTCATGCTAGGTCACCCGGGGACTTTGGAGAAAATGGACCCAGATGGAATTGGAAACTCGGAGGTCACTTGAAAAGTAAGCCCTGCCCATCAGGCAGCAGCTTACCGAATGTCTTCAACATTTCCACCCGTAGGGGCCCTGCTGTCTCTCATACATTTTGCTTGGACTGACACAGGGAATTCAGAAAACAAAAAGCACTGTCAACTTGAAGTAAGAAAATGGGACAAAGACACTTATCTCAGGCTGGGTCAATATATATATATATTCAGAAAAATGATCCATAAATGTTTACACAGCTTTTTTATAAGAGTTGAAAACTGGAAACCACACAAATGTCCATTCATGGAGGGTACACTGTGGTATGTCCATACAATGGCATGCTATACAGCAATAAAAAAGGAAGTTATTGGTCCATGAATCTTTCAAGCATTATACTAGGCAAAAGAAAGCCAACTGAGAAGGCTACATATGGAACCAGAGACGATGGCTCATGCCTAAAATCTCAACATTCTAGAGGCTAAAGCAGAAAGACTGCCCTGAATCCAAGGCCAGGTGGGGCTACATAGCGCTAGGCTAGCCTGGATTAGAGTGTGAAACCCTGTCTCTAAAATAAAGATGGCTACATTTGGGGCTGTGAGTATGGTCAGTAGGAGAGCTCTGGAATACCATGCTCAAAAATGGCCTGGGTTCAAACTCCAATATTATGAAGGCTGCTAGGTGGGATGGTATACACTGTATGGGATCTCTCCAAAAGTAAATACTGAGAAGAGAAAACAAGGTTGTCAGGTGCTGGAGACACCAGGGGAGAGGGACTACAGATGCTCCCCCTTACACGTTGCTCACATATGTTTGCAGAGAGGGGCCATTGTTTTTGTTGGTCTTATTTATTTTATTTATTTACTTACTTATTTATTTACTTACTTATTTATTTACTTATTTATTTACTTATTTATTTATTTATTTATTTATTTATTTATTTATTTATTTATTTATTTATGCAAGATCTCTCAGGGGTCTGGGGCTCCATGATTCTGCTGATTGGTCAGAGAAACCCAGACATCCATCTATTGCCACCTCTCTCTTGCATTGGGATAATACATGTGTGCCCCAAACTCAATTTTTTAAATATAAATGCTAGGAATGAAAACTCAGGTCTCTACTGCAAGCACTTTACCCACTCAAGAGAACTATACTGTTGTTTGTTTGAGACAAGATCTCATGTAGCCCGGGCTGGCCTCAAATTCTAAGTAGCTAAGGATGACCCTGAACTTCTGATGATCCTGCCTCTACTTCCCCAATGCTGGAGTTACAAGTACACAAAAGCATGCCCAATTTAGGCAGTTCTGGGGATTAAACCTTTAGGGACGAAAGCCTGTGCCTCTGCTTCCTTAGGAGTTCTACAGAGGGACACAGACAATAAATACCACTTACTTAAAGAGGGCAATTCCGGAGACCTCAGCCAAGAGCTTCTGGGACTCAGTGGAAGATGGCTGCCTATCAAGGTCCCAGGAAGCCTTTCTTCAACTGTCTTTACATTTGGGGCATGGGTTGGGGGCAGGTGGGATCTAGAACCTGTACTTAGGCACATGCTTACTTAGCCTACAACAGATACTCCCTGGTCCAAACAGTAACTGCTGTGGCAACTCTGGCCTTTTCTTTACACGGCAAGTTTGCACTCCCCTTGTTATGGGAAAGTGTCCACAGGAAACCAAGAAAACTCCCCAGTGCTAGGACTTGGCACTGTTTATTCTTGGTTTATGGTGGCTACAAACCTGCAATCAGTCCCAGCCTTGAGAGCACATCTATAGGCCAATCTGTGCGACATGAGAGTGTCTTAAAAACAAAACAAAAAACCAGGGTTAGAGGAACAGGGACATATCTCTGTATGTGGTACTTGTCTCATATGTACAAGGCCCTGCGTTCTAGGCCCAATGTTCTTGGGGAAACCAAGGTTCTTAGTCTCTCCTTAAAAGAAAAGAAACACAATAATTTAAAAAAAAAATTCTGTATGTGTGTGTCTTTGTGTGTGTGTGTGTATGTATGTGTTTGTACAAGTTTATGTGGTTCTGAGTTGCCACATTGATGCGATGCTTGGAATGGAACTCAGGTCTTTTGCAAGAGAAGAGTGCTCTTAATCTCTAAGCCATCTTTCCATCCGCAGTTCTTAGTCTCACTAATTAAAAAAAAGAAAGAAAGAAAGAAAAAGAAATAGACTCAAAAGGAAGAGCTTGAGGACAATTTTATTAGAGTTTAAAAGAAAAGTCTAGCCAGGCAGTGGTGGCGCACGCCTTTAATCCCAGCACTTGGGAGGCAGAGGCAGGTGGATTTCTGAGTTCGAGGCCAGCCTGGTCTACAGAGTGAGTTCTAGGACAGCCAGGACTACACAGAGAAACCTTGTCTCGAAAATCCAAAAAAAAAGAAAAAAAAGAAAAGTCTAGAATGGGTTAGGTGAAAAACCTCAGTAGCTACCATGAGGAGAGATGGAGAAAAAGCCATGCCTTTGAAGTTAAATTTGGAACAGAAATAGAGGTATTTATTAAGAAAGGGTAAAACGCTGTAGTGATCTAGTGGGCTGAGGATGGAGCCAAAGCATCCAGGCCTGGGGTTTGGTCTTTGCAGCCCTGGCCCTCAGGTGGGCCTGTATTTCTCTCTGTTTCCCACCATGCTCTATTCCTTAGATGAGGCCAGGGAAAGGATAGGCTTCTATTCCTCCAAAGACTGGCTTTTGTCACATGGTCACACATTGACACAATGTTTGTCAGTTCCTACTCTTGTCACACCATCCTTACCAAAACAGGAAAAAAAATATTGAAGTGACAAATTTGTTTAGGAAGTGATAGCAAAAAGGAAAAAAAAAAAAAGAGCATTATCTGGTATCTTCCATTATGTTAATAATCCTTCTCTTTGTACCGTTGCACGATTGTCTCTCCATTTTAATGGACACACACAAGGTCTACACTCGCCACTGCCTGAGCACTAATGGACTTTAGGCTCAGGGTCCCAGACCTGCCAGGCACCTTGTATGCCCTCCTTGCCTTGGTCTTTACAACTCTTATAAAGTTAGTTGAACCTCAGTGGGGAACTAGCCCATTTATGCTCAGAACCTAGACATTTAACTCCTGCTTTTTACCCACATTAGTCCCAGGGACCCCAGCCCTCTGGCAGGAAGGAGCTTCAACACAGCATAGGTTCTTCAGTCTGATGCACGCCCTTTCTGAGGCAAGCCTCTCTCAAGCTAAACAAAGATTTCACCAATGCAAGAGAAGTATCTGATGCTCTGGACACAACCAGTCTGTGCCAGGCCCCTGGAACACAGCTCTTTCTAGGATGACTGCCCAACCCGTTTGTTAAACAGAAACACCCTCAGGTACTTCCTACAAAGAAGTCTCCAGAAGGTCAATGGCTCTTCCTCTCCTGCAGTCTTCGCTCTCAGATGACTGGCATTCTCCTTGGTAAACAATTTCTTTTATAATATCATTGAGATCTAAAACGAAATGAAATTGGAACATTGGCTATGTCTTGTCGCCATGGAAACAACATCAAGCCTGAGTGCCTCCAGAAGATGTGGGTGCAGGGAATCTTCTCCCAACTGCTGGGGAAGTAAAGGATTGGGTACTGGACCAGGCTAAAGCATGGTTTTCTATTAGATTAGCAGCAGTTTGGGTCATACACACATCACATTCAACAAGAGCTGTGCCACCAGCAGAAGCATAATTCAGACAATAGCTTCGATGTCCATTGGGGACTAGGTAGGAACAGAACAGACCAGGCAAATGAAGGACAGCTCATTCCACTTCTGCAAATATGTTGTAAACTCTATTAAGGTTCCAAAGAATGGGATTGGGAAAAGACATGAATAACAATACATTTCAAGAACTTTCTGTAGAAGCATTTTTGCTTCAGCAGATGGAAACCAAAATTTTACCAAGAAACTCCTTTATCAAGGCCATAAACAAAGCAGTTCTGATTCCTTAGCTTGGCGGCTTTGCTTGTATGGCTTCACTCTGGAGAAGTGGCCCAGAAGTTGGGGGTGCTCAGGGAGGCTATGGGAGTACGTTTGACAATATTGTCAAGTTTGACAGTATCTCCTCCAGTGTGGTGCAAGTGTAATGAGCCAGTTTTGATTTCCTGAAGACCACCAAAGGTAGTGCCCATCAGAATCAAGACTGGATTTTCAGATGCCCCCTCATCCTCCTCCATCTTCTTTAAAGCCATTGGCTCTGTTTGAATGGTGCTTGGGATAGAACCCAGGTCTTGCTTATGCTGGGTAAGCACTCTACTGTGGAGCTGTGCCCCCAGCTCTTTTGTGCACACTCTATTCTAAAGGCCTGGTTGGGTAGGTCCGAGCCTCCTGCCACTACTCTAGCAGGCCCAGAACCTGTGGGTGGCTATTAACCTCCTTGTAGAGCCAAGGTTAGAGGAATGAATGCTACACCTACTTGCTAGTACTGTCCTTCATAGTGAGTAGTGATTACACCACATAAAGGAATACACATGCCAATGTCTATTTGTGACAGGGACTACATGGTGCTACTATATTTGACCTCCTTTTTGGATTTATTTATTTAGGCTTTCTCTGCATAGTCCTGGAACTCACTCTGTAGACCAGGCTGGCCTCGAACTCAGAGTTCTACCTGCCTCTGCCTCCCAAGTGTTGGGATTAAAGGCATGTGCCACCCCTGGCCGGCCTGTATTTGACCTCTTAGTAACTTAGGTTGGTGCTGGCATCTGAGTCCCAGATTGCAGTAGCTTTCTCAGAGAGAAATGTCTATGCTGTCAGATGACATGTATATATCCTCCTCTGAACACCAGAGCCAATGTTCTTACTTGACTCTGATGATTTTTGTGTATGTCCTGGGATTTTTGTTTGTTGCTGTGATTTAGGCCTCTGCCCCGCCCTCAGTTTGACTCTGAGCTCATGAACTTGAGATAAACCATTAACACTATTCTAATCCCCCCAAAACAACACTTAATTGTTCTGTCATGGATTTCAAATGATTTGCTAAGCACCTTCAGAATATTAGCTTTTCTGGCTGTTCTATTAAAATGATTCTCATATCACTTGAAAATGAGAAATCTTTTCATGTGACACATGACATTTAATTTTTAAAAAAGTAGTTTCAAGAAAAAGAATCTCAGAATATAGTCCATGCTGCCCTTGATCTTAGTCCCCTTGCCTTGCCCTGCCTCCAGCTGGGCTTATAGGGGTTGTTGTTTAGTGAACTTCTGGATAGACAGAAACATCTGTCTCCCACCCAACAAATGCAGTTCCAAAGGTAGACCAAAGTAACCATTACACCAAGATCCAACTTTGGGAACCAATGAGTTTGCTGGACTGACTTACAGAAGCATGGGTGAGGGGTCACCCTGTGGGTCACCAAAACAGCCACATCATTGAAAGCTGCATAGATGATGTCATTCACTCAGTTAACCTCCTGCACTTGATCTCACCTTCCAGACCTTGAGGCCACCAGTGTAGGCAGGATTACAGATAGCCTGGAAGGGATTACAGATAGTGTAGGAAGGAGTGGCTGCAATCTCAGGCGTGGGTCTCATGACCCCACCCACTCCAGCCTAGGAGGGAATCCAATAGGCCCAACCATAAGGGCACCTGCAAGCTACTTTGATGGAACTGGCTGTTACGCTTAAAATCAGCTTCTTGGCTTGGTCAGCAAGAGTCCGCACCTTCGATTGCCAGATATTGAGATATCTTAGTCACTTTCATACGCTGAAATGTTGGGTTAAATATCAGTCATTCTTAGCTGAAAGCAGCATTTTTTTCTCTCCAAAAACATAAAACAATCAACAGCCAGCCAGGCAGTAGTGACTCATGCCTTTCTTAATCCCAGCATTAGTGAAGCAGAGGAAGGTGGATCTTGTGAGTTCAAGGCCAGTCTGGACTACAAATGGAGTTCCAGGACAGCTAGGGCTGTTACACAGAGAGACCCTGTCTCAAAAAACAAAACCAAACAAAGCCAAACAAAACAAAGCAGCAACAACAACAATAAAACAATCAACAGTCCTTTAAAAAGAAAAAAAGCCAGATGCAGGACTCAAACTTGGCCTGTCTCCAAGGCCAGTCTCACACTTGTCATTCTCCAGCTGCCTAATCGGGTGCTGGGAACCAAGCTCCTGGGCTGCTGCTTGCTGGTCAGACACTTCTGCCAGGCTGCACCCTTAGCCCCTATACTTGGAGATTCTAAACGTTAAGCACTTTGATTTTGCTGAAGATTAAGGGGGAAGAGCTGGAAGGGAGGGAGAAAAGAAAACAACATTTTGGGTGTGAGATCTGTCAAAGGTGTCATGGCGGGCTGGTGCTACACAAGATGGCTTTAGAAGCTGTCTTGTAGTTTTGGTTTCTTGAGACAGGTTTTCTCTGTGTAGCCTCAAATGTCCTGGAACTCTTGTAGACCAGGCTGGCCTCGAACACAGAGAGATTCATTTGCCTCTGCCTCCCAAGCTTAAAAGCATGTGCCACTACCAGCTCGCCTTAAGTTTTTTTGTTTTTGTTGTTTGGTTTTGTTTTTTGTATTTTGAGACAGCATCGCATGCTGCCCTCCTGGCAGGTCTCATAGAAACCCTCCCACCCCATTCTTCCCAGTGCCAAGATTACAGCACAAGCCACCAGGTCTACAAAAATCCCAGATGTGCCTTGGGGATTCTTTTATGGTCTCAGACCTTTGGTTTCCTCATCTTTAAATGGAGAATTATTGTGAAAACAAAATGGTGCGGAGAGCATAGAGCAGTCAAGGTTGACAGATTGCGCCACAAGAAGCCACAGCCGGCTCATTAAAGCTAAAGGAGAGAGGCTCAGTTTGGAACCTGACCTAGACCTTTGGTCCCAGTACTAGGGTGGTGGATCTCAGAGATCTAGGCCACCCAAGTCTACATAAGGAGAGCCTATCTTAAAATAAAACAGGGGCTCAGCAGTTAAGAGTATTTGCTCCTGCAGAGGACCCAGGTTCAATTCCCAGTCCTACATGGCAAATGACAATTATCCCTAACCCCAGATCCAAGGGTCCAAAGGGCACAAATACACACAGGCGAGCAAACATTTATTCACATAAGGTAAAATAAATAAATCTAAAAAAAAAATAACCCACCCAAACCCACCTTGAACCATGGTATAGGGAAAACACAAGAGTTGGAGGGCTGGAGAGACAGCTCGGAGGTTAAGAGCACTGACTGCTCTTCCAGAGGTCCTGAGTTCAATTCCCAGCAACCTCCTAGTGGTTCACAACCATCTGTAATGGGATCTGATGTCCTCTTCTGGTGTGTCTGAAGACAGCGACAGTGTACTTTAGAAGATAAATAAGTCTTAAAAAGCAAAACAAAACACAAAAGCAAGAAAAACAAACCCAAGAGTATTGGAGTCAAGAGTCATGGGCTGCTTGCTGACCCATCAGTTTAAAGAAGTGAGGGCAATCAGCATGTCATTGCTTTCCTGTAGGATAGTGAGATTTCCTAGGGTGGTGTCAAGTAGTGCCTGAGCTTAAGAACCCTGCCCAAGGTTCTGCAAGCAAAGCCAGAAGACTCCCAGGTCAGGCAGAGACCCAGGCATATGTGCTCTCCTCTCCCAGCCTCAGCACCTGGATAGCTACCTTAGGCAGCAAGAGATTAGAACAAGAGTCCAACTGACTGGCCTGGGACTGGCTGTCTGCTGTACTTATTTCTCATTTCTGTTCACGAAAGGCAAACAGGAAAGTCTACTGAAGCAAAACAGGTCACAGGAAGGAGATAATGTGCTCAGTGACAAGAAAAAGACGACCGCAGCTGGGCCCAGGCGATAGGTGGGAAGTCTCAGGAAGCAAGCAGGGGGGGGGGTCTGTGTGGATGTGTGTAGATGTGTGTGTGCAGATGTCTCTCTGTGTATGTCTATGTTTTTAAACAGGATTTCTCTGTGTAGCCCTATCTTTCCTGGAATTCTTTGTAGACCTGAATGGCCTCAAATTCAGAGATTCTGAGTGCTGGGACTAAAGGTGTGTGCCACCATACCCAGACTCTGAAGTAATTTAAAATACAGAGCATGTGCTGGAGATCTAGCTTAGCAGAGTCCCTGCCAAGCCTAGTCTGCACTAAGGCATGGATTCTAGTATGATGTTTATTCTTAAAAAGGCACCAGGACATATATGTACATATTACTCTACTTTCAAGTGACTGGTTATTCAAGGTTGTATGTTTGTAAAATATAAACAGCAGGATTGTTACAATGACAGATTTGTTAGCACTTGTAATCTCAATACTTGAACAAGATTTGATTTTTATTCATATTATAACATATATTTATCACCCACTGTCAGCACGCCTCTTTCCTAATGCAATCTTATATCCAAAGACAATGATGTCATCAGAAAAGCTTTTAGACTTAGAAGATGGGTCATGGCAGAGATAACGGGTAAAGGTCATGTTGCACTTCTGAGAGCTAAAGCCAGGAGAAACATGCAGATGAACAGAGATAAGTTCATTAACTGGCTTGCTGTCTTTAGGGGAAATGTCCTTTATTGTCTGTGCCCAGGGTTAGACAGATGGCCTCATGCAGGCTTCCCAATAATATAAATGTTAACACACACATACACTATATCAAAAGAAAACAGACGTTCTCCCAAGAGTTACTATTTGAAAACTTTATTTTCTCAAATGAGCACCAACACAGATCAGCAATGACAGAAATACGCACTTCTTACTAATACTGAATCGTTATGTACAAATACCAGAAGGAGGTGAAGACAAATTTTTAAAAAACAATTGCCTTTGTTATTGAAGCAAAGTGACCTGGGAAAAAGATTCCCACCCAAGAAAGGAAAAAAAGAAAAGAAAAACAACAAAAGCAATCCCAAACCCAACACAGTTTGTAAACACAGACACAGACAGACAGACAGATCCATGGTGCAGTCTGCACAGGCTGGGAACTGACTCCCATTCTCACCAAGCCACCGTAGGACACTGGGCAGATGTAACCCCAGGAGGACAATACCTTTCTGGCACATTGCATGACTGTATAGTAACTTTATTAATCAATCACAATTTAAAAAATAATCTTTCCCAGTCATGGAACTAGCATTTCCATTGAGGCAGATTTTTTTTTAATATAAAAGTTGTGTTCAAGATTTGATTTGCCAACCTCTGCCAGAACCCCAAGCAATCTGACCTTTAAAAAAAAAAAAAAAGCTATTTTGTTATTACTATCCTTCTAACCTGAACTAGTTAACATCTAATATGACATGGCTTCTAGAACCCTGGGATGTGAGGCTGACCTGCTCCCATCTCAGAAGCACAGACTTTGCTCTGGCTTATCTTCATAGATTTGCTTCACTGGTTGTAGAAGCTGAACACACAGAGGAAGAGGAACTGGCCACAGTTCCACACTCAGGGAAAGAAAATCTTGCTTCGGGCTGTTGGTCCACTCACACATGGAAACTGGAGAGGGAAAAACTGTGCCCAAGGTGTAAACTGTAGTTCATAGTGTCCTCAGTAGGAAAGGAAACAGAAAAATGAACACACACACACACACACACACTTTCACACACACACTCAGTCTATTCCAATTTCTTAGAAGTTCTCCCAACTACAGTAATTACTCTTAAGTTGTTACTACTAAGCTTGTTTCTTTTCTAGGCAATACTGGGCAAGAAAGTATCAGTTCACAACCTGGTAATTTACTAATCTGTTCTGCTGGGTAAAAATGCAAACAGAAAACTGCAAAGATGTTTTAAAGCCTCAATCCATTTTATAGTGACAGATCTTTAAAGAAAAAAAAGGTATCTTGATGATGATTCCCTTAAAATACACTCCAAGAAACACAGAGGAAGCCATAGAACTGAAAATAAAAGTGCTCTCGGGGATCTGAGAATACAGCACCAAATATATTATTTAAAAAATTAAATATTATTTACAAAAGTATATTTCACAAGCGACTGTATATATACTTGGAAACCTTATTACAAAGGGGACACCTCTTTTGTACACATTGATCCACCAGCTAAGATTTTGACTTTATCTACATAATCTGTCATAGGAGCTGGGACAGAACTCAGCCAGGCCCAGCTGAGAGCTTGTGAGCATCAAGCTTGCCTATACTTGACTCATGGTGACTTACTCATCAGCAGCCTGGGGGAGATATGGAGGTGGGGTAGGGTGGATGTATTCCAGGGTGGCCGCAGTCCCATCACCCACAGTGGCACAGGGCAGATGGAACAAGAGCTGGTCAGCTAGACTTCAATTCAAAATGAAGGTAGCTGGCCGCTGAGGTACAGACCTTCGGGCCTTCCCTTCCTCCCTTCTTCTGTCCTTGCCTATCCCTGCCCAAGTCCATCCAATCAACGTTCCATTCCCTTAACCTACGTGGAGTGAAGGGATGAGGTCTTTGGTTATGCTGAGTCAATCATTTGGTGAGAAAAAAAGAAGAAACTGAACAGAGGCCTTGGGTGCAGGAGTCTCCGCCACGGCTGCGGACTTGCTAATACTGCTAAGTGTTAGGTAGACAAGCCATGAGTGGAGCTAAGAACGATCATAAGAAGCACTTTTGGTTTCACAAAGGGAAGCCTGATGAGTTTTGGTCCCACCCCCAAACTTGTAGTTCAAAGACCTTGCCCCTAGGACAAACAGTGGCACACTGGTCTCCTTTCTCTGCCCCATGAGGATTCCAGGGCACCACAGATCCAGTTTCTGCATGTCACCATCTTTAGTTTTAAAGAAACTACCTAGGATTAACCCCCAACCCCTGATTTTTAAAAAAAAGGACTTATAGAATATAGCTAGGTATTCCCTGAGCAAAGGGTCTAATCAAACATTTAAATGAAGGCCACATCCTCGGACAGGATGGGGGGGGCGGCAGCAATGGATGACTCTCGGAGCTGGCAAGCCAGCTTAGGAATGTGAAAGTGGAAAAATGTGTATCACTGACACACTTTGTGGGAGCCACAGGTGGTTTTTCTGGAATCAAAACCCAACCCCTGTGCGCCTCAGCTGGCCTTGCAGTCCAGTGGGTGGGGTGGGAGGCACAGCTAGTCTTCCAGGGCCCAGAAGGGTGGACTGCTTTAACCTTGGTTAACCAATGCTACAGGCTCTCATCTCCGAACTCATTCTTCCTCTTTTCTTGGGTTTTTTTTCAGAGGTGAATTTTCCTGTAGGACCAGCCTAGTTAGAGAACAATATGCTGAGAAGTACCTAATATGCCCATATTTTAACATTATTTTCTGCCTAAGAAATAAATGAAATTGACTCAAACGCGTTTCAGCCATGATCCACATAGCTGGACTTCTCTAAAACAACCTTCACAGCATTGATTACATACAATAAGTTCTTTTTCATTTCAAGAGACTTACAGGGATTTTTTCTTCTCCCCATCCCTAACTCAGGGAAGCTTGGGTGAGGTGGGTGAAGGAGTAATATTGAATCTGTAATCCCTCCCCACTGCTGGACCAAACTGCCAAAAGATGTCTCTCCACATGGGACATTCAGGTCTAAGAATGGAGGCTTGGGGATTGGAATCTTAGATCTTTGTTTCCCAGGTTATGGTGACGGAATTGGGGGTGGGGGGTTACCCAAAATCCAGAAATACTATGCACAAAGAAATGCTGGTCCCATGGAAGCGACTGAACATCCGATGAAGATGTGCCAAGCCTGTACTCGCTCAAATCTGAGCCATTCCTCCCAGAACCTAGCCTCTGCCACATGATTCTCGTGGAACTGCTGAATGGTTCTCAATTTTACATTTCCTGCTTGCTATCAGGAGCTCCCAGGCAACTCCTCCTGCTCCTGGCTCTCCTCCATTTCTGATTTTACTGTGCTTCAGGCTAACTGGGATTTTCGCATCTTGCATCTTTTCCTGCAACCTACAACAGCTGAGGAGACCAAGAAGGTGATTGCCCAGGAGGGGGTAGAGCAGAGTCACTAAAATCCATTGAGCTTTACCCCACCCTCCACCCCATCCCAGCAACTCCCCACTCTTTTTAGCAGGACTTTCTGTAGTCCAGGTCCAGCAGAGTGCCAGGGGTTTGCCCTGTCAGCTAGAATCAGGGCTGCGTCTTGTGCTAATCCGCTGTCCTGCCACATCTGATGCTAGGGCAGGAGTTTGTCAACAGAAAGAACAAAAGCCATGAGGTATTTTTTTTTCTCTTTGTCCTTTTGAAGGAGTCAATTATTTCAAGCCTAAGTTACCAGGTCTCCAAGAGCGGTACAGTTTTATTCCACCCTCCTGCCCCTTCTTCCCCAATCCCAGGACTCTCAGGTTCCCCCTTTCTGTTCCTCATGCCCATGTGCCACTGTTCTGACAGGCCATTAGGCAGCTCTCATGTGGGTGGGAGGACCCCCTTCAAGGCAGGCTGCCATGAGGCCAAAGGGTCCGATCCGTTCATAACTGTTTTCAGGTAACACTAGAACAGAGAAGCCGAGATCAGCTCACAAACAGATACAAAGCAAAGAGACAGAGAGACGGTGATTTAGAGGCCAGTCACCAAGACAGATGGCGTCAGGGTGGGAGGATGCCCCCTGATGACGAGGCCCCTGAGAGGATGGAACCGAGTGCTCAGTCAGTCCCTCACGCCTGCTTGGGCCAAGCGCTCAGTCGGGCGGCGTTCACGAGGGCCCTGGGTCGGACGATGCTGTCGCTCAGTCCCAGCCGTTGTCTTTGATCATGTGTGCGAGCTCGATGATGTATTTGCCTTCTTTATATTTCTGACTGCTTTCAAAAGCATGTTCCTATAACACAGGGGGAGAAAAAACCAAAGGCAGAGATGACACAACCTGCGATGTGGCCAGTGACAGGCTCCTCCTGGACAGCCGTTGGGTTCACCCAACACTCCAGCACATGGGCATCCTGAGTCCCTGCTGTTAGCAGCATAACTGAGGGACACCCAGCCTTCCTCGGTGTCATGACAGGATGTTGTTTGGATCATTCCTCTTTTAAACCTTTGTTCAAATGTCACCATCTCAGTAAGTTCTTTCCCAACTTCTCAACCTGAGATCCCAATCTCACCTGCAGCACTGTCCCACCCTCTCTTCCCAGCACGGTCCCCGATCTCCATTCTCCGTAGGCCTTCCTCTCCAGTACCCACAACCGCCCTATGTAGTGACTGCCTGTAATGCAGTACAAACTTAGCCAAGCAGGGATGTTCTTGCTTTGCACACCGCTGTGTGCCTAGAAGACTAACAGCCAGATAACGGCCTTCAGTAAACAGATGAAAGGCAGATGCTGAGTCTGGAAGCCAATTTGGGAGCACTGCAATTAAGGACAACCTTTGGTTTTTTCTTGGTTTCTTTTTTTAAAAAAGAAAAAAAAATTCTGACAAGGTGGTGCACACCTTTGATCCCAGCACTTGGGAGGCAGAGGCAGGTGGGTCTCTGTGAGCCCCAGGCTGGCTAAGGTTACATAGTAATCTCCGTCTTAAGCTGGTGATCACTCACATAAATGCAGAGGCGTGAGCTCTTTGGGGACATTTCATTTGTTTCCATGTTATCTCCATTAGTTTCTAGAAGCACAGGGAAGCTTATCATCTTAAAATGGACTTGTTATGCATAAGTAGGCTATCAAGAGAAACCAGTACTGAGGCCATACAGGTCTTATTTTCTGTTCTTACTGTTTCTCTGTCAGGTGAATCAAGTGTTTTTCTTTCACTGTCATGCTCCTCGGTGATGGACATTGCATGAACCCCCCGAGCTGCAGAGCCTCTTCCCACCCCACCCTCTCCAGCTACCTGGCAGGTCACTTCCGTCCCTGTGGAGCCTCTCAGTGAGCCCCACAGAAAGCCATTCTGCCCAATAGAGGATAAAGGACTATCTCACATGCAGTGAGGAAGCTCACAGGCAGGCACTTAAACATTATCCCACAACACTGGTCCCTGAGTCACTCAGGTAATGACCTAGGCACAAGCAGGAGACAAGTGGTTCTTCTGGCAGAGCCTCTGAGATCAGTAAAAACCCAAATCCTATTGTTAAGTAGGTTCAACAAAATATTGATATGAACTACAGCTTTTTTGGATTCAAGACAGAGTCTTTCTGTGTATCCCTGGCTGTCCTGGAACTCAGAGGTCAGCCTGCCTCTGCCTCAAGTGCTAGGATTAGAGGCGTGTGCTACCACTGCCCAGCGGGGCATTACTAGTGAACTACAACTTCTATTTCAGAAGCCAAGGGCTTTGTGTTTTAGAACAAGAGTTCAGACTTTTAAGTGTCTTGTTGAGTGAAGAATCAATCTACAAAGTAAGGAGGAAGAGGGGAGCAAGGAGACCAGAGAATGTACAAACAGTCCATACACACAACTGTGGACTCAGCAGAATTTCCCTGACACTTCATTGTTCGTGTGTGTGTGTGTGTGTCTGTCTGTCTGTCTGTCTGTCTGTCTGTCTGTCTGTCTGTCTGACTGAATAAGACCTGTTGTGCCTGTGTTTAGGGCAGAGGTGGAGAGTAAGAGTACTAGGGTGACCAGGGGGGCATTCCTGTAATCCCAGCACTGGTAAACAGAGGCAGGAGGTAAACAGTGCCATCCTGTGATATAGGGTTTTCCCATTAAATAGAAGAAAAAAAAAAGCAAATCCACCTGCCCCCCCCCCCCCCGGCATCCGTGATGGTGGGTCTCTGGAACTTCTTACTTAACCAGCTGATTAGCTACTACTCAGTCAGTGTCTACAGCAGCGGTTCTCAACCTATGGGTCGCAACCCCTCGGGCAAACCTCAGCCTCCAAAAATATTCACGTCATCATAACAGTAGCAAGATTACGTTATGAAGTAGCAACAAAAACAATTTTATGGTCGGAGGATCATCGAACCACGAGGAAGTGTATAAAAGGGCCGCAGCATCAGGAAGCATGCACAATTGTTCTGTAGGTTCATAAAATACCAAGGAGCAGAACAGAGTCGATGCTTCCTACTGCCCCCCACCATCATGGTGGGGAGTGGACTGCCATCTTTTTCCCTCTCCTGAGGCTGGGACTCAAAACTCTGGGCTGCTAGGCAAATGCTCTCTACAGCACTCGCTCCCATTAAGTTTCTAGTCAACAGCTAGTCAATAAAATCGTCATGTCATCGAACCTGAACCTCAAGCAACAAATGAAACCAGTTAACTCAGAGTTATCTCTTTCTCTAATCCAAGGGAAGCAGCAGCCCTGGATCAACAGCAGAACTGTGACCATGTGGTGGTGTGAACCTGTAATTACTGCTCATGGGGAGGCTGAAGAGAAAGGACCCAATTTTCAGGCCAATCTGGCCCTTCAAGACCTAACACCACGGCCACCTCACAGCCCCATTGCTCCTAAATTTCCCTGTAATAAACTTTATTAATTTTTTTAGAGATTTTATTAGTTCCCCAGCAAGGCCAAGCTCCTTCTACCACCCCCTCCCAAATACTAAAATCACAGGCTTGCACCGCCGTGCCCAGGTGGCACTGTATTGATTAGCACCAGAAAGGCTGAGTGTGAGGGCATACAGACAGCTAAGAGACAGAGCCCCTGTTGGAACCTCATTCTGCTGCTTAGATGGCATTTAAAAACTATAGCTGGCAGCTGTGGAAGCATTGACCATACTTTTGTAGAGACCCAAACCCAGCTGGGATACCCAGTCAGTTCTGTATTGTTAGTTGGCTGGCTGACTGGCTGTCTATCTCTTAGTTTATTGACACAGGGTCTCATGTGGTCCATCGGGGTCTGCCATCTACCTGCTTTAACTTCTTAAGTGCACGGATTATAAGTGTGTAGGACCATGTTTGGATAGCTAGTGTTTTTTATTTTTGTGTATATGTATATACCTGTTAGTGCGTACTTGTGTGTTTGTGTGTAAGAATGAAAAAATGGTGTATTAGCCAGAGGTTAATGTCAAGTGTCTTCCTCAGTTACTTTTTTGAGAGTGTCTCCCATCGATCAGAAGCTCACCAACTGGCTAGACTGGCTGCCTCAAGGATTCTCTGGGTCTATGCCTACCCGACTCTGGGATTACAAACGTACTGCGGCAGCCAGCTTTCAAGGGTGCTGGGGATCAGAACTCAACTCCTTGTGTTTATGGACAAGCATTTTGCTGACTGAACCGTCTTCCCAGTGTTGTTACACAGTAAGCTTTCAGGAGATGCTTAAGATACTTTTAATAAATGTATACATGCGTTCCCACGGGAGTGTTTCAAGGACAGGTGAAGGAATGAGCGGGGACCATTCGGTTACCTATCTCAGTCAGAGGTCCAAGCCCCAGGGCTGAGGGCAGCCTTTGGAAGCAGGTGCCCCTTAGCCGGCGGTGGCGGCCTTACGCTTATCTCTCTCTTGTAGCCCTTCCCTCCCTCGTAGCCCCTCCGTCTTCTGTACTTACATATTTCCAGCCCAAAGTGGTTTTGCAGTTTTCACAGTAAATGTCTGCAACGGCATGGAGTCCTGTTAGCAACACCCGCTCTTCTGCAGGCCCACAGCCCACATTAACTCTATGCCAAAGACAGAAAGAGAGAGCGCGAGCGGGTGGTTAGTCAGAAGGATAAACAACCATTAGTCATTCAAGCTGAGCTTCTGGCAAAAACCTACTGGACAGGGCTACTCCCAGAGAAGCCAGCAGGGAGAACAAACTGGTCTAAAACTGAAATGAAAAAACAACCATCTCCTCAAAGGTAACCACATGGAAATGTCTCAGTGGGAATAAATCCTAGATCTGCAAGATTGAATTCTGTGGGTTGACCAAAATAGCACTAGATGACAGTTTGCTTAGGATTTAAATTTTCTGACACAAATTTTTAATCTTGTAACTAAAAAAAAAAAAAAAAAAAAAAAAATGTATTCCATTTACTTGTCAAGGGGTGGACACATGCATGCTGTGGCACACGTGCGGAGACACAGACGACTTTGGGGATGGGTTCTCTCTCCCTACAGTAAGCTGAGACTTCTAGTGATCCAACCCCCATGTTGTCAGGGTTGGTGGCACTGCCTCAGCCATCTCTTCTCCCCTCGTCTTGTAACTGAAAGGGAGGTTCACAGCCTTGAGACAGGTCCACAGGGGTTACAGAGGACTAGAGGATGCCTAAGACGGTGAACAAGACCATGTGTTTCAGTCCTTATCATAAGGCCGATCGAGCCTCAAGTATCACACGTACTTTACAGAACACCTGGTTCAAGGAACGTGCTACATTTCCTTTCACAGTTTATCAGATGTTTGCGAGCTTTGTCTTCCTATCCCTGTCAGAGGCTGTGAATCCCATGTCCATGGTGACAAGAGGCTGTGTCGACATCCTCTGCAAAAGGTATGAAGCTCTTCCTAAGCCTTCCCCCTAATACAGGTTCTTTACACACACCCTGTCACAAATCTCAGGCCTGGTTGACCTTCATGCTGATGGTCTAGCAGAGGCCTCTAAGTCTTCCCTGGGGAAAGACCCAGTGCCAGGGACACTATATTGAGTACATTATTATTATTATTATTATTTGTTTTTTTTCGAGACAGGGTTTCTCTGTGTAGCCCTGGCTGTCCTGGAACTCACTCTGTAGACCAGGCTGGCCTCGAACTCAGAAAACCACCTGCCTCTGCCTCCCAAGTGCTCGGATTAAAGGCGTGCGCCACCACTGCCCGGCAATTGAGTATATTATTTTTAGTTGGAGATGCTGCCAACAAAATTTCCCCTAAGGTAACTACCAGTTGTTAATGGGAATGCCCCTAGGGATTTTATTATTATTAATATTACTAAGGCAGAGGTCATTGCTGAATCAGAGGAGCACTTTCCCTGCCCCTCAAGACAGATGCCCCAGTCAGAGATACTCACACTGAGTTGAAGAGGTAGGCTCGCCCTTGACTTCCCTGGAAGGACTGAAATACAAGAAGCCAAATCAATAGTTAGACATCCATGTTACTTATTTGGGAAACCAATCCCAAATCACAACAAACCTGACCTTCCATGCAGAAGGGAGCATGCGGCCAGCAAGGAGTCTAGCTGGCAGGTGGCATGAGACAGGAGGCGGTGAAGACGGAATAAACAGTTCAGAGACCAAGGCAGCCCACACACTTGGGCTATTTTTACCAGCTCAGGTGACTTGAGGGACAGTGGTCCAGATTACAAGAGAGTAGCCAGGCTGGGCAGTGGTGGCGCACGCCTCTAATCCCAGCACTTGAGAGGCAGAGGCAGGTGGATTTCTGAGTTCGAGGCCAGCCTGGTCTACAGAGTGAGTTCCAGGACAGCCAGGGCTACACAGAGAAACCCTGTCTCAAAAAACAAAAAAAAAACAAAAAAAAAACAAAAAAAAAAAAAGAGAAAGTAGCCAGGCTGGTGTGATGGTGCAGCGTGTAACACCAGCACTTGGGAAGCTATGGCCAACCAGGGACACACTGAGAAAGTCGATCTTTATTTAACAACAGAGCTCCGGGTAATTAAATACCCCTCCATTCTTGACACTGCCTGACAAGGAATTCAAGGGGAGAATTAATCTGCACTACCTTTCCTGGTTTGACCTGATGTCAGCTCTCTGTGCTGGCATCGCGTCACACAGTGGCTAGGCGTGGACACTAGTATCCCCAGCACAAGAGCTTACACTCATCACTCGCCTCACTCCTGGTCAGTCCTACCCACCACAGCAGTTCCAGTCCTAAGTTGGGACTCCAGGGCTCCTCTTCTGCTATGGAAGTAGTCTCAATGATGCCAACTGAGCAGAAGTCTCATTTCAACCTCTAGCTTGGCCTGCCTGCCTCCTGGCTTGTCAGTGGCAGAGGTGACGGGACAGGACACCAAGGAGCCAGCCAGGGCTTGCCATGCAATCTGGCACCTACCTCTATTGCATAGGTTTTCCCTTCTCTGGTCTCTCTGAGCTGTCTGGCCGACATGAGCCTGCCATATTCGGCATTACTGCTTGCATTTTTTAATGTGGTATGACAATTGTATCCCAATTTAACTTCCTAGTCAGCTCTAGGGGCTGGGGGTGGGGGACCAGTATAAAAACAGACAAGGAAACAAGGAACTCTGAAGAAATCTGGGGCGTCTAGCTGACAGATGACTAAAAGCACCAGATGGGGCTCAGATCACTGTGCCTAAGACAGCCATTCTGTCAGGAGTACAGGTCTTCAGGGTCGGTGCCTCTGGCCAGAGAAAGGCAGACTTCCTGTGGAGAAGCTGCTAACAGCTGGATTGCTGGATGCCTTCCTGCCCAGGTGCAGCTCAAGGAGCAAGCAGATATTCACCAGCTGCTGTCCAGACCTGAGCCATGACTCCTGAAACAGCCCAGGGAGCATAAGACCTCCCAGGCACCACGAAGCTGCTCTCAGAACCATGACCTCTAAAACTGAACACAAAGGTCCCCGTGACAAAGCCCAGACTTTACACAAACGGCTCAAGGGAACGACAGCTGCCCACTTAGTGACTCACTCTCTTGCTACTTCAACACTGTGCCCTAGCCCAAGCCTATATGCACGCAGTGGTTAACTTCCCCAGCTTTGCCCACACTGTTCTCTGACCTCCCCAGGAAGACACACAACCGACACCTACGTTCCAAATGGTCCTTATCCCATGTGCTTTTCTTTTTCTTTGCATCCGATTTAAAGTTTTTTAATCAAATTCTTTCTCTATGCTGTCTCAGAGGTATGGCTCATGTCTTCAGTCTCTCTCCGAACCCCACAGCATGTGACTCTGGCACATAATAATTGCTTATTTTTATTTTGAAGAGTTTCACTAGGTAGCCTGAACCGGCCTTGAACTCCCAGTAATCCTCCTGCTTCAGCTTCCAGAGCTGACAGTATTATGAATGTGAGTCTATATCCAGCTCAATCACCACATAAACTTACTCCAGTGAAGTGCCTCTGTATTTTTCTTTAAACACTACTGGGGTGCATTATTACATGAGTTCTGATTTCTGTATACCTACAAAGTCATCACCACAATCAAGATTAAGAATAATCACCAGGTCTGCTGGCATTGGTTTATATAACATTTCAGAAAAACAGTTTGTTTTTTTGAGGCAGAATCTCTCATATTCATGTGTGTGTGTGTGTGAGAGTGTGTGTGTGTGTGTGTGTGATTGTGTGTGCGCGTGTGCGTGCGCGCGCGCGCACGCACGCGCGTGTTATCCCTGGTTGGTCTGGAACTCACTGGGTAGACTGAACTGGCTGCCTGCACCTAGGATAAGGCGTGAACCACCACACCAGACTGCAAGGGATTCTCATCTGGAACTCAGTGGTGTTACTGCCCAATATCTTGCTTCTTTCTCCATGTATTCTAGAAATACAAAGTATGTTACAGCCCCCTGCAGAATAACAAGCTATCAAATGCATTTACACTATGATCTCAGGAATATCACTTAGCATCTATCTATCTGTAAAAACTTAGACATGTGCCACACGGCCTCTGGCCAGCTCTCGGTTAGTGGGGCCAACCTGGTCTACATAAGAGAGTGTTCCAGGCTAGCTGTGGTAACATAGTAAGACAAAAACAAAGAGCGGAGGGTAGTGATTATTCAGCCTACCCCAAGATTTCCTTGGGCCTCCAAGTCTACCATTCCCTCTGCCCTATGTCACTTTCTCAATTACGGCTCCACTGGCAAAGCCTGCTTTCTGTCACTCATGCATGAAATTTTGTTAGTCTTTTTACTCAGAAATATTTACAAACTTTATGTGTCTGTATCTAAGCTGGTGGCCAGAGGCCAGATGAGATGTTGATCTCGTGGGGCTGGAGTTGTAGATGGTTGTGAGCCATCTGATGTGGGTGCTGGGAACTGAACCAGGTCCTCCAGAAGAGCAGCGAATGTTCCTAACTGCGGAGCCGTTACCTCCAGCCTCTAGTATAGTTCTTGAGAAAATTATCCATGCTGTATTAAAGCCAGTATATTCCTCTTCTTTCTCTTGTGCCAGGGTTTCATGTATATAAAACCCAGGTTTGCCATCAACTCCCCACATAATAGCTGTCCTTCCTCCTGTCTCCAGCTCTCGGGTGCTGAGATCAGAGTAGGCAACAGGATCCTACCCTTTTCTGTGTTTTTGTGTTTGAAGAATGACCAGAGCTTGGTGTAGTGCCACAAACCAATGTATAAAATTTTATACATTTTATACCAATGTATAAAATGGCTAAACGATAAAATTGTCAGTAACATGAAAAGTGCTATAAAAAATAAAGCAACATAAAAAATTTTTAAAAGTTTACTTATGTATACAGATATTGTCTGCCTGTATGTCTGCAGAAGAGGCACTGGAGTGTGAGCCACCATGAGGTTGCTGGGAATTGAACTCAGGACCTCTGGAGGAGCAGTCAGTTCTCTTAACCACTGAGCCATCTCTCCAGCCCCACATGAAATTTTTTTTTTTTTTTTGGTTTTTCGAGACAGGGTTTCTCTGGTAGCCCTGACTGTCCTGGAACTCACTCTGTAGACGAGGCTGGCCTTGAACTCAGAAATCCACCTGCCTCTGCCTCCCAATGGCTGGGATTAAAGGCTGCACCACCACTGCCCAGCTCCCATATGAGATTCTTATGTTCACAACATATATGCTTTATAGCAGTGCATTCAGGGAATCCATGCATGTGTACATTAAATGGATGCTCGAGTGCTTTGCTGAGAGGTCACTCGCACTGGGGATGCCCATCTGCCTCAGCGCACTGCCTAGGAGTAACTACTGCCAGGCTGACACAGATTAAAATTCCTAGAGAGCAGGCGCAGAGGGGAGGATGGGTGGGCAAATAAAACAATCTTCTTAGCTCAAAGGTGGCGCCCAGGTATGCCAGGACAGTTCCTCCGGGCATGCTTGGTTGAGAATCTGCTGGTAGAAGTCCAAGTCCTGCCAAGGGTGCTGTCCTGGTGGGAACACTTGCTCGGGTAAGCCCACAGATGCAGCATCTGAGGCCCCATTTCGTCAGCCCGGCACTCATAGCCAGATGCTTTTTTTTTTTTTTTTTTTTTTGAGGCAGAAGTCTGGATGCTCTTCTACCGTGGCTTCCACTACCCTGGGGACCCTGCCAACTCAACATTTATGATGAGAAAAACAGACACTGAGAACAACAGGCTTCTTGCAAATAGACAGACGAGAATAGCCCGGCTGGGTCACTATGTCCTGTGGGGCCCAGCCTAGCCCAGCACAACCTGGCACAGCCTGGTGCTCCCTTGGGTGGGGGTGGTGCTGAGGTGGGGAAGCCGACCGGGAGCTAAGGAGGCAACTGAAATGAAGCAAATAGAATTCAGACAGGAGATGCCGAACAGACTGTCAGACACATTTGTTTGCTGTCATTACTGCCTGGCAACAAGGCAGTTCTTTTCCATGTTGTGTGTCAACCAAGGCTGGTGTGCAGGCCTTCGCGGGAGGTTTTTTGGTTTTGTTTCCTTTTCTTTCAAGCCATACAAAACTTCTCTCCTATCCTTTATAGCACAGTACCAGTTGCAGGCCCAACCCTTCCAGCCAGCTCAAAGAAACGGAAAGGGCTTTGAGTTTCCTGTTTGGTAGCCAAAACCACTCATTTCTGGCCCTGTTGGGAGTCTAGAAGGCAGCAATTCCTTTTTAAAGTAGAACTGCTGGAGCCTGGTTTGGTGGTACACATTTGTTAACAAGGCAGCAGCAGAAGGAATGCAGGTTCTAGGCCAGTGTAGGCTACACAGCAAGCCCGTCTCAAAATGAGTAAAATAAACAGGTTAGCAAATGCAGAGGTGTGGGAAGCAGGTGTGACCTCTGGGAATGGACCTTAATCGCCTGAGGTATGAGGTGTTTGTTACCACAGAAGACACAGACTTCAAATCTGACAGTGCAGAGCCCACTTGAGTGTCTCTTGGCTCTTCTTTTACATCTGTGACTAGGAATCACGCCTGTTTCACAAGGCCGTTAAGAACAGTGAGCAAGCAGAACAAGGTGAGACAAATCAGAAAGTTTCTGTCTCACTGAAGGCTTCTCGGGAGCCTGAGGAAGAGATGAAAAGCCGGCTCAATCCCTCCAGCCCCCTTTTCTTTGGTAACTGATAGTTTTTATGTGTCCAAGTGTTTTATATAGGTTTGTACAAGTGCACCATGTGTGTGCCTGGTGCCCAGGGGTGAGAAGAGGGCATCAGATCCCCTGGAACCAAAGTTATGGATGGCTGTGCTCCTTCAGGGGGGCCCTGGAAATCAAATCCAGGTCCACCCCAAGAGCACCAAGTGCTTTTGACAACTCAATCTTTCGCCAGCCTCTCTCTTTGAATGACAAAAGGTGAAACTTCCCCTCTTCGCAACTCAAGTGTCTTCATAAAAAGGAGAATGAGGTTAGTGAGCTCGAGACCAGTCTGGGATAAAATAGGAGATTCTGACTCAAAAGTGCTTAAGACATAAAAAGGACGGAAATGTGTCTTAAACATAATATTCAGCGGATCTTTGTACAGTCACAGGTTGTACAGTCACTATCGCTATCTAATTCCAGAACATTTCACACTCCAAAAAGAAACCTCACAGCACCAGCAATCAATCATCTTCTCGCTTGCCTCAGCCTCTGGTGGCCAGGCTCATTTCTACCCCAATAGAGCTACACAAGGCACTAAAGAGGTGGGTAGAGCATATCACCAGGATGGCACTGTTTGGGTAGAGGGACAAAGGAGGATTAGTAAGATCTTTTCCCTTGGAATTTTGGCTGGCGCCATCCCTCACCCAGCAGGAAACAGATGTGGCGTGTTATGAGAAAGGGTCAGGTCAGCCACTTTCCTATTATTCAATCTCATTCTTTTCTCTGTCTATCATTAATGTCTATGGGGTTTTCTAGTGTCACTGCAAAGGGCTGGACCCTGAGTAAATAGCACTAGCTCCTGCCTGGACCTCATCCTTGAAGCATATGGAGAAGTAGAAGACTGGGGAATCATGAACAATGCTAGAAACTCCCAGAATTAGAACACAAGCTAAGAGCAAGGATTACTGCAGGGGACTTCTCCCATCATCTCTACAATAAGAACCAAAGGAAATGTGCTCACATGGAAACAGGGGAGACAGGTTAATTATAAAGGAATTTCCTGACTGTGATTTCCACACTGGGACATAGGTCACCGGGAAAGACTGGGATAAAATAAAGCCATTTATGTATCTTCATGATTTACCCAAAACTTTCACATAGGGAACTAGAAACCTCAATGGTGATAAGCCTGGCAGGTGACTGTGCCTGCCATACCAGCACCCTGGAGGCTGAGGCAGGAGAACTGGCTCCAGGTCGATATGCCGAGTACCATGTGACCCAGAGTTACAATAGGGCGTCTCTGTCAAACAGAAAGAAAGGAACCCTGCAGGATGGCCTCCTGGAGGTCCCTCCTCCATGCTTTTGGCCTAAGAGTCTCATTTACCCTCACAGTTTAAGCACACAGAAGGTGGGGCAGGAGGGACTGGTCCTAAAGGAAGACATATATATCTGCTGTGCACAGGGGGATTCAGGGCCTTGGGTACTTCCATTCATTGCTGAAAGGCAGAGTCTGGGGTCTATGCCTCTTGATGTTGAGACCTACCCCAGACCTAGTCCTGTTGAGCCATGTGGCCTGTAGTTTCAAGGCTGGGCCTGAGGACAGGTGATGCCCCTGCTCATAGCCATGTCTGCTCTGTGTTTGGTAAAGAGGATGCTGGCAGCCTTGGTGCCTAGGAAGCCTTGGACCAGCTCCCGCTAGCTGCATGTCCCTGGGTAAGTCACTCCTGAGCCTCAGGCACCCATATGCAGAAGGGTTTTGAAAACAGTACCTGCTCCATGATATACTAGACAAGATGGACGCTGTGATAATTGAGTGTGAGAGTGTGTGTGTGTGTGTGTGTGTGTGTGTGTGTGTGTGTGTGTGCAGCCTGCTTCATAGAAAGGTCTTGGGAGCTCACGACAGGCCTCCCAGACTCCCTTCCAAATCGCCTTTGAGCTCAGACCCCACAACCTCCTTCCTCAACTGTCCTAGGGCCTCAGATAGACTTGGTGAACTAAGGGCAAGCTAAGCTTCCCAGTCTGTGGCAGTGGGTTTGAATGGTAAATCCCCATGTAAACATAACCAGGTCTAGCCAAGAAGAAGACAAATGTTGCCAGCTCGAAGTGGTCCTCCGTCCCTCCCCTATCCCCACAGAGAAATAAGGACTGGCAAATGCTCAGTCTCCAGCTCCACCGAGTAGAGGAAGGCCAAAATCACACACCCTGCCCCCTAGGACAAAGGCTGGCGAGTCACCCTCACAAGGCCTGCTTAGGAAAGCGACCTTTTCTGAACTGGCCACTGGGGGTGGTGGGATGATGTAATGGCAGCCAGCCACTGGGCCCTTTGCAATTCAAATATAAAACCAAAAACTTTTAAGAGAGTATTCATGTTAGAGCTCAAAGCCACGGGGCCTTTGAAAATAATTCAGAGTTTCTATTATCTAAAGACACTATGCTCGAAGTATAAATATCAATATTTCATAACCAATATCAATATTTAAAATATGTTAAACAATATAAAAATATCTGCTGACTTATATTTCAGTCTGCACTACTTCCAAAGTCCATGGGGCGCTTGCTAATGAAATCTCCTTAGAGTCCTAAGGATAACTGTGAGGAACCAACAGACTCCTAAGAATAAGCTTCCAGCACTTTCCAAGGCTAGGGCCACATGCTCTACAGAAAAAAAAAATCAAAACGAAGCAAAAATAGCAAACAAATGAAAAAACCGTGCTTTCTAAATCTTTTCAGCAACCGCTGCAGTGAAAGTGGGTAGGGGGAGAGTTCATAACGCATGAGGCTGAAGTGGTCCTCACTGCAAGGGTCGAAGGGAGGAGGCGAGGGCTGAGGAGGAGTTCATGCCCCCGGTCACATGGTAGAGAGAACCACACAGGAAGTTAAAATGTGGTAAAATCTTGGTTGGGGTGTGGGGGGCAGGCTGGACATAACAGTTACAGCTCATGCTGATACGGCACTTACTATATGCCAGGTATGATTCAGATTGTGATCTGAAGACAATCCTAAGCAATATGATGAGGAGAGTAAGTTAAACCCACCCACCCACCCACTTGACAGATACAGAAAACACAAAGTGGTTAATAAATAAATAAACAAATAAGAAAGCGCCAAGGATCAAAGGGCACATGAGAGGCTCCGACAATTGGCTCTAAAATCTGGAGATTTAAGATAGAGTAACAAGCATACATGACATCCTAAAGAAGGGACTTGGTGAGGCCCTTGGGCCTGAGGATGTTAGAGGCCCCAGTAAAGGGGAATGTCAAGGCGGGAATATGGGGATGGGTGGGCGGGAGGTGGAATTCCCTCATAGAGGCGGGTTGGGGAGGGGATAGGGGGTTTCCAAAGAGGAGACCCAGAAAAAGGGAAACATTGGAAATGTAAATAAAGTATCAAAAATAAAAAAAAAATAAAAAAAAAAAGAAGGGACTTGGTCTCACACGAATGTACTATCAGGCTCCAGAGTTACAGGTTACAGCTCACGTTATAGACTTCACCTCCAAAACAGAGTTCAAGAAAGCCCAGAGCCTGCAGGAACCTCCCAGCTTCCCAAAGCTTGTGCAGGTCAAGGTCAGGATGTAAGCCTATGGCTTCTGACTTCTAGTCCCAAGATTTCCCTAGCAGGTATTCACTGGGGAAAGATGTCTCTTTAATGAAGAGAGATGGGTCAATCTGTCAGAACCGGTGAAATCTCATAGGCTAGTCAAATGCCTCTGCTCTTATGCCATGTTTACTTAACGGTACAAATTTAATTATCTCTCGCTCAAGTGAGTTTACCTTCAAGGAAGACAGTGCAGAGTTCTCGCCTTCAGGATTAAGCACACCACTGTGAATTAATGAATTCCAATTCTGACTTACCAGTCAGCTTCCTATGAGTTTTGTTACAGTGAACCAGTTCAGAGTTGGTTCACTCTGAGTAAATGAAAAAGAAAACAAAACCTTGATTTATGGGCCTGCAGTGTTTAAGGCTGAGGACCACCCAGGGAATGTTCTGCGCCCCGACTAGAAACAGCTTTTCCAGCTCACTACCGAATGATTGCTGCACAACACTTGAAATAAATAATTCAAAGCTAAGAAGTTAGCTTTTAGCTTTTTAGCTCCTTAAAAATCCTTTCCTTGGCAAAGAAGGATTAGAAGACTGTTTGGGACTTGTACAGCAAATGCTCCAGTGACCACGGTCCCTTGAAAGTCCGTGTAGTGGGTTTTGCTCAGTGTCCTGGAAGCCCTCCAAACACATAGGACTTTATCTTGTTTATTTCATAGACCCACATGGCTCTTGCCTGAATCGCAACCAAACTCAACACTTTTTAGAGCAAACTCACTACCTTCTGAGTCAGCCCATGTTACGGCTGATTGATCCTACGCTGCCAAATTCCTCAAATGAGCTGAGTGAGCCCTTTTTCTCTTAGAACTGCCTGAATTTTCCAGCCTTGGATCCTTTGCTACTTCAAGCACCTATGGTCTAAACACTCAGCAGTTTGGCTGGCACATATTTTTAATCCCAGAACCTGAACAGCAGAGGCAGATAGTTCTAGGATAGCCTGGTCTACATGGCTAGTTCCAGGCCATCCACAGCCAGATAATAAAATAAATTCCTATCTGAAAATATGTGTGTATGTGTCTATGTCTGTGTGTGTCTGTGTGGTCTCTCTGCGTGTGTGTGTGTGTGTGTGTGTGTGTGTGTGTGTGTGTGTCTTTGTGTAAATGTCTATGTCTGTGTGGTCTGTATATGTGTCTATGTGTGTGTGTGTCTCTCTCTTTCTGTGTGTATGTCTGTGTCTGTGTATCTGCGTCTGTGTTGGGAGGAGGCAGTTCTCTAAGCATAGAAGGCCTGGTGACAGAACTAACTAGGTTTATGTAAGTACCCTGTGATATCTGTACAAGGCTGAAATCTTCTAGGGACAAATTTCTCACAACACTCTACTGACACATGACTGTGCTTGGGCAAGAGAGACTTAGTTCGTGGTTCTAGCACTTGGTCATGAACTTCAAGTGTCTGTGGTCCCCAGTTCCTCCTCTGTGCACTGGGAAGACAATGTCCACTTCCCTTCTGTTACCCTCTCCACTTTCTACGCACAACTGGGCTTTCCATCCTAAATGCTCAATACCTCCTCCTCCGGGAGATGCTAATCAACCAAGGCTTTACTTAAAAGTAAATGTGCTTCAGGTTAGTCATTCAAACTAAAGAGGCTGATAAAAGTGTTCTTCCCCGCTGTGGCAGCTGCCCAGTATCAGGTATTCCCACCTCCAGCTTCAACATTCACATACCTCTCTTTAGGAACTGGGTTAGGGGAGTTGAATGACACAGTGATGAACTCTGATACATTACTTAAAGGGTCATGATCAACATCTGGGAGGAGAAGCTAAGGCAAAAGGAGCCCCACAAATCCAAAACTAGCTTGGCAATGCAGTAAACTCCAGGCCAGCCTCACTTCCAGATTTTTAAAAAAAAAAAAAAAAAGCCTGGAGCTCAGGTGGATCTTTGAACACTACAGCTCATCTACATAGTGAGTTCAAGGACAGCCAGAGCTACACAGTAAAGAGTTTGTATCTCAGCAAAGAAAAAAGGAGGGTGTGGAGGAGGGGAGTGTCCCTGTGGGAGTCTCAGTGTGGACTGCTGAAACCAGGTAGAACACCTAAATGCTTGCTAAAGGGGAAAGCTATACACACAATAAAGACTCCTGGTATTTCTGGCTCTCCAGAAATAGAACATAACTGGATCAAAATAACCAGCTGCTCTACTCCTACCCAAGCCAGGAAAGGCTCCACAACCTCCCTCTACAGAGGATGGTGTCCCTAAGGCTCTGAACACTGTATAACCTGTGAACTGCAGGAGCTGACAGCATCTCCTTCTGAACCCACATTCTTTGAGGACAGCTGCCCTGCAACCGAACATTTCTGACTCTAGCCTAACTGACGATCCCTTCCTTAGGGCTCTCAACCTTCATCTGAAGGAAACTCAAATTCCTGCCATATAATCTGGTGTTCAACTTCCTTGGCCAACACTGAATTACCAAGCAGTGGCAGATCATTTCCTAGTCAGAAGACAAACAAGGAACTGAGGATGTCTAAATGACAAGGGAGGGAGGGAGGGGCTCAGAACTAGCGTGTACAGTCACATGAACAGCATACTGGTGCTCTTTATTTAAAGCTGTAAAACCGGCTGGGTCCCATTGAGGGTTTTAGCTAGTTGTCTGTCCTGAAGGTGCTTATTTACAATCTGGCCAAGCTCGTGGTTGTTGGAGAAGGTTTAGAAGATGGCTGGCTTGGAGAGGGATGAGCACTGTCTGTCCACAGGAGAGGACTTTCTTTGGGAAGAAAAAAGAACTAAGCCTAAGATAAGGAGCCAGCAAAGTCAGAAGCCAGCAACCTACCCTGTCCACATGTGATAGAAACAGACAGTGATCCAAACAGGTGTCAAGACTATTACAACAGCATCTTGCTATGAACGAGGAAGCCCAGGCACCCTGAATTAGGTGATCTCACCTCAACCACCCGAGGCTACCTGTATAGGTATTTGTGGGCAAAATGGAGACCCCCCCTTTATATTTCCCACAATATTATCAATGGGACATGGTATTAAGTTTTTCACATGTATTCATTTATTTTGTGAATGTGTGTACATAAGGAGGTCAGAGGAATTTCCAGAAACCAGTTTCCTCCTCCTACTCCACGGGTGGTGGGGATGAAAGCCATCAGAGTTGGCGGCAGGCACCTTCAGCTGCTGGGTCATCTTGTAACCCCAGGGGACTATGAAGGCAGTTACTACATGCGTTTTTTGTGCGTGAGGACAGGCCTGGGGCCTGGGCCACTCTTAGACCCCAAAGAGGCTTTCTTTGATCCCTTTCAGCCACCCGTGTGTGGGTCTGTGAGCCTGGTGCACAGTGCGTACTTCCAAACACTAGGCTCTCTTACGGCTGCCTTACTCAGCTTCCATGGCTGATGGGGTTGGACAAGGTGTTCGATATCTAACAGAAGGGTAGTCAATCTGAACGCACAACTTGTTAGTTTTTAAACAAGGACCGGCCAGTTGGACCAAGGAGTGGGTGTTTCCATACAAACTGCAGTACTCTCGTGTTGCTGAGCCAGGACAGTGAGCCCTGGGGTTTTACATGCCAGCGACAGAGCCTCTGATTAGGTCTAGCAAGGGACTCAATTAGCATCATGGAAACACAGAGCAGATTTCAGAAGAAAGGTCAGCCACGAGCCCTAGCATTTGCTGTCAGCCATCTGCGGGGCAGGAAGTGATGCTCAGATCTATTTTTATATCATCTTCCCTAGGCTCGGGCTCCTGGGAGAGCGCAGAGGCTGGGGTTATTCCGAGACAAACATTTAATTGCCACCTTTCCATACACATTTAAAAACAGTCTCAGGATACTCAAGAGCAACTCAGACATGGAGTCCAGTTCTTGGATTCTGTCATTCTGGCCCGGACCCACAAGGACATTCTTTGATAGCCATGGGTGAAGAATTACTCTCTGGGAAAGAGTCTTGAGGCTGACTGGGTTACAACTCTACTAGGTAACTTGGTGATCTCTATAACCAGGTCCTAGGTACTGGGTAATGGAGAATCTTGACCTAGGAGTACACGGCTATTCTCCAAAGCAGGCATGCGACATGACCTATGCAGACTCCTCATTGTTATTTACAAACATTTGTCTCATCAGAAAGGTAAATTAAAACCCATGCCACCAGGCAGAAACTGAATTCATTACTCAGAACATTGGAAAGGGTAGAGAAAGGGAAGAGGCTTCACCTCCGCTCCCAAGGACCCAGGCTACACTACAGCAGGCCTATCTAACATTGTCCACTGGCTTCTTCTGTTCCAACCACAGGAGTGTCTCAGTTCAGTCTGGCCCAGGGAACTGGACAGCGAATGTGGCATGACCAGGGCAGCTTTTACAGAAACAGAGTCTGGTTCAGAGAACCGCTGTGTTCAAGAACCGCACCAAGCTGCCTCCAGCCTCCAATTTCTACCCTGAGATAAAGCTTCAGCATACACACAACTGGGCCATAGCCAAGCCAGGTTCCATCTGCCAGCTGAGGCCTGGAGCTAGGTTGCGAGTCACCACCACCCTTCCCAACACAGCACTGTGGAGCTTCAGGGCAGTGTGCCCACTGACAAAGAGGTCTATGGGGGTGGGGCAGCCACCTCTCCACCCTCCCTCTTCCCTCCTCTCAGGAGCTTATCTATCAGTGAACAGCAAGTAGGAAAGGTAAGCTGAGAAAGAGCATTTGGTGGCTGCAGGACCGCAGCCTGAGGTGTGAAACAAGAGACTGGGCATTGGGGAAACAGCAGCACTGGCTGGACCAGAGCGCCAGGGGGGAAGGCAATGAATAGGCAGCCCTGTGCTTTACAGAAACACAGTCTCCCTTGGCTGGGTGCTGGAATCCTAACCCCTCAGTGATGGGGGAACTCTGCTCCAGTGAGCTGAAGTATACATGTGGGGGCTGGGGGAGCAATCCAAAGGTCACTCCCATGACCTACTTGGACCAGTTAATTAAGGCTCCCAAGCCCTGCTGACTCTCCTCTTCTTGTCTGGTTTCTGGAAAGAAGGGAGTTAATCAGCAAACAGTTTAAGAAAGGTAACTGTCTACTCCTGCAGGGGATCATCCCTCTCTATCCTCTCCTGTGCTGTGATCTGAGCCAAAACCAAACAAAAACAAAGAAACCAAACAAAAAAAACAACACCAAACAAAAGACCCTATTTTTAAAAGGGGGTGGGGGTGGGGAGACGGTGCTTGCCATAAGTCTGATCACCTGAGTTTCAGGGCACATGTGGTAAAAAAAAGAAAACCAAGGATCCAGACTGTCCTCTGACATCCACACGGGATGCAGCAGGCACACCCAAATATATACTTTACCCCTGAGAGAGAGAGAGAGAGAGAGGGAGGAAAAAATAAATGGCCTAAGATAAATAAACAGAGCCAGGCCTGCTGGTCCACACCTGTAATCCCAGCACTCTGGAGGCTGAGGCTGGCTGGCAGGGTGAGTTCAGGGCCTGCCTAAGCTATATAGTAAGACCATGTCTCTATAAAGCTGTATATGGATTAAGGAGATCGATAAGCGGCTGCTCTGCACCCACAAAAAATCTGGGCATGGCAGTGTCCACCTGCAACCCCAGCGACCGTGGTTGGCAGGAGGTGTGGGTAGGAGGAGAGGTAAAGATGGCTGAGACACAGGCAAATTCAGGGGGTTCACAGCTGGCCAGCCTTTCCAAACTACCAAGGTTCTGGGTCTCCTTCTACATATTCTTACACAGGCAAACTCACTGCATGCGCATACATAAACAAGTGATGTCATTTTTTTTAAAGTAACAGAAGAAGCTTCCAACTGTGGGGCTACCACTGACAGCTTTTAATCATTCAAGCAGCCTTAACTCAAGAAGTTAGGGACATTGAGGCCTAGGCCCTGAGAGCCTCCAGGCCACACAGGGAGCATTTATAAAGGTCTACCATGGCCTGTAGTTGGCAAATGATTTACCTGACTGCTGTTTAGCTGATGTCATTGTCAGAGGATGATTGAGCCTGATTACTATTGATTATAAGCAGCCCTAGCACATTATCAATGCTTTACTAACTGCTATCAGCCAATGTTAGTCAACTCAAAGGCCTAGGCTAACAGTTTACAGAAGCTGAAGGGAAGTCAGATTTTCTGGAAACAGGCCACGCTATATAATATTCTGGTCTATTTCTAGTCAAACTGAATTGTTACCTCCCTCAAAGCCACTTAGTGGTTTCCTACAGCATACAAAATTGAGTCTAAACTCCTTACACTCTGTGACCCACACCTGCAGACCTCCTGCTTCTGAAACAGGCTCTGCTACCACCTGCCTTACCTGTAGTTCTCCAGGCATGACTCTAAGACACGCTCCACTCAGAATGGACTCCTGTCTTATGCACACAGCTACAGAATTCACAACTATGCAGTATACAGAACAATCTGAGCCCGTGTGTGTTTCAGCCCATTTTATAACAACCTAGCTGTTTGTCTTTTGCACTAGAACATAAGCTGTCTATGGGCACTAATTATATTCTGGCCACCACAACAGCTTAGAGCTGCATCCAGCAGTGTTCACTGACTGCTTAGTGGTCAAGGAGGTTCATAGACTTGTCCAATGTATCACTGAAAACTTAGTGCAAAGCCAGGCCTCAAGCAGAAGTGACATAACCTTTCAATTCAGGATTTTGAAAATGGTACCACTGACTCTTTACCTAATAGGGCCGCACAACGCTTTCCGGTTGGAATGAGGAGCCTGTTTAAGCTGGCTTGGTCACCAGCTTAACCCTATGGTGGGGACAAAGTCCAGCCAGCAGAATGGAATTTTCCATACAGTTGTCTCAATCACTACACTATCCATACCATGCCAACTGGGGATCCCTGTGGAAGCCCTGTGCAGCCACTTGCCCCAACACTCACTTCACAATGGCCATCTCAAACATCTACCCCGGGCACTAGCAAGGCCTGGAAGCCCAGGGCCACTCATGTTTGGAAAGGAAGTTTCAGCTCTGACGCCATTTGTTGATGTCTTCTCCAGTACCACAGAGGTTGGCCATTAAGACAACAGGCTCAGCAAAGCCTAATATTTACTATCTGGTCTTTACAGAAAGTCTTGTAGACCCTTGGCTTCAACCCAAAGAAGAGAGGCTCAAGACTGCAGAGAGCCCCTCCCTCCCAGAGACAGGCTCCCCACTCTCACCCCCCACCTCCCCTCTCTTTGCCAGCTCAGTTTTTTTTTGAATGAAGTCATTTCTTTTTTTAGCACTGTTTGCATGCCTGGGATCCACACTAGCCAGTTTAGAGACATACAGGAACCTGAATACCTAGCACATGACCTGGCACCTAATGGTACTCAATAAATGTTTACTGAATAAACCAAGGCTGGGGAAGTCAGCCAGTCTAGCCCTGAACCAAAGTCCATCCCCCTGTCAGTTTCAAGGTGACCAATCACACAGGTGGCTGGCAGCAGCCTGGTGACCTAGATGTGCCAGGGCTTATCTTATCGGCTTTCCCTCTTCCTCATGTACTTACCCAGCACCCCGCCCCCACAGTGCCCAGGGTGGAATGGCCTGTTGTTTTCACAGAGAGGCAGACAGGCAGGGAGGAGCTTTCCTCCCCCACAGATATACTTTGCGTTTCTTCTTTCTCCTGGTAAGGGGAGGATGAAGAAATATGATTTCATTTGCTTCCTCCCCTCAGGTTTCCTGGGCGAAATCTGTCTGGATTAAGTCTCCTGGGTACCCTTCCTGTCATTTGAAGCTTTGAAAAGGGAGGCCTCAGGGTGGGCTTGGGAGACTTTTAGAAGGCCCAGAGTTATGAGCAAAGCAGCCACTAGCTAACAGGGAGAGGCCCAGCCCTGAGAACAAACAGCCTCCCCAAACAGGAGCAAACAGCAAGCAGTTGTGTTAGGCTGAACTAGTACTGGGGCATCTCATGGAAGACAATCTGAACAGTACGGAAGTGATGGCTTCTCAGCACCAGACAACCTTGGGGACCTGGCTCGGAGTGAGGGCTTCCATTTTGGCTGCTACCTACTATGTAGCCAAAAGGTCCAGTGGAGACCAAGACTCTTCTGTCTGCTACAGCAACCCTAAAGTCTAAGGGATGGGGCTTGCAGCAGCAGGTCTCCCGCTGGCCTCTTTTTTCCCCGTCCATGGGTGTTTCTCTATCCATCTGTTGGGAAACCGATGCTAAAAAAAGAAAAGAAAAAAAGTTCTTAATGGGGCCACCCCTAACATGGAGGAAAAAGGGGCTCCTGGCTCCTCAAAGATGGTTATAAGCTGCCCCCAAAAGACCCAACAAAGGGAGAGAGTAGCCATAGGGAAAGGAAGACCAGCACCATCTGCTATGCCCCCTGACGTTACTGTGGTCTAAAGAGGGTGTTTGTGGACAAGTGGATGCTGCTGTATTTAGCAACAGCTGGTGGCGCTATCTCCTTCCCCTCTCCCCTCCCCTCCTCCTCTGACTCAGTGCTCAGACACCAGCCGAGGGCCAGGGACAAGAGAGTAGCTTTGGCTGCTCTGACCTCTAAGATAATACTTGGGATCACCGGGTCAAACCCTTCCCCTCAGGAGTTTTGCTGAATTTCGGGAACAAAGATAACAGTTTTTGTTTTGCTTTGTTTGTGTTTTTTGTTTTTTGAAGATAAAGAAAATGTCTCCTTTCAAAAGAACCCCAACCCCCATGTCCACCCTGCAGTCTCACAGAATGAGGCAAACTGACAAGTCAGTCCCAGCTAGGGATGCAAAGCCAGCCTGGAAACCCTCTTCCAGAGGCCACAGCAGCGGATGTCAGAGTGGATTGACGTCTTTGTAACTGTGGCTGAAATGTGGGTCGAAAGAAAAACAAAAAGAATGAACCAAACTCACAGATTAGATGGGAAGGTGGGAATCCCTCTGCTGCCCAGAGGCAAGGCTCCAGAGGCAAGTACTGTTCCAAGGGGCTGCTGCTTAGCTACCTTTGAATTGTAAAGAAAAGACACTCCATGATTGCAAAGGCGCCCATCATGGAGGAGAACTGATGGCTGCCATGCAAGAGCTAAGACTCCTGGAAGAAAAGAAGGAAAATGCAGAGGGCCAGCCTGTGGTTATAGCTGAATGTCACATCCCATGCGACTTTATCCCCCAAGCAAATCTTGAGGGAACAGCAGAAGTCACTACCTCTAACTACCACACCTGTACTTTGTATCAAGACAGTGCTACTTTCCAGTTATCTCATTTAATTTCCCTTAAAAAAAAAAAATCAAACCACATATTTCTTGCTATGTTACTCTCATGTTGTCACTTAAGTTGCACAGCAACCAGGTGAATGGCGGAGGTTGGAATGCTGGTTGCCTGGTTTGTACCAAACTGTAGCCTTGGGTCCTCTTCTGCAACATCTTATTCAGAAGGTGGGGAGTGGAAAGAACCTTGCCCGGCTAGCATCCTGCACTTACTCAGATGCATGTGGAAAAGAGAGCCAGAGTGGAGCAGTCCTGAGGACCACTTCCCTGGCAACAGGGGCTGGGCCCAGTGCTTACCTGACTCTGCAAGGCACTAGGCAGTGGGCATCCAGACAGCAAAGAAACCCAAAGGCCCTCCTCCCCTTTTTTCTCTCTGGGCCTTGGTTTCCTAACCCATAAAAGGAGAGCACTCAGGTTCAAAGGCATTCAGTTCTAAAGTTCTGAGGGCATTAGAAGCTCATTAGGAAAAAGGCAATTATCCGTGAAAAATGCATCTATCTACTGGGGGTGTGGGGGTGTGGACGGGTTATCCCAGAACTTAAGAGACTGAGACAGGAAGAGCCAGCCTGGCCTAGGCTACACAATGAGACTCGCTGTGGGATAGGGGTGGGGGGTTAAAAACAAGGCAGTTCTGTAACATTCAAAGCAGGGAAGGAGCCTTACCGGCCAGGCAGAGTTCCTATCAAACAAACTCAGCTGGCCTTCAACTCTTCACGTAGTAGGATGGTGCTAGCCTAGCATGGGTGAGGTCCTAGGTTCCATTCCAAGGTCCACCCCCACCCCTCCAATGTATGGAAATTAAGTGGAGGAGCAGGGAAGAGTCCCCCAGCATGGGCTACGTCAGGAACGGGATGGTATCTACCACCCATACAAAAGCCAAAAGGAGCAGCCCAGGTCACACCGGCTGTGCTGGAAAGAACTGGGCGGGTTCAGATTTGGCTCCTCTGCAACCTTGGCCTCAGGCATGCCACGTAATGCCTACCTAGAAGGGCTGTTGTAAAGTACAGGGAAGGAGAAACATCTGGAACAGTCTGACAGGCAGTACAGAGTCAACAGCAGTGAGGAAAATTTCTTAGGTCTTCTGCAGTGAGCCTTGTTCTCCTGTGTCTCACCTACTAAGATCACTGGCCCTCACTGCAAGAATCATGCTGACTTCATCTCATCCCTAGCCCCTAGACAAAAGTTGGGTCTAGGATTCCACTCCTATAATCCTAGCACCAGGCAGGCCAAGACAGAGGATCCCAGGTCAACATCGACAAACCTATCCAGACTGTCTTCAAAGGGGAGGGGCATTGAACAAAAGAAATAAAATATTGAACAAACTGTACAAGAACTTAGACTCTGGTCAGGCCCTCCGAGTCCAGCAGCCAACCCAGCTTTATCATTTCGGAGGCCACAGGAAGAGCCTGGGCTAGAGCAAATTGGCAGGAGTGGGGCAGGCTTACAGCTAAGCCTTGTTCCCAAACATGAACACTCCTGAGAAAGCTTCTTGCCAGGAGGAGTGATGGCGCCTACCTGTAATCTCAGCAAGAGGCTGAAGCAGGAGAATAACTGCAAGCCTGGAGTCTACACTATATAGAGTTCTAGGTCAGCCTGGGCTCCAGAGCAAAACCTTGTCTCAAAGTAAATAAAAGTATATGTGTATGTGTATGTCTGCCCCCCATGGATTGAGTGGAAATATAAGCTTATGAATAGCTGTCCAAATACCACCATAAAACCCAATCTTAGGGTACAGTCATGTAAAACCCAATCTTGGGGAACAGTCTAGAGTCTTGGGGTATAGCCTGGAGTCTTGGGGTACAGTCTGGTACATTTTTATTTGTCAGCCTCAGAACAGGCTTGCAGCACGTCTCATTTGGTCAAGGAACACAACACAGAAAGGATCCCATTTGAGCACCTTTGTGTTCCAGTTCTGCAGTAAGACACAGACTATCAGTCCTGGTCCCCAGAGCTCCCTTGACAACAGACAGTGAGTAACACAGGAGCTGGGTCATTCATTTTCTCAGGAAGCAACCATGAGGCCAGCTTGATTCTCATGTAAAGAGTGACCCTGACTCCCCTGTTCATGCCTAAAAGTGAAGGGGCATTGTTTCAACCACTGAATGCATCTATGTATGCCAAGCAGCAGTCCACAGTGCAGTCCTGAATTGCCACGCAGTTTCCAGAACATTCAGACCACAGCAGTGGAGCAGTGGACATAATCAAGTTGTCACCCTTCCTCAGCTCGCTCATCTTCCACAGCACAGCAACACTCACTGCAAGCTGGCCACAGCATGACTTACCCAGTATCTTAGTTAGGGTTTTCCTGCTGTGAACAGATACCATGACCAAGGCAACTCTTATAAGGACAACATTTAATTGGGGCTAGCTTATAGGTTTGGACCATTATCAAGGCAGAAAAAAGGCAGCTTCCAGGCAGGTATGATGCAGGAGGAGCTGAGAGTTCTACATTTTCATCCGAAGGCTGCTAGGAAAAGACTGGCTTCCAGGCAGCTTGGATGAGGGTCTTAAAGCCCACTCCCACAGTGACATATCTACTCCAACAGGGCCACACCTTCAAGTAGTGCCACTCCCTGGGCCGAGCATATACAAACCATCACACTCAGTCTTCAGGAACTGCCAACAGGATGAAGCCTCAACTTCCGGCAAAATGGCTTCAACCTTCTCCTTCAATCTCTTCTCATTTATTAACCCAGAAGAAAGGCTTCTCTCTGCAGGCTTCCTGCACGGCCTGTTTGCATGCTGCCCCTTTCACCATTTCTACATCCTTCTAAGCACAGTGGGTGAAGGCCTCCTGTCTCAGTTTCCTCAGAACTGGGATTGCCAGGCATGTGCCACCACACTTGGTTCACAGACACTTCCTCATAAACAGCCAGAAGCGTACTCTCTATGTAGACAACGGTTCAGCTGGTTTCTTTACTTGTTCAGTCAACAGCACCAAATATCCCACAGAGCTATCTTCCTATGTGTGTATAATAATCACATACATCATTTCAGGGATTCCACAGACCCCAGACTGGGACTCTGGTGAAAACCTGCCTCCTGGTCCTAGACTTCTTCTACTACTAATCTGTCATCTCAAAGAGCAGTGTAACCAGAGTAACATGACATCATAACCACCCCGTCAAGTAACACATGGACTAATGGGACACAGATGTCATCACACTGGTGATAACTGTCCCAGGAGAAGCTTAAGGTCAAGTACAAACTTTCCGAGGGATGAACCTACTGTCTCCTGGAGGGTCCAAGCTCCCGGATGAAATCATTGCAGACAGTAACCTCCTATCTGTAGCACGGCCAGGCCCACGGAGAAAGCTCTGTGTGAATGTGGTATTTGCGCAATGACACAAAGTACAAACTCGGTCCCTGCTGTCATCACAGGATCAGTCTCATCTGTGGCTCACTTCACCCTCAAGACACCACACAGCACAGTGTGTGCAGGCTCCAAATAGTGTTTTACCAAGAAATGCTGTGATCCAAACAAGCCATGTGGTTCAAAGAATTTTCTGTTCCGATTTCTTTTACCCGAGACACACACACACACACACACCCCTTCAAGACATTCAGGCTGGGGAGGTAGAGGACCTGCTGCACAGGCAGGGGTACCTGAGTTTGAATCTTACAACCCATATTTTAAAAAAACAAACTGGGTATGAAGGGGAGAAGAAAAAGCATGGTGTGGAAACATAAATAAATGGTACAGGTGTGGTGGTGCGCAATTGTAACTCCTGCAACCGGGAGGCAGAGGCAGGGGGATTCCTGGGGCTCACTGGCCAGCCAGTCAGCCAGTCGGCCAAGCCTAATCAGTGAATTCTAGGCCAGTAAGAGACAAGGTGAACAACAGCTGAGGAGTAAGACAAAGACACAGACATATTTATAGACAGGCAGGCAGACACACATACAGGAAAGGTGGGGGTGGAGGGCAGGAGGAAGACTTTAAAAAGAAAAAAGAAAAACACAAAAGTCACAAAACTCTCATCTAGGTCACTCAGCAATGGTTCAACCACCTGTTTCTGAGAGCCCTTTAATTACTGGGATACAACTGAAGCCCTGTACTCAAAAACTTTTTAATGAGATAGATATTTATTTATAGATTAACTTCAATCCTTTTTTTTTCTCCCCACTGTCAATGGAAATACTAATTTTATTTCAGTGTTTTTCTTTAAACCAAATAGAGCATATATCCATTAGATTAAAAAAAAAAATTTCTAAGGGACTGGAGAGATGGCTCAGCAGTTAAGAGAACTTGTTAGTCTTGCAAAGGACCAAGAGTTCAATTCCCAGCACCCACATGGTGGCTCAGGCCATAACTCCAGTTACAGGGATCCAGGGCCCTCCTCAGGCACCAGACACGAGTGGTGTACATACATTCAGGCAAACACATACACACTCAAGTTAGAGTTCAACATAATTTGCAAGCTAGAGACAGACGCTAAAGAACTAGTCAGAGGGCTGTGTTGTACAGAAGTGTTTCTTATGCATTACTGCCTTCTGTGGGAACACACATCAGCACTGCTCTAACAGCCCAATGTCTACTTTGCTTTCAGTTTTACCTAAAGAAAAGGAAATGCAGGCATTTTCTGTGCTTCTATATTCTTTGTGTGATTTTTTTCTTCCTCCTTTTGAAATAGGACTTTGTGTAGCTCAGGTTGGCCTCAAGCTTGCTATGTAGCCAAGGATGACCTTTGAACTTCCCGACCCTTCTGTCTCCGTTTCCCTAGTGCTGGAATTACAGGCAGACTGCCATATATCTGTGGTTCTGGGGATCTAATTTAGGGTTTCCTACATGTTAGTTTAAACATTCTAGATACATCCTCTGCTCAGGACCTTAATACTGTAGAGCAGTGTTTCTCAAACTGTGGGTTTTAACCCTTTGATGGTTCAATGACCCTTTCATAAGGGTCACCTAAGACTATCTTGTATATCAGATATTACACTATGATTCATAACAGTAGAAAAATTAAGTTAGGTAAGTAGCAACAGAAATAATTTTATGGTTGGGTCACAACATGAGGAACTGTATTAAAGGGTCACAGCATTGAGAAGGTTGAGAACATCTGCTTTAGAGTATTTATTAAGAGCACAAAATGGTGGGCAGAAGAAACTAAGAGAAACAAAGTCTGCCCTGGTAGGACGGTCAGCAGGATAAGGCTTATCTCTGTGCTGCCACATCAGCACCCCACCATCTCTGTAACCTATAAGCCACTGCACTGGAGCAAGAGGTCAAAGTCTTGCTAGGAACCACAGGTGTCAACACTTAGGCTCAAAGGCACAGGTGAGAAGCGAAGGGCAGGTTAGCCCTTTGGCAGCCACAAGGTCAATACAGCTGTAGCACATATTGCCCTCCTGACTCTCTTCTCAAAGCTCAAAGCAATGCTACATCTAATCTCTGGCAGGAAGAAAGAGTCCAAATGCCACCACAGCTGGCCTGAGGAACCCCACAAGGAACAAAAAACCCGCTGCCCAAGTTCCTAGCCTCAGAAGGATTGCCACAAGCCAGAAGGCAAGTCAACTCAGGACTCCGCACCTAGAACATGGCCCAGGCAGAGACAGAGGTCCCTGGTTCAGAGGCAGTGTGACCTAAGGCTACTTCACTGCCTTACTCTGACCTGTTTCCTGACCAGGACTAGATAGTCTTGCTGTTCTGGAGCACCTCCTTCTCCAGAAAATAATCAGACCCAAAGATCTAACCAAACAGTAACAAGTAGGTTGGGTGGTGAGCAAAATATTTCTTCTTTCCACCTGCCCTGGACACCCACCCAACAGCCACCCACGATGCCCTTCCTTCCGAAGTCACAAATTCCCAAACACCCTGCTGCTCAGTTGAGGGTTGACAGGAGGACAGCAAGGGGAGAGGTCTCCACATAGCTGGACTTGGTGGTACAGCCTGTAAATCTTGGCTACTTGGAAGGTTGAGGCAGAAGGACAACCCAAGTGTATTTTTTATGCTGGCTGGGGCTGGCAACTAAGAACAATAGTGCAAGCAATTCCTCATGCCAACTCAAAATACCTCTGCAGACAAACACCCCAGCATGTGGACCATAACACCCTCAAGAGATTGTGAGACGCCTTAGCACGTTCTCTAGATGGTTCTATTACCAATTCAAACGTCTCCCCTTCCACAGTCCCGAGGGTGCATTTCTGCCTCTAGACACACTGGGCTATCAGCGTCCTTCCCCTACATCCAAGCCTGTGCACTAGGTCTTGATGGAAAACTCCCAACTTAAGCAGAATATCCCTCCAACCTACTCCCTCTTTACATCTGGAATGAATGGTAAGGCCAAGAGAAGAAATGGAACAACTTTATACTGCAAAGATCTTTGTCGGTCACAATCCACCCTGATCGCATCTGAGTTGTGTGGCAACCCAATGAGGTAAGGCGGCTCTCAGTGAGGTGTGCCTTGCTATGGAGACAGCACTGGAGGCACACACTAAATGCTAGTTACCTGTCACTTGATATGGGCTCAGTGTCTACCCATCCCCCAATCGTATTGAAACAGATGTATTGGGACATGTGGCTTTTAGGAAATTATGGGGCCATGAAGGCAGAACCCTCATAAGTGAGATTGTTGTCAGTTTAAAGGGGCCAGAACAAGCCAAGCATAGCAGCACATGGCCTATACACCTGGAAGCAGGAAGATCTCTTAAGGCCCAGTAATTAAAGACCATAGATAGGGGCAGCTCCATAAGACTATCTCAAAGCATATACACAAAACACAATAATAAAGAAATAAGGCGGAGGAAGATCTTTTGCCCCTCCCACATAAGGCCACACAGCAAGGAACCATGTGTGAACTGGGAAGTAAACCTTGAGACACCGAGTCTGCCAAATTTCCAAATCTGGGGTTTTCTGGCCTCCAGACCTGTGAGAGGTAAACCTGCTTGCTCAGGAGCCACTGCTGACAGTCCAGTGACTCCAGCCCCCGAAGACTTCAGGCACTACGAACACAGACGATACCATTTTACCCACTTTGTAAGCAACTGAGACTCAGGGGTTGGACAGCTGGTTGCTGGCAACTTAGCTCCCGGGTGTGTAAAGTGAGCCGGGCAGGAAGCAAGCCCAGCACAGAGCTTTCCACCACCAGAATCAACAGTCAACTGTTTAAAACTTTACAATGTTGCATTTCCCTGGTGGCCTAGCCATGCTGATAGGGCTGCTGAAGCCCCTGTTCATCCTAGACACTCACTCCTCCGGGCCTTTGCCTGTCTCTCTCCATCATGAAGGCAGGGTCACTTTTTATTATTTGCCCCTCAAACAAACGTCCAACTCTCTGACTAAAGACCCTATTACAAGTACAAAGCCTCATTAATTTCACTGGGGTTCCCACCCCGACTTTCTGCTGCCCAGCTCTCAACTCCTACTGGGCAGACTCTGAAACCACACAGGAGATTAAGTCAAGAGGGGAACAGGAGGGACATTCTGTCCTTGAACTTTCCTAAGTGGAGGGGGATGGGCATGAAAAGAAAGGCCCATTTTTCCAAGGAGGGGGCCGAGGCAATGATCTTTCCATTAAGTGGACGTGCATAAGAATGTATAGATTATTTAATGCCGGGGGTGGCTGTGCAGAGGAATAAAGGAATCTTTGTATAATGCCAAGCACAGTTCCCTCACTCTTTCCCCAGTCAGGCATTTCACCCAACTCTTCAAATCATCAACCTCTAATGCACCCCATCTGTGCACTGGTTGTAGCCAATGAAATCAAAGCCTCTGCTGACTTTGGCTTAGACTTGTGAGCCTTCCTGCCCCAGAAAGGGTAAGGAGGAGGACCCAAGCAATACCGACTTTTCTGCTTCTTCCCCATCTTCTCCCAAGGCTCAAGCATCATGTGTCCATTTATTTGATCATTTACTGAGCTTCCGCCATGGGCCGGTCAAATTCTGATGGGGGGGGACTAAATCCAATAGAACCCAGAGAAGGCCATGGAAGGCGAGGTCTGCCCTTTGCAGAGGCGCGAGGTGCCTATCACCAGCATGCTCTGCTAGTGTCACGGGGCTAAAACAAAGCAAGGCCCTGCACGCCTGCCTAAACACAGCAGATGCGATCCCGAAAGTCAGCACCATCTCTGCATGTCCAGCTTCCACCATCTTTTCAGGCCCAGCTCAAAGAAAGACCTTGTCAAGAAATCCTGACTGAACACCAGCAGACAATAATCACTTTCCTCCATGTTGAGATCTTGAACAATATTTTTGAGTCTCAGCTTCCCACTGGTATAACATATGACTAGCCACTCACGAGGTTAGTGAGATAGCAGTTTTTAGTACATAAAAGATACAAAAATGTACTTTATTGGAGCCTTGACTTCTTACACCACAGAACACTTCTTCCTTGTGTTAAAATGGTGCCTTAGATTTCTCCCTAGATAGAAACACTTATTTTGGAAATGTCTACAAAAAAAAAAAAAGGTTGTGGAAGGGGAGACAGAGCCAACTCAAATACAAGTTTGTGGGCTCACGTTCAATGCCAGCAGACTGGCTAGTTCTACCACTGACATGGCCTCCCATATCCAAATTTCCAGCCAACAGCTTACCCCAAGACTTAAAGGAAATCTGCAAAAAGATGAATTATATGATATAGGTGGCAAGTAGAGGCTGGCTTACGTGTAAATAACGTAAAGGTCAGGAATGCAGAAGGGAATAGGAAAAGGTAAAGTCCAGCCAGGACCCTGGGGGCTCTAGGCATCAAGCCTGTAGGTTAGTAAGCACCCTGGAAGAGAAGTACAAGAGGGCTGTTCTAGGACCTCAGGTTAGAATCAATGACCACAGCCGGGCAGTGGTGGCGCACGCCTTTAGTCCCAGCACTTGGGAGGCAGAGGCAGGTGGATTTCTGAGTTCGAGGCCAGCCTGGTCTACAGAGTGAGTTCCAGGACAGCCAGGGCTACACAGAGAAACCCTGTCTCGAAAAACCAAAAAAAAAAAAAAATCTATGACCACAGACTTGGCTGTCTGGGCAGCCTTCATGTGCCCGTCAAGTCGACCTATGGAAGAGGAATGCCGGCTGTCACTCATCTGGAGCTGAGACTACAAACCCTAAGGAAAAGAACGCAGAGGTGCCTTTGCCAGCAGTTCTTGTAAACAGTTCAACTGCTAAATTTTTTTTAAGTCTGGGTCTGCACAAGTATCTGTCCTCTAATTGTATAAGGGCTAGTTAGTGTCTCAGGAAAGATGCTATTAAGGGGGAATTCTCCCACGATCTTTTCCTCTTTGTCATCCAGCCCTGGTAAAACCTGTTTCTCCTCCCCTGGGATTCCAGGGCCAGGAGGGAGATAGCTCCCTTGAGAATGCTGCCCAAAGTATTGGGTTCTTGTATTACACAATCATGATGCTCGGTTTATTTATTGGTAACCCCCAGCCTCAACTTCAGAAGCAGCTATCAAGGCACCTCTGGGAAACCAGGGGCTCATTCTTCAAATGATCACATTTGATCGTGATCAAATGTCACGCAATATTATCTCATGTAAAGGTCTCACCAGGCCAGGGGCTCAGCTACTTTTGCTCCTCCCCAGAGAACAAGTTTCTTGAGGCTATAGCCTCACAACTTTCCCCGGGTTTGCCAGGGTCTCTCCCATCTCAGCTAACGAAGCTGCTCCAGGGGGTGTGGAGTGTGGCTCTGTGGTTGTGTTCTTGCCTAACACAGAGACCCAGATGGACTGCCAAACCAAACACCACCTTCCACAGGACCCTCTCTTCCTTACCTCTCTGAGGATTCACTTCCAAGTAGAAAGCTAAGCCAAGTCAACAAACATAAGGTTCTAAAACTTTTTCTGCCTTATGTGGCCTGTGAGCTGCCAGGTCCCAAAGCCTCTGACACGGTTGACATCTAACTTCCAAAATAACACAGAGAACCACTACTCTGTTCCCACAAATCAGAGTTAACTCTCAGCTGAGTAGAGCCTGTGGGTCAGCCCCCCATCCCCATATTAAAGACAGCATGCAAATATCCCAGATTATATGAGACAGCTTGTAGGTCTGTGACCCCAGGAACAGGAAATGCCCTCCTCAGTGGCAGGTACCTTGGAAATGAGTTCATCATGATTGGCCAAGTGAGCTCGGCAGTGAATGCAGCTGTAGGTCCGGTGGCAGGAGGGTAGATATGCCTGAAAAGTCTTGGATCTTGTCATCTTCACCATTGGCGCTGCTGAGCGTGGGGCAAACTCCGGGGCAGCCCACGAGACACTCCCACAGGATGGGTCGCAAGGGAAACACCGAAAGACACAGGTAAAGGCCGTGGTTTGGCAGGGGGTGGGTGTGCGGCAGGCTCCACACACTGGTGATGTCTTCAGAAGAAGGACTCTCTAGCAGAGGTCTAGAGCTGGTTCTCAGCAGCCTGCAGCAAAGGGAAAACAGCCATCAGCCGATGGAACAGAGCCTCCTACAAGATGGTTCCAAGTGCCCCTGAGAGGGGGTAACACTGGGCACAGAAACCATCACCTTCTTCTGTGTTCTCTCTCGCTGTGTCCACTCTAGCCCGGTTGCTTCGATAGAGTTGGAGGTTCAGTATTAGCACAGTATTTACAAGAATTACACAGGCACCCAGCAAAGTGGCACCATCACCAATCCCTGGTCAAGGACTAGGACTGAAGATGGGCTCTGTGCAGCCCCCGGGAAAAGACCTTCTAAGCCGGGCAGTGGTGGCGCACGCCTTTAATCCCAGCACTTGGGAGGCAGAGACAGGCGGATTTCTGAGTTCGAGGCCAGCCTGGTCTACAGAGTGAGTTCCAGGACAGCCAGGGCTACACAGAGAAACCCTGTCTCGAAAAACCAAAAAAAAAAAAAAAAAAAAAAAAAAAAAAAGAAAAAAAAGAAAGACCTTCTAGCAGTCGCCACCCCTGACTCAGTAGCTATTCACCACATCCAATGGTCCTGTTTATATCTCATCCATTTCAGATACCAGGAGGACACCAGCTCTCAGAGCCACCACCTGCAGAGGAACAATGCACACATCGGCCTGCCGAGACAGGGTAGCCTGTGTGTTTATGTTTGTGTGTTTTAAAAGGTAAGTAGGTGAATTAAATCAGAGACATAACATCCTCACATTTGAAAAACCATAATGACCGTGAGTTTCATAACTTCTTCCCGATTTTTCTGACTCCCCTCTTACTTCCGTAGGTTGAAGATTCTACCATGAGGACCCAATTCTTCTGGGAACACAGGGCACTAAGAGTGGGGGAGAGGAGCACCACTCCCAGTGGAACCATAGGAATGAATGACTCTAATGCTTCACTTACCTGAGGCTCTGGCCTATTCCCTGGACGTCTAACAAGGGAGGCGTTCCCACTTGCCTACCTTCCCAGGTGAGCCGTGAGTGTTAATTAACACCTGCATCATGCTTTGAAGATTAAATTATTTAAGAGAAATGGGGGAGGAAGACAAATAAGCTCTTCCTTGCTGGACTGTCTGGGATCCATTTGGACTTAAGAGAAAACCTGCGAATCATAATGTTCTTTTTTCTCTAAATACACTAGAGGCGAGTCTTCCATGGAGGCTGCCTACCCTCTCCCCACCAACCTGCCTTTCATTCTTCCCACACCAGCCTTTCGGAGTGGACATTACTAATGCTCAGCACTATAGTGAAGACAAGAGCGGCTAGTATCCCTCATACAAGTCTCTTTACAGCATCCTTGAATCAAGTGGGCTCCACGTGTGACGACACACAACTCTCATGTTGCTTGTCTGATTTCTAAAGGGATTTAGATTCAAGCCCACATGGGCCAGGGCATGATGTCTTCCCTGCTCGGTCTCCCACCTGTTCAAGATGAGGAATTGGGTTACACACAGAAATGCTGGCAGGAGACAGAAGTGGGAAACGATACCTTACACTGTGCCTCAGAGTTAGGCTTAGCCACAACAGATGCCTTAGATCCCAAGCTAGCCTGTGGTGACCAAAGCTGAAAGGTGAAAGAGCTAAGTTACTACCCCTACCCCCCCATTGGGTTTCCTGACCTATGCTCACTATGTCCAATACCCCGATTCTGTTGCTAGCAAGGATGAAAATTCCAGAAGAGGATGTAGAGACCTGGAAGCAGCATTCAGTTGCAGCTCAGGCCAAATGCTGCTGCTTTGTTTATTAGCAGGTGGGAGCTCTTTTCTGGGTCTGGGTTGTGTTTGTTTGCTTTCTTCATTACCCAGGCAGGCCTAGGACTTCTTGCCTCGGTTCCCTAGAGTTGGGAAGCGTGCAGCACCATGCCCAGCTGTCTAAGCCAGATGCTTCAAGTCCACAGCCATGGCTGCCCAGTGGCCTGACGAGCAGCACTGAACCCCACAGGTCTTACACAAACACCAGCGAGGGAAAGGACAACAACGGCTCTGGCAGCCTCTCTGCTTTAGAGAGGCCATACAGTGTGTTTTCTTAAGCACGCAGACAGCTTCTCAATTATGCATTTCCCTGGAGTAGAATTATTTCTTTTCTCACTGTTCCTCTGTCGGGAGCCTAAAAAAAAGTACACAGGCAGAGGTTCCTGGTTATGCCCTGAATCCACAAACACTGAATTCACAGCTCCATCTACAGAATAAAGATCTGCAGCATCTTCAGTGTTTAGTAGGTTGCAAACATGGACCCTCGTAATATGCCTCACCAAGACTAAGCTAGCATGTAAGTAATGGCCCAGGCTGCAAGGTACTAAAAAAACCCTGGAAAGACTGGGCCAAGGGTTGGTTTGGTTTTGAGACAGGGCCTCACTATGTGACTTTGGCTGGCCTGGGACTTGTCAGGTAAACCAGGCTGGCCTTGAACTCAAGAAATTTAAAAGGTTCAGAATCCTGACCACTTGGATTAAAGGTGTGACCTGCCACACCCTGCATTATTCCTCATTAGTAATTTAATTAGTAATTAGTAAAACAGGGACTTCTTTGGGGAAGGGAGACAAGCAGGTAGCAAATATTAGAAATAGTGCTGGGTTCAAACTGGTCCAGACAAGCTAGAAAGCCCTAGAGGGAAGGCAAGAATGGTAGTGAGACCAGGCCAGAGAGACAGCAGCAGTTAAGAGCATGCACTGCTCTGGCAGAGTCAGCTTCCAGCACCCACAGCAGCCTGTAACTCCAGCTTCGGAGGATCTGATGCCTCTGACCTCAGTGCTTGCACACACGTACGCATGCTCCTCCTCTTAAAATAAAACACCTTGCAAGAATGTCAAGGCAGTGACAAGAGGCATTCTGTATCTAATAAGAGACTTCAGGCCAAGTAGAAAACAAAGATCAATACCAGAGCCCTGGAAAGTGTGTGTGGGGGGAGGGGGAATCACCTAACCACCCAGCATTCCTCCCATTTGTAGCAGTCAGGGTTCTTGAACAGCAGAACTGACATGGAATTGGAGGGGCTCAAAGGCTTTGGTCCAGCTAGCTCTCCAGTGACCGTCTACCCACAGAAAGTCTAGGAATCCAGGGGACATTCAGAGGCGAATGTCTTAGCTGGCCTGCTTATGCAAAAGCTTTATTGCTATGTCCTTCTATGGGCCTTTCCAGCAGGTATGGGTCCAGATTAAAGTGAGTCTTCCCATTTCAGACTAAGAAGTGGGTGGTGGTACCCACCACCTAGCTGGGTGGTGGTAGCACAGCCTTTAATCCCAACACTTGGGGGCTGATGCTGACATGGGGAGGGGGACAGATTGGATCTCTGTGAGTTCAAGGGAGTTCCAGAATAGCCAAAGCTACAGAGAGAAATCCTGTGTGGACGAAAGAGGAGAGGAGAGGAAGAGGAGGAAAGAAAAGGAAAAAGATCCCTGGCAGGTACATCTAGCCACTTGGGTTTTAATTCCAGATATAGTTGACAGCCAAGAGCAGCCATCACATCATTTAAGAGAGATTAAATTGCTTGATTTAATTCTCAATAAAGAGAATTGCATTGATTTTCCTGAAGAGAAAGGAATTATGCATACAGGGTCACAGGCACATTTTAATTTCTGAACTTTGGTCCCTGCTAATGGTGCCACAGCATACATGGACTCAAGAGTCCAACCTGTTGAGCATTTTGTGAAGTCCAATTGATTCCCAACAATAATCAAAAGCCTCAGGGCTTTATGTACAACTTAAACAGCATTTTAAGTGAACTAATAATCCACAGTGGAAATTATAATTCACGGGAGACTTTTCTACCACCACCAGCTGGCTCATGCTGATCACCATGGAAAGAAAATGAGAACTACTGTGATTAAAAACAAAGATCTCAGATATACCACCGCCAACGGCACCGGGAACACACGCTGAGCCAGGCGGCCCCTCCTGACTGACAGCCCATTCCCACGGGGAGTCACAGTAGCCACTGAAATTCAAAACTGTACCTCCCAGGTGTCACTGGGAAGAGTGGCATGTACTCTTTCTGTAGTTAAGCAATAAGGAACCTGAGAGGTGACCTGGAAGCCTCAGAAACTGGTCACTGGAGAAAGTACCACAGGAAAGACAGGCTATCCCTAACTCGTACCTACGCTGCTGTTTACGCAGACAGAAAGAAGGGGAACAGAAGTGGGCTCTACCTAGAATCTCACAAATGAGTCCTATTCCTTCCTAGCTGGACGATACCTAGTGTATTAGTCAGGGTTCTCTAGAGTCACAGAACTTATGGGTAGTCTCTATATAGTAAGGGAATTTGTTGATGACTTACAGTCTGTAGTCAAACTCCCCAACAATGGTCAGCAGCAGCTGTGAATGGAAGTCCAAGGATCTAGCAGTTGCTCAGTCCCACAAGGCACGCAGGCAAAGAAGAGCAAATCTTCTTTCTTCCAATGTTTTTATGTAGGTCTCCAGCAGAAGGTGTGGCCCAGATTAAAGGTGTGTGCCACCATGCCTGGATCTGGGACTTGCTTTGTCCCAGATGACCTTGAACTCAGAGATCTCCCTGCCTCAGTCTCCTGGGATTCCTGGCCACTATACCTTAAGATCTCCTTAAGATCTCATCCAGGTCAGAAACTTGTATCTCCCAGCCGCAAGATCAGGATCACAGGTGAGCCTTCTAATTCTGGATTGTAGTTCACTCCAGATATAGTCAAGTTGATAACCAGGAATAGCCACTACAAGCCTCTCAATCGCCGATCCTTGCTTTCTATCTAAGTATGAAACAAAATGACCCAGTGGCACATAATCTTTAAGGCTGGCACACACTCTACAAAGTATTTTCAGTGCTCAGCAGAAACAGAAACAGTATCGCTTTGGATGGGACAACTCGAGCCTAACACGCCATGTCACATTCACACCTCTGTACTTTTGGGGCCGTTTCCCCACACCCAAGTCTGGTGCAGCTTTCTCCTGTCCCTACACCAAGCCCTCACTTGTCCACTCACTTAGTCAGGTAAGGTGGGTACGGCCGCGCTGTAGAACTGGCATTTGGAAAGCTGAGGCAGGAGGATGCGATACGTTTGAGGACAGCCTGGGCCATGTAGCAATAAACATAAGACCCAGGGTGGGGAGTGGGGGTAAACTTGGATTCAGTCTGAATTCTTCTCACTAGTTGCCTTAACAAACTGGGCAAAATGCCTGAAAGGAGATAACAGTGCCTTCATCCTGAAGGAGACGAGTCAAATGAGAGAAAGAGTGGAACATTCAAACTGCACCTTTCAAATGGTTTGACAGTCCTGCTTAGCTACAATCATTCTTACCAACAAGGAAAGGCATAGGAGTTAGCATTCCTACCACTCAAGACCAAAGGTACCAATGTCCCTGTGCCCCTGGCTGATTTATGGTGGTTAGGAGGTTGCACAGAGTTCCAGGTCAGCCAGGACTACATAGTGAGACCCTGCCTCAAAAACAAACAAGAAGGCCGGGCAGTGGTGGTGCACGCCTTTAATCCCAGCACTTGGGAGGCAGAGGCAGGCGGATTTCTGAGTTCCAGGACAGCCTGGTCTACAGAGTGAGTTCCAGGACAGCCAGGGCTATACAGAGAAACCCTGTTTTGAAAAGACAAAAAACAAACAAACAAACAAAAAAAAAAAACCCAACAACAAAACAAAAGGACCCACTGTCATGAGTTGGGTGTGTTGGAGCGGGCTTGCAATTCCAGCACTCCAGGAAGACTACTCCAAGTCTGAGCCAGGCTCATCTATATTTTAAGTTCCAGACCAGCAAGGACCACACAATGAAAACCTTGCCTTTAAAACCCAAAACAAAAAAGAAAAAATATCAACAGGAAAAAAATCAGTTATTTTACAGATACCTCTTTTTTTAAGATTAATTTATTTATTTCATGTATGTGAGTACACTGTAGCTGTCTTCAGACACACCAGAAGAGGGCGTCAGATCCCATTACAGATGGTTGTGAGCCACCATGTGGTTGCTGGGAATCGAACTGAGGACCTTTTGGAAGGGCAGTCAGTGCTCTTAACTGCTGAGCCATCTCTCCAGCTCCCGGATACCTCTTTTATAGCTCTGGACCACAGAAAACTTCAAATGCATGTGTTAACAACCCAGCTTTGACAGCAAGGAACCATGGTCCTTCAGAAGTAAAGTCAGCCATTCACCTCAACCCTGGATACAGAATCTAGTCTTGATTCTCCGGAGGTAACTGTCACATGAGGATCTTTCATGATCTCTGGGACTCCTCTCTTTAAAGTGTCCTGCAGTTGTTGTGCTTGTGTGTTAGGATTAAAGTTTAACTGTGTATGAGTGTTTGGCCTGCGTGTGTCTATGCAGGGCCCTCAGAGGCCAGAAGAGGATGTAGGAGCCCCTGGAACAGGAGTTACAGCTGGTTGGTTTTTTTTTTTTTTTTTTTTTTTTTTGGTTTTTCGAGACAGGGTTTCTCTGTGTAGCCCTGGCTGTCCTGGAACTCACTCTGTAGACCAGGCTGGCCTCAACTCAGAAATCCACCTGCCTCTGCCTCCCAAGTGCTGGGATTAAAGGCGTGCGCCACCACTGCCCAGCATTACAGCTGGTTTTAAGTCACTGTGTTGGTGGTGGGAATCAAATCTGGGTCTTCTGAAAAGGCAAGTGCTCTTCACCCCTGAGCAGTCTCTCCAGCCCCTCCAATTCCGTGTTTTAATGTTGAAGTAAAACCTTAAGTAAATCCTACAGTGAAGCATCTTCCTTGCACCAACCTTCATTTTCTCAATTCAGCAAGGTCACAGGACATGCTGGTCCTAGAAGTCCATTCAGAGGCGGCTGCTGAATGGTGCCTTTGCAACATCCGTTAGAAGAGCAATGTGCCCATGGCTCTTAGCGTAGCAATTTACCTGAGGAGGCTCACATCTGCTAGCACATCTGTGTGGAAAAACAAACAGGTCCCTTGAACATCTTCCAACTTATATGGCATTTAACTAGGTTCTGGGCAGAAGTAGCTGTGGCTGGCTATCAGGAAGATTAGATATCACAACTTGTGTCTACGGCTGCAACAGAAGGGAGTATGAAGACCTTTCAAGTATCTCTAGACACTGAGGCCACTCTCTTTTCTTACACAGTTCCCAGCTCCGAACTGGAATTAAGGTAATTTACAAAATGTGTACACAGGGCCAGGTGTGGTAGTGCAACCCTTTAATCTCAACACTCTAGGAGGCAGAGGCAGGGGGATTTCTGAGTTCTAAAACAGCTTGGTCTACATAGTCGAGATCATGTCTCAATAACAAAACAAAGGAAAATATGTACATACTATACATCAAGATTTAAGGTAGATTTATAAAATCAGGATCAGGCGGTAAAATTAAGAAAAAGGAATTAGTTCTATCAAATGTGGAAATCTAGAATTAAATATGAAAATATATACAGGTCATGAAAGTAGTCAGGAGACTGAAAGGGAAGGAAGAGGTTTAGTTTTTTGTTTTGCTTTGTTTTTTGTTTTGTTTTGGTTTTTTTTTTTTTTTTTAAAAAAAAGTTTCTCTGGGTAGCCTTGGCTGTCCTGGAACTCTCGGTAGACCAGGCTGGCCTTGAACCTGGAGATCCACCCGCCTCTTCTTCCCCAAGTGCTGGGATTAAAAGTGTGCTAGAGAAAGAAAAGGGGGAATGAAGGTGATGGGGGGGGGGGGGATACCTGTTAGCTCATCTAGTTTAAATATAGTTTCAAAAGCAAGTGCCAGGCTGGAGAGATGGCTCAGCAGTTAAGAGCTTTGAGTGCTCTTACAGAGGACCTGGGCTTAATCCCAGCAGCCATCTGATGGCTCACAGCATCTCTAACTCCTGTTTCAGGTTATCTTATTGATGCCTTCTGACCTCTGGTGCATATCAGGCACATATGCTGCATGAGACATGCATGCAGGCAAAACACTCGGTACACATAAAATATTTTTTCCAAAATAACAAAAATAGGGCTATGTGGTAGTTTGAATAAAAATGGCTCCCATAGGCTTAAATTGGAATGCTTAGTCAGCAAGGAGTGACATTATCTGAGAAGGAATAGGAGGTGTGGACTTGGTGGGTCTCAAGTCCAGGACACGCCCAGTGTTCTGCTCCCTGTTGTGGATCAGGGTATAGCCCTCAGCTACTTCTCTCACACCGTGCCTGACTACCACCAAGCTCCCACCATGATCATAATGAACACAAGCAAGGCCCCAATCAAATGCTTTCTTTTATAAGAGTTGCCTTGGTCAGTGTCTCATAGCAATAGAACAGTGACGATGACAGGCTAGACAGTGGCTAAGAACCCCGATGCTCCTCCAGAGGACCCACATTCCCAGAACTCACGTTAGAAGGATCTCAGTGGCCTAACTCCAGCCCCGGGGAATCCAACAACCTCTTCTGGCCTCTATGGCACTCCCACACATGGGGCTAACACTTGGTGCATGCACGCACACTCACAAATATGTGTATGATAAGGAGGTCAAGCCCAACTTGAAACAAAAGCTCTTAAAGTTACCAATGGAGCTCAAATGCAGTTTTGGCTTCCAACTCCTCATGATCTAGGAGAGCAAAAGCAAACACCTGACCTGCAAGGTTTATAGAAGTGCCCTGGAACTAAGCATACAGACTTTTGAAAATTTCCTGTGAGGACAGGAAGTCAGTGAGAAATCTAACATACAAAATCCCAAAATAAACCAGGCATTGTGGATCATACCTGTAGTTCTGACTCTCAGAGACATTCAGAGGCAAGAGGACTGCTGTAGATCAAGGCTAGCCTAACCTACTTATCGAGTTCTAGACCACCCTGGGCTACAGTGAGACCCTGTCTCAGTATCAAAAATCTTTCAAGACTACCAGAAGAGTCCCTATCATGTGACCAGAAGAGTCCCTATCATGTGACCATCTCACAAAATTATTCCTCAGAGCATCCCTCTTCAAAAACAGACATAAACTTGACGGGGGGGGGGGTGTCAAAGCTGAACCCCCCATGGATTTCAGATGGTCTTCCTGGAGCCTATGATTAGTGCTGACTCAAGCAGGATGACGAGCCACAGAAGTCCCTGGCAGGGCTTCAGCATTATCATTAATCAAGATTAACAAAAACATGGGCCTCTCTCTGCGAACAAGCAAGTTGCAAGCACTAAACCGTTATTTACGGCTAACACTGTTCAGCTAGGGTGAGGCATCAGTTCCTTCTCCCTAAGCTTTACGGACCCTTGGGCACGGTGGCACATGCCTATATATTCGGAGCACTCAGGAGGCGTGCTAGTTTAAGAACAGCCTACATACATAGTCAGCAAGACCCTGTATCTCAAAAACAAAGCTTCCTGGGCTTCCTAAGCCTGACTCCCCACGAACTCCTCTACAGACATCCAAGCCCAAGCTCCCACATTCTGCTTCTGCACCTCGGACTCCTCTTCTAAAGGGCACTTCTTGTAAACTCCAAAGAAGATACTTCACACTAAGTGGACACCATGGGTGGGATGAAGCTCAGTGTAGAGCACTTAGATGCCCATGAGGCTCTGGGTTCGACTTCCTGAAGGTGCTGTATTTTTAAAATGTTACTTTATTACCGTGCGAATGTGTGTGTAGCCACGGATGTGTATGTTTGCCTGTGCGTGCTCACTACAGCACCTGTGTGGGCATCGTAACTCAAGCTCAGTTCACTGGGCTTGCACACCAAGTGCCTTTGCTCCCTGTGTCACCTTGCCAGTCCTTGTAGTGTGCTTAGGTTTGTTTATTTGTACTGAGTGTTTTGTACTCGCGTTTATGTGCAGTAGAGTGGCTGGTGCCTCTAGAGGTCAGTGGGCGCTGGATCCCCTAGAATTGGAGTTATAGATGGTCGTGAACCACCAGAGGCAGGGGACTAAACCCAAGTCCTCTACCAGAGCAAGAAGTGCTCTTAACTGCTACGCCCTCTTCTCTTCAGCCCCCATAGGCAACTTATTTAAAGAGCCGTCGTCATTACCTCTTCTCTAGCTTGCTACAGTCAGCTTCACACCAATTCTCTTTCTCTCCAACCCTCTGTGATGCTGTGGACTGAACCCTGCACGTGACAGGCAGACAGATGTTCTGTCCCACAGGCCACAACTCCACTTCATCTCCTTAAAGACCCCCTGACCAAGCAGGCAACTCCTTTCTCTTCCTTTTTATAGTTCAGGTTCTCTAAGCAGTTGATTCTAGTTTTTGGGTTTTGTTTGGTTTGGTTAATTGGCTGGATTTTTTTTTTTTTTTTAAATAATGCATAGGAACAAACTCAGAGCCACAGACATGCCTGACAAGCACTGTACTAGATTCTATTTCTAAAACACAATTTGACCACATCTCTCCCATGTTTCCTCCCAGACTACAGGGCACAGCCTAACCACTCTGGCAGTACCAAGAGCCTGAGCCAGCTCTATATATTTTCATTGCCCCCTGACTCAACTCAAACCTGCCTGACAGACCAAGTTACTTACTACACTGCTCCAAATTATTTCAGTTACCTGCCATATTTTAATCTATCTTCTGTGCCCTGTAAATGCCCGCTCATCCCTTAATACCCAGCACAAATGAAACCTTAAGCAGAGCTGGCAGCCCCTTATCCCAGCACACAAAGGACATCTTTCTCCGAGTTAGAATTTATCCTGCAAGACAAGGAACTGCCTGAAAAGGTCCAGTGTCCTGACCCATCCTTTACATCCAGGACTCAGCATTCAGCACATTAGGGAGCCTTGGAAGGTGCCCAACTGGGAAAAGATGAGCGACTATCAGCAAAACCATACTGGTAGTTCCAAATCGTATTCTTGTGCCTCCTTGCGTTCCTGCACACTCTTACATAGCCCAAATACCTAATTCTGGGCATTACACCATTAATGGGACTGACCATTAACTCCTGGCAATTAACTCTTGAGGGGCCAAATCACCAGGGCTGGTAGATGGCGAGACTCAGCACTATGAGGTCACAGCTAAGATGACCCACACCGCATGGACCTCTGCAGTTTTACCTGGTTGTTGTGAAATCTTCTCTGTTCTGCCTCCTGCGCCTTCATTCTCCACTGTATGGTAACCCAGGAGAGCTTTCCACAGGACGCTACCCAGGCTGTAAGTGCCCTCTGAACCCTAGAGAAGCTCTCAGACTTTAAACTAGGAATCTTCTCTGAAGACACCCTGACAAAACTCACGAGATAAGCACAGTCAGGCTTGGGTCAGGCCAGGTATAAGAAGCCCTCAATTCTGTTTCTACTGAACACAGCAGAGGCCCAATCAATCCACCTTTTTTCTTCCAGGCCAATTCTGCCACCATGACAATCCTGGTTAAGCCGGGTGGTGGTGGCGCACGCCTTTAGTCCCAGCACTTCGGAGGCAGAGGCAGGCGGATTTCTGAGTTCGAGGCCAGCCTGGTCTACAGAGTGAGTTCCAGGACAGCCAGAGCTACACGGAGAAACCCTGTCTCGAAAAAGAAAAAAAAAAAAGGAGAAAAAAAAAAAAGACAATCCTGGTTAAAACAAAACAAATAGCATTCTTTCTATGGTCTGCTGAGAGCTATTCCCTTCTTTCTTCTGCCCCTGGACAAGGCTATTCTTGAACTGTAATGAAAAACGGCCATTTAAGAGCTCTACCAACACACAG
>CM052710.1:32161103-32200430 GCA_028551405.1 Uromys caudimaculatus | reverse complement strand
AAAAAAAAAAGACAATCCTGGTTAAAACAAAACAAATAGCATTCTTTCTATGGTCTGCTGAGAGCTATTCCCTTCTTTCTTCTGCCCCTGGACAAGGCTATTCTTGAACTGTAATGAAAAACGGCCATTTAAGAGCTCTACCAACACACAGTCTCAGAGGGTAAGAGACTTGAACATGGAGTGGTCTTGTCTGGAATCCAAGAACTCAGGAGGTGGAGGCAAGAAATCTTTCAGAACTATCAACAGCTCCATCTTCGTTTTCTTTTACTGGAGTGATTATTTGACCACATCTGCGCTTCCCAAACTGAACTACCTACTGAATTAATGAATGTCTTTTGGACAATGGGCACTGACATGACCTTGATTTCTCTCACCGATGGGTCTCTGGGGCACAGCTGGGGCCCCAATTAACTACAGGCTATCTATCCCAGACCTGCCAATCAATGCTGCTGCTCAGCTGTCAGCATGCTTTCAGTTTTATCCCCAGTTCACATAAATCCCACATTCTAGATCCAGCCCGTCTGTGGCTGAGCTCCCTGCCTTTCCACAACTTGAATCTGGAAATTGAACTTTTAAAATTTAAGAGTGAGAAAAGGAGCCGGGCAGTGGTGGCACACGCCTTTAATCCCAGCACTTGGGAGGCAGAGGCAGGTGGATTTCTGAGTTCGAGGCCAGCCTGGTCTACAGAATGAGTTCCAGGACAGCCAGGGCTACACAGAGAAACCCTGTCTCGAAAAACCAAAAAAAAAAAAAAAAAAAAAAAAAAAAAAAAAAAGTAAGAAAGGGAAGAGACAGTTATCGAAAAATTGCCTGAGATACAATGTAATGGCCAGCCCATAGATGGATAGATTTTTATTCTAGGGTTTGGGGGTTGGAAAAGAGAAAAGATGGCAAGGGGAAGGAGGTGGGAGAGAAACAGAGATCAGGAGAGGGAGAGAGAAAGAGAGACAGAGGCTGACTCCATGACGAATTTCTGGGCTTCTCTACATGGGAATCGCAAGTAGACCTTACTCAGAAATAAAACCTTTTTCCTTTCAGGGCTGGTGCTTGGGGGATAGATTTACGTGCACGTAGCCAATTCAGTCACTTCATTTAAGAGGCTTTCAAAGCTAGCTAATGGGTCGTCTCCAAAGCTGGACATGACATGCAAACTTGGAAAGCTTAGTCAGGCTGGGTGTGGGGTACATGCCTGAAACCCCAGGGCTTGGAAGGCTGAGGCAGGAGGATAAAAGTTCAAGGCAGTCTGAGCGACAGGGGGCTGGCCTTAAACTGGAGATATTGCCAACAGTGACCTTGAATTCCCGAACCTTCTGCTTCTATCTCACTCATCCTGGGATAAATTCTTTCTACCCTGACAAACAAGAGGTCTCTGGAAATGTATTCTTGATCCTGGTGGCCTCCAGAGCTTAAACAATGGGAGAATCTTCAAGCTGTGAGTAGCACAGGATGGCCAAGGCCACTCTAAGAGGCTTTAGTAAGACACTGTCTCAAAATACAAAAACAAAATATAGGGCTAGGGATGTAGATACAGACTCTAGATATAGGATGCAGGTCAGTGGCAGAACGCTTGCCTGCCAAGCACAAAGCCTTGGGTTCAATTTCTAGCACCACAAAACTATAAAATTTACACTCATGAACAAATATTGGTTTTGTTAGGGCACAGTACATATGTATGTGACCAAGACAATCACATAGCTGAGTCTGCACCACATACCCATAACATGATATGTATTTGAGAATTCTGTGAAATCCCCATTCAAATTCTGAGTGAGAATGTCAAATTCTCTTGAAACACCAGCAGATTTACTACTTCAACATTAAATTGCAGAAATAAAAAGATAGCTAAGGTTTAGAACATTGGCTGCCCTTCCAGAGGACCTGGGGTCTATCCCTGCCATCTATAACTCCAGTCTCAGGGGATCTAACACTCTCTTCTGACATCTTCAGGCACCAGGCACACACATGGAGCTCAGCCTTTGGAGGAGTCATCCTGGACCACTTGATGCGGGGAGGGGTTAAAGTGAGAGTGAGTATCTCTAGTCAGTTTTCTTCTGAGGACTTTTTAATCAGTGCCTATGAGCTACTGTTGCAAGCTCTTCAACCTTACTGAGCTCTGAGAAAGGAGGCCACGGTTCACATCTGTGAAACCGCCCCTTGCTGCGGCGTTGGCATTCTTTACCATGTGTCGGATGGGTCCTTAACATCCCCAAACCCTCCCTTCAGTCTACACTGAATTTAGTATGCTCCCAATTTAGAACCTCCTTATTCAGTCCCACCTCCAAAACTCCACCCTTCTTTGCCCACCTCCCCTGTACACATACGTGCCTTTATCGCTAGTTGGACGATGTCCAGCAGAGGACAAGTCCATGTCTTATCATTTTCTCCCACAGGTCTTATCTGAATAATGACTATTACCCATGAAAATAAAAGAATTTAGAAGTTCTACTTCTACTGGTCCGAACTATTCTTCGTTGGCAGTCCAGGCTGATCCTAAAATCCCAAAGCCTCAGGTATTTTATCTGTGAAACAGGACTGGAGAAACCAAACACTGCCAATCATTAGGAAGGTCAGTGTCTCCCAGGACTAAATTTCGACAAGCCAAAACAAAATAAAGTCAATCTGAACAATAAAGTTCAGCCACCATCCACCCAGAGGCCCTGCCTGAGCCCAGGGGGACCCATTTGCCATCTTCATGTCAACCCTCCCTTTCCCAGTGAGAGACACCCAAGAACTCCAGGCATGGTTTTTCTTTTCATTTTCTTTTGTTTCTTATTTGTTGTTTTGTTTTTTGATTTTCTTGTTTTTGTTTTTTTGGTTTTTTTTTTTGTCTCTGCCTCCCAAGTACTGGGATTAAAGGCATGCACCACAGACCAGCCAGGCCTGCTTCTTTCTCAACTGTCATTCTTGTTTGGACATACCTCATTCTCAAGACCACAACCACAAGGAAGGGCTGCCCTGTAGCTGGGAGACAGAACAGCCCTGTAGCAGAAATGCAGGCAGCAGCATTGCACCACACTGGCAAAGGTGCCGGGACATTAAAAAGGCTCATTCACCCATTTTGGAGGAAGCATGTTTCACTTAAGATTGAAACATCATAGGCCATTTAGGGCTGGGTCAGAAGTGCATACTCCGGTAAGAGAAGGAGGTATGACCTGTATTTTTCTCATATCCTAGGCTGACCATGAATTTACCCATCTTCCTGCCTCCGCCTACAAAGTGCGGGATTACAGACGTGCACTGCTGTGCCTGGTTTGTGCAATGCTGACACTCAAAGCCAGGGCTGCTTAGCACATGCTAGGCAGAAAATCGCTCTTACTCAGCTGCATCCTAACCCAGTTTGATGCAGTTTCAGGAGTCCCAAGCTGTGGATTTCCCACTCTTCTGCCCACAACCCCCTGCCCACTGAGTTCTGCTTTACCTGATTAGAACTGTGTTAAGCAAGTCCTTCTGCCCACTTAAGCCTTACATTTCTTTATATTTCTTAAGCCTTTATATTTCTAAAATGAAATTACCTAACTGGAGTCAATTCCCAAGCCAGTATATATCCAGTTTGTGTCTAAAGTTACAAGTCATTCATATGAAATAAGAAAAAAACAAAAACTATAAGGTTAACACTGGGGAAAATGTAGGATGCAGGCCTTTGTGGAGTAAGCCACAGTTTTGGCTCTGTATTTCCTGGCAACCATAGCAAAAAGAAATATGAGCAGTTATAAATTTCCAATTGTCCAAAAAAAGAAAGAAGAAAAAAAAAAAAAAAAAAAAAAAGCATACCAGTTCCTCCTCTAAAGGGCCAAAGCTTTTCCTGGCACTATGTTCTAAAAGAATTCCTCCCTTGAATTTCTTAAAGGAGACATTATAGGATGTGGTAGAGAGTCTCCAATGCTATAAATCCCAAGAAACAAGTTATGTAAAGCTCCTTCCTGCTGTTTTCCAGTGAAAGCAAAGGCTCTCAGTAAAAGCACTTCTGGTAACCACGAGAAAAGAGGACCTCAGTCCGCAGCTTCCTGTCAGCCCAGCTTGATTAATGAAGCCTAAACAAGAGTGACCACAACAGGTAGACAGCATATTTTGTTTTGAGACAGAGTTTGTAGCCCTGGCTGTCCCAGAACTCAATCTAGACCAGGCTAGCCTCAAATTCAGGAATCTGCCTGCCTCTGCCTCCCACCAACCAGCTAACAATGTCTTTTCTAAAACTACCATAAATATTACTTCTTCCAAAGACACTAAGTCTTGGAGAGGAAGCTAAGGTTAAGATCAGTCAGCTGGAGCTAGTGAGCTCCAGGCCAGTCTGAGCTTCACAGGAAGACCCGATCTCAGAAAGATTCAAAAGGCTAAAAAAAAAAAAAAAAAAAAGTTGGACAGCAGCTGTATACAATGTCATGATCTCTCAATTCCACTCCAGCCAGGTGTATTGGTGCATGACCCTAATCCCAGCACTCAGGAGGCAGAAGCAGGTGGATTTCTGTTAGGCCAGCCAGTGCTACACAGTGAAACCCTGTCTATAAAAATAAAATAAATTCCATTCTAGTCCTGACAAACCTTAGTGATACTTACGGCCTTCATTTACTTAATACAAATTTAAGACTTGGTTGTTTCTCACCACTCACTGCCAAATCAATTGATTTCGGGATGGATCCCTGCCGGCTAGAGAGGAGAATCTACCTCATACTATTAATGCCGTTATTAACAGGAGCACTGAGTGCTTCCCAGGTGCCGGGCTCTGGGCCTGGTTTCCCCTGCATTCTCCTCTAATCCTCCCATAAATTCCGAGTGATAGTTCCTATTATTAGTCCCATTTTATAAATAAGGACCAAAGAGTTCCAGAACTGTAGATTGCCCAAGGTCACAGAGCTAATTATCCCATTCTTTCTGATTCGGAAGCCAGGCCCCTCAGCTCCACCGTAGGACCTGCTGGTGTTAATGAAAAGGGTGGTTACTGATAGAAATGCTAATGCCGGTCAGAAAAAAAGGGGGGGGGCGAGTGAGGTCAGTGGAAGAGACAAGGGATGTTTATTAACAATAACTGGTATGGGGGTTTTCAGAGACTGGCAACCTATATAATGGGATAAAGGAATAAAAGGTAATACTGTGAAAAATGCAAAGTGCAAAAGGAAATTTTGAAAATATTATCTTATCCCAAGAAAGAGACAGACCATTTATTTTCCTCATAGTCTCTTAAAAAATATTGTTTTGCACTTAGGAGTCAGAGGCAGGCATATCTTTGAGTTCGAGGCCAGCCTGGTCTACAGAGTGAGTTCCAGGACAGCCAGGGCTACACAGAAACAAAAAAACAAAACAAAACAAAAAATATATATATAGTTTCACACCTTTAATCCCAGCATTTGGGAGGCAGAGGCTGATATATCTACAAAAAAAAGTCTCAAAAAGCAAAACAAACAAACAAAACAACAATAACAACAAACTTCCCACTTTAGAGGCTGAAGCTTCCGTCTTTTGATCATTTATGCTTTTAACCAGCGGGTATTTATCCAGCACCCACTGAGTGTCAAGTATTGTCAGCATGGAGCAAGTCAGAATAGAATAGACACTCTCAATACTCCATTCCAATCAATAAACAAGTAGATAATATATTCCCAGACAGTAGTAAACTGGTTTTAAAGATGATGATGATGATGGTGGTGGTGGTGGTGGTGGTTGGGGATTTAGCTGTTGGTGAATTGCTTGTTTAGCACGCATTGAAGTTGGGAGCCCTGCAAAGCATAGCACTCAGCCTATAATTCCAGCGTTAGGGAGATAGAGGCCCGGCATAATCAACTCAAGACCTCCTGGATCCCAAGACAAACAAGTAAGGGATGTAAAGGGGCTATGGGCCAAGAGATGAGGAGCTGTTGATAAGTAGTCAGGGAAACACTAGCTCTCATCTGGAAAAGGAAAGTAATGGCAAAAGCAAAACCCACCAGGGTTAGAGAGTACGGCTCTCTTACTCTTATAGCGGACCAGGGCTGGGTTCCCAGCACCCACACGATGACACATGGTGGAACCATCCTAACTCCAGTTCCAGGGGCCCTTGATACTCTCTTCTAATCTGGGACTATAAATCATGCAGACAAAATACTCATACAAATAAAATAAACCTTTAAAAAAGGAAAAGCTATAACCGGGGGGGAAAAGAGGCTTAAATTGGGTGTGGTGACTGACATACTCCTGTAACCCATGAGTCAGGTGGTAGAGGTCAGAGGGTCAGCCTGAGCTACAGAACAAGTGTGAAGACAGTCTGTGAGCAAGTGAGATACTCCCTCAGAAACTTCACAAAGGCCCCAAGTAGTTGCAGCAGAAATGGAATGAGGTTGGGAAGGCAGCTGATAAGGTGGGGGGTGGGGGTGGGGGGGAGCCGGGGGGGAGGGAGCCCTGTGAGGAGGGCACAGAGAAAGAGGCTGCATTAGACTGAAGTGCACGAGGCAGAAAGCTGCCACAGCTCAACGGGATATTCAGGCAGATGCAATCTTTTACAGACCCAAGTAGACAGCATCTTTTGTTATGGATATCACCAAAACCATGTCAGCCCTAACAAAATACCTTTAGCTGGAAGGCAGGCAGGCAGGAGGGCACAGGCTGGCTCTCCATCACTGTGGGCTAGAATTCAAAATGAGGCTTTATACCTGTCAAGAGTACCCACCCAGTGGTTTGGTTGCTAGACCCGGAAAAGGCTGAGATAATTTACACAGAGATCCCGACCCCTTGCCAATCTCTCCCCCTCTGCTGTTCCTGAGACCTGTTAACACACACACACACACACACACACACACACACACACACACACACACACACACACTTTGCTGCCCCTTTCATTTTTCCATGTGCTCAAAACTGGATATTCCGAATGTGAGCAGCTAGGCCAAATGGAGCGTTATTAAAGTTAATTTAAACAATCTCACAGCGAATGTTCTCCTACAAGGCAGTTTTTGCCAAGGACCACAGTAGAATCTGCATGTAGATAATTAAGTGTCCCTTGTAAAAGCTAAACTGCAGATTTCATTCAAAGACATCTCTTCCACCAACCTGTCTGGACAAAATAAGAGGGGGGATGGAACGAACAGCTCCATTAGTGTGTTTATGTGTATCTGTGCTTAAAGGCAGAGGCAAAGGCACCAGGAACCGGATGACTAACTAGATCCACCTGCACACACTGTGCCCATGCAATGGGAAAGAACCAGCTGACTAGGCAGGAGATGTGGGAACCTGAGTCCCTTATTAACATCTGATGATAGAGGAGTCCTTGATTCCCCCAACCCCCAAATCAAAATAAAGTCACAGCCTGCTTTCCCCTCAGGCTACACAGTCTGGAATACCAGCCAGACATTAAACAAAATCAATCCTTTCTTCTGCTGGCCAGTTGTTAATCCCCTAGGCACAATGACTGCCTCAAAACCATTAACATCATTATGACAATGAAAATTCACATAATCTGTGAACAGCAGCACAGGGCTCATCAGCAAGGCTCACATCTCCCACCCCCACACTCTCAGAAACAGCCATTGCTACAGAACAGTGAGCAGCAGCCTCAGAGGAGGTGGGGTGCGGCGGAGTGCAGCGGGGTGCAAGGGCTGCTCTTTCTCTCTTCACCAAAGCTTTTGAGGATCCCACAGCCCCCGCTGGCCTGGAACTCACTATTATGCAGAGAACTCAAGATCTGACTGCCTCCTGAGTGGTGGAGCCATAGGTGCACACCACCATGCGGGGCCCCTTAAACTTTTCAAAGTGCAACTGCTGGCAGCCGAGTGATCTGAAAGCTTGCACCCAAGTATGAGCCATCTACCCGACTGCATCTCACATCCATTCTCAATGTTCACTGTCGCCCACTCCGAGTAATCAGCAACCTGAATCAGCGAAGGCCCCCCATGAGCACCCCTAAACAGATGTGTGGTGTCTAATGCCTGGAATCTCTACCCCGTTGGAGGCTGAGGCAGGAGGATTACAGTAAAGTTCAAAGCCAGCCTGGAGCTAGGTAATGTGTTCCAGCCCAGTCTGGACCGTATAGTATGAAACCCTGTCTCAAAATAAGACAGAGGGAAAATATGCATCTCTGGAGTGATTAACACTATACACATACATACAGATATATCTATGTATGTGTAAAATACAAACACACATTTTTTTTTAACCCTGCTGTATTTCTAACTACCACTCTGGCCATACTTATGCACATCCAGGCTAGAGGACCTCCGCTCTGAATGTGTCTCAAACTGAAGGTCATGACCCATTTGGTTAGGAAATCAAATTAATGAGTCATGATCACCAGTTGATTTTTGTTTCTAATGAAACAGGAAAAAAAAAAAAAAAAAACCCATAGCATCCTGCAGGTAGGATGGTAATAGTTACTAGCTCCTAGAAGGCCTAGTAGCAGGCCAGCATGCATTGCTATGATGTATGAAATCAGGGTTCTAAAGAATTGAAGGGCTTTTGTTTTGTTTTGTTTCTTTTCGGAGACAATGTGTCTCCCTACATAGCCCTACCTAACCTGGAATCCCTTTATACAGACCAGGCTGACCTCAAACTTGCAGTGATCAGCCCTTACCTTACAGAGTGCTGGGGTTAGTTATATACTACCATTCCTAGCTAGGAAAACTGTATTCTTTGTTTTTCTGGGACAGGATTTCTGTGTAGCTTTAGCTGTCCTGGAACTTGCTTTGTAGACTAGGCTGGTCTCGAACTTACAGAGGTCTGCCTGCTTCTGCCTTCCTGGTACTGGGATTAAAGGCATGTATTCTTATATGTGTTCTTTACTTTCCATTTCCCACTCTTACTTCAATTCAAGCAGAGAGATCTAAGAAATGATGTTACTGCCGGGCAGTGGTGCATGCCTTTAATCCCAGCACTTGGGAGGCAGAGGCAGGTGGATTTCTGAGTTCGAGGCCAGCCTGGTCTGCAGAGTGAGTTCCAGGACAGCTAGGGCTACACAGAGAAACCCTGTCTCGAAAAACCAAAAAAAAAAAAAAAGAAATGATGTTACTGAATTCTAAACTAAGCAGAGCCCAACTGAGGAAGGGCCTGAGCCCAGGACCTCTACTCTATCTCATCTGGCCCAGTCGTAGAATAGGGACAAATCACAGTGCCTAAGGGAACTTTACCCAGCTCTCCTCAGGCTGGGCTTATCAGTGTAAAGAACTCAGACCCTCATATCACAGCTCAGGACAAATACGGGGGTGGGAGCAGTCATAGTTGAGTATGAACCAGTCACAATGATACATAGGTATGAACATGTTCTGATAAAGCCATTATTTTGTAAACTACAGAATTTAAAAGATGATTAAAGAGAGTGAAACTTCTCAAAGATAAGGATATCAAACGCTAAGAAGTTGGAGGGCTGATGGACTGAACTCAGGTAAAGCCTACGGCAATCAGTGTGTGCCAAAAGGAAAAGCAATCCTATCTTACTGATCAGATCCTGTGAACCCCCAAACCATGCAAAGCCTCAAGCATGAGATTTATTTTAATTCCTTTGTGCCTCTAATGTTCTGTAAATGGGGTTCAGAAAAGTAATCCCTAGTCTTCTTGTCCAGTGCTCTGGACAGGGAACCCATTTTGCTAGAACGAAGACGAGCATGAGGAACAAAAGACTAATAAGACTCCAACTCAGTGGTTCAAAGACCCTCCAACGTGGCAACAACAAATCAACAAGGAGGCCAAAAAAGCAGGGCTCCCGGGCATTTGTCATTTCCAGCGGCCGGACTGTGGAAGGCTGGGCAAACCGGAGGATGCCCACTCAGCTTTTTAAAAACTGTGGGTAAAAGTTAAGTCAGAGGTGGCAGGCAGTTCTTTGCACAAGGGGTCCAAAGGAACAGTTCTCCCCCAGCTAAGTGCCAACCACGAGACCGGAGTAAGGCTCCAAAGCTCCAGGGTTTCGGAAAAAAAAATCAGACGAAGGGAGTCAGCAACCAGGTAGGTAAAACTTGAAGCAGGAAGAGGCAGGAGCCAGCTCCCCGGAGGGACCCTCCACAGAGGCCCCCGCAGCGGGTCTGGCAACAGAGTTCGTGCCCACCCCTTGGCAAGGCCGCTGGGGAGGCGCCGGGAAGCTTCCAGGCAGGAACTCGCTGCGGTTCCCTTGGCCTGGGGCTGCCAAAGCGCTCCGGGGACTTTTGTGGGTGATGTGCCCCCAGACTCAAGTATCTCGATGGAGAAATGGACCGCACAGCCAGGTGCCACCCGTGTGTGTGTGTGGGGGGGGGGGTCACGCCGAACAAGGGAGGCGGTGGCGCCCAGGTCTCTGGGTCCCCATATTTGCCGGGCAGCTCGTCGTCACCCGCAAGTCCCGAACCCGGAGCGCGCGTCAGTGTTTGTAAACAAACCAGTCACGTGGCCGCAGCAACCCGCTCCCCGCCCCTAGCACCCCGGGAACCATCGGGGAGCCCCCCGGGACCGCGACAGCACCGCCCCAGCCGAGCCGGGCAGCACGCAGCGCGGGAGCCCGACCGTCCCCAAGGCGCACAGCCCGAACCAGAGCAGAAAGCGCCCCACGCCCACGCGAGTCCAGCTCGAGATCCCCATACCTGGCGGCAGGCTGCCCGGTCCGGCCAGCGCCGGGCTCCGCTGCTCCGGAGTGCTTGGCGATGAAGGACTGCACGGCTGACTCTAGCGCTCCCTGCGCGCTCTTAAAGCCACAGTCTCCGCCACCGCCGCCGCCACTGCCGCTCCGCATCCCTCCGAGTCCGGGCTGGGGGCTTGCCGGGTGACAGACGCGCCCCCGCGCCTATCCCATCGGCTCAGCACATAGCAACACGCCACTGGTTGGTCCGGCACGGCCGCAGCCCATCCGCGAGGAGCCAATCGCCGAAGGACGGAACTCCGCCCCTGCTTTCCCTGCCTCCCGCCCCCAACCCCCACCCGCCCCTCGGCCGTGGCGGGGAGCGCGTGCGAGGAGTGTGGCAAGGTCTGGGTCCCGCCAGTCCGGGCAGCTGGCGGGCGGGGCTGGGAGAAGAGGTGATTAGAGTGGGGGAGCTCTCTGAGATAGGAGCCTGTTTGTTTGGGTTTACTGGGATTCCTCCCAGGACCCGGGGCTATGTTGGGAAGTGGGATTTACAGTGCTTTTGTTTTGAGAACCTAGATAGTAATTCCTCGCTCCACTTTTAAGTCACTCCTGACCCAGAACCTAAGTTACTAGAAGTGACTCTCAGAGTTCAAGGCTGGTGTATTTAATAAGATAGTACCAGTCTCGTCAGGCCCACCCAATTCTTTATTCCCTCTACCCTGCTAGTAATTTCCTAATGAAATCTAGGAGCCGGGCAGTGGTGGCGCACGCCTTAATCCCAGCACTTGGGAGGCAGAGACAGGCAGATTTCTGAGTTCGAGGCCAGCCTGGTCTACACAGTGAGTTCCAGGACAGCCAGGGCTATACAGAGAAACCCTGTTTCGGGAAAAAAAAAAAAAAAAAAAAAAAGAAGAAAGAAAGAAAGAAAGAAAACTAGGAAAGGGTTGCCTGGTGTGTTCGAGTCCCTGTGTTGAATCCCCAGTACTGAGAGTGGAAGATCATGGAGAAAGACTATAGAGGAACTGGGGTCCCTATTGCTAATGGTTAGTGAGGTCTATTAGCAACGGAAAATAGAATAAGAATAGACAAAGTGACCAAAGGGAAGGAGCTGGCGTTCTGGGTCGGTGGGGTGGTGCTTTTCAAGGAAGAGAGGGTTAAAAAATAAACTCATGACAGTCCGGAAGTCCAGGGAGGCACCAGGTGGGTGGAGTGAGGCAGAGTCTTCCAACAGGAAAACAGGTCAATTTGATAAAAGAATTTCTGCCAGAGGAGACAGCAGGTCCACCCTTTTCTCTAAGCCACTGGGGTGGCTGATGAATGGTGTTGGGGCAAAATACGTGTTTTCATTGCCATTTTAGAAGAGAAGAAAGCACATGGTAATTGGACCAAGTGGTTCATGCTTTATAACCCAATTATAACCCAAGGCTTGGGGAGTGATCAGAAGTTCAAGGTATATAGTTCCAAGCTAGCCAGGTCACTGAAGAAAAAGAAAAGTACATGCTGAAGGAAGCCTAGGAACTTTTGGTCTCCTCTCTGGTAGCAGTTTACACACAAACCCAGAAAGGTATTTCTCCCCAGGTGACTCAAAATGTCACCTGTCACTTCACCCAGCTGTTTTTAATATACATACAATCAACCAAATTATCTTCAGTGAATGTATATCACATGGTTACAGATGAATTCAGTCCCAACGTTAGTAAGAACAAATCCACCTCATATTTGTTGGTAGATATAGATTATCAAAAGCTTGATTACCAGCCTGGGGCTGCTTTCTGAGGCTAAGTTCTTCTGTGTCTTTAGACTGTAGTACCCATTGCCTAAGTAAGGGAGAACGGGGATCTGGGGATGAGGCTCACAGTAAAGATTTTGCCTGAGGTTCTTGAGGCTCTGGGTTCAATACCCATTGCTGCAAAAATGAATAAGGACGGCTGAAATAAGATGGTCTCTGACATCCCTTTCAACTCTAAAACATTTCAAATCAGGAACCAGAAAATTAAACTGGTTCCGTTTCTGCAATAGCATGTTACTGATTATGTTTATATCTACAGGTTCCCTAATGCCTAGCAGTAGATTCTGTATTGGTTTAACACCCTGAGATACTGGTATGTTATGTAACAAGATTAGAGGCTACTGTTCTGTGTTTAAATAAAAGATAACATTAGCTAAAGACGACCTGCCTTGTGCGGGGTGCTCTGAGGACCCCTGCAGGCCTGCTGTGTGATTGCAGGAACATAGAAGAGGCAGCAGAACCACCCGGCTGAAAAACAATAGAATCAGTCAGCCAGTAAAAAAAAAAAAAAAAAAGCCGGACCATTCCTTCTCCAAGCCAAAGGAGCCAAGCCTTGGGAGTGACAGAAGGGAGAACTAAAACAAAGGGAGGGGGGACCCTAAGTACTAGAAACTGCTTCTCTTTCTCTCTGCACCCAAACACCTTTTCCTTGGACTTACTCTGAGAATCTATGGAGAGGAAAGAAGCCCAGGCCAATGGACAGTTTGAGAATAGACAGATATTTATCCTGAGGGCAGCAACAGAGATGAAGCAACATGCAGAAAGACAGTAACAAACTTATTCAGAGTCAGAAGGCTCCCTTAAAACAACAATAAAACCAAAAAAGGAAAAAAAAAAAAGTTGGCAATAAATGTGTGAGAGGCTCCTGGCCTCACAGGCCTGTTTTCCTCCTGGCTGGCTTGGGGAATTCTACTCCTCTTTGAGAAGCCAAGCCAAATTTATAAATTTATTCATTCTTTCGCAGTCAATGTTTGCCATCAGCTTTGCTTACTAATCCTGTGTTCTCACTTTTGCCACATAAGTTCAGCTCTGGCTGTGAACAAGTCACTTTCTGCTTTTTTTTTTTTTTTTTTTTTTTTGGTTCATCGAGACAGGGTTTCTCTGTGTAGCCCTGGCTGTCCTGAAACTCACTCTGTAGACCAGGCTGGCCTCCAACTCAGAAATCCCCCTGCCTCTGCCTCCCAAGTGCTGGGATTAAAGGTGTGCACCACCACTGCCCCGTTCCTTTCTAGTTTTTGTTTTCATCTTTTTTTTTTCCTCCTTTGTCCCCACCCCCTTTGGAGACAAAAGTCTGTATTTTGTAGCCCTGCCCAACCTGGAAGTCACCACGGAGATCAGTCTAGCCTTGAACTCACAGAGAGATCCACCTGCCTCTGCCTCCTCAGTGCAGGGATTAAAGGTGTGCACCACCTTGTCCAGTTTCTCTTTTCACTTTTCACTTAAAAAAAAATATTTATTTTGTTGCTGTTATGTGCAGAAGTCAGTAAAGGACAGCTTGTGAGAGTCAGCAGTCTATTTTCATTTTGGTTCTGTTGTTTTGCAAAAGCAAAAAGATAACTTTTTGTGTTGTTGGGAAACTAGCTTTACCTTGTTTGCTTGCTTCTATAATCCAGTGCACTTAACAGCAGAGATATTGAGGAGCATAATAGGGAAAACAATATAATATTTAGAGTGGTAGTTCTGAAAGTTGTGTCGAGGGAAATAACTGAACTTGCCAGCTATGCTAAGTCAGAGACCTCCATGTTTCTGTAGGGTTGCTGCCTTCTGCAGATGAAAGATGCTTGCATTTGTGTACACGGATGACGCCACAGCTTCCGTTAGCCATTTTTTTATAATGGTTATTTCTGTGTGTATATGCATCATATGCTTTCGATGCTTACTGAAGCCAAAAGAAGGTGTCAGATGACCTAGGTTAGCGACAGCTCCGGTCAGTTGTGAGCCACCTGGTGTGGATGCTGGGAGACAAACCCTGATCCTCTGAAAGAGCAGCAAGTGCTCTTAACCTTTCCGCCATCTTCCCAGTCCTCTGAGATAACTTCACTCAGAGCAAAGGGATATTACAGATTACATAGATGTGCTATAAGTGTTGACAGCAAGCTACACAAGAGTCCTCAAGTGCCAACTGCCACCTTACTGAATAGGGTTACTCTTGCTATTTCTTTTCAGTGCATACTCCAGGTTACCTGTCTTCAGAGCTTTGGACTAAGTTGCCACTTGGCTTTTTACGTGGGCTCCGGGGCCAAACTTAGGTCCTTAGCCTTGCCGAAGCCCACTTACCTTCAGAGGCACCTCTCAAGGTTACTTTTACATGCCTTAGTTTTGTTTGGTTGTTTAAGATAAAGGCAAAAATCTGTAGCTCGGGCTAGCCTCATAGTCGCAGCAATCCTCCTGCTTCAGCCTCCAAAATGCTGGGACAATAGGTGTTTACTACCAAGACAAGTTCTCTCTGTGTATGTCTGTTTCCTGAATCTTTGTCTCTCTGTTTCTCTGTGTGTGAGAGATCATGTGTATTGAGAGAATTCAAAACTAAGACTGGTTTGAACTCCCTGTGTAACAAGGATTCCCCCTACCTTGAAGCTCTGGAATCATAAGCATTTACCCACTATATGCAGTTCTATGCAGTGCTGGACATCAGATCCAGGATTTGGTGCACACTAGGCAAGAATTCTACCAACTAGGTCACATCCCCACCACTCTTTTTTGTTTTTATTAACTTAAAGTTAGCATTTAAAGCAGTGGGTTTCATTATGGCATATGTATATATACGTATAGATCATTGTGCTTCATTCAAATTTGTCCACCCAGCCCACCAGCTCCCTTCTGGGTTTTGTCTGAGTTTACTTTTTTTGAGACAGGGTCTCATGCAGGCCAGGCCAGCCAAAAATTTTCTTTTTTTTTTTTTTTTTTTTTAAAGATTTTATTTATTTTATGTATATGAATACACTGTAGCTGTCTTTGGGCACACCAGAAGAGGGCATAGGATCCCACTACAGATGGCAGTGAGCCACCATGGGGTTGCTGGGATTTGAACTTGGGACCTCTGGAAGAGCAGTCAGTGCTCTTAACTGCTGAGCCATCTCTCCAGCCCCCCAAAAACTTTCTATGTAGCTGAGGATGACCTTGAACTACGGACGATGACGATCCTCCTGCTTCGGCCTCATCAATGTTGGGATTACAAGCCATGACACTGCAGTTGGTCCCTGTAACCTTTCCTAGCATTGGGCACACTCCCCCATCTTCTGTTCCCTTTCCCTCCCACACCACAATCCACCCTCAGGTCAAGTCAGCTTCACTTCAAAACACACTTTTGCTTTGCCTGTTGGCGGTGATGCACACGGTTGGTCACAGTGCCCGGGTGGATCTCCGAGTTGGAGACCAGCCTGGTCTACAGAGTGAGTTCCAAGATAGCCAGGGCCTCACGGAGAAACCCTGTCTTGAAAAAATAAAGCAAGGAACAAACAAAACCATGTGTCTTCAGCATGCCTGTCTTCATGGAGGCCACTCTGGATGGGGGCCTCTCGATTTGAGGAAGCTACAACTTCCCATTAGAGCTCCCTGCTTCTAATTCATACTGAGCCAGATGGTACTTCTTCAAAACAAATGCCTTATGGTCGTCCATGGGCCCACTCACCAGGCCTGCCAAACCCTCTGGCCCCCACAGTCCTTTGCTCACCTTGCTCAGGGCAGGCGGGCCTCCTTTCCATCCCACCAATATCCCAGGCCTTGTCTTGTAGCATATTTATGAGGCCATCCCTTGAACCCACTGGCGATTGGCTCCAGGCCCCCTCCACATTGGTACCAGCCCTGCAGATGTAGATGCTCACATCCCTGGACGTGTACTTTAAGTGTGTCTGGCTCACATTCGATGCAATGTAAACGGTTGCTAGACTGTTGTTTACAGTATGATACAAAGAAAAAGCCTCCGTGTTCACTAGACTCATGATTCTTTTTCTGAAATATTTTCAAACTGTAGTCAGTTAAATCAGTTCATATTTGTTCCTCTATCCAGAACAGTTTGCCCAAGAAACCTGCCTCCTTTTTTTTTTTTTTTTTTTTTTCTGAGACAGGGTTTCTCTGTGTAGCCCTGGCTGTCCTGGAACTCACTCTGTAGACCAGGCTGGCCTGGAACTCAGAAATCCACCTGCCTCTGCCTCCCAAATGCTGGGATTAAAGGTGTGCACCACCACTGCCCGGCTTCCCTTACTGTTTCTTTAATACCAGGAATTTAAGAGTTTGTCATGGTGCCCACCTTCAATCTCAGTAAACTAGAAGGCTAGAGCATAGGATGACAGCACACTCAAGGCTGGCCTGGGCTAAAGAGTAATATCCTGTCTCAAAATTCAAAATAAGCCTGGAGTAGTAGTGCAAGCCTTTAATCCCAGCACTGGGGTTTCAGCTGTGGGTTGAGGGAGGCAGAGGCAGGCAGATCTCTGTGAGTTCCAGGACAGCCAAGGCTATGTCTCAAAAAGCCAATTGAAAGAAAGAAAGAAGAAAAGAAAAGAAAAATTAAAATAATCAGATCATGGTGAATTACAGCTGTAATCTTAGCATCTCCAGGAAGCTGGGGTAGGAACATGTCTGTCCATCTGGTTCAAAGCCAGCCTGGGTTACAGCGTAATCTTCCCTCATCTGTGCTACCTGGAGGGATCAGCCATGTCTTAGACCCTATCTGTCCCTTCACTGTGCTTTGAAGTTCTTAGGTTGGGACAATAGGATCAGCTTCCTGTATGACTGTCTTCTACCTTATCTACTGCCTGCCTCAGAAACCATTCCTGCCTCCAGGAGACCCCTCCCTCTAAAGTCTACAAATCTAGAGAATTGCCTTTGTTTGGCCACTTGCTACTTGATCACCACCAAATCCCAGCTTCCACTGCTGGGAGTGGCCCATCTTATTAAAGGGCCCATTCACCTGAAGTCGGCCTCAGTACATCTCCCTACAAACCTCAAGAGAATCTTTAACATTTAAAACAAATAAATGGCATTGATCCTAATAACAAGAAAGGTACATAGCTCAGTGTTACAGTGCTTGCCTGGGGTGTTCGATGCTCTGGGCTTGATCCTCAGTATTGGAAGAGAGAGAGAGAGAGAGAGAGAGAGAGAGAGAGAGAGAGAGAGAGGAGCTATTTGCCTATTGACTCGGTCCAAAGAGCAGATCAAATGTCTCTTTAGAGGACTTTCCCTTAACCCTCTCTAAGGAAATTAATGTTTCTCTCCTCAGTGCTCTGAATAACACTTTATTCATAGCTCCATTACATCACCCAGGCCTCCACACTCCCTAGGCAGAGTTATCAGCTATCTGTCCTCTCTGCCAGGCTCCGCTGGCAAGAGCTTATCAGATCAACAGTGCATTTTCAGCACCTGGCACCTGGTCCGCCTCCTGACGGGTTCCTGTCTGAGTTGGCTCCAGTGGGAATCAGGAAGGAGTGGATGGGGTCTGTTCTCGGCGTGCTGATCTGAGGATAGCAGGTCTGCTTTCAGGTATGAACACGTTGAACCTGAAACTTCGGGATGCTCTATAATAATAAGGGCAGGCTGCATGAAAGGGGAAAAATACAGTATAATGGAAACTTCCTGAAGGGTGCAGGCTGCATGCTCTGCCACCACCTGGGAAAACTTCCAACTGTACCCATGTGGGGAGGGGGAAGGGCTCTTCACACTGACTACAGGCTTCTCCCCACACCCATCAGTAAAGTCCCGTGGCATTACATCACAGAAGAGGGCCTGGTGCCATCTTCCTGTGTGGACAGACATTCTAACTGTGCTTTGTCTCTTGGTGTACAATAAACGCTTTCTCTCGGTTCAGGCCAACGCAGTTTTCAGTCATGAATGTAGCTGATGCTGTGCCCTGCAGACTGGTCTGAAGTACCTTGGACCTTTCTGGTCTTGAACTTGTTTTAATAAAAGAGCTGCTTCCATTTATCCAGGGCATCTCACATTACAGAGCCGCGTCTGGTCCACACTTCTGTCTTGTTGTTGTTGTTGTTGTTTGGTTTGGTTTTGGTTTTTTGAGACAGGGTTTCTCTCTGTAACCCTGGCTGTGCTAAAATCCACTTTGTTGACCAGGCTGGCCTTGAACTCAAAGATCTGCCTACCTCTGCCTTCCAAGTGCTGGAATTAAAGGCGGGTGCCTCCACTCCCTGCTGTCTGTTGTTTTAAGGCAGCCTCTGAGAAAACTTTCCTCCCTTTAAAAAAAAAAAAAAAAAGGTTGGGCTGGAGAGATGGCTCAGCAGTTAAGAGCACTGACTGCTCTTCCGAAGGCCAAATCCCAGCAACCACATGGTGGCTCACAACCATCCGTGATGAGATCTGATGACCCCTTCTGGGGTATCTGAAGACAGCTATAGTGAGCGGGGCCCGGAGTGAGCAGGGCCAGAGAGAGTAGAGAAAGTGTCCAAAGACCACTACAGTGTACTTACATATAATAAATAAATAGATCTTATATATATATAAAAAAGCAACAAATCTTAAAAAAAAAAAAAAAAAAAAAAGGCTGGCTAGGGATATGGCCCAGTGACTGGTGTACTAGGTTCAGTTTCTAGTTCTGAAAAGAAAATGGTTTGGGAGCTGGAGAAATAGCTCAGAAGTTGAGTCTGTGTTGGTCTCGCAAAGGATATATGTTTGTTTCCCAGTACCCACTCTGTGATTCTCACACTAGGGATCCAGCACCCTCTTCTGACCTCTGCAGGTACACGGTGCACATACATACATACACACATACATACATACATACATACATACATTCAGAGAAAACACTCTCATATATAAAATAATAAAGACTGGTTGGTGTGGTGGTTCAGATCTATAATCCAGCACTGGGAAGGTGCTGTGATTGGAGGCTTGCCATGAGTCTGAGTAACATAGTGAGTGCCAGGCTAGCCTGGGCTATAGGATGAGACCCTTTCTCAATCAACCAACCACCAGATCGGTAAAATAAAGAATGCTAGGGATGCAGTTTAGTCATAAAGCACTTATATAACGTGCACAGGGAGCTACCTAGTATGTTCAGTCTTAACATGGAAAAAATTAAATATAGTGACAGTGTTACATTTTACTATGTTCTAGGAACTGGTACAGACAGCTTTCATTATGTATTTATTTATTTGACAGGGGATGTGGTGTTACATTGTAGCCCAGGATAACCCGAATCTCACTGGTACCCAGAATAGACAAAAACTCATGGCAGTCCTCTTGCCTCAACCTCAGGAACACTGGATTCACAGATGTGAACTGCCTCATCTTGCTTAGTGTTCATTTCTTTAAATATTAAATTAATTGCCAGGTGTGGTGGCACACACCTTTGATCCCAGAGCTCAAGAGGCAGAGGCAGGCAGATCTCTGTAAGTTCCAGGTCAGCCTGGTCTACATAGTGAGTTCCGGGACAGCCGGGGCTGTTACACAGAGAGACTCAAAAGGAAAAAAAAGAAAGAAAAGAAAAGTAAGAAAGAAACTAAGAAAATTAAATTAAAACAAACAACTGCCTGGCTTTAGAGTCTACATTCTGCTATCCCATGTCCTGGTAAATACACAGACTCATCTCCTCAGATTTTCCAAGGTCTCACAGGTTAGTCAGTCTGGTCCTTCTACCCAGCCCCTTTGTTTGCACTGTGAGTGTGCAGGGACTTTCTGCAGATTTCCTGGCAGCACTGCAAACCAGGAGTTTCCTGTTGGTCAGTCTTCAAATGTCTTAAACAACATTACTAGTTGTTTGTTTGTTTAATTTATTTGTTGATGCTGGGAATCAAACCTGGGGCCTCTAACCTGTAAGAGAAGTATCCTTCCCCTAGCCCAATACAATTCAAGCTCCCTAGAAGTTCATCCCTGGGTAGCCCACAGGTGAGGCCTCACAGTACAAGAGTAACTTAGTTCTCCTGATCACTTCAACCAGAACTGCTGGGGTTTTTTTTTGGGGGGGGGGTTGGTTTTTCGAGACAGGGTTTCTCTGTGTAGCCCTGGCTGTCCTGGAACTCACTCTGTAGACCAGGCTGGCCTCAAACTCAGAAATCCGCCTGTCTCTGCCTCCCAAGTGCTGGGATTAAAGGTGTGCGCCACCACCGCCCGGCTCAGAACTGCTGTTTTAGCATGACTGCCTCTGAGGCTGTTTGCTCACTGTTTGCTCTCTGGGCCTCGTGTAGCCCAGGCTGGACTCAAATTCACTAAGTAGCTGAGAGCAACTTTGAATTCCAGGTCTTCTTTCCTCTGTTTCCCAAGTCCTGGGACTCCCTGACTTTGAGATGTTTCTTGTGATAATGGCCCATCAGCAAATGGGCAGCTGGAAACTCAAGACCACACACAACCAATTACTGCTCGGGGCTTCATTTCAGAGAAGAACAATTGCATAATCCTATTGTATCCAAAGCTGTCAAATATGATGTTTTCTGAGTGAATCCATTGTGTGGTTTGCTGTTTGAAGTATACTCCCATTAGTTACTGAGGCGCGCCAGGGGAAAATGGGAATTCTACACTGGAAGTTTCCACAGACAGCTCACTGTTTGTTTTCAGTACGTGGCATTTCATGGTTTACTGTGCCCTGTAGTAACATTTTAAATTACTCTCCCATACATGTATTTATTGGGGGGGGGGCACCTATGTAAAGGACAGAGAACTTTAGGAAGTCAGTTCTTTCCTTTCCCCATGTGGGTCCTGGGGCTGGAACTCAGAACATCAGGTTTCGTAGCAAGGGCCTACCTGTCTCTTACGTGGGTGCTGGGGTTCCAACTCTGGTCTTCTCTCTTACATAGCAAACACTTTACCCACTAAGTCATCTCCCTAGCTCCAACCTTAAAGTTTTTGTTGTTGTTTGTTTATGGTTTTGTTTTGAAATAGCCCTGTTTGTGTAGTCCTGGCTATCCTGGAACTCATTAGGTTGGACAGACTGTCCTCAGACTCACAGAGCTCTGTCTACTGGGTGCCAGAATTAAAGGTGTGCACCACCATGACTAGCTAACTTTAAATTCTGATCCTCCTGCCTCCACCTCCCAATTGCTGGAATCACAGAGGTTCATACCCGTGCTGCCCCCCCCCCAAGCTATGTTTGGTTTTTTTGTTGTTGTTGTTTTATTTTTCTTTTTGGAGCAGTGTTAATTCATTAACCTGCATGTCGATTGTTGTAGTGTCAGCCAGCTAGACACTGAGGCCCGGCTTTCTAACAAAGGCTCATTATTCTATACGACAGCTAAGGTAAATTGATAGGCTGAGCTCAGTTTGCAAAGGCTGAGTAGTTTCTGGGATGCTGGCATGCTACCAGAGTATAGAATGGTTAATAAATCTGAGGCCAACTACCATGCTTCAGGCTGCATCATCTAGGCAACCCCTTTTCAAACAGCACCAAAACGGATCTATTTCTGTTCCCCAAAGACAATATCATCTGATGCCTAGCAACCTGACTCGCCAGGTTTTTAGTCTCAAATGACAGCAATATTCCAATTACAGCAATTTCTTGGGGGTAAAGAACAACCTATACTGGCCAGGGATGGCACCATACGCCCTTAATTCTAACACTGAAAGCACATTCAGGTTAATTCCCTGTGAGTTCAAGGTCAGCCTTGGAATTGGAATATGGAATTGGGCTGACTTTTTAATTTATTTATTGAGATAGGGTCTCACAACTTACCACAAAGTCCAGGTTGGCCTTGAACTCACAGAGTTCTGCCTGCCTCTGCCTCTAGATTAAAGGTGTATGGCAGCAGGTTTGGAATACTGTTAGTTCTTTGAGGTAGAGTCTCACTATATAGACCTTGCTGGCCTGGAACTCAGAGAGATCTGCCTGCTTCTGCCTCTCAAGTGCTGGGATCCCAGGCATTTGCTATCAAGCCTGGCCCAGCTGACTTTAGATACATTAGGACAAGAGTTCAGACTTGCTTAGAGAGTAGAATCATCTGGAGATGTTTTGAAACATACCAAGACAATTCTGATTTAATTGGTCTTAGGTGGAGCCCAGACATAAATGGCTTTAAAAGTTCCCCAAGTGATGGGGCACCAAGATGGCTCAGTAGGGGAGGGTGCTTGCTGCCAAGCCTAAAATCCTAAATCCCGTCCCCAGGACCCACATGGTAGAAGGAAAGAACCCACTTCCACAAGTTGTCCTCTGTCCTTCACTGGTGTGCCATGGTACTTACATACATCTGCACTCACTAAATAAAATAAAATATAAATAAATAAATAGCTATGTGGATTTTAAGTACAGTCACTGGTGAGACGTGAGACTGTGGACTTGGGACCTTCTATCCATTTTACTCCTCTACCTGTCCCTCATAGTGAGAGCTGAAGCTAGGGTCTTGCTAAGTAAGTAGTGTGACAGAGTTCTCTCTCTCTCTCTCTCTCTCTCTCTCTCTCTCTCTCTCTCTCTCTCTCTCTCTCTCTCCAAGGTCTTCGTATGTAGCCCTGGATGGCATGTAAACTCACTATTTAGACTAAGCTGGCCTCAAACTCACAAAGTGCTTGGATTAGACATATTGCCACCATGCCTGGCCACACCAGTACTTTTTCTTTTCAGAGTCAAGGCTGGCCTTGAACTTTTTCAGATCCTTCTGTAGCCTCCTTAGTAGATGGGATTGCAGGCCTGGTGTGTGTGTGTGTGTGTGTGTGTGTGTGTGTGTGTGTGTCTGTGTCTGTGTCTGTGTGTCTGTGTGTCTGTGTGTGTCTGTGTCTGTGTATGTATGTGTTTGTTATCTGTGTGTGTGTGTTTGTTATCTCTGTGTGTGTGTGTGTTTGTGTGTGTGTGTGCATGTGTGTGTGTCTGTCTCTCTCTGTCTCACTCAATCCTGGCCTGTGCTAGGGATTGAACCCAGGGCCTCTTAGATGCTATGTATGCTAACACTATCACTAACCTGGACTCCAGCCTGAAGATCTTAAGTTGTGTGTGTTTGTGTGCACATTCATGTATATGTGTGTGCATGTAGAGACCAGAGGTCAATGTCTGATGTCTTCCTCTCCACTTTATTTTCAGACAGGGTCTCTCACTGAACCCAGAGCTCACTGATTCAGCTAGGCTGGCTGGCAATGGTCCAGTGATCCACCTCTCTCTGCCCGCATTGCTGAGGCTATAGGCTCAGCTTCTACACTGGCTAGGGACTGAAGCTGAAGCCTGCTGCTTGGGCCATGGTCTGATTGTTGTTTTGATACAGGGTCTCACACTATAGCCAATACTGGCCTCAAACTTGAGGTGGTTTCCTACCTTGGCTTTCCAAATACTGGGATTACAGACATGAGCCAGTATGCCCAGCTTCATTCAGGGTCTTCTGTCCTGAAGAGGAACCTGGAGCTGGCACTATTCTCGTCTCCGCTCTCTGTTCTGAGCCATCTCTCACCTGCCTCTGAGCACTCCATGTAGCAGTTCACAGAAAGATTTACAAGAAGCCACAAAGGCAAACAGTATTCCCCATGCAGTGATACACGTTACAGGTTGCCGGACGTCTCAAACACATTTCCATATCACCCTCAGAAATAACCCAGTAAGTAAACCGGATGAGGGTCATGAGCCATAGTGAGGACATTTCTAGTGAAGCCTGATGAAGAACTGTGCTTCTGGCTTTTGTTGTTTTGTTTTGGAAACTAGGTCTCACTATGTAGTCCTGGCTAGCCTGGAACTCAAGATGTAGACCAGGCTGTCCTCAAATTCCCAGAAACCCATTTGCCTCTGTTGGAATTAAAGTCATTTGCCACCACCCCACCCCATCCCACTCCCAGTTTCCCAGTTTAACATTTGTTATAGTGAAGGCACCAATCAGTACATTTTAAATCTAATAATTCCTCCTATTTCTTGAGATTTTACATAATGTTTTTCATTTCTTACTGGCACCCCCCCCCCAAGATATCAGTTTGTCTTTGTCAGCTTTCTCTACTGTAGTTACACACACACACACACACACACACACACACACACACACACACACGTAACTTTTGTTTTTGTTTTTTTTTTTTTGAGACAAGGTTTCTCTGTGTAACCCTGGCTGGCCTGGAACTCACGGATCTCCAACTGCCTCTGCCTCTTGAGTGCTGGGATTAAAGGCGTGCATCACCATGCCCAACTAGGTTTAACTTTTTAAAAAAAAAACAAAACCAGGAGTGTTCAGATTACCAAAAGATAACAATTTGGTAGTTCCCACAACCCAATGTAGGGCTGATTCAAATCATAAAGAGGTCTAGGGAGACCTCTTGTGGTAGAACTTGGGTATAGCTAGTCCAAGAAAGCGTTTCTTAGTCCAAGAGTTCTCTCTCCACCTCGACCAGCCTCAGGCAAAATCATTCTGGGAGCATGGCTACTGTCATCTAGTAAGTAGAGAACAGATATTCACGGAGCTTCCTATAATGTTCAGGATCACCCGACTGTGTCAATATCCCCGAGGTTTAAAGATCTGAGGCCAAGAGCTGTGATTGTAATGGAGAGGACCAAAGATCCTTGTTAGAAGGTGGTGGGGACATACATTCTTTTATTTAGTATTTTAAAAACATATTTTGCTTTGCTTTGGAGACAGGATCTCACAGGGTAGCACAGGCTGTCTTAAATTTACTGTGTAGTTGCCAGGCAGTGGTGGCACATGCCTTTAACCCCAGCACTTGGGAGGCAGAGGCAGGTGGATTTCTGAGTTCGAGGCCAGCCTGGTCTACAGAGTGAGTTCCAGGACAGCCAGGGCTACACAGAGAAACCCTATCTCGAACCCCCACACCCCCCCAAAAAAATTTTACTGTGTAGTACAGGTTAGCCTTGAACTTTCAGCAATACTGCCTCAGCCTCCCATAAGCTGGGATTACATTTCACAACCGTGTAAAACAGTTCCAGGGGATCGGACACCCTCACATAGACACACATGCAGGCAAAACACCAATGCACATAAAACAAAAATAAATAATTAAAAATGTCTTAATTAATTATCATACTCTGACTTTTTTTTTTTTAAAGTCCTTTTTTATTTTGTGTGTTGTCTACCTGGAGTGGTCAGAGGACAATTTGTGAGAGTCAGCTCTATTCTTCTACCATGTGGGTTCTGGAAATCAAGCTCTGGTCCTCACCCTTGACAATTAGAACCTTTACCCCCTGAGTCATCCTGCCCTCTGCCCACGCCCACCCCCACAGCCGGTCTTATTTTGGACCGGGTGGGGGACTCACTCTGTAGCTCTGGTTGGCTGGGATATTACTATGTACAAGACTGATCTCAAAGAGCACCGAGATTATGACATTATAAGTGTAGAACAAATGGGGTGGTGGTGGTGGTGGTGGTGGTGCACACCTTTGATCCCAACACTCAGGAGACAGAGGCAGGCAGATTTCTGTGAGTTCTAGGCCAGCCTGGTCTACAGAGTGAGTTCCAGGACAGACAGGGTTACACAGTGAAACTCAGTATTGAGGGCTGGGGGTAGTTGTGTACCACCAAATCTGGACTGCTTTTCCTTTTTTAATTAAATTTTCTCAGAGGATATATTTTGATCATGTTTTCCCCTCCCCACCCAATTTAAAATTTCATATTCTCTCTCTCTCTCTCTCTCAAAAAAAACAAAAAAACCCCAAAACTATACAAAACAACAAAATCCTCAAACCAAAAATCAAGAAACAAAAACTCCCTACAAAAATAAAATTCAAGTCTCATAAGATCTATTACTCCAAGGAGTAAAGGTCTCATTGACACAGTACTAAATGAAGTGGTCAAAAGATCTTGCCAAAAATCCCTAATTTAAAACAAAACAAAACAAAAAACCCTATGAATCTTGGAAAGGGATTGGTAGCAACTGGTGGGGGTATGGATAAGAGGAACAAGACTGTAATCGGAATATCTTATATACATGCATACATTTATCAAAAAACAAAAATAAAATATTCTTTCAGAATTCAACTCATTTTATGGAACATAAAAAACAGCAAAATTCAAAACAAACTGGCAAAACCAATAACATAAAAAAGATCCAAACAAAACAAAACTAAAGGCTGGGCAGTGGTGGTGCACGCCTTTAGTCCCAGCACTTGGGAGGCAGAGGCAGGTGGATTTTCTGAGTTCGAGGCCAGCCTGGTCTACAGAGTGAGTTCCAGGACAGCCAGGGCTACACAGAAAAACCCTGTCTCGAAAAAACAAACAAAACAAAACAAAAAAACAAGACTAAGCAAAAAGTTCACAAATATACCACTGAGTTTGTTTCCTGTTGAGCAGCTACTTTTTGGTACAGGGTCTTCCTGAATGTGGTTGAGATACCTGGTGACACTCCACTGGAGAAAACTGATTTCAAAACTGATTTGCCACAGGTCACATTCTCAGCTCTTTTTAGTTATTGTCTATTTACTTATTTATCTATTTATTTATTTATCTATTTACTTTCTTAGTTACTTTGTTTATTTGCATGCATGAGTGCATATTGTCTTCACCCACCCCCCCTTTTTTTTATTTACATAGCTTTTTGAGGCAGGGTCTCATTATGTAGCTCTGGCTAATTTGAATGTAATTCACTGTGTACTGTAGACCAGGCTGGCCCAGAACTCATAAACATCTGCCTCTGCCTCCTGAGTGTTAGGACTAACCGCATGCACCACCATGCCTACTATTTACATTTTTAAAAAATATTTATTTATTTATTTATTTATTTATTTATTTATTTATTTATTTATTTAATTGTATATATGAGTACACTGTATGCTCTCTTCAGACATACCAGAAGAGGGCATCAGATCCCATTACAGATGGTTGTGAGCTACCATGTGGTTGCTGGGAATTGAACTCAGGACCTCTGGAAGAGAGGTCGGTGCTCTTAACCACTGGGCTATCTCTCCAGTCCACTATTTGCATTTTTAATTGCTTTTGTTCATTTTTTAGATTTATTTGTTTTATGTGTATCTGTGCTTCGCCGGCCTGTACATATGTATGTATACCACATGCATGCCTGGTGCCCTCAGTGGTCATAGGAGGGCATTGGCTTCCGGGACTGGAGTATGGGTTGTTGTAAACCACCACATGGATGCTGAGAATCAAATTCCAGTCCTTTGCAACAGCAGCAGCACGTGCTGATCTGCATATTTGCCCTTATTTGCATATTTTATTTTGAGTCAGGGTCTCATCACATTCTCCAGGCTAGCCACAAACTCACGGGGAAACACAATTGCTTCTGTTCCTGAGTGGTTGGAATTACAGACCTAGTATAAATTAGGGCACAGAGAAGGCTGAAACCTGATCGGCCCTGGATGGCCTGGAATCTTTGTATAATCTTCTGACTTCTGCCTGAGATTATAGACCTGCAGCATCAGGGCGGGCAATGTTTGCTTTCTAAAACAGAGCCTCACTCTGTAGCTCAGGCTGGCTTCTTACTCATGGCAACAGTGATCCTCCTGCCTCAGTGGGAACTTTCGGAGATTACATACAGACTAGAGTCACAGCATTCTTCTCTTTTCTCTCTCTCTCTTTCTCTCTCTCTCTCTCTCTCTCTCTCTCTCTCTCTCTCCCCCTCCCTCCCTCCATGCACTCTTTTTTTTTTTTTTTTTGGTTTTTTGATACAGGGTCTCTCTGTGTAGCCCTGGCTGTCCTGGAACTCCCTCTGTAGACCAGGCTGGCCTGGAACTCAAAAATCCACCTGCCTCTGCCTCCCAAATGCTGGGATTAAAGGCGTGCACCACCACTGCCCGGCCCTCCATGCACTCTTGACCCTAACCCTAACACTAACCCTAATCCTAACCTTAACCCTAACCAAGTTCCTGGTGCACTTCTCACAGCTCAGGTAAGCCACCAAATGCACTCACGCGAGTGCACGCGCCCACATACACACGCGTGCGCGCGCACACACACACACACACACACACACACACACTTGCAGGGTACAGAACCCAGAAACTTACACACTCAAGGCAAGCACTCTGCCACTGCTATGTCCGCAGTCCTCTTTTTCCTCTTGTTTTCCTTAAGAGTCTGGATATTACTGTTCTAAAAGATTATACCAATATTCGATGCCACAAGCCATGCAAAACTTGGCTACTTTTTTCCTATAACCTCATAAAATGTTTTAATGTTCACCTAATTATTAGGATTAAGTTTTTATTAGCTTGGCTGCTTTCACAGATGAAAGATAGTCCAAAAAGTGCAAAGCTGCAGGCTAAGAGGCTCTTGAGATCACTTAGAGAGAGCTGGGAACTTAGCTCAGAGGCAGCAAGTGGCCAGCATACGGAGGCCCTCCATTCAGTCAGAGGCAGCAAGTGGCCAGCATACGGAGGCCCTCGATTCAGTTGCCAGCAAGGAGGAGCGATGGCCAAGGCTTCTGTGGCCTCCGTGGAAAACACCTGCAGCTGGAATTTTCGTTTAATCACCTGTTGCTTCTGAGAGCATTATCCACCTCTGAAGATTTTGTTTTTGTGTGTCCTGTGTGGAAGTATCCAGAGAGGCCAGATGAAGGCACTGGATACCCTGAAGCTGGAGGTGAAGTCAGTTACCTCCTGGGAGGGTTTGGGGAGAAAGGAGACGAAGTATGTCTTTGTTGCTATGGCTCAGTTTTGGTTTCTGTTTTGTGTGTGTGGCTTCCTTCATCTTGTTTTTGTGAGACAGGTCTCATTACATAGCCAAGACTGGCCTGAAACTCGAATCTTCCTGCCTTTGTCCCCCACGGGATTGTGTACACCATCAGGTCAAGATGACCCTCCCTTCCTTCCTTCCTTTTCCCTCTGACAGAGCTTTTATATAGACCAGGCTGGCCTTGAACTCACAGAGAAACAGTGGCCTCTGCATCTAAAAAGATTTAAAAGATTTTTTTTTAAAAAAAGACTTACTTATTTTATGTATGTGGGTACATTGTAGCTGTCTTCAGACACACAAGAAGAGGACAACAGATCCTGTTACATGTTCTGAGCCACCATGTGGTTGCTGGGAATTGAACTCAGGACCTCTGGAAGAGCAGCCAGTGCTCTTAACCGCTGAGTCATCTCTCCAGCCAGCATACACACTTTTACCCACTGAGCCATCTCGCCAAGCCTGACTCTATGGTTTTGGATTTGTTTGTTGTTTTTTTGTTTTTGTTTTTTCAAGAGAGGGGTTTCTCTGGTTGTCCCAGAATTCACTTTGTAGACCAGGCTAGCCTTGAACTCAGAGAGCCACCTGCCTCTGCCTCCCATGTGGTGGGATTAAAGACATTGACCACCACACCTGACTCTGGTTTTGGATTTTTTTTAAAAAACAATATTTTTTTTTAGATTTATTTGTGTGTGCATGTTTTGCCTGTACTATGAGTCTCTCTACCACACTAGCACCTGTTGCATGCAGAGGCTGTGAGCTGCCATGTGAGCGCTGGGAAACGGACTAAATCCTAAAGCCTCTGCAAAATGAGACAAGAACTCTCCAGCCCCTCACATATCTTTAGCTGGACTTGCTGGGCAGCTGCTTTAAGCACAGACTGAAGAAGGAAAGAAGCCGTGAGAGATTCTGCAGTAACACAGGAAGGAAATGTTTTGAGCTGATGTCAAGGCTGTGGCACTGAAGCAGATGGGTGATCTGAGTTACTGAGCCTGGTGGTGCAGGCCTGTAAATCAGGCCATCGGATGTCTGAGGCAAAGGGTTCATAAGTTCGTGGCCAACCTGTGCAATTTAGCAAGACCCTGGCTAGCTAAGAAGTTAGTTTGTTTAAAATGATTTTATCTTATACATATGAGTATTTGGCCTGCTGTGATTGCAGGTGATTGAGTGCCCAGGTGGTGCTGGGAACAGAACCTAGATCCTCCATAAGAGCAGCAGGAGCTGTCTGTAACTACGCCATCCCTCTAGCTGTGTCTTGTCTTTGTAGGATAGTAGCTCACAATAAGAATCCCAGTGCTTGCTGGGCAGTGGTGGCAGCACTTTAATCCCAGCACTTGGGAGGCAGAGGCAGGCGGATTTCTGAGTTTGAGGCCAGCCTGGTCTACAGAGTGAGTTCCAGAACAGCCAGGGCTACTACACAGAGAAACCCTGTCTTGAAAAAAAAACCAAAAAAAAAAAAAAAAGAATCCCAGTGCTCCAAGAGTAAGACCGGACACACAGACAGAGTATCTCCCAAGTTCACCACCAAGTAGTCTGTGATATGTCGTGGTGAAAAACAGATTGAGTCTCAAACAAGATACAAGGCACATGAGGTCCCTGTCTGACCTCTACACACACACACATGCACACACCATTTAAACTGGATGAAGGCCATTTTACAAAAATAACTTCTTTTTTTGAACTTATTATTATTATTTATTTTGATATTTTATTTACATTTCAAATGTTTCCATCTTTCCAGGTCTCCCCTTTGGAACCCCCATCCCCTCCTCCCTCCCCTGTCTCTATGAGGGTATTCCCCTACCCTCCCACCCACCCAAACAATAACTTCTTTACAGATCAAATCTAATAGTTCTACATGATTCACAAATCCACCCGGAGAATTGCTTCATTTCTATAACAGAGCCATGTTAGATGCAAAGAATTAAGAAGTGTAAAAGAGATCAAGAATCTAGGTCAGGAACGCTAAGACCTACCATCCAGAAAGCTCAAAGCTACCTGCGATGCTAAGAGAGGGCTCAGAAATGGCTCTAATGGGAAACAGAAGTGGGGGGCTCCCCCTTCACCAGTCTTCCATGCAAGGACAAATCATCTGGGATTGTTTAGGGCATTCGCAGAATGAATGCCCTCGTTAACAAAGAGTTCAAGATTAAAGCTGAGTATGTACAACACAGATGTTTTACTTAGAGAATTCTCTGCCTTGCTTGACTCAACTTCCTATATAATGTCTAGCAAAGCCCACATTTTTAAATTATTTTATTTTATTTTATTTTATTTTTTTAGACAGGCATGGTGGTTCCTGCCTTTAGTTCAGCACTCAGGAGGAAAACTCAGGTGGATCTCTGTGAGTTCAAAGTCAGCCGGGACTACATAGGAAGTTTCAGTGAAACCCTTTGTTTGTTTGTTTGTTTGATTGGTTTTTGTTTTTTGAGACAGGGTTTCTCTGTGTAACAGCCCTGGTTGTCCTAGAACTTGCTTCGTAGACCAGGCCTCCAACTCAGAGATCCGCCTGCCCCTGCCATCCGAGTGCTGGGACTAAAGGCGTGTGACACCAACACATGACTTGAGACATGTTCTTTGCAATTTAAAAAAAAAAAAGCACTCTGCACTGGCCGTGATGGTTCACAACTGTGATCCTGCACTTAAGAGGCAGAGGCAGGAAGCGCCTAAGTACAAGGTCAAGTGACTAGATATTAAGACCCTATCTATCAGGACCTAGCCTCGGGGCTGGAGAGATGGCTCAGTGGTTAAGACCACTTCCTGCTTTTCCAGAGGACCAGAGTTCAGTTCCCAGCACACATGCTATGTCCACAGCCACCTGCAAATCCAGCTCCTGGGATTTCCTCAAGCATACTTTCTCTCTCTCTCTCTCTCTCTCTCTCTCTCTCTCTCTCTCTCTCCCTCTCTCTCTCTCTCTCTCTCCCTCTCTCTCTCTCCCTCTCTCTCGTGTGCACGCACACACACACATGCACACACATATATAAAAATAACATGTCATAAATAAAATACATAAAAATAACATCATAAATAAAAATAACAAGTATCAAGAGTTGTAGATATAACTCAGTGATAGAGAACTTGCCTGCCATGCCTAAGGCCCAGGGCTGCATGAGGTCTATAGATAGATAGATAGATAGATAGATAGATAGATAGATAGATAGATAGATAGATAAATAAGATAGAGAAATAGCAAAGCCAATGGTGGTGGTGCACTTGAGAGGCAGATACAGGTGGATCTCTGCGTTCGAGACCAACCTGATCTAAAGAGTGAGTTCCAGGACAGCCAGGGCTACACAAAGATAAACTCTGTCTTAAAACAAAAAAGACACAAATTACAAAAGAACAAACATATTTCCAAAATATAAGGGAAATATAAGGTCATAGCCTAATGGGAGAACAGAAACAGAGCGGGCTGTGCAGGGGCAGCTGCTACGCGCAGAGCTTGGCGCTCTTTCTTGAGAGGCAAGAGAGGAGATGATCACTTTGTCTGAAGGGACAGAATCAGTTGGGGTCAGCAGTTGTGCCTTCTGCTTTTGGACTGTTGGTTCCACCCGGACTCAGCGAAAGAGGAGGAGGTCCGGACAGCTGGACAGCTGGGCCCAACAGCACACAGTCTTAGCTGAGACAAACTGCACACGGTTGGCTTAAAATCGTCATCACGATCATTCAGAGTAGGGGCCGAGCCTGCATTTCCCACTTCTGTCCCTGGAGCTTGGTGCATTATAGGCAGGGAACTATTTGGTGAATAAATTGATAATGAGCTCTCTGCACACACTTTTGGAGAAGATTGGTTATGCTCTTATATTTCTTCTTTTTAAAATTAAATTATCATTTGTGTGTATGTGTGTGTGTGTCTGACATGTGCGTGTGCGTGTGTCGGGGGAGTGTGCATGCCACAGCATGTGTGCGGAGGTCAGAGGACAACATTGTGGAGTCACTTATCTCCTTCCACCTTTTTGTGGGTTCTGGGGGTCAAACATGGGCTATCGGGGTTGTGCAGCCCCACTGAGCCATCTCAATGGTCCTCATAGTTTCTTCAGTTTTGTTCTTGGTCTCTACTCTCGGAAGGCAGAAGTAGCCACATTTGGTAGTTCTGCTTCATCTAAGGATTAGAGCCTTGTGGTTGCTTGCCATGGTAGTACATGCTAATAATCCTAGCACGGGGGAGGCTGAGGCAGGAAGACCATGAATTTAAGGCCAGCCCAAGTTGTATGGTAGGACAAAAAACCGTAAAGCCCATTGGCTTCTAAGCCTCTTGTCTGACCACGTGGAAGGGTGAGTTTGGCTGTTGCTTAGTGATGGGTTACCACTGGCTTCCTGGGTTAGCCAGTGTCAGGCAGCCCTGGGCCAATCAGAGTGGGATCGGATTTATAGCCTTGCTCAATCTCCACAACTCCTCCCCTGAGATCAAAACTCATTCCTTCCTGAAGGATCTTCCTAAAAGATTTCTTTTCAATTATGCGTGTATGCATAGGCATGCGCACATATCAGTGCAGTTACCCATGAAGCCCAGAAGAGGGCGTCAGATCTCCTAGAGTTGGAGTCGCAGGCAGTTGTGCGCTACCCTGCATGGGTGCTGGTAACCAAACTCAGGTCCTCAGAAAGAACAGCAAGTGTGCCCTACTTAGCCACCCGGCTGTCATCTCTCCAGCCTGTTTTGAAGCACTTTTCAAAGACTGCTGATTCTGTAAGGAGAAAATACTGACCAAAACCAAACCAAGCCAATGACAAGAGTGTTACGTATTCATTAGATACCTCGACTTTTTCTGGTTTTGACACAGGATCTTGCTATATAGCTATAATTGGCCTGGAATTCACTCTATAAACCAGGCTGACCCTAAACGTGCACCCCATATTCCTGCCCCAGCCTCCCAGTCGCCGGGCTCCAAGGTATGTGCAGCACATCCAGCACTTCACTGTTGTTTTTTTCTAATTGCAAATATTGGATTAATTAGGCTATTTGAGATATTAAGTGCAGAATTATATTGCCATAAACTCAAGAGAGAGGCCTCATAACCCATTTCCTTCTTTATTTCTTTCCTACCTCACTTGTTGTTGTTGTTGCTGTTTCTTTTTGTGCAGGGAGGTAATATATGGGGTATTCCTGCACCCATATGCAGAGACCAGAGCAGGCTATGGGGTATCCTGTGCTATTAACCTTAGCCTTATTCTCTTGAGGCAGGGTCTCTCGCTGAACCTGGAGCTTGATGTTACTGGGGATTGAACTCAGGCCCTCAAGTTTGCAGAGCAAGTGATCTTAGTCACTGACTCTTCTTTCCAGCCCTGTTGTTTGTTTTCTTCCAAGATGGGAATGTTACTCTGTAACCCAGGCTAGCCTTAGCCTTCCAAGTGGCTTCCACTTAATCTTCAAAAAATAAAACCGAAAGCAGTATGTAGTTGTGGTGGCTTGAATGAGAGTGCCTCCCAAAGACTCATCCCGTTTTATGAGACTTTTTAGGATTAGGAGGTGTGGCCTAGTTGGTGGAGGAGTGTCCCCTTACTCTCTGCTTCCATCTTGTGGATCAGATGTGTTCTCAGCGACTGCTCCAGTGCCACGCCTGCCTGCCTGCCGCCGTGCTCCCCACCATCATGGTCATGGACTCACCCTCTGACACCATAAGCAAGCCCCCAATTAAATACTTTCTTCTATATGTTGCCTTGGTCATGGTGTCTCTTCACAGCAATGGAACAGTGACTTCATGAAACTGCACGTCATCCTAGGGCACAGGAGCCATGCTCACCTTCTCTATACTGTTTTTAGTAAATGCAGCAGTGTGTATGTGAATGTGAGTGTGTGTGAAAGTGTGTGTATATGTGTGTGTGTACATGTGTGTGCATACACAAGCTCATATGTGTGCGAATGTGTACCATACTACTTGGATTGTTATATTTTATCTACTTGAATATTTATATTATATTTTAGATCTATTTCATGTGTTTCAGTGTTTGCTTGAATGTATGTCTGTGCACCATGGGCATACCCACAGAGACCAGAACAGGGTGTTGGATCCCCTGGCACTGGAATCAAAGACAGTTGTGAGCCCCTGTGTGCTGAAAATTGAACCCTGGTCCTCCAGAAGAGTATCCAGTGCTCTCAAGCACTGAGCCATCTCTCCAGCCCCTCTACTTGAAATCCGAAGGAGTATCTATCATGTACTTCATATGCATTTAATTGAGCAAAGAGAAAAATGGTAAGACCAGCTTCCTCAAAAGATCAGTATTATAAAAGTGTTGTGTGCGTGCATGTGAATGTGTGTGTGAATGTGTGTGTGTGTGTGTGTGAAAGTATGTGTGTGAATGTATGTGTGAAAATGTGTATGTATGTGAATATGAGTGTGTGAGTATGTGTATATGTGTGTGTGCGACTGTGTGTGTGTGTGTGTGTGTGTGAAATTTTGTCTGACCACCAGACTGGTGGATCCCTAAAAGAAGTTCTGATTGAAGGAAACTTTTTAAAAATTAAGCTATCTATAGTTTATAACAATTTGTGTGTGTGTGTGTTTTTTAAACAAAAATTAAAGTATTTGAGAGCTTTCAAATGACTGAGCGGGTACAGGCTCCAGAGGGCATTTCCCCCACAGAAGGTAGGAAAGTTCCTCGTTCCTTCCCGTGTGCTGTGCTCTACGCACCTCCCCAACCTGTTTCCTTTGCACTGCCACACCCACAAACCTCAGATACCAGCCTGTCAAACCTCCCTGACACTCATGCACTATGGCTTTCCACACCTTAGACAATGTCCCTTTCGTAGTCTTCAGCTTTATGGGAGGTTGGCTGTTACAGTGACAGAGCAGCTCCTATCTGACATATCTAGTGTCTTGGCAGAGAGGAAAAGAAAGAAAGAAAGAAAGAAAGAAAGAAAGAAAGAAAGAAAGAAAGAAAGAAAGAAAGAAAGAAAGGGGGCTGGAGAGATGGCTCAGCGGTTAAGAGCACTGACTGTTCTTCTAGAGGTCCTAAGTTCAATTCCTAGCAACCACATGGTAGCTCACAACCGTCTGTAATGAGATCTGATGCCCTCCTCTGGTGTGTCCGAAAATCGGCTACAGAGTACTTACATATAATAAATAAATAAATCAAAAAAAAAATATGGCCTCATATTAAAAAAAAAAAGAAAGAAAGAAAGAGGAGCGATAACACCGTGAGCAGTCTTTCTCAAGACTCCCATCTAGGGGGGCTGGGGAGATGGCTCAGCGGTTAAGAGCACTGACTGTTCTTCTAGAGGTCCTAAGTTCAATTCCCAGAAACCACATGGTGGCTCACAACTGTCAGTAATGGGATCTGATGCTCTCTTCTGGTGTGTCTGAAAACAGCTACAGTGTACTCATATACATAAAATAAATAAACATTTTTTTAAAAAAAGACCCCCATCTAAAGCTACCCAGATCATTTCCATCTCTGTTTCTCTACAGAGCTAGGTCATGACCTCTGCCAGATCAAAGGTGAAGTCAACACAGACTTCCTCCTGCAGATCTAGGAACCCTGAGATGGCAAGGTGGTTCAGAAGAAAAAGGTACTTGCCACCAAGCCAGATACTTGAGTTGACCTCTGAACCCACAGTGGCAGAACAGAACTGAATCCTGAGCTGTTGCGTTGTCTCGACAGGACCTAGAAGAGATAAGCACCTGGGCAGCTGTGAGGGACCATCTAGGTTCCATTTACGGAGGTGGGGGATTCACACCCCAAATGCGGTATTCCGTCCCATGAGCTGGTGTTCTGAACTGAATACAAAAGTAGAAAATGAATCAAGCACAAAAGTACCTCACCCAGTGTCCCGACTGTGGGGTGATGTGACCTTTGCTCCTGCCATCACACCTCACACTTTGAGCCCAAATGTACCCTTCTTTCCTAAATTATTTTTACCAGATCTTTAATTTTTTTTATTACATTTATTAATTTTGTTTGTCCGTGCATGAAGGTCAGAGGAGAACCCTTTCCTTCCACTATGTGTGTCTCCATGATGGAACTCATGTTGTCAGCAGCAAGAGGCCTTTATCCGCTGAGCTACCAGGCAGGCCCCTATCAGGTATTCTTGTAGCAGCAACAAGAAAGTAACCAGCACAGTTATCTCTAAAACTCTGTGTGTATGTGTGTGTGTGTGTGTGTGTGTGTGTGTGTGTGTACATGTGTGTGAATGTGTGAGAGAAAGATTGTATGTGTGAGAGATTGTGCGCATGTTTATATGTGTTGATTGTGTGTGTGTGTGTGTGTTGTGTGAGAGATTGTGTGTGTATGAGAGAGAGAGAGAGAGAGAGAGAGAGAGAGAGAGAAAGAGAGAGAAGGAGTGTGTGTGTGTGTGTGTGTGTGTGTGTGTGTGTGTGTGTGTGTGAGAGAGAGATTTTTCTATATGGCTCATGCTGGCCTTGAACTTGCAATCTTCTTGCACCTGCCTCCTAAACACTGCAACTACAAGCATGTGCTCAAGGTATCTGCTAGGGAGGCAGAAGCAGGAGGATTCCTGGGGTTGGCTGCCTTTTAGCCGATCTAGAGCATAAGCCCCAAGTTCATGAGTGGGGGCTGCCTTAAAGAATTGATAGAGGAAAACTCCCAACATCTTTTCCCGGCCTCTACATGCATGTATAGGCACACACATCTGTACATATATGTGCGCGCACACACACACACACACACACACACACACACACACTCATATGGATAAATATGTTATGCCATCTCTCCAGACCCCATCTTGTTTTTTGAGGCAGGATCTCTTCACTGGCCTGAAGCTTACCAATTAGGCTAGACTGACTGACTACCTAGTAATAGGGCTCTTCCTGTCTCAGCCTCCCAGATGCTGGAGTTACAGGGTGACCCAACATCCCTCCATTTTTTCATTTTTTCTTTTTTTTCTTTTTTTTTTTTTTACTTGATTTCCAGGGATTGAACTCAACCGCTCTCCTGAGCTGTCTCCCCAGCCCTTGTTTTGTTTTTTTGAGGCAGGCTCTTCAAGTAAGGCTGGTTTTGAATTTGTCATCTTCCTGCCTCGCTTTCCCAGGATTGGGAAACCCTTGTAATTCCAGATGGTTTCTAAATGTTTATCTGAGAATCACACGGCCTAAAAAAATGACTTATAGTCATGTGCCCAACCAAACGGGAAGAGGATGCTCTGTGGAGGGGGAGGGGCTGGGAAGAACATTTGTAAAGAACATTGGCAGTGCGCCCAAGAACATTATGTTAGTACTAAGAATTATTGCTTCATTACTGGTGAACTTTATTGTTATTTTTAATTTAAAATCTTATTTAAGATATACTTACACCTATCTTATTTTATCTCCTTGAGACAGAATCTTACTATGTAACTTAAACTGACCATGTAACCCAGACTGCCCTAAAACTCGTAGCAATCCTCCTGCTTTAGACTTCCAGAGTGCCAGGGTTTTGTTTTGTTTTGTTTGTTTTGTTTTGTTTTTTTGGTTTTTCGAGACAGGGTTTCTCTGTGTAGCCCTGGCTGTCCTGGAACTCACTCTGTAGACCAGGCTGGCCTCAAACTCAGAAATCCGCCTGCCTCTGCCTCCCAAGTGCTGGGATTAAAGGCCTGCGCCACCACTGCCCGGCTGAGTGCCAGGGTTTTATATGTGAGGCACAGTCTCTGTTTCTGCCCTGTTTGTTTGTTTGTTAATCTTTTTTTAAAAAAAAGTTATTTATTTTATTTATATGGGCACACTGTAGCTGTCTTCAGACACACCAGAAGAGGGCATCGGATTCCATTACAGTTGATTGTGAGCCACCACGTGGTTGCTGGGAATTGAACTCAGGACCTCTGGAAGAGCAGTCAATGTCTTAAACGCTGCCATCTCTCCAGCCCGTTTGTTTGTTTTTGAAATTGTTTTGTCTTTGTTTTTTCAAAGCAGAGTTTCTCTGGGTAGCCCTGACCCGGAACTCACTCTGTACACCAGGCTAGCCTCACACTCACATAGATCCACCTGCCCCTCCTCCTGAATGCTGAGACTAAAAGCATGTGCCACTATGCTAGGCAGTTTCTGCCCTTTCCTTATTACAGCATTAATAAGAGCTGACCATGTCTGCAAATCACAAAAGGTTGAGATCACTTAGGCGACCTGAAGACTTACTGGTGTTACCTGCTCAGGGGTTGATTCATCAAGCCTGGCACCCATTTTGTTTGCTTTCCTTCTTTAGATTGTTTGCTAGGGCCTCTCACATGCTGGACTAGCAACCTTCCACCCAACCATTCTGCCCTGTATTGGATTCCCAGCTCCTTATAAATATCAGGGATGGTAGAGCATGCCTGTAATCCCATTTCTTGGGAAACAGAGGGAGAAGATCAGGATTTCAAGGCCAGGCTTGGCTCCACGGAGATGATGGTCAAGAAAGAAAGGAAAGAGAGAGATGAGGAAGGAGGAGGGAAGGAAGGACTGGGGAGCAGAGGAGGGCGGGGCAAGAAGGGAGGGGGGAAGCGAAAGAAAGAGCAAGAAAAAGGTAGAGGGACGTTTCTTTTGGCTAACTTCTCAGATGCGCTGACCAGAGAACAAACAGGAAATGAAGGCACAGGCACGTAGGAATGATGACAGGAGGTCACTTGCAAGGGTGTGGAGGAACTTCCAGGAGGGCAAGAGGCTCGAGCAGGAGGA
>CM052710.1:32139845-32161003 GCA_028551405.1 Uromys caudimaculatus | reverse complement strand
CGGGGTAAAGTGTGGAACGAGGTAAGAGGACTCGAGGCCAGCCTGGTCTACAGAGTGAGTTCCAGAACAGCCAAAGCTACATAGTGAGAGGCTCTCTCAAAAAACCAAACCAAACCAACCAAACAAACAAACATCCAAACAACAACAAAAGTCAGAGCTATATAGCACCTATGGGCACAGCTCATTGGTGGAGCACCTATCTAGCATATACAAGACCCAAATGTAAGCCTGGTGGCGCACGCCTTTAATCCCAGCACTTGGGAGGCAGAGGCAGGTGGATTTCTGAGTTCGAGGCCAGCCTGGTCTACAGAGTGCGTTCCAGGACAGCCAGGGCTACACAGAGAAACCCTGTCTCAAAAAAACCAAAAAAAAAAAAAAAAAAAAAAAAAAGAGGACTCAAGTTGCCCTTTGCCTCCATCCTTAAGGTGCTTCTTTCATTACAAAAACAACAACTCAAAAACAAAACAACAACAAACAAAACCCTAAAATGGGGCTGGAGAAGTGGTTCAGTGGTTAGAACACTGGCTGCTCACAGCTGTCTGTAACTCCAGTTCCAGAGGATATGGTGGTTTCTTCTGACTTCAAGGGCACCAGGCACATGCAGGCAAGCATTCTTATACAATAATGAAAATAAATTTAATTTTTAAAAAATTAACATGTTAATTCTAAATATTAAGATTCACAGATGTTTAGCTAGACATAGTGGCACATGCCTTTAATCCTTGCACTTGGGAGGCAGAGGCAGAGGCACACAGATTTCTGAGTTTGAGGCTAGCCTGATCTATAGAACAATCCAGGACAGCCAGAGCTACACAGAGAAACCCTGACTAAACAAACAAAAATAAGATTCGTATATGTCAATTTTTTTTTTTTTAATGATCTTGTTTTTATTTTAGAACAGGATTTTACTATGTGGTCAAGGCTAGTCAGATTGTGTAGCCCAGGTTGTCAGGTTGCCTTCAAACCTATGGCAATTCTTCTGTCCCAGTGTCCCAAATATTGGAATTATGGGTGTGAGACACTATCCCTGGCTTTGTTTTTTGGTCTTGAGATTCTCTTTCTTCATTAAAAAAAAAAAAAAAAAAAAAAGTAGAGAGATGGCTCAGCAGTTGGGAGTACTGACTGCTCTTACAGAGGACCCAGGTTCAATTCCCAGCACCCACATGACAGCTCATAACTTCTATAACCCCAGTTCCAGGGGATCTGACATCTTTGAAAAGGCATGCATGCAGGCAAAATACCAATGCAAATTAAGAAGAAAAAAGTTAAAGAATCATCAGAGAATAGCAAATACATTTGACATTTCGGAAGGGTCCCTTTTTAAACTCAAATTGGGAAAGTTCACTTGTTTTAGGATAGGACCACATTGCAAGTCAGATGTGCTGGCATACACCTGTTATTCAAGCACTGGGGGGGGGGGGGGGGGGCAAGAGGACTGCTACAAATTCAAGAGTAGCCTGGGCTACAGAGCAAGTGCCAGGCCAGCCAGAGCTAGAGTGAGACCTGCCTCACCCCACCATTAACAAAACAATAACAAAACAAACAAATTTAAACCACAATGGCTGTCTGCTGTTCTGTACTCTGTTATCTTGTTTTTTTGTTTTTTTGTTTGTTTTTGTTTTTTTTCGAGACAGGGTTTCTCTGTGTAGCCCTGGCTGTCCTAGAACTCAGTCTGTAGACCAGGCTGACCTCGAACTCAGAAATCTGCCTGCCTCTGCCTCCCCAGTGCTGGGATTAAAGGCGTGCGCCACCACTGCCCGGCTGTACTCTGTTATCTTTGAATGGTCAACTACAGATAAATCAGAAAAACCACGGTCTGTGAAAAGGCTGAGAAGATCCAGGCCTGGGGCTGGAGAGATGACTCAGCTGTTTTGAGCACTCCCTGCTCTCCTAGAGGACCTGGGTTCCCAACACTCACAATGGCCCAGAACTCCAATTCTGAGAGATCCAATGCCCTCTGCTGGCTTTCTCAAGCACCAGGCACAACTGCGATGCACATACACAGGCAAACATTTATACACACAAAGTAAGTGAGACTCTAAGGAGTAGGGGAGGACCCTAACTAAGCTACCACTTAGAGCCAGGTGATGTTATAAATTATCTTTGAGAGTTTCATCTGAAGTTCAATTACCATGTTAAAAAAAAAATTAGAAATTTTTGGATAAGGCCAACTACTCTGTCGGGTGATTTCAGGAAACATGAGGGAATATGTAAAAGTGAATTAAGTCTAAACACAATTGCTGTAAAAGAATAATCCTGTTTTGAAAGAAACAAGCACAGTTTATTCTTTGTGAATGTGACCCGGGGACACCTGTCATTCCCTTGAGTGACAAGTGTTTCACTGTAGTGAGGTCACATTAACTTTATGGTCACAGAACAAATGACAGTTATGCATCAGTGCATTTCTAGATTACGAGGTGGGGCATCAGGTGAGGGGCTAGCACAAAGTGGATCTCTCTCACACACTTGTCATCTGTTACAGTACTCTTAGCTTTAAGGTCGGTGGAAGCTAGAGGCCTCCTTGGTAACACATTCTGAGAATGTCCTAGTCAAGAAGACTGTCCGATCAGTTACAAGGGTTACGTGGCTGCTAAAGGTCTTCAGATGACCTGAGATAAGCCAACCCCTTGCCGTGCAATTTCCCATCTCTCTACAATCGTAGTGTGCTGTCAGCCAAGGCTGGCTGGCTGCAGGATCTTCTTTTTTTGTTTGTTTGTTTCGGTTTTTTCGAGACAGGGTTTCTCTGTATAGCCTTGGCTGTCCTGGAACTCACTCTGTAGACCAGGCTGGCCTCTGAACTCAGAAATCCGCCTGCCTCTGCCTCCCAAGTGCTGGGATTAAAGGCGTGCGCCACCACTTCCCGGCTCTACAGGATCTTCAATACTGATGCACCTACAGAGAACACCAGTTCACCATCCTTCCTGCCCAAGGTTCAAGCTCTCTGGTGTGTGTGTGTGTGTGTGTGTGTGTGTGTGTGTGTGTGTGTGTGTTTTAAGATTTATTTATTTTTAACTGCATGTGTTTCCCCTGCATGTATGCTTATGCCTGAAGCAGGTGTGAGATTTCCTGGAACTGGAGTTAAATTATGGGTTATTGTGAGCCACCATGTGGGTACTATGAATCAAACCCAGGCCCTCTGGAAGAGCAGTGCTCTTAACAGCTGAACCATCTCTCCAGTCCCTTCAAACTCACTGTTATTTGAAGCTTCATTTGAACACAAACCTTTGAGAAGATCTCTTCCTTGCCAGGAACCCACCTGCTTGTTTGGTATCCTCGAAAACTCATTGCTGTGGCAAACTACCTGATGGAAGTGATGGAAGTGACTGAAGGAAAGGATTTATTTTGCCTCATGGTTTAAGGGATACAGTCCATCCTGGTTGGAAGGCATGGTGGGGCAAGTGTGGACAGCTGGTTACATTGTGTCTGTAGTCAGCTGGTTACATTGTGTCTGTAGTCAGCTGGTTACATTGTGTCTGTAGTTATGCATGCTTAGCAAGCTCCCTCCTTTGTTTCCCATTTTATTTTATTTTATTTTTATTTTTTTATTTTTTTGTTTTTTTCGAGACAGGGTTTCTCTGTGTAGCCCTGGCTGTCCTGAAACTCACTCTGTAGACCAGGCTGGCCTCGAACTCAGAAATCCACCTGCCTCTGCCTCCCAAGTGCTGGGATTAAAGGTGTGCGCCACCACCGCCCGGCTGTTTCCCATTTTAATTCTGTCTGGGACACCAGTCTTTGGGGAAGGTGCCACCCTCATTAGGGTTGGTCTTCCCTCATGTTAATCCTCTCTGGAAACACCCTTATGGACATACACAGAAGTGTGTCTCCTATGTGATTTCAAATCCAGACTGATCAACAATGAAGACGAACCATCATACTATGAAAGACCTATCAAGTCTTTCTGACTCTCTAGCCGTCTCTGGCTGTCGGTCATTTTGACTCTATCGTCCTTGGCTGTTGGCTATGAGATCTTTTCAACTTGCCTAGATTTTGTCAGTTGATTCTTCCAGTTTCAACCTACTTCCTTAAGTAACCAATCCCGAGATTCCCCCGACTTTAACTTCTATCCCCAATTGTTAAAGAATGTATATAGACCTCCCATTCAAATGCATAATCTGATTCCATAAAGCCACTGTATTTGGAGCCAGGGCCTAAAAGAGGTAACTAAAGCTAAATGAGATCCTAGGGATGGAGTCTTAGTCTGACAGGACTGAAATCCACCCCCCCTTCATTCACCTCATCCACAAGCATCCAAGGCAGGTTTTTCTCCAGGTGGTTCACAGCTGTAACCCAGTGGCCTGAAGGCATTCTAACGAGGTAAGTCTCAGCTAAAAGGTGAATTCATACAACCCAGAGTTCGCCCCATCCTCCCTTAGCTCCTTTCCATACAGTCACAAGCCTCTGCTTTCAGAACACATCACCCCGATAGCCTTTCCAACGTCCTGGTTCTCATTCCTTTGAATAAGTGGCTGAGTGTTGCAGCCTCATTGAGAGCCGCTAAGCATGCCTCTTCCCTTTGTTGCTTGGTTTCAGTCGCATCAAGGAATGAAACAAAGGAACCAGTCACAGGCGCCTCCTGGAAACCAAATGCCACCTCCTTCCTCAGCATCCTTTCTCAGTGGGAGCCCTCGATTTGGGGATAACTGATAACCACCTTTTCACAGGCTGGGGACATCGGTCTCTTCTACTTCTGCTTCTCATAACACAGTCTCTTTATCTCCTTTGAACAGATTCTAAGACTTAAATCTCTGTCTCCCCACTCCCCCAGCACCCCTCCTCTGCCCCCCACTCCGGCTCTTCCCTCATAATCTCTTATTGTCTCCTTGCTAACAGGTGACATCACAGTAGTTTATTGATATTTGTTTTTCTGAGACAATCTGGCACCTGTGCTCTCCCATCCTAGCTTTGAAGTGTTGAGATGACAGGCGTATACCACCAAGCTTTTTTAAAAAAATTCTGTTTTCCCCCCAAATTATAACTTTTTTCCCGTCTTTTAATTTTTAAAGGCAAACTGGAGTTTTTGTTGTTGCTTTGAAAGGACGACATAAACCCCATTTGTCTCCATTTAAGGTCCAGGCCTGATTTCAATAAGAAGGTCATAAGATACTAGCTCCAGAAACAGAACCATAAGTCCTAGGACCATAAAATCCAGAAACAAGGTCATAAAATCCCCTTCCAAAGAACAGCCCGGGGATAACCACAAAAATGGGGAAATATCTCAGAATGGGCCATCTGTGCTTGGCAGCCCTATCTCATCACATGGTTAAACATTCATGACATAGGAATGCAGACCACTGACCACCAGTGACCCCTAGCACTCACTAATGAAATGTTAGATTGCCTAATCCTTTTAGAGAGTTTCCCAGGTTCCCTATAGGAAGGCCTGTGTACCTTTGTCTGGGGTTGCCATTTCGAAGAATGGTTGGCCACCTGTGTGCTGGTTGTTTCTGCAGAATAAATGCTCTTTGTCTTTGCTTACTATTTGAGTCTTGGGTCTTCCTTCAGCAATTTTCCGACCCTTACAGTTTGAGACAAGTTTTTAATCATGTTAAATCTGGCTAACCTGGAACTTGATATGTAGATCAGACTGGCCTTGAACTCTATTCTCTATTGTCCCCCTGATAATTTCCTTCCTTTTTTCAATTAGCCACACCCCATTTGTGTGTGCTCCTGTGTGTGCTCGTGTGTGTGTGTGTGTGTGTGTGTGTGTGTGTGTGTGTGTCCCAGTGAGTTTCATTAGGGTTTGTTTACAAGAGGCGGCACCTTCCTAGTGGCTGCATCACTAAAGAAAGTGTCTCCCTCCCCCATCAACGCTGACTGGTACAAATCCTAAGAGTGCTGGGGCCCCATGAGTCCCTCCCCCTGTGTGACTAACAGGCAGTCTTGTGCAGAGGTAGTCACAGCTTCTAGGACTTCAAAAGTCCAGTAGCTGCCAGGAGGACTCACTGAGTTCAATGCCTGGGACAAGCCAATTCCTACCATTTGTCCTCTAATTTCCACATAGACACTGTATACCTCAAGCGGGGCCACCTATTGAAACACATTATTCAAGTTTCCGCTTGTTTTTGAAAGAGCCATGTAGCTCTGGACTGTCTGGAACACACTCTACAGTCCAGACTGATCCTGAACTTGGAGCAATGCTCAGAGCTCTTTTCTAAATACTGGAATTACAGGCATGTGCTGCCTCTTAAGGCTCAGAACAAACTTTTCAGCTGGTATTTCAGTCTTATCTACAACAGATTCCATTTTTATTTATTTATTCTTTGATAAACTCTTCTGGGGAAATTGCACCATTCCTGGCAGGACCATTCAGTGTTATATTAATAGTTTCACATATTGAAACATAGTGGCTTAACTGCTCCTGTGTGTGTGTGTGTGTGTGTGTGTGTGTGTGTGTGTGTGTGTGTGTGTGTTAGTCTTTCCTCAGCCATTCCCATCCACCCACTTTTTTTTTTGACACAGGGTTTCTCATTGGCCTGGGGCTCATGTACTAGGCTGGGGTGTCTGGGTAACAAGTCTTGGGGTTCAATCTGTCATTTGTGCCTTCAGTGCCAAGATTATACGCATAGGTCACTATGTCTGGTTTTGTTGTTTTGAATGTGGGGTTTTTCACAACTGAGCTGTGAGCTACCTACACAGCTCTCTTTTGTTTTGAATCAGGGTCCACTATGAAGTCCAGCTCAGGCAGGCCTTGGATTTGTGATGTTCCTACCTGTTCCTACCTTGGCTACCTACTCCTGGGATTACAGGTGTGTGCCGCCGTGCCCAGCTGTGGACTTTTTCACTTCTTCCATTGCTGAGATCAAACCCAGGGCTCACACACTTACTGCAGCTACTCATGAGCTACAACCCCATTTAATTACGCTTATTATTTTAGTGTGTGCCACAGTGCATGTGTGGCAGGCAGGACAACCTTTGGGAGTCAGTTCTCTTCTTCCATCTTGGGTTCTGGGGACCAAACTCAGGATATCAGGCTTCAGAGGCAAGAATTTTTACCCACCAAGTCATCTTGCTGGCCCCCCTTTTATTTTTAGTGTGTGCATTATGTGCACAAGGGGGTACACATGTGTGCCACAGTATTTATGTGGAGGTCAGAGGATAACTTTTACATTTTCTCCTTCCACCTTTGTGTGGACCTGAGGGATAGAACTCAGGTCCCCAGGCATGTCCAGCAAAAACTCAATGAGTCATCTCACTGACCCTTGGTGTTTGCTTGTTTGAGACAGAGTCTATTATATAGCCCTGGTTGTCCAGGAACTTGCTATGTAGACCAGGCTGGCCTCAAACTCAAACTGGAATTAAAGGCATGTGCCACAATGACAGGCCACTTTTTTTTTTTTTAAATTTATTTATTTATTTATTTACTTATTATATGTAAGTACACTGTAGCTGTCTTCAGACACCCCAGAAGAGGTCATCAGATCTCATTACGGATGGTTGTGAGCCACCATGTGGTTGCTGGGATTTGAACTCATGACCTTTGGAAAAGCAGTCGGTGCTCTTAATCGCTGAGCCATCTCTCCAGCCCCCTACAGGCCACTTTTTAAGACATGTCTCTGCCTTAACTGAGATCACACACATGCCACGATGCCTTCTCTCACAACTTGATATTCCAACGGGAGAGCAGGATTCAGATGCTATCTGGGAATGGACACCATATCTTCTGCCACAGAAGTGGAGTTCATGCATGTGCACATGTATGTTTGTGTGTCTCTACGGGTGTGAGGGGAGGCCTCCATCACTCTCCACTCTTATACTGACTCTTGTTTGAAGTCTGAGCTCCCTCCTGCTGGGAGTCATCCAGCTAGCCAGCGGCTCTGGAGAGCCCCTCTCCTGAGGTTCGGGTTAAAGGCTCGTCACCTTACATTTACATGGCTGCTGGTTATCTCAGTTGCAGTTTCTCTCACTTGAACGGCCAACTTTTTACTCACTAAGTCATATCCTCAGCCCAACATCGTCAGGATCCTGGCATGATTAAAAAAATGCCTTAAATTTATTTTATGTACATGAGTGTTTTGTCTGCTTGTCTGTATGTACACCGTGTACAGGTTTGGTGTGTCAGATGGCCAGAAGAGAGCCCTGGGTCCTCTGAACTGAAGTTATGGATGGTTGTGAGGCACCCTGAGGATGCTGGGAACTGAAACCATTGTTCCTTTTTTTTTTTTTTTAAAGATTTATTTATTGGGGCTGGAGAGATGGCTCAGCGGTTAGGAGCACTGACTGCTCTTCCGGGGGTCCTGAGTTCAATTCCCAGCAACCACATGGTGGCTCACAACCATCTGTAATGGGATCCAGTGCTCTTCTGGTGTGTTTGAAGACAGCTACAGTGTACTCATATACATAAAATAAATAAATAAATCTTAATTAAAAAAAAAAAGATTTATTTATTTATTATATGTAAGTACACTGTAGCTGTCTTCAGACACCCCAGCAGAGGGCATCAGATCTCATTATGGATGGTTGTGAGCCACCATGTGGTTGCTGGGATTTGAACTCAGGACCTTCGGAAGAGCAGTCAGTGCTCTTACCCGCTGAGCCATCTCTCCAGCCCCAAAACCATTGTTCTTAACCACTAACCACTTAACTACCTCTCCAGTCCCTTGAGCATGATTTTTAAAAACATGGTTGCCATTTTGGGTAATTTCTACGGACACAAAACATGTGCTAGTTTTACAATATGACCTATTCTGAATCATACTGGAGCAAAACTTCAAAATGAACCATAGCTGGATGGTGGTGGTGCACGCCTTTTGATCCCAGCACTTGGGAGGCAGAGGCAGGAGGATCTCTGAGTTGGAGGCCAGCTTGGTCTACAGAGTGAGTTCCAGGACAGCCAGGGCTACACAGAGAAACCTAATGTATAATACAAAAGAGTAAAGTGTCTGCCCTAGGAGATTAGCTTGCACAAGTTGTCTGTCTAGATGCCAGGAAGCAACTTCCTTACTATAATCCTGTCATCCTTTATTTTCTTTATGCTACTGAGAATCTCAGGTTTACCCATTTGTTGATTAATTACCTCATTAACTGAAAAAAATTACACGAAACACACTGGAATTACAAGCATATAAGAAAATCAAGACCTTGCTTTATTTTTGAAAAGCTTTATTACAATTTAGACCGCAAAGCAACAGAAGGCAGGGTAAGGCCGTCCTCCATGGCTGCACGTGGCAGACCCCACAGCAGAGACATAATTTAGGCAAAAGACGTCTAGTACTCTACACTGAATTTATCTCTCAATCAGACATCACGAAAATTAGTCAAAAAGGCTAGAGACAGATCTGCATGAAGTCACATTGGAGGTGGTGTACAATGCTAGGTTAACTCTGGCTCTATCTGGCCCTCAGAGACCAGGAGCCGGTGCTCACACTAAAAAATGCCCGCAACAGTGCTGCGTTTCCACCAGCTCAGTCACTACAGGGCTGCCACGTCACTTACAACCCAGGTCGGGCTTCAAACAGCCTAGTCAAGCCCAAAACATTAGAACTGAGTCTTTTTGAGGAAACATAAAAACATGACTAATTGGATCTTGTCTTATTTTATAATTATAATGTCTATTTTTAAAGACATTTTAAAAAATAGACATGACAGCATTGTCACACACCTGAAAAAAAAGACTCCAACCGGAATGTCCCCATTAACAACCACAACCCAGAAGTCTGTCTCAGCCCACAGATTGGATTTCTGAGTAAGTAACAAACTGCTACTTGCTTGAATTTGCCCTCTGTGGACAGTACACACCCGGCCTGCTAAGCACTACACACTGCTTTCAGGTTCCTCTTCCCCTTAACTAAAATGCATCTAGACATATGCGACAATTCAAACAGCTATAATGGCCTTCAATAATTTCTGATTTTTTACTTAAAAAAAAAAAAATTAAAGACAGCGTTTCACTATGTAGCCCACGTTGGCCTCAAACCCCCGATCCTCTTGCCTCAGCCTCTCATTGTGCTGGGATCACAGGCTCACGTCACCATGCCTGCTCAGGAATCTTCTTTTACTATTATTACGGTTGATCGGTTGATCGTGTGTCAGTGAAGGCTAACGCCCAGTTTGCCTCTAGTCTTTGATTTTAGATTTACAATAGTAGAACACTGCATCATATGCAGACATCTTCGTCAGTGATCTCCATCTCAGTGCTGGTTACCTCCAAACAAATTACCAATGTAAAATATGCAATATTGGTGAAAATAAATATACAATATAGGGAAGTTTCTACATTCCCATACAGACTTTAAAAATGAGGTATTAAAACTTAACTGATTAAACCTTTTATCGTCCTGGAAACCCCAGGGAAACCATGGTTAACACACCTTTCCTCAGATCTTTTCTGGTCATGACTCCTTTGAATGATTCGGAGTACTTTTTTTATGGTGAAAAGTTGTTTAAGAAATCCTTAAGCTTTGTTGGGTAGTCCGTCATCACTCCAGTTGCTCCCAAATCAAAGGCTCTCTTGTACTCATGTTCCTCATTTAAAACCCAAACGTATACCTGGAAACAGGCGTGAGGAGAGAGGTTAAACAGCTAATGCTTTTCTGTGCACCCACTGCTATCTCAGCAGACTTCCAGGGGACCTGAGGGGGCTGTCACTGCTCACCCCCCAGACTTCCGCTGTGCTCACTCACAGAAGAATCTAGCTAATGATTTATCACCAACTGCAAGGAAGGGTATGCAGTCCTCATTACAGCTACAGCATCAAAGTCAGAGCTCAGAGTCAGGCCCCTGCACTGTGAGTGCTGCTGTTGAAAGCACAGCAGCACCAGACTTACCTGAATGCCCCGGGCAGTGAGGTGATCAAATAAAGCTTTCCGCATTAGTAAGCTAGAGGACAAGAAAACAGCAGCTTCAGGCACATCTTCATCCTTAGGACTAGAATTAACCTTTAGTCTTCTCCCAGTTTATAGAGTCTAGTAACTGTTAGTTTAATTTAATCCCAGCAGTTCAGCAATATAAGCAAGCATCGAGAGCAATAATAGCTGTTATAGATTAATTTCCTTTTTTTCTTTTTCTTCCTTTGACAGTCTCACTATGTAACCTCTAGCTGGCCTAAACTATCTATGTAAACCAGGATGGCCCACCTGACCTCTGACCAGCAAGATCTATCTGCTTCGCTAGGGGTTAAAGGCCACCACACCACAGGTGGATGAATTTTCTTAACTTCTGGCTGGGGATCACCCAGAGCCTGCTCTTGGGCTGCCACTGGACACTCACAAGACCATTCTTCCTGTAGCACGCAGGAAGTGGAGGCGCCTCCCTTTGCCTGCAGAAGCCGGCATGAGAGTGAGAACGTGCTAGAATCCCGAGTCCTTGTTCCCAGCTTTCCGAGTTACCCAAGGCAGGGGCCTCAGGTTAAGACCTGGGCCTTCACAGTTCCATTGCATATGCTTTTGAATGTCTATTAACTATAATATTCTGTATCTATAAAAATCACTTTCCACTTTCAAGTAACTGTTAAATTATAAATCACTTAAACAAGATGAGAACTAGTAATACTGGAAAATGACAAGTTTTAAAAAAGACTATTTTAAATTATGTCTATATGTGTGGTGTCTGTGTAGATGGCTGTGTGAACACGTGAGTGCGGGGGTATGTAGAGATCCCTTGGAGCTGGAGTTATAGGCGGTTGAAAGCTGCCCGACATGGGTTTTGGGAAGAGAACCCTGTGCTAGAGCAGCGTGTACTCCTAACCACTGAGCCATCCCTCCAGCCCCTACAAACTAATCCTATTCTTGTCCCTTCCATGTACTACACTGGTTTAATAAGAAATTCTAGCAGTCATGAACTTTAACACCAATTAATATGTGTTCTTGAAAACCAGAAATTAAATCAAGAAAAAAATGCAAAAGGAATAGACCCCTGTGACAAGCATAAAAGATAAGACTAATTTTCTAAGACTCTTTGACAAAGAAGCTAGATAATAAAGGCTATGATTTGGAATATTAACATAGTTAAGCATTTAAGCCTCCATTGGAAAAGTAAAATATGGAGGAACACTTTGTTATTTTTAATCTAAAACGAAACCCAACATCTGTAGAAATTAAAGCACTTTCTTTAAAATAGGCATCAAGACCTTGCCGGGAGGGCTACATATCAGTTGCTGTCACGTCTTGGTACAACTATTTCCAAGAATGTGCCAGTAGGCAGTACCCACTTTTACACATCCCGGATTGCCACACACACCTCTTCCCACCACGCTGCACGTGGGGCTGTGGGAACAGCAAGGCCGTAGAAAGGGATGGTTACTTTTTGCAACCTTGCTAGTAACTAGCTACATAATAACCCCGAGGAAACCCTTGCCATGAACCGATAGACACTTAGATTTCTCATGAAGGTATGAGGGAGCCAGGCTCTGTGACTAAGCCAGCTCAGGTGGGTTACTGGTACCCACTTGCACAATAGGCATGCAAGTCCAGGTTACAGATGAGGCACGAGCAGACTGTAGGAGGTGAAAGAGCTCGCTGCCCAGCCTGACATAACCTCTCCCCTGGCGCCCTTGTGATGAAGGAGAGAAAGACTCCTCTGAGCTCTGTTCTGATGTCCACATGACGCAGCACAAGCTGCCCACTCCCTACTGTACACAAAATACATTTATTAAAATATTTTTTAAAAAGCCAGGACTGGAGGGGCTGGAGAGATGTCTCAGTGGTTAGGAGCACTGGTTGTTCTTCCACAGGACCTGGGTTCAATTCCCAGCACCCACATGACAGCTCATAACGGTCTGTAACCCCAGTTCCAGGGGATCTGGCACACTCACACAGACATACATGTGAGCAAAACACCAATGTACATAAAATAAACAAATGGGGGAGGGGCTGGGAGGACGGGGGGAGGACTGGGAGGGAGGGAGAGGAAGCAAGATGGCTTGGCAATTGAGAGTACTTGCTACTTGTGCAGAGGGCTCGAGGTTGATTCTCAGTACCCACAAGAGTTGCCTGTAACTCCAGTGCTCTTTGATGGCCTCTTTAAGCACAAAGCATGAGCATGGTACACAAACATACATGCAGGCATGCACACATACACATACAATTAAAAAACTAATCTTAAAACTTAAAATATATACAGAGAGACACGGTAGTAATTAAAATACTTACGTATCAGAAAGCCAGATGAGAAACTTATGACTTTTGGATATAGTATGCGGTTCTTTTAGCCTAAGAGAAGTCAAAGAGTGAAGTATGAATTAGGAACACAAGAATGTATCAGTGTGATAGAAAAAGACATATTCACACTGAAAACAGTGCTTATAGACAGGATGGGAGACAGAGACAGGGGGGTCTCTGTGAGTTCCAGGTCTTTATAGTGAGACCCTGTCTTAAAAAAACAAACATTTCAAAATATCTGTCAAAGGACAAAAATAATAGAAATTTGGTTCTGTTTCCACTGGCCTTGAGCTAACTTTTACTAAAACTATTCAAAGTTAAACAAAACTAAAGACAAATTAATTTCCGAGAGACCTAGTGCCCTAGGCTTACCACATCTTATCCTTTGTTTTGGCATATCCTTTTTCTTCTGTTCTGTCTAGTAAAAATTAGTATGGGGTAGATATCCTAACATAACCAACGTATGGAGAGATGGCTCAGTGGTTAAGAACACTGGCCAGTCTCACAGGGACCCAGGTTCGGTTCTTCAACCCACATGGTAGCTCACAAATATCTGTAATTCCAGTTTCAGGGGATCTGATAGCCTCTTTTGGCTTTCACAGGTCTCAGGCACATATGTGGTGCCCAGACATATATACAGGTTGAATATCTACACATAAAGAAATATTTAAAAACAGCCAGGTGGTGGTGACACATGCTTTTAATCCCAGCACTCAGGAGGCATAGGCAGGTGGATCTCTGAGTTCAAGGCCAGCCTGCTCTACAGAGTGATTTCCAGGCTAGCCAGGGCTACACAGAGAAAGCTTGTCTCGAAAAAACCAGAAAAACCAACCAAACCAAAACTGTTCTATGGATTAAAAGTAGTGTGTCTGGCATGGTGGTGCACATCTTTGGTCCCAGCACTAGGGAGAGACAGAGGAATCTCTGTGATTTCGAGGTTAGCCTGGCCTACAGATGGAGTTCCAGGCCAGTCAGGGCTAGCTAGTGAGACTCTGTCTTTAAAAAGTTATTTAGGGCAAAAGTCAAATGTTGACTGTTTTTGCTGTTCTTTTTCATTTGGTTTGGTTTTCTTTGAGACAAGGTCTTGGCCCTGCAGACTCAGGTTCTAAGGTGCTGGGATCCCACCGCCATACCGCCCATATGGAGGCACTGTAATGCTGGTCTTGCAATTTCAATTCCCCTCATGCTTTGCACAGCCCTACCCCGAGTCTCACAATGTGGCAAAAGCTGGTCTTGAACTTGTAACCTTCATCCTTTTGAGTGCTAGGATCACAGCTGTGAACCACTCTGGCTACCACACATTTCCTTCCTGCTTCCACATTTGAAGATCTGGACTCCGGGCTTTTAAATGACCTTTCCTATTTAGAAAGGTCAGCCTGGCGGTTAGGATCCACCCTGAACACCTTCTTCCAGTCTATTGATTTACTCTTCACTTCTTGCTTCTCTCCTAACTTCTCCTGTACCTACTCTTCCCCTCCCTCTCTGTGTCCCTCCCACATTAGCTCAGCTGGCTAAGCCCCAGGGATCATCAGTCTGTTTCTGCCAGCCCTTAGGTCACAGACGCTCACTGCTGCCCCGGCCTTACAGTGGGTGCTGGGATCTGACTCAGGTCCTCATGCGTGGACAGCAGGCACCTTACCCACAAGCCATCTCCTTAGCCCTCAGAATCACTTCTTAGAGGAAAGATTAATTAATGCCACAGTATACTTCCTTGTTTGTATTCCAATAACATTTACTTCCCTATAGAGTGCACTGAGCTATCTAGAGGACATGGTACTCTGCTCTAGGCAAGAAAAAGCTAAACGCTTCAGTAATAAATGGTTAGAATCTTTTGAGTGTGACAAATGAAAACAGCTCCTTTGTAGACAAGTTTCTAAGCAGGGTGGGGTGGCACATGCCTGAAATCCCAACACTCTAGAGGCTGGGTAGTAGGACAGCTGTCAGTTTTAAGTCAACTGTGCTACACTAAAGAGGGTGTGTGTGAGTGTGTGTGTGTGTGTGTGTGTGTGTGTGTGTGTGTGTACAAAAAGGTATTATCAGTTGTTTTGTCTAAGAAACATCCATAAAGACTTTTAACAATTATCATTGAGAATTGATAAAATAAAAAGTTCACTAAGAAATTCAAACAGTGAAAGGCCTTGGAGCAGGAGTTAAGCCACAAATGGGCCACTGAGATGGCTCAGCAAGGTGCTTGCTGTCAAATCTGATGGCTTGAGTTTGGTCCCTAGGCCCCTTGTGGTAGAAAGAGAGAACTGGTTGCTGATGATTGCCTTCTGACCTCCACAGTGGCACACTAGAGTGCACTCATGTATGCACACAATCAATAATTGTAAAACACCTTGCTTGGGGGTGATGGGATTGAGGGGGTGGCTCAGACAGCACAATGCTTATGCAAGCACAATGACCTGGGCCCTATCCCCAGCACCCACGCCAATAAATGAACTGCGCTGGTGATGTGCACTTTGTACCCTGCTGCTGGGAAGGTGAGATGGGCAGACCCCTGGGGGTATGAGATGGGCGGATCCCTGGGGGTATGAGATGGGCGGATCCCTGGGGGTATTCTGGCCAACTACCCTAGATCAGTCATTGAGCCCCGGGTCCTAGGAAGAGATCCTGTCTCAAAAACTAAGGTGGACAGCTCCTGAGGAATAATGCTAGAGGTTAGCCTCTGCCCTCGCCCGCACACACAGAAGGAAACTATGATCTAATTTTATTAAGAAGCTTTTAATATCAGAATTCTTTTTTCTGCATCTGTGTGAGAGATTGAACCCAGGGCTTCTTTAGGGCTAATGAGAGCTCTGTCACTAAAACATATTCCAAGTCTCACAAACATTTATTCATTTTTTTCTCCCCCCCCCCCCCCTTTCTGGTTGGTTTTTGAGACAGGGCTTCTCTCTGTAGCCTTCTGACCTGGAACTAGCTCTCTAGACCAGGCTGGCCTCAAACTCAGAGATCTGCCTGCCTCTGAGTGCTGGGATCAAAGGCGTGCACCACCACTGTCTGGCTACATCTATACATTTCTTTAAAATATTGCTTTGTGGTTTTTTTTGTTGTATTTTTTGTTTTGTTTTGTTTTGTTTTCGGGTTTTCGAGACAGGGTTTCTCTGTGTAGCCCCGGCTGTCCTGGAACTTACTCTGTAGACCAGGCTGGCCTCGAACTCAGAAATCTACTTGCCTCTGCCTCCCAAGTTAAAATATTGTTAAAGTGTATTCTTTAAAGATTTCCTAAGTGTATCTATTTTGACCATATTAACCCCTTACTAGCCTTTTTGATCCCTTTCTCACTCTCTTCCAACCATTTCCTCCTTCCAATGAACCCCTTCTCTTTTAAACTCAGTTTAATCGGGGTTCCTTACATGAACGTGGGTACGGAGTTACTGACTAGGAACATGGGCAAGGTGGCAGAGGCTACACCATCTCACAAAGCTCCCTTCTCCACCAGAAGCTGTCAAATGCCTATAGCTCCTCAGCTAGGGCTGTGAAAATCCTTTTATTTTTTACATTGATTTTTTGCTCTAGTCTGTTTTTCTGTAGCTATAATGAAGTATCTGAGGCTAGGTTCTTTTTTTTTTTTTTTTTTTTTTTAAGGTTTACTTAGGTCACAGTTCTGGAAGCACAAAAGTACAATATTGCTATCTGGCTTGCTCTTTGTACAGGGCTTGTGGCAGCAGGAAAGAAGTGGGCATTTGCAGGAGGCGGCATTTGGGATGCAAGAGGAAGCAGAAGAAAATCACAGGCAAAACCTCCTTCCCACAAGGGAGGAATTCATCCCCTAAAACTCCCATTCAACTTCTAGAGACCCGACCACTACTCAACACAGATGAGGCCAACCCCAAGTTCAGGGGGGAATAAACCAAGGTCGAGGAGGAGCTTGGGGAATCCACAGCCAGCATGCAAAAGGCCTCCATTCTACCCCCAGCACTGAGGAGTCAAGCCACAGCCACAGGGATGAGCACAGACCAATGGCTTGAGTGTTCTGTAATGGGTAACGGATAAAAAGCGTAAGGACTTACTTCAGTATGATAGAGGGCATTGGAATTTCAAAGAACTGTTCTCGAATGGGCACAAAGGGCAAGAGGCCGGTGAAGAAAAGGCCAAGGATGAGCAGAACACGCTGTAGGCTGAAGAGTATAGGAATGGCTGAGTTCTAGAACACAAACAAGATCGTGTGTTACTTTAAAAAGCACGATCATTTTATAAATACCCGAATGTATTTCCCAGGTTGTATGCTGACAAGCATCCTATGAATTATGAATATTTGCTATAACAACAACTCAGAATTCTATAGCAAGTCTATAACCCATAAGTAATGCTCTCCTTTGGAGCCAGCCCTCGCACTGAAGTTCCTCTGGTGCTTTTGTAACACAGCTGTCTGTTGGTCACAGTAGCAAGAGCTAGAGACTAGGAAAAACACCAAAACGGGAAAAGAGGGTACACGGGATATCTGACTCCTGTTAAAAACGTACACACAGCTCTGCAGCTCCGAGAACCTAGAGTGTGTATATGAACATCGGTACTGCGTCAACACGTCATCCTTCAGCTCTGCTATGGGTCCGATAGACAAGATAAAGTGTGGCAGTGCATTACTGATGTCCCAGCATGTGGGAGATCAAAGGGAGCTCAAGTGTAAGCCTAGGATACATGAGACACTGCTGTAAAATGAATGAATGGAAGTAACTATAGACTCACAGAAAGTCACAAAAATAGTAGAGTGTGATATGCTCTTGGCTTAGCTTCTCCAGAGGGTGACATGATGAGACTGTACTGGAGATCAAAGCCAGGTGACACTGATGGATTACTGTTAATTAGATGATGGACTTTAGTCAGCTCACATCCTTGGTCCCTTGTGTCATCATTTTTAACCTGCTTCCATTTGCTTGTGTGCATGTGTTTTCATTCTGTGCAACCCCCGTATGGATTCCTATAACCACCACAAACAAGATACAGATTCCTCTGTTAGCACTGCGCTACCCGCTAGCACTCCCTACCCCTGCAGTCTGCGTGTCCTATATAAATAATACCACACAGTATATCACCCTTTTTTATTTTATTTTATTTTATTTTTTTTTAAGATTTATTTATTTATTATTATATGTAAGTACACTGTAGCTGTCTTCAGACGCACCAGAAGAGGGCGTCAGATTTCATTATGGATGGTTGTGAGCCACCATGTGGTTGCTAGGATTTGAACTCAGGACCTTTGGAAGAGCAGTTGGTGCTCTTAACTGCTGAGCCATCTCTCCAGCCCTATTATCCTTTTTTAAAGAAGGGTTTTATTTATTTTTATTTGTGTGTGCATGTGTGTGTGTGTCTGTCTGTCTGTCAGGGTGGTATGCTTATACCAGTGTTTGAAGGTCAACCTCATGCCTGTCATGTGGATGACGCCAGAAATCAAACTCAGGCTCCAAGCTTGGTCAGCAAGCGCTTCACCAACTAAGCCAGCTCTCTGGCATGTAATATTTTAAAATTTTTATTTATTTATTTAGGAGTGGGGTGCGTGTGTGCTTGGTCAGAGGGTGATTTACAGAAGTCAGTCAGTTCTCTCTTTCCAGAGTCTGGGTCCTGGGAGACTAACTGAGGTCATTAAACTTGACTGTAAGTGCTTTTACTGCTGAGTCACCTTGCTACCTCAACATGTGACATTTTGAGTGCTTTAGGTGCATGTCTGTGTATTTGAACCCATGGCTTTGAGTATTGCTAGGGAAGTGGTCCACAGTCCCACACCTCTTTTTACTTTTTATTTTGAGACAGGGTTTCTTGCTAAGTTTCCCAGGCTGGCCTTGAATTTACTCTGTAGTCCAGGATTATTTTGACCTTCTGACCTTCCAAAGTAGATAGGATTACAGGCCTGCACCTCAAGCCTGGTTTCTTTTTTCAGAGTTGTTTTTTTTTTTTTTTTTTTTTGGTTTTTTAGAGACAGGGTTTCTCTGTGTAGCCCTGGCTGTCCTGGAACTCACTCTGTAGACCAGGCTGGCCTTGAACTCAGAAATCCACCTGCCTCTGCCTCCCAAGTGCTGGGATTAAAGGCGTGTGCCACCACTCCCGGGACAGGATTACTTCTCGCTGCTGATATGCCTTTCCTGCCACTATTACATAGCCTGATGATTCCTGGGCAGCAGCCCACCCTATTGGGAAAATGTCCTGCAGATCAACATGAAGATGAACTTTCATGAATGAATGCTATCTAGATGGACTTTACAGAATTCCTAATTTGATTCAAATAATTTTAGGAAGAAAGTTTAAGGAGATGGTTTTAGTTGTTTTGCCAGAAAAATGTAATATAGTTAGAATCAAGAATAGAATGTACCCCCTCCTCAAATAATAGTAAGTAAAGGCCAAATAATAAGGAATACAATGCGCTTTCATAAATGCACTGAGAAGAGAAACAGGCTTGGGACAGATCTGTGATCAAGGGAAAACATTCATTCTAGGTCAGGTCCAAGGATGAAGCCACAGGTGTGCACTGTAATAAAGCAAGGCCATGTGAAACTGTTGCTTTGAACTTATAATGAGCTTACAGAGTGAAACACTGCTTTGAACTTACCATCAACATCCTTCTGTAACTCTCTTTTGTGCAACGTCTTATCTATGAAGTAATTTTATAAAGAACTTTTGTCTGAGAAAGTATAAAAAGGCTGAGAGGAGAAAGAGTGTGGCTGTTGGGCTCTGCTCCACCCAACTGTATCTATGTCTGCTCTTTATGTGTGTACATGCATACATATAAGTGTGTGTATCTAAGTATGCCTGTGCACTTGTGAAACTGATGAAACAGGTGGTCCAGCCCAGCCAGTGCGTGTGTGTGTGCGCTCATGTGTGTGTGTGTGTGTGTGCTCGTGTGTGCGTGTGCGCGCTCATGTGTGTGTGTGTGTGTGCTCGTGTGTGTGTGCACGCGCTCATGTGTGTGTGTGCTCGTGTGTATGCTCGTGTGTGTGTGTGTGTGCACGCGCTCATGTGTGTGTGTGTGCTCGTGTGTGTGTGTGTGCGCGCGCGCTCGTGTGTGTGTGTGTGTGTGTGCACGCGCTCATGTGTGTGTGTGTGTGCTCGTGTGTGTGTGTGTGTGTGTGTGTGTGCGCGTGCTCATGTGTGTGTGTGCGTGTGCTCGTGTGTGTGCTCGTGTGTGTGTGTGTGTGCTTGTGTGTGTGTGTGTGTGTGTGTGTGTGTGTGTGTGTGTGTGCACGTGCTCATGTGTGTGTGTGTGTGTGTGCGCGCGCGCGCTCGTGTGTGTGTCCCGCTGTGCAGAGGATCTTTTTTTCTGTTCGTCTGCTGTGCGTGTTTCCTCACCCTCAATGAACACCTTCCTCTGCTGCTGATTCTCAGAGCCTGAGATCCTTCTGCTGCTCCTGTTGTACTTTAGACTTTTTTCCTGTCTTTTAATTCTCTAACTGGCAGAAAAAACGAACCCAATAAAAACCCCTAGACTGTAACACAACTGCTAGATGAGGTCTGTCTTCTCTGTAGGCAACTTCTGGCTGGTTCCTTCCATTCATACATGAGCTATGACAGGAATAGATTCTGCAAACTCCCGTTATCATGACTTACACAAACAGAGCTGGCATGCCCGGCCGGTCGCGTCTGAAGCTTACCTCTTTATAACACTTGTCGACAATCTTAGAGTTGGCGTTACCCCACACGGTCAGGTGTTCCCGCTTATACTGCTTCACCAGTTCTGAGACCTGCGTGTGAAAATTCAGATTTTATCATGTGCTTATATATAAACCCACCTGTAGTGCTTTACATTAAAATATGGGTAACAGCTGGGCAGTGGTGGCGCACGCCTTTAATCCCAGCACTTCGGAGGCAGAGGCAGGCGGATTTCTGAGTTCGAGGCCAGCCTGGTCTACAGAGTGAGTTCCAGGACAGCCAGAGCTACACGGAGAAACCCTGTCTCGAAAAAGAAAAAAAAAGGGGGGGAGAAAAAAAAAAGACAATCCTGGTTAAAACAAAACAAATAGCATTCTTTCTATGGTCTGCTGAGAGCTATTCCCTTCTTTCTTCTGCCCCTGGACAAGGCTATTCTTGAACTGTAATGAAAAACGGCCATTTAAGAGCTCTACCAACACACAG
>CM052710.1:32108907-32139345 GCA_028551405.1 Uromys caudimaculatus | reverse complement strand
AAAAAAAAAAGACAATCCTGGTTAAAACAAAACAAATAGCATTCTTTCTATGGTCTGCTGAGAGCTATTCCCTTCTTTCTTCTGCCCCTGGACAAGGCTATTCTTGAACTGTAATGAAAAACGGCCATTTAAGAGCTCTACCAACACACAGCCTCAGAGGGTAAGAGACCTGAACATGGAGTGGTCTTCTCTGGAATCCAAGAACTCAGGAGGTAGAGGCAAGAAGTCTTTCAGAACTATCAACAGCTCCATCTTCGTTTTCTTTTACTGGAGTGATTATTTGACCACATCTGCGCTTCCCAAACTGAACTACCTACTGAATTAATGAATGTCTTTTGGACAATGGGCACTGACATGACCTTGATTTCTCTCACCGATGGGTCTCTGGGGCACAGCTGGGGCCCCAATTAACTACAGGCTATCTATCCCAGACCTGCCAATCAATGCTGCTGCTCAGCTGTCAGCATGCTTTCAGTTTTATCCCCAGTTCACATAAATCCCACATTCTAGATCCAGCCCGTCTGTGGCTGAGCATCCTGCCTTTCCACAACTTGAATCTGGAAATTGAACTTTTAAAATTTAAGAGTGAGAAAAGGAGCCGGGCAGTGGTGGCACACGCCTTTAATCCCAGCACTTGGGAGGCAGAGGCAGGTGGATTTCTGAGTTCGAGGCCAGCCTGGTCTACAGAATGAGTTCCAGGACAGCCAGGGCTACACAGAGAAACCCTGTCTTGAAAAACAAAACAAAACAAAAAAAAAAAAAAAAAGGAGTAACAATCCATTATCTGCCAAAAGGTATATAAAATTGTGGAACAACTGGCAATCAAATTGAGATTGTTATGAAATACAAAATTATTTACATTTACCACTCTAAAAGCAAGTTTAAGCAAACCATTGAATATGGCTACTTAGTAATTTGACATAAACCAACCACAAATCAGACAACTTAAAACTGGTGGTCAATTATAGAAACATCTGGATGAATGGAGCCTAAGAGAGCTTATTTTTATCTACAACCAGGATAAGTCAATTCACTCTGAAAACAGGCCACAGGAAAGTCCCCTCTGTGACATTTATGGGGCACTAAACAATGCTGAATGCAGCCTATCTAGTTCCCTTGACTCTACCAGACAGCCTTGTCTTATTTCTGCAGTCAGACAATGCTGACCTGCAGAATATCACGTTTCCTCCACACGTCAGTGTCACCCACTCCGACCTCCCTGAGGCACTGCCCACGCACCTTCTGAATCAGCACGTTGTTGTTCACCTTGATGTCGATGTTAATGGGGGTCTCCGGAAAGGCCTCAAACACTTCCTTCAGCAAGGGGATTCGGGTATCTTTTCCTTCACACTTGCATGCTGAGGAAGCAAGATGTTTTTAAATGGTGACTTCCATTCTTAAAGCATAATTCTTACTTTTTCAGGGATTGCAATTTTTGGTTTTTTGAGACAGGGTTTCTCTGTGTAGCCCTGGCTGTCCCTGGAACTCACTCTGTAGACCAGGCTGGCCTCGGCAATTTATACTACACGTTCATTATAGGATGACAAAATGAGGCAAAGTATAAAGGGAAGAAAAACGTCATGTGAAATGCAGTGCCTTAGACATGTCACTATGAGTGCTAGATGGCTTCCTTTGTCCCCTGTGCATTATTTGACACTGTTACAGTACAGTGTGCCTATAGTTTTTACCCTGATACTTTTATATCCATAAAATATTTTCATGTTATGCATTTGTAATTGTTATTTATTTATTTATTTATTTATTTAGAGACAAAGTTTCTCTGTGTAGCCCTGGCTGTATTGGAACTCACTCTGTAGACCAGGCTGGCCTTGAACTCCTAGATCCGCCTGCCTCTGCCTCCTAAGTGCTGGGATTAAAGGTGTTAAGTGTGGCACCACTTGAAAACTTAAAAAGTTTTCAAGATAACTAGAATCACATGAAGACTAAGAAATAATGCACAGATCCATGTCCAGATTTCTCAGTGGTAACACCTTATGAAAGCATATACACGTTACACCCAAAATACTGACATTGATACAACCCACTCATTATTTTCTCACTGTCTTTTGTTTTTATGCTGCTTAGGACAAACCCAGGGCCTTGCACATTACAGGTGGTGCTCTTCCATGGAGCTGCATACACCTCACTGATGTTTTAAATTTCTTGGTTTTTGAGACAGCATCTCGTGTAGCTCACTGTGGCCTTGAATTCACTCCTGAGGAAGAGCTGGCCTTAAAAAGACTGATCCTCCTGCCGCCACCTCATGAGTGCTAGGATTACACACATGTGACATCGACCATCCTGTCATTAGTGTTGTTATGAGGACTTTGGAAGGTTATTCATTTGAGATAGGGTCTCATTCTATAGTCCTGACTGTCCAGGAACTCTCTATGTAGCCCAGACTGGCCTCAGACTCAAGAGCTCTGCCTGCTTCTGTGCTCCCTATTGCTGGGGTTAGAGGTGAGTGCCACCATGACCAGCTACTTATTTTAATCATTCATTAGTTGACAATATTTTGCTATGGGGTTATCATTGAAGTTTTCAGAGACTTGAGAATAATTTCCAGGCCAAACAAGGTCACTAATTCAATAATGTGTTATTTAAAAATCGTAGCAGAATTTTCACAGAACAGTTGTACTGGTGTGAATCTGGAGTGATGGTACCTAGGCTTTGAGGTAGCCTTCTGTCAGTGATTGTTATCTGAGATTTTATGAGTTTATTCTTTTGAATTCACAGAGCCTTTGCGTAACAGTCTTGAGACATGCCTGGCAAACCAGGAAATCTCCTTTTGGGCTAAGAACCGCTTAGGTAATGGGTCTTTCAAGACAATCTCTAGATCTGGTAAGAAGTTTGGGTATGTGGAAATTGACTTGCTAAAGGTGCCTTTTCATGCAACAATAGAAGAGCTTCTAGGAAGCCGTCAAGGGTTCAGTCCTGGATAGGCTGATCCCCCTGCTGCTGCAAAGCCTAAATCTATCCTGCACTGGCTCCCCAACATCTGGCCTGTCGTCATGGGGCTCAGAACAAAGGGGGATGTGGATACTACAGACTGGAGGGAACTACTCTCAGGGTAAGAGAGACTCTAGGATGTGGCAGGGTCAAGGGGAACTCCCCATCTCAGGAGCCAAAATATGTACAAATAAAAAGACTCCTGCGACAAAGAATTAATCAAGAAAAACTGATCTCCCCGGTAGGAAAAGGGGAAGGAAAAGAAATCTTCCCGGTGGAAATAGGGGAAGTGTTTATTAATCAAGGAAAAGGGATTTTCCTGGCAAAAAAAAAAGGGAAAGTGTTTAATCAAGGCCTACACATAGAAAGACTCAAGAAACAATAAATAAACAAACAAACAAATAAATGAATGGAGAAAAAGGCCTCTTCCCATAGGAGGAGGAAGGAAAATGGTTCTTCCCGATAGGAAGCTTCAACTCGGTCCCGGTCCCAGAGCTGGAGGCTGCGGTTAACTCCCCAGCTCGGGCTGCCAGCGCAGAGGTTAGCTCCCCAGCCAGGGCTGCCAGCACAGAGGTTAGCTCCTCAGTCAAGGCTGCCAGCGCAGACAGCAATGCCTGAATTCCAAAGAACGAGGGCAGGGCTCCTGTGCTGTAGCATGAGGAGATACAGCTGGCCCAGAACCTAGACTTTTCTTGTTATGTGTTTGCTTGATTGTTGATTAAATGTTTTTGTTTTTCCCTCAAAATGGGAATAACTCATTTTATTAACTCATATTAAAGATCCCTACATGGGAAATGATTTTTGTATTTCCCTATTAGCAGTAATAACTCATTATCAATGGTTCCTTAATGGGAGAAAAAATTTAGGGCAAGCTAAACTTCTAATACAAACCAATCACAACTAAAGCAGAAAGCACTAAGCCAATGCTGTCTCAATTTCCAGAGGTGTCAGTCATTCACTGTATGGAGGATGTTCTATTTTGTTTATCTAATTAATGCTTAAATGATTTTAATTCATAATTCTGAACTATGCCATTGAGTACACTCTTATCTGTTTATCACTACTGGGGGTTTGGCTCTGCTCTTGAAATTGCTTTCTGAAAACTCTGTTAAATTCTATAAAATTGTAATACCTGAAACAGAAGAAGTTATTAGTTTATTAAATAATGTGGCTACTAAGGAGATGGCTCATAGAAATAATCTCTTATTGATAAAGTCTAAACAAGTGTTAACTGAGTCTTTGGCTTTTGAGAATGTCAATACATGCTGGGCAGTGGTGGCGCACGCCTTTAATCCCAGCACTTGGGAGGCAGAGACAGGCGGATTTCTGAGTTCAAGGCCAGCCTGGTCTACAGAGTGAGTTCTAGGACAGCCAGAGCTATACAGAGAAACCCTGTCTTGCAAAATCAAAAAAACAAAACAAAACAAAAAAACCCAAAACAAACAAGCAAAAAAGAGAATATCAATACAGAAATAAGGCCCTTGAAAGCTCAGCAAACTCCTTAGAGGAATGGCTGGTTATAAAGTATAAAACACATTTCAGTCCAAAAAATCAGAAATATGCCATTCTAAATGGTTTTATTAGACTTTAATGAATCTCTTTGTATAATTACTGATTTTCAATACTGCAGAAGGGATTGTATTGCATATTAAAACTGCTGAACTTATTCCTGATAATTCAGAATTAACCTTGCTATTCATGCAACTGCACCTAACAATTGTTGAAAGATCTAACTGCACTCTAAGAGATGTCTTTTTTGTTTGTTTGTTTGTTTGTTTTGTTTTTCTTTTGGTTTTTCAAGACAGGGTTTCTCTGTGTAGCCCTGGCTGTCCTGGAACTCACTCTGAAGACCAGGCTGGCCTCGAACTTAGAAATCAGCCTGCCTTTGCCTCCCAAGTACTGGGATTAAAGGCGTGCGCCACCACTGCCCGGCAAGAGATGTCTTTTAAACAAAAGAGGGATGTGAGGGCTCCCAGGGCTAGACCACAACAGCTTTACTAACTGTAAATGCTAATTAAGTAGGGACAACAGCTGCTAAAAGGCATTGGCTTGTAGGGGAAAAAACCTGCTGAACTGAGTCAGCCTGTGTACTGCAAGGATGCTGTAACATTAGAACAGAAACCAGCAAAGGTGTTAGGATGGGGCCTGCTGTTACGGTTATGTTTCTACAGAGACCAAAAGTTATGGGTACCATCAACAACTTTGTTCCCTGCTATGCTGTCTGTGGTAACTGTACAGGTAGCAGAGACCAATCATACATATTAGGCCCATATTCAATCAACACAGGAGTAAGCTGGGAGATATGAGTACCCTTGTGATGGTTACTGCATCTTCTTGGCTACGTGGTCCTTATTACCACCAAGGACCTGCTAAGCCTATAGAGGAAGGTAAGGAAATTTATAAATTATACTGCGGGAGTACAAGGACAACTTTTCAAGTGTGGTTAACCACAGTTAATACTGCCCAAGATTTTCATATTTTTTATGTGCTCCATGCATTTGATTTTCAGGGACAGGAGATTGATGCTACTAGTTCCATAGATCCCCCACGTAGTGAGATGTGTATTACCAACAAGGAATCGGACTGGATACACTGACAACAGTGTCCAATGCTTGTTACTCTCTCCCATGGAGAAGCCATTGATTGGACTCCTCATGGCCTCGCTCAATTCTCACTCAGAACTGAGATGGCAGTGTGTATAGTTCACACAGAAACCCGTTCCACCCTTAACGTTAATTCAATGGCATGGAATTGGGATGTCAAATCCTCTATTAAAATTTAGCAATTCAGTTCAAACAAATGTGTAGAAATTAGCAAGTGCTTCTTAAAGCATGGTAAGGAAGATTGAACGTTGAGGATGTTAAGTATACTTTATCTTTTAGGTTAAATCAGAGTCGACCGTTTGCAGCATGTGTACCTTATCTGTTACAGAAAGGGCCTGTACCACGGCACCCTAATGTTACAGTATCACTTGTGAACATTGTACTCTTTATGCCCGTGTTAATTCTAGTATTCCTTAAACATCACTCCTGGAAGTTTATACATTCTCAGAGCAAGGCCAGCAGTCTGGATACTGACAGGCTGTTGAGACCCTGGCAAGACTCACCCGTGATGATTCTAGCACAGAAGCTCTCTCAAAGAGTACTAAGAAGAATGCGTCGGATGACTGCACTGATTGCTGCTGTAGTAATGGGAATTATTGCACTGACTGCCACTGTTGCTACAGCTGGACTGGCACTTGATAACGAAAGTCAAACTGCTGATTTTATTAGAGACTGGCATAAGCATTCTACAGAACTCTGGACTCAACAGAATAAAACAGATAGTGAGATAGTTAATGTAATAGCTGATTTGAGACAGGCTGAGATACTAATGAGAGATTCAGTTAGAGATACTGAGGGAACAGTACTTCAGTGTGATTGGAATGTTACTTCTTAGTGTATTATAACTTATAAAGGTTAATGACAGCCAATGGGTCACCCTAACCATTCTCAAGTGATTTATGATTTACAGAGAGAAATAAAGGAAACTTTCTTTTCTTTTCTTTTTTTTTTTTTTTGAGACAGGCATTCTCTGTGTAGCCCTGGCTGTCCTGGAACTCACTCTGTAGACCAGGCTGGCCTCGAACTCAGAAATCCACCTGCCTCTGCCTCCCAAGTGCTGGGATTAAAGGCATGCACCACCGGCGAAGAAAACTTTCTTAAAATCTTGAGATGGACCACGTCGAGGCAGGTAGATCTCTGAGTTCGAGGCCAGCTTGGTCTACAGAGTGAGGTCCAGGACAGGCAGGGCTACACAGAGAAAGCCTGTCTCAAAGTAACAAGAACCAAACATAACAACAAACTGCAATTTTGGAATTACACTTAAAACGGAGTTTAAATTGATCACAGACTACATAAGATCATAAGAACAAAAAAAAAACCCAAAAACCCTTCCATTTAAAAATGGAAAACTTAGCCGGGCAGTGGTGGCACACGCCTTTAATCCCAGCACTTGGGAGGCAGAGGCAGGTGGATTTCTGAGTTCGAGGCCAGCCTGGTCTACAGAGTGAGTTCCAGGACAGCCAGGGCTACACAGAGAAACCTTGTCTTGAAAAACCAAAAAAAAAATCTAAACATCATTCTTTAATGTGGAAGACTTAGAATGCAGATCTGTTGGTAGTGTTGGTCCAGCATTAGGCTGTGGGCTAGAACCCAGCACCGCCTAAACTGGTCATGGTGGTGTATACCTGTGATCCCAACCAACACTTGAGAGGCAAGAGGATCAAGAAATTCAATTCAAATTCAATTCTTTGTCAACAGAACAAGTTCAAGGCTAGACTGGGCTACACAAGACCTTGTCTTTCAAAGAAAGGAAAAAGGAAACCTTGTTTATTTTTGAGACAGTTTCTCTATGAGCTCTGGCTAGCCTGAAACTCATTACATGGATCAAGCTAGTCTTCAATTCTGAGATCCACCTGCCTCTGCCTCCTGAGTGCTGGAATTACAGGTGTACACCAGCACTTCCCAGTTCTGCATATTAAAAAAAAAAAAAAAAAAAAAAAAAGGAAAAAGAGGGAAAATTTTCCTTTATTCCACATTGTTCTGTCAGTCATGGTACCCGTGCATTGCCCATGCGCCCTCTGGGATAGGTGTATGACTAGGTCAGGGCTTCAAGTTGGATACCTGACCCATACTTCCCAGTGTTTTTCTCTGAGACTTTCCCCTTGATGCTCACAGAGAAGCCCAGCTTTTCCCTGTGGAGACACAGTACAGGCAGGATGTGAGTTTGTGAGCCAATAATCAAATTCCTTGCATGACGCCACATGTTTGGAATCCTAGCACTCAAGAAGGCTGAGGCAGGAGGATTACTGTGACTTCATAGTCAACCTGTGCCACAGCTAGTCGAAGGGCACATCAATATTGTCTTAAGAAATGTGGAAGTCAAGACATACAAAGAGAAGTAGATAGGGGGATGGAGCAAGGAATCGTTTGTATCTCTGGATTCGACAACATTTAATGTCAAATTCACTGATATTCTATCTAGTAAATCTATTTTTAATTTTAAAATCTATTTATGTACATATGTGTAGCTTTCATTGGTTCTCATGAAACTGTAGTGGAAGTGTCTCACATGGGTGCTAGGAACCGAAACCTGGTTCTCTGGAGGAGCAATATGTACTTTTAACTGCTGGGGGGGGGGGGGGGGGTTGGGGGATGCTGGAGAGATGGCTCAGCGGTTAAGAGCATTCACTGACTGTTCTTCCAGAGGTCCTGAGTTCAATTCCCAGCAACCACATGGTGGCTCACAACCACAGCAATGGGATCTGATGCCTTTTTCTGGTGTGTCTGAGGACAGTGACCATGTACTCACATACATAAAATAAATAAAATCTTTATAAAAAAAACTGCTGGGCTATCTTTCCATCCCCTGTATTTTATTTCTGACCTGAAAATAATTTAAACTGATTTCTGTTACAACTTAAAACTTGTTACAATCCTCTAGCTCTGTGCTGTTTAAAGCAGTAGCTACTGGCTGTGAGGAGATGCTTACATTTAAAGTAAATAAGTTTCCCATCAGCCAGTTGCTGTGGTGCATGCCTGAAGCCATAGTCCTTGAGAAATGGGTAGGATGGTCAGTCTGGGCTGCACAAGGTGCTGCCAGAGGACACAGCAGAGGCAGGTCAGAGCCGCCGTGACCCTGTAAGTGTGACTGCCATGACAACGACAATAATAAATAACAGCAGAGTGACTCAGTTAAGGTAAAGCACAGAGGTAATGTGCTCTCTGCTGCCACCAGAAAGCAGAGGGACGCAAAGCCAAAGCAGAGAAGAGCACGAGGAAGGGGGCCTACAGCTTTGTGTCAAACTCTCTCACCAGCCTGCCCTTCGCCAGGCCCCACCATGCCTCAGTAGTGCTCACAGGTCCCAGCACTGACATCCCTTTCGCCCTGCAGTGGGTCCTTCAAGTGGCCTCCTCCCAGCACCCCTGGGCACTCTTGGGATTTACCCCATCCCAATGATTTTTTTGCTCCTGTGGGACACACTCCAAAGTAGCTTTGTAATCTTTAAAAACAAAAACAAAAACTATTTTTTAGATTTATTCTTTAGTTTTTTGCCTGCGGGTGTGTGTATCTGTGTGTGTGTATGTGTGTGTGTGTGTGTGTGTGTATCTCACATGCAAGTCTGGGGCTCTCAGAGATCACAGGATATCTGGTCTGAAACCGGAGTTATGATGGTTGTCAGTCACCATGTACGTGCTAGGAATGGAACTTCAGTCTTCAGCAAGAGCACCAAGCACTTAAAACAACTGAGCCGTCTCTCCAGCCCCTCAGTACTTTTTAAAACTCAGTTTCTCAGTTGCGCTAGCCATATCTCAAACTTAACTAACAGATGTGGCTATTGGCTGTCTCGTATCACAACACAGAAATACAGATCGTTCCAGTCATGGCAGAAGGTTCTATTTGGACAGTGACGTAAGTGTGGAAAACAACCATTCAGATGAATTGCCAGGAAGCAATAGATGTCCATATCCAAGTAAGAGATACACAAGGGGCAAAACTTACGTTAGACAAACAGATGATACATACGGCTGGGAATCACACGCGTCCCAGCACGCAGGGGGCTGAGGAAGCAGGAGCTCAGGAAAGTCAGCCTGGGCTATCCAGAGAGAACAGAGAGCAAAGAGCCAGCAAGATGGCTCAGCAGGGTCTAAACTCTTGGCTGGTTGGAACCTGCTATGTAGACCAGGCTTGGGGCGCTAGCTACCCCTGCCTGGCCAAAACTTTCAATAGTCTAAAAATCAATAATGAGTTAAATGCAATATAAATAAAAGTTTCATTTTTGTTTTCATTCCTGAGCTTGGTGGCCTAACCCTTTAATCCCAGCACCCGAGAAGAAAGAGGTAATTGGTTCTTGGAGAGTTTGAAGAAGCCAGCCTGGTCTACACAGTAAGACCTTGTCTCAAAAGAAAGAAAAAAAAAAACAAAACAAACTTAAAAACAACTCTTTACAGTCGTCTGATGTTTTCAACAGTACTTAGGAGAGGACCGTCTGTGAGCACTGGGCAGGTAAGGTGGAAACAGTGTCAAGATCTGCTCCGTCATTTATGTGACCTTGATCAAGTTAATCTCCTCTGTGACTTCAGTTTCCTTCTCGGTAAGGGAAGACAGGGCTAGCCAGCTTCAGAGATCTCTCCACATTCATAAGTTTAAGACTTACGAGAAGACATAAAACCAGGAAAAACAAAGGATTTTTTTTTTTTTTTTTTGGAAACAGGGTCTCATGTAACTCAGGCTGGCATTTGTGGTCTTCCTGCCGTCCCCAACCCGACACCAAGCTGGGATTATAAAGGCCTGTGCCTCATGTTCAGTACTCTACAGGCTGAGCGCAATTCCTAATCCCAAAGTTTTTTTTTTCTTTAACATTTGTGGGGTCTTGTCAAGTATGATAGTCTACACCTGTAATCCCAGCACTCCAGAGGCAGAGGCTTGTGGGATTCTGTAAATCTGACATCAGCTTGTTCTAAACAGTGAGTTCTATGCCAGATGATGATAATGGTAATAATAATAATAAATGTGTGGAGTTTGACAGTGCTCTACGGAGGAAAAGAAAAGTAAAAACATTCAGTTACTATTTTCAGCTCCTAACAGAGCTGCGGGCTTGGTGTCACATGCCTTTAGTCTCAGCTCGCAGGAGAGAGTCAAGTGGATCTCTGTGAGTTCGAGATCAGCCTGCACTACAAAGTGAGTTCCACGACAGCCAGGGCTGTTACACAGAGAAATCCTGCCTCAAAGAACCAAAACACACAAACTAACACTGAGCAGAGCCTTAGAACTGCTAGGTGAGTCCTCTACACTGAGCCACTCGGAAGGACATGGATCTCTCCTTTTGAGGTGAGGTCGCAGTAACCTGCCAGGCTGGAACTGTTTTCTCGCCTAGGCAGGGCTTGACCCTGAGATCTTCCGGCTGAGCCCACTGTGTTGCAGATGCAGTGAGATACTTCACATCTTAACCTTCATAAATCCAATCTAGTATTAATAGAGGCTCAGAACGTTTAATATAAATTACAAGAATGAAAAGTGCATTTCCTCAAACCAGTGTAGATTAAGAATACTTAAGTGAAGACAAATCAAACTTACGTTTGATTGAAACATACCTTACAAATAGGTGGCTTTCATTTTTATTCTAATTATTATTTTAATTCTACTTTAATTTATCTGTATGTCTGTGTGTCTATATGTGCACATGTATGTGCGTGCTGAAGGACGCCAGAAGAGGCATCAAATCCCCTGTGAGCCAACCAGTGTGAGTCCTGGAAACCAAGCTCAGGTCCTCTGGGAGGAACAGCAGCAGGCGGTCTTCGTCCTAGCTGACCTGGTACTCGGACATCCGCCAACCTCAGCCTCACAAGCGCTGGGATTAAAGGTGTTGATTACCACACCTAGGAACTTCCAGGGTTTCTTCTTGACTTTTCTTCCTGACTTTTATTTACATTTCTTTTGCTCTCTAAGCCTACCCTGCCTTTGGTGTTTAATCTAAAGAATATTTTAAAATTTATTTCATGCATATTTGTGAATGCCTGAGTGTGGACTACATTCGTGCAGGAGCCTTAGGAGGTCAGAAAGGAGCCGGGCAGTGGTGGCGCACGCCTTTAATCCCAGCACTCAGGAGGCAGAGGCAGGTGGATTTCTGAGTTCAAGGCCAGCCTGGTCTACAGAGTGAGTTCCAGGCCAGCCAGGGCTACACAGAGAAACCCTGTCTCAAAAAACCAAAAACCAAAAACCAAAAAAAAAAGGAGGTCAGAAGGGGGCATCCCAGCCTCCGGAATTGAGGCTGTAAGCAGTCACGTGGATGCTGAGAACGGAATCCAGGTTCTCTGTAGGAGCAGCAAGAGGTCATAACTGCTGAGCCATCTCTCCAGCCCCAACTTTTGAGATTTTTGAGAAAAGAGTCTCACTTTGTATTTCTATCTGGTGGCGTACTTGTGGTGATTCACCTGCCTCAGTCTCCAGTGTGGGGATTGCAGGTATAAGCCACCCCTCCTGGCTATTGCAACAGGTGCTTTACCACTGAGCGCTATGTCCAGCCCTATACTGGCTAATTTAAAATCTATCTCACTTGGTACTCACAGTAGTTTTAAAATGGATATGAAGGCCTCCCCCTTGAGGTCTGTGAGATGGTTCAGAAGTCACCAAGCTTGATGACCTTAGTTCAATACTACATGGTGAAAGGAGAGAATAGACTCTAACAAGTTATCTTCTGATCTCCGCATGTATACCATGGCAAGCTTCTCTGTCTCTCTGTCTCTGTCTCTCTCTGTCTCTGTCTCTGTCTCTCTGTCTCTGTCTCTCTGTCTCTCTGTCTCTCTCTCTCTCACACACACACACACACACACACACCAGAATGACAGGATGACTGACAGCCTATACATGGCAGAAATATCTTTAAATTATTTAACTGACAAGGCTTAATGTTCACAGTATAAGCTCAGAAGCTGGGCCTGGTGGAGTACAGGGGAAATGAAGCTCTTCCGTTTGAGGCCAGCCTTGGCTACATGGTGAATCCCAGGTCAGTCTAGGCTGCAGAGCAGGGCTGTATCTGTGGGCTGGTGAAGTGACTCTATGGGTAAAGGCAACTACCACCAAGCCTGATGATCTGAGCTTGAACCTCAGAACCTACAAGGTGCGAGGAGAGCACCAAACAACTTCAGTGGTTCTCTCGGGTCCACAGGCTCGGCATGGCACACAAATACGCGCACGAACAGCACAGGTGCACGAGTGTGTGCACAGACATACATGCACAAATATAAACAAACAAGTGCTGGATCAGCTAAGCCCTCTCCAGAAGGCCCTTTCTATTTATTTCTTTCTCCTTATTATATTTATTATGGACAACTACTATAAGTAGTGGCAATGCTATGCAACTTCAGACTTTAGGAGTATAAAAAAAAAAAAAAAAAAAAAAAGGGAGAAGCACAAAGCCATCAGGCATGGTGGCTTGTTTCTGTAACACTCACCACTCTGAAAGCTGAGGCAGGAAGACTGCTGTGAGTCGGAGGCCAGCCTGAGACACACAGTGAATCCAAGGCCAGTGAGATAGAGACAGAGACTATCTCAAGACACACACCCTACTCGCCACCCAGCCCAGCCCACCCCACCCATCCCTACCCCACCCAGCCCAGCCCACCCCACCCCCACCAAAGTATAAAGTCTCTCCAGGAAGCTAAATTCATATAATTATTATGGTATTCAGGCTTCAGTTAGTTGTTAAGAGAATTTAAGCACAGTGATAACAGTTAAATCTTTGGGCCAATCAGTCTCAGAATCAGATAGTCATCAATCAAGGTTTTAGATTTATAGGTCAGAGGTTAGGTTACAGGGCAATACTATTAGCAAAAAACTACTATGATTCTCAGCATAAGTGAATACACTTTCATGTCAGTGTTTAAACCATAAAAAAGAAATGTTACCTCTCTGAAATGGGACATCCAGTTTGCACAGGTAAGGTGGGAGCTCCTTTAAAAGATATGATTAAAAAAAAAAAAAAAAGGTTAGCTTTCAAAAACAAAAAGCGCTTCAGTGTCTCAAATTATAACAAAGCTTTTTTCTTTAAAAAAAAAAAAAAAAAAAAAAAGTAAGAGGGCTGGAGAGATGGCTCAGCAGCTAAGAGCACCAACCGCTCTTCCGAAGGTCGTGAGTTCAAATCCCAGCAACCACATGGTGGCTCACAACCATCCGTAATGAGATCTGATGCCCTCTTCTGGGGTGTCTGAAGACAGCGACAGTGTACTTACATATAATTAAAAAAAAAAAAAAAAGACACAGTATGCATTTAAACACTGCGTCCTTTAGCACTTCCAGAGGCAAATTCATGGTGTAATTACAATACAAGAGATCTGTACTACTGAAATTTATATATATTTTAACGTTTTGCCTCCTCAGCGACTTATTTAAAAGTTTTGTTTTTATTATTTTTAATTATATGTAGGGGTGTGTGTGTGTGTGTGTGTGTGTGTGTGTACATATGTGTGAGTAGAGAAGGCTTTGAAGGTAAGAGATGTTGGATACCCTAGAACTGGATAACACTGGGGCTGGGAACTGAACTCAAAACCTGTGCAATAGCAGTATGTGCTCTTAACTGCTGAGCCATCTCTCTGGGCCCTACATTTGTATCATTATTATTATTGTTTTGTTTTTAATTATGTTTTTGAAGACAGGGCTTCTCTGTGTGCCCCTGGCTGTCCTGGAACTTGCGCTATAGATCAGGCTGGCCTCAAAACTGCCTGTTTCTGCCTCCTGAGTGCTGGGATTAAAGGTGTGTACCACCAGGCTAAGTAGAGGCATGACTTTTGAGTGCTGTAATTATAGGCATTTGCCATCGTACCCATTACATTGAAGTATTTGAAACACAATATACATAATTTCTATCTTGTATAAAACTGTAGAAAACCAACAGAGTATAGCAACAGACTGTAGCATGTTACTGGCAGTTTTCTTCACGTGATTTATGAGTTACATTGTTTAAAATTACTTTTACTTATTAGCATGTGTGTGAGAGTACGGATGTAACACAGTGCACCCATACAGCTCAGAGGCCACAATGTAGGAGGCGGTTCTCTCCTTCCACCAAACAGATCCCAGGGGTGAAACTCAAGACCGTCAGGCTCAGCCTCTAACGCCTTTGTCCACTGACCTAGCTTGCTAGCCCACATTTTTTTCCTTTAAATTTTTTTTCATATGACTAGATTTTTTTAAATTGTGTACTCGAGTGCGTGTGCCTGTGTGTAAGCATGGGCCTCTAGAGGCCCCAAAGAACTTCTGGGAATCAGCTTTTTCCTTCTACCTTGTTTGAGGTAGGGTCTGCCTCCCTTGGTGTCTCTGTTGCCCCGTGGGCTCCAGGAGGGCTGTTTCTTTTCCTGTCTCCACTTCCCATCTCGTGGTAGGAGTGCTGGGATCACAATGCACAGTACTTCATCCATTTTTTCTTTCCTTTCATCTATATGATTTATTTATTTTTGTTTTATAAGCATTGATGTTTTACCTGCATATATGTCTATGCGAGCATGTTGGATCCCCTGGAACTAGAGTTACAGATGGTTGTGAGCTGCCAAGTGGTTGCTGGGAATTGAACTCAGGACCTCTGGAAGAGCAGTCAGTGCTCTTAACCGCTGAGCCATCTCTCCAGTCCCTCATCTGGCTTCTTAAACTGGGCTCTGGAGATCAAACCCAGAGGGTCAGTTTTCCTAGCAATCACTTGTGCTAAGCCATCTCGCTGGTCCTCGAGCAGGTTTTAAATGATGCTTGCCAACACTACAAGGCTAAACTAATTCCTGTATTAAACACGACTCAAAGAGACAACTTGAATTGTAGTAATGTCATTTCATATTTGATGATTGTTAATTTTATCAAAACATTTATAAGATGGAAGCATGATAAGCTGTCTCCCGAGAGGCTCAGGCAGAGCCTGACAAATACAGAGGTGGATGCTCGAAGCCAACCATTGGACTGAGGGTGGGGTCCCAGATGGAGGAGTTGGAGAAGGGACTGAAGGAGCTGAAGGGGTTTGCAGCCCCATGAAGGGAGCAACAGTATCAACTGACCAGACTCCTCCCCACCCCGAGCTCCCGGAGACTGGACCACCAAACAAAGAATACACATGGAGGGACCCATGGTGCTGGCCACATATGTGGCAGAGGAGGGCCTGGTTGGCCATCAGTGGGAGGAGAGGCCTTAGAGCCTGAGGGTGTTAGATGCCTCAGTGTAGGGGAATGCTAGGGAGGGGAGATGGGAGTGGGCGGGTGGGTGGGTGGAGCACCCTCATAGAGGCAGGGGGAGGGAGTATGGGGTAGGGGGTTTCAGAAGGGGAGACCTGGAAAGGGGAAAACATTTGAAATGTAAATAAAGTAAATATCAAAAAAACACAAAAACATTTATAGCAGTATTTTGGAGCTGGGGATGGAGCACAGCTGATGGAGCACTTGCCTAGTACGCATGAGGCCCTGGGTTCTATCTCAGCCCCTGTGTAAACTGGGCACAGTTGTGTGTGCCTATAGTGCTAGCATTTGAGAAAGTGAAAGCGGAATTATCAGAAGTTCAAGGTGATCCTCAGTTACACAGGGAGTTCAGGGCTTGTGTAACTAAAGGAAGAAGATGAAGCAGCCCCCAAAGGTGCATTTGAACTGTACAAATCCCTCCCTGGGGTCCAAGGCACACTGACGGTTCCTTTTGCATTTATCTGAGTCACTGTCATTCTTTAGGAACTTAGTTGTTTGGGTTTTGTCCACTTTTTTTTTCTTCCTATTTTGAAAGTATTTTGCTGGCATGTATGTCTATGCACCACTTACTTGCCCGGTACCTACAGGGGGCAGAAAAATGTCAGATCCCCTGGAACAGTAAGCTGCCACGTGGGTGCTGGGAATGGAATTGGGGCCCTCTGGAAGACCAGCCAGTGCTCTCAACCACGAAGCCACTTCTCTAGCCCCTGCTTGTTTGTTTGAGACAAGAGCCCAGAGTGGCTTCGAGTCTTTGACATGCCTCCTGTCACTCAAGTGCCGGTGTTACAGCTGTGAGCCTCTCCACCAGCTTAATCATCATCGTTTTCAAAAGTTATTTATGAAGTGACATCTGGCTCTCTTCTGCCTTAAAAATATTACCCTTAAATATAATGGTATTATTTCTACTTACACAATATTTGAGATCAGAGACATTTACATTGATCCCAGTTGACCGCTTCAGATTTGCGTCATGTGACACAACAACTTGCTCATCTTTTGTGATATGGCAATCCAGTTCTAACATGTCCGTCCCAATGGTAACAGCACTGAAGACATAAAAGAAAAGGGCACTTTGAAACCTGGTAAATGCATGCTTTACATGTATCAGATATGAAAATTCTGATTTTAAAATCCAAAGTATCCTACGACACTAAAATAGCCCAACCACATTTATCCTCATTCATCAATGTGATATTGTAGTCTTATAATAAAAAGTTATTAAAAATGTTTTGACTTCACCAGGCAGTGGTGGTACAAGCCTTTAATACTAGCACTTGGGAGGCAGAGGCAAGTGGATCTCTGAGTTTGAGCTAGCCTAGTCAAAAAGTGAGTGAGTTCCAGGAGAGGCAGGGGTACAGAAAGAAATCTGGTCTCCAAAAACCAAATAAATGGATGGATGGATGATAGATAGATAGATAGAAAGAAAGAAAGAAAGAAAGAAAGAAAGAAAGAAAGAAAGAAAGAAAGAAAGAAAGAAAGAAAGAAGCAGAAGACTGGCAAGATGGCTCAGTGAATTAGAGACAAGTGAAAAGAAAAGAATTGACTCCTGCTATCTCTACACAGATGTGCGTGCATGTGTGTACATGCACGCACATGCGCACACACACGCACAAATTATGAGAGTCAGGGCACTGACTTAATTATTTTCACTATCTGCCGTATTATACTTCCAGGGATTGCTAATATAACTTGCTTCTTTCTCCTACCCACGCATTTAAGTACCTCATTGTCCTCTGGGTATTTACCTATGTGGCCCAGTTTAATAACCTAGTTTTATTAGCTCTTAAGAATCAGGTTTTGCAGGGTGTGGTGGTTCATGACTGTAACCTTAGCACTGGGGAGGTGAAGGTAGGAGAATCAGCTTGGAGTTACTCTTGGACACATGTTCATTCAAGGGCAGCCTAGTCTATGAGAACCTGTCTCAACAAGGACTTGGTTCACTCTGCATTCGAGCCGTACAGTTCTTTAGTTTTAGGTTCTAAGCTCACGCGAAGGACGGTTGTCTCTTTACCAGTCTTCTGCTAACACCTTGCTTCTTCTTGGGGTATGCTGCTTCAGTTTTATTTTAGTGACCAAGTAGTGAGACTTATGAGTGTCAGAGCCTAAGCAAGATGTCAGAGGATGAGAGGAAGAAAAGAAAATCCTGCTCTGCCATACTCATAACCTACAGGAGATGGTATTTGTGAAAGCATTTTTTTTTTATGCCACACGGAAAGATGTTTCACGAGCTGTGATTTTTGTGCAGGCTGTATTTTATAATTTGTTGAGACACCATTTGTTTGTTTTTGAGATAGGGTTTCTTTGTGTAGCCTTGTCTGTCCTGGAACTTGCTCTGTAGACCAGGCTGGCCTCGAACTCACAGAGATGCACCTGCCTCTGCCTCCTGAGTGCTGGAACTACAGGCGTGTACCACCACCGCTGGCTAAGACACCATTTCTAATCCAATCCGCAGGGCAAGAGCAAAGATCACCCTCTGAAGAAACTCAGGAGTTGTGTACAGAGGCAGGCAGCACTTTAGCTGAAGCTGATTACTGACTGGGGAGTGGAGCTCAGGCAGAGAGAGGTTTGGATACAGGGGAATTCTAATATATTTGGCTCTGCCCCTGACTGAAATGCTATCACTCAAGTTCCTGGCTCCCCAAACTCTGGCAGCAGAGCCACAAGCTAAGGATTAAGTCCCTCTTGAAGTCACTCCTCTCACCTTCGCCAGATAACTCTGGCTGTCTGGGAGTCATGCAGCTGCCTGCCTCTGCTTCCCCAGTGCCAGGAAGAAAGGTGTGAGCCACCTCTGAGAAGAAAAATAATCTTTAAGATGTCACTGAATGGTGAAAAGCAGAAACGTAGACCAAATTCTGCTGGGATAGAGGAGTACCTTGGCTATGGAGTGAGCGCTCAGCGTGTAGGAAGCTCTGGCTTCAATCTCCAGCACAACAGACAAGCAAACCCCAAGTAGCTCTAGTTACATATAAAATGTTTCCAAATCGCCTAGGAGTGTGAGACCACCCTGGTCAACAGAGAAAGAGAGAGACACCCACCCCAGCTTAAAAATGGCTTAAAATTATATTAGATTTTTTTTTCATTAAGTATAACTAGGTAATATCTTCCTTTACTTGGCCTTGCTGCATAGCCCGTTTTGGTATTCAGAGGGAGGAAAACAGGCTGATGGTAAACATCAGCTCTGACACAAAGAACAAGGGCTCCAACCAGTGTCTTCCGCAGCGTCCGCTCCTACCACAAAGCCTTGGAAATGCCTCTGTATGAAACATGAACCCAATATAAACAAACCAGTAGCTCGTCTTATTAAAAAAATAACACCAGCACACAAGAGGATCCCAAGAAGAACCCCGGTGGCCGGAACCTGCTCAACAGAAACTACCGGGCACAGAGACGCACAGTCCTGTCCCCGAGCAGTGGCCAGGGTGACAGCTGTCTCACTTGCTCTTCCTGCACTGGACCAATCAGCATTTTGCAGTCTGTCCCTTGTCACAGATGTCCGCTTCTAGCTCTAGAAACCGAGTCTCTTTGGACTACTTTCACAATTATACGGAGGCCAAACACTCTTTGTAATATTTCAAACTATAAAAAAGGCATTTTATAGAAACAGCTATTACGAGTGAGCGCATATACACTATGTCCCTCTGTGAGTCCTCATCAGTTCAGTGGCAGGCTGTAAACAGAGAGGGCCTTCCGTGTACTCACTGCTGGAAGGCTGCCATTGTGTTCTCCAGGTTTTCTCCAGCACCTGTGGAAACACGGAGGGTTAAGTTCATTTACTGGTCATGTTGAACATTCTATTTCTCCAGAAATGAGAATGAACCTTGTGTGTGTGTGTGTGTGTGTGTGTGTGTGTGTGTGTGTGTGGTGTGTATGTGTGGTGTGTGGAGTTTGTGCGTGTGTGTGATAGGAGTGTGTGTGTGTGTGTGTGATGGGTGAGGTGGGTGGAATCCTGTTTTTCAGTTGTTTTTTAAAATCAACAAATATGTATTTAAGGAATTTCAGACGACGGTTCTGTCACTGTCCATGGAGGTCATTGATGTTCCTACAGAGCCCGTTTTTGGGGGGCTGGGGATACAGCTCAGTTAATAGATTGCCTAACTTGTATAAAGTCCTAGATTCAAGCTCCAGCACTCTATAGTACTATAAACTAGGCATGGTAACTCATTTCTATAGTCCCAGAACTTGGAAGGCAAAGACAGCCCAGGAGTTGGAGGCCAGCCTGGGCTACAGCATACAGTTTTTAAAAACAAACAAACATTTCTGAGTTTGAGGCCAGCCTGGTCTACAGAGTGAGTTCCAGGACAGCCAGGACTATACAGAGAAACCCTGTCTCGAAAAACCAAAAAAAAAAAAAAAAAAAAAAAAAAAAAAAAAACCAAACCAAACAAACAAACAACCAAACAAAGCTAGCCCCCTTTAAGTGAGCTGCTGTTTAATTCAGTTATCACTTTGGCCTACAACTTTCTTTCATCTGAGCTTTTATCTCCACCTGGATCATAGACATATATTTTTTAAAAAAGATTTATTTATTTTATGTATATGAGTACACCATTGCTCTCTTTAGACACACCAGAAGAGGGCATCAGATCTTATAGATGGTTGTGAGCCACCATGTGGTTGCTGGGAATTGAACTCAGGGTCTCTGGAAGAGCAGTCGGTGCTCTTAACTGCTGAGCTGTCTCTCCAGTCCAATCATGGGCATTCTTAAAACAACTTCGAAGTTTCCCCTATGAGATCTTTTATGTCTAATTCTTAAAACAGTTTATTTCAGGATCCATTTTAGGATAAATGATTTTTCAAGTGCTGGCATGCTAATAAGGATTATTAGCATTATAATATAAGAAACTATAAGGACCTCTCAGGGTCATGATGCAGGCTGAGAAGCCTCATTTCTACTCAGAGCCCGTCTACCCCAGGCACTGTATAATATTCATCCACAATGACAGCAAGGTGTTCAGATTCTGTAAATCCAAATGTCATAAAAATCTTGATGCGTGTAACCTTTTCAGGTCCGGTGGCCTTCCAGAGAGACGCTTTGAAGAGCTTACAGAGGACAGCTCAGGGAAATGCGACAGGGAGAGTCACAGAAAAAAGAAAGCTGCTGGTGCAGTGGAGAGCTGAAGAGATCAAACAGAAGTGCCATGCTGACTTTATACTGAACAGGTTGAAGAAAAGGTGAGAGCCACAGGAAGTCCAGGGTGTCAAAGCTGGCAAATGCCAGTTTAACATGAGAACAGCACAAGGCCCAGAAAGCCACCCACACTAGAGTTGGATTTCTATCACATTGTCCTTGGATTTCTCAGGGGTTTCCCCCTTGTTTTAAAGAACATTCTCACATAGTTCAGGCTGGCCTCAAACTTCTACAAAATAGAGGATATACTCAACTCCTGATCCCACCTTCACCTCCCACGTTCTGGGATTACACCACACTCGGTAATTTTCAGGGGCTGTATTTGCAAGTACACATATGTGTGTGTGCACGTTTGTGTGTCTGCAAGGGAGGCTGCATGCCTCCGTAAAGGGTTGTCAGACGGCAACCTCGGGTCTGCTCTCTCCTGTGTCTGGCAGTGTCTGTTCCCCACTGCTTACGGCAGGCTAGCTGATCCTGGGGTGCCCGTCTCTGCCTCTCATCTCCTCCAGAGAGCGCTGGAATCACAGATGCACCCTACATCTATACAGCTGAGGATTCAGACTCACATTCTTACACTTGCCCAGTGAGCTCTTTTACCCTCAAACTATCTCTCCAGGTGTAAGTCAGAGGCCCAGGACAGCCAAGGCTACACAGAGAAACTGTCTCTCAACAATAACAATAACAACAACAAAAAAATGGGAATAGGAGATAGATTTTACTCTATAGCCCACTAAGTAGCCTAGGCTGGCCCTCAAATTCTTAGTAATCCACCTGCCTTAGCATACATGAGCTACATATCCAGCATGAATAAGAAAATCCATAGGTGATACAGACTTTTAAAAACTGCACTTACAGGACTGGAGAGATGGCTTAGTGGTTAAGAGCACTAGCTGCTTTTCCAGTGATCCTGAGTTCAATTTCCAGCAGACATATGGTGGCTCACAACCATCTACAATGGGGTCTGACACGCTCTTCTGGCATGCAGATAGAGCACTCATGTACATAAGATAAATCTTCAGGGAAAAAAACCCTGTGCTTACATGATAGTGAAGAATACAATGTCTACTATACATTTTGTACATGACTTTGACTCATGCTATGGCAGTAGAAACTTTAACCACTGGTGCTTTTTGAGTTGGGAGGGAGATACTAGGGATTGAACCTAAATATGCAAGGCATGTACAGAAGCACCGAGCTACACACCCAGACATGTTCACCAAGGCTTTGTATTACTGGTGAAGACATACCACAGTAAAAAGATAAACAGTGTCTTATGAACACAGTTTTGACCTTGCAAACTGATGTAAGAGTATAAGGGGCTCCCGGACATCACAGACCACACTTTGAAGATTCCAGAAGAGTTGAGTTTACTTTTGGGGACAAAGGGTAACAAACTGGGAAGGGAAACAAGGGCGTTTTTGATAGGATCTCTATGTAGCCCAGGCTGGCCTCAAACCCTAAATTCTCCTGTCTCCTGGGTGAGGAGTTAAAGATACACTAACACTACTCAGCTAACAGGGATTTATGAAGTTCTAGAAATGGTCTAGCAATTTTTAAATTACATTTAGGGCCAGGCATGGTGGCACACTCCTGTAATCCCAGGGCACAGGAGGCAGAAATATAGTGTTTGAGTACAGCCTGGTCTACATAGTGAGGTCCAGGATAGTCAGGACTTCATGGAGAGACTGCCTCAAAAAAATCAACCAACCGACCAATTAATTACATCATTTAGTGTGTGTGTGTGCGTGTGCGTGTGTGTGTACACATATGGACCTGCATGCAGTGTACAGTTTTCCCTTCAACCAAATGTGTTCCAGAAATTAAGTCTAGGTGGTCAGAACTGGGCACAGGTGCCTTTACTACTGAGCCACTGTGTTGGCCATCTAGAAATGTCCTGTATCTTCAACAGCTATCTGGGTATAAACATATAGGGGGAGGAGTAAGAGTGCTTCTATTAGAGAGGAATTGAGGAGTTTGGAGGAGAATATATTAAGACAGTAAATCAGCCACAGAATGACAAGCACAATACCACACAATCTTCCTTATACGTAATAAGGCCACTTCAGCCAGTGGTGGCATATGCTTTAAATCCCAGAAACCATCCTGCCTCTGTCTCCTGAGTGCTGGGATTACAGCTGTGCACACCACACTAACTTTACATTGTTTCTTTCTGTTTTTTGAGATAGGTTCTCACTATGGGGCCCTGGCTGTCCTGGAACTCACGGTGTAGACCAGGCTAGATTTAAACTTACAGAGACTGTCTTCTCTGCTTCCCTCCCAGAGTGCTGGGATTAAAGGCGTGAACCACCAAACGCAGGTTGGCCATCTATTTCTCTGGGGCTCAAACCTACTAGGAAACCGAAGATGACCTCTGGCTCCCAGGCCTCTTGCTTTCACCTCTTGAGTGCTGGGACCACAGGCATACAGCACTACAAGTGGCTTTATAATTTTCGCTTTTATTTATTCATTTAATTTTTTTTCCAGACAGGGTGAAAGGACAGCATAAAGCCCATCTGTCTCCATTTAAGGACCAGGCCTGATTTCAAAAAGAAGGCCATAGGCTCTAGGAACAGACCATAAAATCCAGAAACAAGGTCATAAAGCCTCCTTCCAAAGAACAGCTTGGGGATAACCACAAAAAGGGGAAATATCTTAACTCTGAATGGGCCATCTGTGCTGGGCAGCCCTAGCTCACCCTATGGTCCAACATTCATGACACAGGAATGCAGACCACTGAATGCCTATGAACCCCCTGCACCCACCAATGAAACTTCAGATTACCTAATCCTTCTAGGGAGTTCCCCCAGTTCCCTATAAGAAAGCCTGCGTAGCTTTGTCTGGTTGCCATTTTGAAGAATGGTTGACCCCCACATGCTGGTTGTTTCTGCAGAATAAGGGCTCTTTGTCTTTGTATACTATCTGAGTCTGGAGTCTTCCTTCAACGATTTTTGGACCCTTACAAGGATTTCTATACATAGTCCTATGGAACTCACTATGTAGACCAGGCTGGCCTTAAATGTACAGAAATCTGCCTGCCTCTGTCTCCTGAGTGCTGGGATCAAAGGTGTTCACCACCATGCCTGGCTATTATTTGCTTTTTTTAAATGTAAAAACAGTGGGCAATTTCCTTAATGGACATATGCCATTTAAAAATATCTGATGGTGGGCTGAAGAGATGGCTCAGTGGTTAAGAGCGCCGACCACTCTTCTGAAGGTCGTGAGCTCAAATCCCAGCAACCACATGGTGGCTCACAACCATCCGTAATGAGATCTGATGCCCTCTTCTGGGGTGTCTGAAGACAGCTACAGTGTACTTACATATAATAAATAAATAAATAAAAATATCTGATGGTAACCTTCTTTATATAACTACACTTTGATTTATTACATCCACATTTAACTTGTTTCCATTTTTAGATATTTCAGATAACAGAATGCTGAAGATTTAATATATAGGTTTCAGGTATCTCAAGCTGGAGCCAAGGATGATCTCAATCTTTTTTTAAAGACAAGGTCTTAATATATATTTCTGGCTGACCTCTAACTCACAAGGATCTTCCTGTCCCTGCCTTCCATGTGTTAACTTTAAAATCTTATTAACTGATTAAATTTCTTAGCTATGACCAATACTGAATAGATGGTCAAGAGGCTTGGAGATGTGGGTCAGGGTAGGGAGTCTGCAGTATGCAGGGGGCCCTGTGCAGACCGGGCACTTAGCACTCAGTGTATTTCATTAAAATCCTCACAACCATCCTCTAGTTAATTAAGTTTCCCTAAGGACTTTAATGCCCAGCACATGCATTGGTGGTTTGTGACTGTAACCCCAGTTTTATAAAGCCAAGGAAGAATTGTGAGTTTGAGGCTAGCCCAGACTACTACATAGTGAGATCCCATCTTTAAAACAAAGCAAAATGCCACCCAAAACAAAGCATTAGCTAGAGTCACAGAAACATTCTTTGTGAGCTTGTCTTCTTACCATGAACTATACTGCAGATTTTCATGTTGCTATACTGCCATTCAGATACCCCCCCCCCCCCCGAGGTAAACGATTTCCATATTCTTCTGTTTGCTGTAAAGCTAGTCGGTAAATTGCACCAGGGCTATGCCTGCAGATTAGACTCATGGCGAAGCATGCAGGGTAACTAAGGGACTAATTAAGAAACACAGTGTTCCTCTCTGAGGAATTATTTAGTGGTAAGGCTTCCCTTGTGAACTTGCTAGAATTCACTTTCTCTCAAATAATAATCACGTGACTCACAGAAACAGCCTAATTAATTTTTTTTCTCCAAATAAGTAACTACAGTTTCCAGATCTACAATTAAACAATTCTACGTACAAGCAAAGTAGTTTTTTTCTGTGTTTCCCATTCTATTGCAGGCTAGCCTTGAACTCACTACGTACTTCAGGATGGCTTTGAACTTCTGTGTCTCTGTGTTTCAGTGCTGGAATTACAGCATGTGCTATCATACCTGGCTTATATGGCTCTGGGGATGGAACTTGGGACTTCATGCATGTCAGCCAAGTACCATTTCCTGAGCTCCTCAACATTTTTTTTTTCTTTTCTTTTTTCTTTTTTTCGAGACAGGGTTTCTCTGTGTAGCCCTGGCTGTCCTGGAACTCACTCTGTAGGCCAGGCTGGCCTCGAACTCAGAAATCCACCTGCCTCTGCCTCCCAAGTGCTGGGATTAAAGGCGTGCACCACCAGTGCCCTCTAGCTCCTCAACATTTTTTTTTTTTTTTTTTCAGAGATTCTCTTTGGATTTGCAGTTTTGGAAACCAATACATAAGGAAGTATAATTATGTTGGAGAAACCTTATGGAAAACCTTTTTTTTTTTTTAATTATTTTTGATACTTTATTTACATTTCCAATGTTTCCCCCTTTCTAGGTCTCTTCTTTGGAAACCCCCTATCCCCTTCCCCTCCCGATCCTCAACATTTTTATTACACATTATTTCACGTGAGTCAGTGGGAGCACACATGCCATCACTGAAGGAGGCAGGGCAGGAATTCAAGACGGCCAGGAACCTGAAGGCAGAAACTGAAGCAGAAGCTTGGAGGACCACTGACTGCTTACTGACTTGTTCCTCACAGCCTGCTTTCTCATACGATCTGGGACCCCTTGCCCAGATGTGGTACCACCCACAATGGGCTGGGCCCTCCCATGTCAATCATTAGTCAAGAAAGTGCCTTACAGACTTGCCTACTGGCAATCTAATAATGTAGGCATTTTCTCAAGATTTCTTCTCACTAGGCACATGCTTTTAGTCCCAGTACTCGGAAGGCAGAGACAGGCAGATCTCTGTGAGTTCAAGGCCAACCTGGTCTACAGAGAGAGTTCCAGGACAGACAGGGCTACACAAGAGAAATCATGCCTCGAAAAACCAAAAAGAAAAAAGAAAAAAAAAAAAAAAAGAAAGAAATTCTCTTCTCAGATATGTCTAGGTTTGTGTCAAGGTGACAAAAACAACCAACACATCTATCATGTGAGTCCTAGGGGTCAAATTCAGATTGTCAGCTGACACCTTCACCTACTGAGCCATCTCACCAATTATTGCTTTGTACCACAGTGGCTTCCAACTCACTATGCAGTCCAGGATGGCCTTGAACTCCTGATAGTCCTGCCTCTACCCCTCGACTGTTTTTGTTCTTTAGCCATCTCACCACATAGACCAGATGGCTTCAAACGTACCATCCTCCTACCCAGCCTCCACAGTGCTGGGACTACAACACTGGTAATTTTATTTATTGTCTCATGGAATACTTTTATTGTATGTGTATGGGTGGGCATTTGTCTGCAGAGGAAAACCTTGGGAGTCATTTCTAAAGTACGAACACTTTTTTTTTTTTAAAAAAGACGGACCATCTCACTGGCCTTAGAGTCACCACATAGACTACGCTAGCTGGCCAGAGCCCCGGAGCCATGTCTGTCTCCACTTCTCCAGCACTGGAACTACAGGAGCATACCACGGCACCCAGCACCCTTTACACAGGTTCTGGGAATCAAACTCACGTCCTCTTAAAAACTGCGTGATGATCTCCCAGGCCCCTATGTTTTCAGTTTATATTCATTTTCCCTCCTTTGTGTATTGTTTCCTAATTGTTTGGGGTCAGTTCACCTTTGATAGCGTAAGAGAAGGAAAACATTGCATTTTGCATCCTTACATGGGATTTTTTTTAACATTTATTATTTGGTGTGTGTGCACACAGGTGCATGGAAGTCAGACAAGTTGTAGGAGTCAGCTCTTTTCTCCCACCATGTGGGGTCCCTCAGACTGAACTCAGGTTGCCTGAACTGGCAGCAGGGGCCTCCGCCCATCTCCCAGGCCGAGATTTGGATTTAAGTGCTATGAAGGCAAGCAGTAATGGTCCAGCTCCTTCTATAATCTTTCAGGTGCTTTGTCTGTGAATCAATGCATCTGACCATCATTATACTATCATTGACGACCTCATGTACATGATGACATAGTGTGTTGTTTACAAAGCCAGTGCAAAAAAGACAACAACATGCTTCGGCCACAAAATAATCTTCAAAGGGAAGACTGATAGAGACAAATACCTGCGATGCCAGCACTCAGGAAGCCTGAGGCAGGAGCATCTCAAATTTAAGGCTGTTCTGTGCAGAGCCAGCCTGAGCTACACAGTAAGTAAGACTACTTTAAAAACAAACGAAAAACAGACAAAAAACCAAAACAAACAAACACCCCCAACAATTAAAAATGGCAAGGGCTGGACTGGAAAGATAGCACAGTAGGTAAATCATTTGGTTCAGATCCCCAGAACCTGTGCAGGAGCCAGAAGTAGTAGAACCAGCATCTGGTTTGTAATCCCAGTGCCCCTACTGGTAGATGGGAGGCCAGAGAGGAGAATTCCCAAGCCCCCACTCAAGCTTACTGGCGAATCCAGCCCTGAACAACAAAAGGCTTCATTTCAAACACAGTAAAACACAAGGACCAATATGTGATATTGTCCTCTGACCTCCACACATGCTCTGTAGCATGTACGTGCCTACACTCACAGGCAAACACGCCACACACCTATACACAGACATATTAATCACTAGCAGCTGGGCATGGTTGTGAAAGCTTTTAATCCCAGCACTTGGGAGTCAGAGGCAGGCAGATTTCTGAATTTTAGGCCAGCCTGGTCTACAGAGTCAGTCCCAGGGTCACACAGAGAAACCCTGTCTCGAAAGAAAAACAAAAAGTGGGAAACCGTGTTTAACTGATAAAATTGTACAAAAGAATGATAATGTATTTATTTCTATGATATATTTGTCATAGTAGAAGTCATGGTTCCAGCATAGTTGTCTCAGTGCTGGGAAGGCAGAGGCAAAGTTCTCGGCCAACCTAGTCTACATAGTGACTTGCAGATCAGCCAGCATGCCATAGCAAGACCCCATCTTTGAAAAATCTAAAAACAAAAACCATTATGGTACTCTATAAAATTTTAGACTATAGCGTTTACCACTGAATTGTACATTTCAAGCAATTTTAACCTAGTGTCAATATTCACCCTAAAGAAAAGTTTAAAGTGACCGAATTTTTTCATATTTTATACCTTAAGATTTAAAATGTAATGAAGTCACATTATTAAACAGTAAGAAGCAAAGACGCGGCCTGTTATAGGAAATTAGAAGGCAGACTGGACTCTCAATATACTTTTTTGAGAGAAACTTATCTTTAAAAAATAATACTGACTGATCATAAGCGAAATCATGTTTTAGTCTTTTAGAAACCCACCAGCCATTGTTGAGGTAAATAGTGCTGTTCAAAAATCAAAATAAAAAACAACAACAAAAACCCAGGGGCTAGGTTTTGGAGTCCTCAGAACCAGAACCCTCCAAGTTCCACTTCAGTCCACGCTCTGTGACCTTGGAAAACCTCCCTGGTTTGGGGACATTTCTCTCCAGAGCAAATGCATGGAGCGTGGGCCAGGTCACCAGGCATCGCAGACTCCTCAGCTTGCTCCAGGTACTCGCAGATCTCAGCTCTGCCTGAGCCCAAGCTCTTCCCCACGGACTCAGCCACCAGCCTATTCCAAGCAGTCTGTTCCTGCTTCCCCCTGCGGGTGTCTCCTGGATCTGCACCGGCTTTGTGCCAGGCTGCCAAGAAGGGACCTCCCGATCATCCTTCCATCGGCTGAGAAACGCCCCACTTCTGTCTCTCATCCTGCGCTTCTCCTCCTCATAGATGCCCTGCCACCCTAGCTGCCCAGAGACGCCCACCAGGACTGGGACAAGAGACCCTTTTCCTTCCCTCCCCTCCGGACGATTCATCTGAGGAAGCCCTCCAGTTCCAGGAGCCCATTCTTCCTCAGCCTCTCCAGGATCCTCACCCTCTACCTCCTGCTAGGAAGCCTCCCCCAGCCCCGCCATCGGGTTCTGGGGACCCCTCTCACCTCCGCGGTGAGAGATGTGCCTACTGAGGAATCGCTGTTTCTTTCTCTGGTGCAGCAACGCTGGGTATTTAAGCAACAAGAACGAGGTGACCAAATACCCCCCCAGAGTAGAGAGAAGGCAAAAAGCCGCGGTGGACGACATCCTCGGTCACCGCCTTCTGGGCCTGAGACCCCCACTGTGCTGCGATGGTAGCAACAGCCGCGGCGCCGGCGGCGACTCGAGCTCTGCTCGCCCTCAGCTGGTCCCTCGGCGCAGCGCACTTGTTCGTGCGGACTCAGCACGCAGGCGCAGCCCGACCCCAGAGCCGGAGCAACAAAGGGGTTCCGATACGCAGGCGCACTGTGGCGCGGAGCGTTGGGCGTCCGGCAGCTGTGGTCCCACGCGCTGGTGCTTCTAAGACGATCCTGAGGCAGGAGGTTGGGAACTTGCCAGTGGTTTTATTTGTTTGGTTTAGTTTTGGCAGCCCCGAAACCGAAAACGCTCTCCACCCGGGATAGCCTTCGGGAAATCTGACGTAACTGGCAAATGTGCATCAAAGAAGGATTCCAGGGCAGGTCCTAGTCCCTTCTGTGGGAAAAGCGAAGAAATGTTACCGATACCTCGAACACCTTACGTACAGTTCGGGTAAGAAACTTAGGGCTGGAAGGCGTAGCCTAGTTGGTAGATCGTACGGGATTCAAGCCTCAGTACAAAATAAATATGAATAAGGAAACTGGCCACTAAATACTTTCCTATAAAGACTGGTAACAAACTTTCCCATTTTTCTTTTTCACTTCGCGCATTACAAACTAGGAATTCAGTAGGAATCACGTTTAACCAAGGGGCAGGGTCTTGGTTTTGGATCTTCTGTAGCCCAGTCTGGGCTTGAATTCACTATATACTGGAGGATAGAGCCTTGGATTCCTGGTTCTTCTACCTTAGCCTCCAGAGTGTTGGGATTATACGCATGCCCAGTTGTGGATCATATTTTATACAAAGTAATTAACCACAAAAGCTGTGGCAGTGGCTCAGTTGTAAAGCACTTTTCTAGCATGTTCAAAGTTCGGGTTTATTTTGTTTATTGAGATAGGTGTCTCACTGTGTCAACCGCATGCTGGCCTTTGATTCAGAGATCAGCTTGCCTCTGCCTTCTAAGTATTGAGATTCATATTCTCTCTCTCTCTCTCTCTCTCTCTCTCTCTCTCTCTCTCTCTCTCTCTCTCTCTCTCTC
>CM052710.1:32097586-32108807 GCA_028551405.1 Uromys caudimaculatus | reverse complement strand
TTCCCTTAAGGCCAGGGGTTTGATTCCTAGTACAAAACAATCGCAACAGACTGACTCATAGTATTTAGCTCAGGCTGGCTTCAAACTCCTAGGGTCAAGCAGTCTTCTGGCTCCATGCACCTGATTAGCTGGAACTGTAGGCAAGGGTTACTGCACCCGACACTATCTCATTATTTATTTATTCTTTTTATGCATTTACTTATTTTGTGTGTATGTGGGTGCACATGTAAAGACAAAGGACAACCTAAGGGAAGCAGTCCTCTCCTTCCACCATTCGAGACCTGAGGTTGCAGCTCCTTTTCCCACTAAGCCATCTTGCTGGGTCAAGTAACAGCTTTTGGAAATGTGGTAAACACTATTTCACATACATTGAAACTAAAATATCTAATCCTGTCAGTATAGTATTTTAAAATGTATCTGGGAAAATAGGAACAATTACATACACTACATTGGGTCTCAACTTATTTTGCACTTATCAAATTGATAACATAGCCACAATTGGTCATGGTCCTAATCTGGGAAAGTTCCTATAGATTGATGAGATTTATACACTTAGCAAATTATTTCATAGAATAGGTATTTAATTAAAGAACATTTATGTTGGGGGCTGGAGAGATGGCTCAGTGGTTAAGAGTACTGACTGCTCTTCCAGAGGACCTGAGTTCAATTCCCAGCAACCACATGGTTACTCACAACCATCTGTAATGGGATCTGATATCTTCTGGTATGTCTGAAGACAGCTACAATGTATTCATATACATAAAATATATAAATCTTTTTTTAAAAAAGTAACATTTATGTCAGGCCTGAGGGTACAGGTCTGTAATCCCAGCTACTCTGGAGGCTGAGGCAGTAGGATTGTAAATTCTAGGTCTGCCTAGGTTACAGAATGAATTCAAGCTAGATATTGTCTTCAAATATAAAGAACAAAGAAGAGTGGAAATTTAACTCAGTGGTATACTTGAGACCAGAGTTCAGTGCCAGGTACTGAAAGTTTCTTTGTTAGCACACATCTGTATTGCTAGAGAGGCTGAGGCAGTAGTATTGACTCTTAGGCCAGAGGCTGGAAAGATGGCTCAAGCAGTTAAGAGCACTTGTTTTCTTTTTCTTTCTTTCTTTGTTTCTCTTTCTTTCTTTCTTTCTTTCTTTCTTTCTTTCTTTCTTTCTTTCTTTCTTTCTTTCTTTCTTTCTTTCTTTCTTTTTCTTTCTCTCTCTCTCTCTCTCTCTTTCTTTTTCTTTCCTTTCTTCCTTCTTCTTCGTTGCTGTTTGTATTTTTGCTTTTTGAGAGAGTTTCTCTGTGTAGCCCTGGCTTTCCTGGAACTCAGAGATCAGCTGCCTCTGCCTCCTGAGTATTGGGATTAAGGACGTGTACTACCACCACCACCTGGCAAATGTTCTTACAGAGGATCTGGGTTCAGTTCCCAGTACCCACATGATGGGTTCACAACTGTCCATAACTTCAGTTCCAGGGGATGTCATGCCCTCTTCTGACCTCAGTGGGCACCAAGCATGCATATGGTACATACACATAAACATAGGCAAAATACTCATAAAAATGGTGCACACCTTTAATCCCAGAACTCTGGAAGCAGGAGTTCCAGGCCAGCCTGGTCTACATAGCAAATTCCAGAACAGCAAGGGCTATAGAGACAGTGTATCAAAAAAAACAAAAACAAAACAAAAAAAAAAAACAAAACAACAACAACAAAAAAACCAAAAAACCAAATAAAATAATAGGGGCTGAAAGGTTGGCTCTTAAAAAAAAGCACTTGCTCTTCCAGAGGATCCCTTTGGATTTCCAGCACACACAAGGCCCAGAGCTGCCCGTAACTCCAGTCCCACGAAATCTGATGCCCTCTTCTGACCTGCTTGGCCATGGTGCACATACATATATGCAGGTAAAACATTTATACACACAAATAATCCCCCCTCCCCCAGTTAAAAATAAGGATATCAACAGGCATGGTGGTGCATACCTTTATTATCAGCACTTGGGAGGCAGAGGCAGGTGGCTCTGAGTGTGAAGCCAGCCTGGTCTACATAGCTAGTTACAGGACAGCCAGAGCTATACCAGATTTTTGCATTTCAGTCCTTGTGTTGATAAATAATCTAGATCACCTTGTTTTTATTGTTTTAGTACTCATAGTTCCAGCTGGCTTCCAACTAGCTCACGTAGTCTAGGGTAGCCTTGAACGTTTAATCTTGCTATCTCTGACTCTTGAAAGGTGGTATTATAGGCAAGTGCTACGACATTCAGCCCTCTTCTGCCTTGAGGTAGGTTTTGTTATGTAGTTAGTATAGGCTTGCCTTAAACTCAAGAGTACAAGTTTTATAGGCATTGGGATATACTAACCTTGCTTTGAAAAAACATTGAAAAACATCAACTTCCTGGGTGATGGTGGTGCACACCTTTAATCCCAGCATGAGGGGAGCCTAAGGCAGATGGTCTCTGACCTCTCGGCCAGCCAGGGTTACACAGAGAGACCTCAGGACTGGAGTTACGGGCAGCTCTGAGCCTTGTGCGTCCTGGAAACCCAAAGGGATCCTTTGAAAGAGCAGCAAGTGCTTTTTTAAGTGGCAGGTTTCCAGCCTCTAATATTTTACTTACCTGAAAGAAATAACACTAAGTTATAATAAAAATATGCCTTATTATGACAATGAAATGACAAAACAGATACCAAATATACATTTTGTATCCTTTTTTCTAGAACAAACTTTTATTGATTTTACAATAAATATCAATATAATGAAATAATGGAACAATTATTGTCCAAATACTGAATACTTGTAACCAAAACACATTGGGTTTTGGGAAAACACAGTATACACATTAAAAAAAAACTTCACAAACATCAAAACCAAGAAGACAAACAGCAGCTTCAGTCGAGCAGAGTGGCTGGAAGACTCATTGTGTAACTGCTTTGAGGACTCCTCGGAGCACCTTGTAGCTCATGAGCTGTACATTTTCTTTAGGAGGGAAACAAGGTCCTCTCTCAGTCACATACGCATAAGGAAATCTTAAGACCCAAAGGCCATCAGGTGGGAGAGTGATTTCTTGTTTTTCTGGGTAAAATACTGGACATGGTGGTGGGCCTGGTTGAACCTGAAAAACACGGTTTTCAAAATTACTTTTTAGATTTCTCAGTATGAAACACCTGAGAGATAAATGTCTAAACAGATGATGGGTTCTAAGAACACTAAGGATCAAGTAGCTACATTGAACAGGAATGGGGAAGCTATGGTGACTTCCTGGGGCCTCGCCTCACCTCCTTGGATGTCTGGTACCCTCAGCTCTTTTCCATTTCCTGTTGACCAGGTTTTGTTTTTTGTTTTGATACAGGATCTTTCTCTCTATATCCCTGGCCGTCTCGGAACTCATTCTGTAGACCGGGCTGCCCTCAAACTCAGAGATCCACTGCCTCTGGAGTACTGGGGTTAAAGGCCTGCACCACCAAGCCTAGCTTGTTCGTTTTTTTGTTTTTGACTGCATGTCTAAATCATCAGGTAAACTAGAGTTAAATTAAATTCTTACTAACAGCTGTAACAGTTAAATCAATAAAGATCTCTTGGATTTAAAAAGAAATTAGGTACTTGGGGATGTAGCTTAGTGGGTAGAGGGCTGGCTTATCGTACCAGTGAGCACACAAACAGCAAATAAATAAATAGATAAATAAATGGAAACAAAATATTTAAGCAGATTTGGGGCTGGAAGGCAATTCCGTGATAGAGCACATGCAGTGGCAGAACTCTTGAGTTCTAGGTCAGCCTAGTCTATGTTTCAGGTTCCAGGACAGCCAGGGCAGCATAGAAAGCCAGTCTCAAAAACAAAACAAGACAAAACAAAACAAAAAAACAAACTTAAATAAGTAAATAAGAACAAAGGGCGGGAGATGGAGTTCAGTTGGCAAAGTACTTATCAAGCAAGCATGAGACCTGAGTTCAAGACCTAGCACTGCCTAAACTAGAGGTAGGTGTGAACCCCTGCCATCCTAGCACCAAGGAAGTAGAGACAGGACGGTCAGAGTTCAAGGCTAGCCTGGACCACAGGAGAATGTCTCAAACAAACAAAACTTAAAGTAATTATCATGGGCTTGGGATACAGCTCAGCTGATAAGAGAGAGACACACACATAATCCCAGCACTTAGGAGGTAGAGATATCAAACTACACATTCAGTTCCAAGTCAACACAGGCTTATATGATTTGTCCCATAAAGACTACCAAAAAACCCCCAAACAAACAAATAAGCAAACCATTGTTTTTTAAGGGAAGGGTTGCATTTCCTACCTGAGGCATCAGTATTATCTGCAAAGGAGCATCAGGAACCACAACAAAAAGCCTCATAAGTTGAGCATAATGTGGCTTCAGCCCTCTGCCCTGCGATGAGGACAGGATGTACAGGGGCATGTCACTGTTGAGGGCTTTTAAAGCCGACTCCTTCGGTCCACTTCCCATCACTTTCATCACTTTGTCAGGCCCTGAGCACATGAACCTCCGACCTCGAGAGTCTTCATACTCAAAGCCAACAAAAGCTCGAGCTATGTCGTCCCTCCGCCTCCCTCTGCCCATCACAACTGCACTTCGCTTCCCAGGAATAGCTTTATTTGGAGCAGGCCAGGAGTTTGTGTCTAAGTCTCCTTCATCTTCAGCTCTAGTCCTGATGACAATGTCCCAAGGCATGAGATAGTTTGTTCCTGGAACGAAGCCCTGTTGGTCCAAACCTGTATGAAAGTTGTAAGACTTGGCCGGGCCTAGTTTAACCAAAGACCAGCTGGAGAATTTGGGTAAGAGACCTTTTGGGCAATTTGAATGTAGCATGCCTGGGAGATATTCAACTGTGGATGCCTGCCGGTCAACCAAGTTTGGTCTCTTCTCAGATTTGACTTCTCCTTGACCATGGGCTTCTGGGTTGTCTCCTCCTGCTTGTGGATCAGCTGGGTAGGTGCCTAGGCTATCTGTTGACTGGCCCAAGCTCAAAGCTAAACTCAGGCTTGTGCTTTCTCCTTGGGTTTGAGGTTCTTTCTCTTTCAGTTTCTCAGCATCTGAGTCCGGTGGGGCAGGAGCAGGTTCATTTTTAGCAGGAGCAGGGTCTGGAGTACTTGGCTCAAATACGGGGAAATTGATGTGATCCAATTTCCCACAACATTTTTCTTCCAGAAGCTATAAAGAGAAATAAGAAGTGGAAACTTTTTATTTCAAATAATACATTCTTCTTTGTATGCTCATTTAAATAAGTAAACAAACAAAAAAACAAGCAAAAAAAAAAAAACCCCACATGTTTTACTGAGTGGAGAGTGGGTAGTGTGTGCCTGTACTACAGTATTTGAGAGGCAGGCTGAGTGAAGCAGAACTCTAAGTTCAAAGCTAGCACGGGCCACAGAGTAAGTCCAGACCATCCTGAGCTAGTTGTCTCTAAACAAGTAGACACACACGACACTAACAAACAGGGGGAGCAATCAATGTATGAGCAAAGAACAACATGGAGATTTTTTTTTTTTCCTGTTACATGGATATATGGATTTAATTTTCGGGGTACTGAAGTAGCAAGAACTATTTCTATATTCCAAAAGAATCCAGTATGAGTTATTCCCTTAGGCAGTGAGTGATTCTAAGCAGGGCTGTTTTTAATCCCAGTGACCATTAGTATGATAAGAATTAGAAAGAGTCACTGAACACATTTGCTGCACTGACCCACTTAGAAAAAGTGATTTAAAAAATTGTTTTGGAGGAGTGGTTTTATAACCAGAATTTTTTCTCTTTTTTATTTCTGTTTAAAACCATACCAGTGGAGATGCAGAGAGGCTCAGTGAGTGAAGGGACTTGCTCTTGCAGAGGACCCAGGTTTGACTGCCAGCACCTACATGGTGGCTCACAACCATAACTCCAGTCTCAGGAGAGCCCAGGCCTCCTTCTGATTTTAGTGGGTGTTAGCAATTGGGCATTCCATCAGTCTACCCTCGGGCACCTAGAGGCAGCTTACATCATTACCCTCCTCCAGCAGGTGTGCCAGGTGTGCTAAGTGCGGCACAGAAGGGGGTTCCCAGCCACCCCAGCTCTCTCTCATTCCTTTTCTGTCTTGCCTGTTTCTCTTCTGTTCCCTCTCTCTGTCTCCCCTGTCTGTCTGCCTCTGTCTCTCTCTCCCTCATGTTCTAACCCTGAGAAGGCCTTTTGCTCTCCCCTCCCCCAGTAAATTCCTCAGCGGCACACTTTTCCATGGGCCTGTCAGAGGTCCCCCAACTAACTGCAGCTAGTGTTCTGGAGTCTTGGTTTCTTTGAAAAATAGAGAAACATTGTAAGAATATGTTTTCGTTTTAATCCCAGAGGCTCCTTCAGATTGTCCACAGCAGCTGACTATGGTTTGCCTTGTGTTCTAGAAGGGGTGTGATTCTGCTAGCTGCAGGTAGTTTCTGAGATTGTGTGGTGTCTGGAATACTGGGGACTTTTCAGAGGGTATATAAATGCTAGAGTTCCAAGAGTTGGGGTGGGTGGTTGTTGGCTGAGTGTGCCAAGAAGAACCAAGAAGAAGAAATGAGATATCCTGAGGGAAGACTGAACTTGCCCCAAGGAACTCAACGCCCCTAGTCAGCAGTCCGACCCCGACTTTATTCAGGGCCGCTCTCCTCTCCTCTATCCTTTTTTCTCTCTCTTATCTGGTATTATGGGGTTAAACAGGAGGAAGAAAAGGGGTGGAGAAGGGTGGAAGAAAGAACCCACAAAGTAGCAAAGAAAAGCTACACCCACCCCTCACCAATGGACACCAGGTCACATGTGGTGGGCATAAGCACATGAAGGCAACAACACTCAAGACAAATAGCTTACGTGGGCCCAACACCCTCTTTTAACCTCCATAGGCGTGTACACACAATATACATTCACACACACAAACACGTAAATACAAACATCATTGATAAGGTATTTTAGTAACGAATAAGATTGTGATAATGAATATTTTTGAGCTAGATAATATAAGCTTCTTCCCAAGCCAGGCATGGTGGCTCATGCCTTTAATCCCAGCTCTCAGAAGGCAGAGGCAGGCACACCTCTTGTGAGTTAGAGGATAGGCTGGTCAACATGGTAAGCTCCAGAACAGCCAGGAATACACAGACCCTGCCACAGAAATTAACTAGTTCATTGATTAAAAGAGGTCTCTTTCCAAATAAATAAGTAAAAATAATCTTTAAAAAATAACCTAACTACATCATTCTAATAGTTTATATACTTAATATATATGTACAAAATATGGTTAAAAATTACCAACAACCAAGAAGTGCATGTAAAGAACTTGCCCTTGTTCTTTACCATTGCAGTTGCATTGGCTTTTCTAGGTATTCTGCTATGGATAATATTCAGTCGTTAAGAGAGAAGGAAAGCTTCAGAGTCTACCTGGTAAAAGTCATAGTTAGCAGCCTTGATGTCAAAGGGGTCGTCTCGAGGTGCTTGCTTCCTTCCACAGTTGCAGGCTCCGGTGGAGCGGGCTCGGCTATTGTGGTAGAGCACGGGAGGGTTCCTATCTGCCTCTGGTTTTTCTCCTGGAAGGTGTAACCATCATTGTTAATCACACAAAGACGATGCAGAGCCAAGTTTACTTTGTGTTCTACAACAATCATCTCCCAAATTCTTCAAATAGTTCTCTGGCAATTAAGAAACACATATACACACAAACAAGCAAACAACAAACATCTTGATTAAATACACAGAATAAACATTTTCCCTTTTTTCAGCACTGAGGATGAGACTTGCGGCCTCATTCACATCTGCAGCAAGTGCAGGAATCTGGAGGCAGAGGCAGAGGGCTCTCTTAAGAGTTCAAGGCCAGCCTGTTCTATAGTGAGACTCTGCCCCCAAAATAAATAAATAAATAGTCAAATTTCTAAGTGATTTTTTTTCCTTCTGTGTCACATCATGGGTGACCTTTCTTTTTAAATGTATTTCTATTAATTTCTATTAATTCAACAAAAACTCTTTAGACTAAAGGGTGAACACACATTTTCTGAAACTTCATGCTACTTAAAACTTTTTATCTACCAACTCACTAGAGTTCATTGTTTAAATAAAAACAAAATTAGTCATGGGTGATATTTTCGTTTTAGAGGTAGAAGACCAAATTTAGGGCCGGAGCTGGCAAGATGGCTCATGTGGTACCTGAGTTCAAGATCACTCATGTGGTACCTGAGTTCCATCCCCAGGACCCACCGTTAAAGGAGGGAACCGACTCCTACAAGTTGTCCTGACTTCCACATAAATTTCATGCAGTCACATATCCACACAAATACATACACACTCCACATGTATGTTACGTATGTATGTATGTATGCACTCGCACACACACAACACGAGATGTAATTTTAAAAATAAAAATAGTATTTACTAGTTGGGCAGGGTGGCACATGGACTCCAAAAGCAGAGGCAGGAGAAGTTCTGTGACTTTGAGGCCTGTTTGGTCTACATAGTGAGTTCCTGGTCCAGCCAGGATTAAATAGAGACCTTTTTCCAAAAACAACAGAAAACAAACAAAAACAAAGAAAGAAAAAAATGTTTTAACTGTAAAATTTCTGCATAGTTCTTTAATAATAATAAAAAAAATAACACTACATACCAAACGAACCCTCTCAATAAAAGAATAAAAACCCAGCTCAGGTGCCAGTGAGACGGCCCAGCAGGCACAGTGCTTGCAGCCCAACCCTAACTCCGTGGGCTGGACCCTTCGAACCCATGTAAAGGCAGGAGACTATTTTTTTTTTTTGGTTTTTCGAGACAGGGTCTCTCTGTGTAGCCCTGGCTGTCCTGGAACTCACTCTGTAGACCAGGCTGATCTCTGCCTCCCAAGTACTGGGATTAAAGGCGTGTGCCACCACCGGTGGTAGGAGACTATTGATCTCACAACATTAACCTCTGACCTCTACAGGTGCGCACACACACCTCATACAAGCACACACTCAAAGTTCTCAGTGCAAAATGTTGGGAACTTTGTAACTACCTGATTTAGGTAAGGAGTGAAATTTGTGTACACAGTGTTGGTCAGTCAAGCTCCTCTCTTCACAGAGCTGATGGCCATTGCTCCAAAATTTGTAGCAGTCTTCATGCAACTGCATGGCATATTTGTGAAAGGCTGGACCTCGAGCATGTTGACTGTATACCCGAAGGGCCTGAGCAAGCTGATTCTTATGGACGGTCATGGTGTAATTATGCGGCAAGTTTGACTGGTAGGCACTATGTGCCATGGGTAAAGCTTTTTGGCACCGGTTTTCTGAGAATTTTGTGTCTATATCCAAAAACCCTTCTAAGACTTTAATACTGCTTAAAATCTTAGATGTTAGCTCCCCAGTGGGTGAGCCCAAGTCCTCTTCCTTGCCATCGATAGCCACTTCATACAGCTTTGCAGCTGCGGAGACCCACTTCTGATAAGTGGGCAGTTCAAAATGAGAAGGCTGTGGGTTCCTGCCCACACTGTCATCAAAACCTTTTTTGCTTAGGACCAGCTCCACGTGCTGCCAGAGGAATTCTCGAAGAGTGAAATCCACTAGCTGGCCTGAAGAGCTCGAGGTGCTGCTATCAATGTGGAAGGAGAGCTGTTGCCGGCTGTGCTGTCTCATCGCTTGGTACCGCCTAGGTCCAGAAAGAGGTGCAGGCACCAACAAAGATTCAGGGTCTTTCACAGTACAATGGCTCCTAAGCTGGTCCAGTAACATGCCGATTGGGTCCTCCTCCTGGCTTCCAGGGACTATGTACACAAAAGCTTGGTTGGCAGGTACCGTAAAGAGGCAGTTGATGCTCTGATTAGTCAAGACTCGACTCTTTCGGAAGATTCTATAGATCTGATCCTCCAGAGCATGTTGCAGTCTTCTTTTGGGAGAGTGCTTCTTGGGTTTATCTGGATGAGCTGTATCTTGGCTCCGAGGGGGTTCCACTTTAAGGGCTCCATTGAGTTGAAAGAGGAAAAGGAGTCTAGGTGGGCAAGGCCGGCAGTTTAACTTCCAGTCTTTGCCAACTGGACAATCCTTAATGGCTGTTTTGAGGAGGGGTAGCACTTTCTGTCTCAATCCATCCAGGGCTCTGAATACTCGATCATACGTGATGTCAAAGGAACACGTCGGATGAACCAGGAGCAAGATATGACAGACAGAGAAGAGGTAAAGGAGACTGAGACACTGCAACTTCTCCTGATGCTTCCAGAACTCGTGTGTTTCTGCATGCGGTAGGGAGAGGCCCCCTCCAGCTTCACCGCTCTGGAGAGCCCGACAAGCACGCAAAAGCTGTGAATTGTCACAGATGGAAGTGAGAATAAGATACAGAACTTTGCTTTCCTGATTGTAATAGGCCTGCAGAAGACTAAAGTCCTGGGGACCTGGCTCAGCTCGGTTACCTTCCGCTGTAGCCATACCTCCGCGAAGTGAATCCCCGGCAGCAGCACCCGGGTCCCCGGCTCCCCCGGCTTCTCCGACAGAGACAACTTTGGTCTTGATCCCAGGCCCTGGATCCCCAGGATCCTGATGGTGAAAGAGTGGGAAAACCTGTCGATCGCACACAGTGTTGACCAGAGAGAACTTCTCGGAGTTTAGGCGCAGAGCCGTCTTGCCAAAGATTCCCACCACGCAGATCTCATCTTCCCTCCACGGGGGCTCGGGCGTGCCAGCCGCGTTCCCCCCGCCTTCAGCGGAGGAACCTCCGGGACTCTCGGTGCCCAGCCAGGCCGACGCCCCCATGAGAAGCTCCCGCAAGCTGACCGGCCCCGCCATGGCGGAGAGAGAGCTTCCTCCAGCGTCCTTCCGGTCCCTCGCTAATCCCAACCCACCCGGTCCTATTATGAAATCCCTCCTCCGTGTGTTAGTCCCTGATTTTCTCTCACTTTAGTTCCGGGTGTCTGTCCCTGCGCCCACCACTCCCTTCCACCCCCTTGCCTTTTAGTGTCCTGCAAGGTCTTAGCGCTACATTTACTCAATTCGAGACTATAGAGATTGAGACATCGAACGCTAGATTAGTTGCAGTTTCAATTTTAAAGAATACGCCATGAGTTCCAGGACAGCCAGGGCTACACAGAGAAACCCTGTCTCGGAAAAAACCAACCAACCAAACAAAAAAGAATACGCCAAACCCCACAAGAGTTCCAACTGATTCTTCTAACAGCTCAGCGTGGGTGGTTGCTTATACTCTCGCCTTTTCTGGAGACTGAGGCAGGAGAATGAAAATCAATCTCTCTCTCTCTCTCTCTCTCTCTCTCTCTC
>CM052710.1:32052781-32097086 GCA_028551405.1 Uromys caudimaculatus | reverse complement strand
ACTTAACAGTAACCGCTGGACTGAGAGTGAGGTCCCAGATGGAGGAGTTGGAGAAAGGACTGAAGGAGTTGAGGGAGTTTGCAGCCCCATGGAGGGAGCAACAGCGCCAATGGGCCTGACCACCCCACCCCCACCCCCGTCATCCTGAAGTTTGGACCACCAACCAAAGAATACACATCTATGGACCCATGGTTCGGACCACATATGAGGCAGAGGACGACCTCGATGGCCATCAGGGAGAGAGGAGAGGCCCTTGGGCCTGAGGGTGTTAGAGGCACCAGTAAAGGGTAATGTCAAGGTGGGAATAGGGGCATGGGTGGGTGGGTGGGTGGGAGGTGGAATTCCCTCATAGAGGTAGGGATGGGGAGGGGATAGGGGGCTTCCAAAGAGGAGACCCAGAAAAGGGGAAACATTGGAAATGTAAATAAAGTATCAAAAATAAAATTAAAAAAAAAGAAGCCTTAAGTTGCATCTCTAGCACCACAAAACAAACAAGCAAACAAACAAACCAATATAAGAAGTAAATTAAAGGCCCAGAACAGAGAGATACACATTTAAGTCATGATAGTAAAATTTATTGCTGGGGACTGAACCTTGTGCATGCAGTTTTAAAAATACTAAATTATACTGGGATTCCATTAATTCTCCTCAACCAACTCCTGTTTGTTTTTTAAAATATGGAACCCTTCATGAATTTTCATGTCATCCTTGCATGGGGGCCGTGCTAATCTTCTCCGTAGGGCACCAACTTTCAAATGTGTACTGCTGAAGTGAGTACCTCAACAACCTTTACTAAGAAAACCTTAAAAAATAAATGGATCTTTAAATATATATTATTTTACTTCCTGCTATGTGTGCATGTGTCAGTGCCACCATGAACATGTGATCACGGGACACTTCTTTGGAGTTAGTTCATCCGCCATGGATTCTGGGAATCAAACTCAATTCAGATCATCAGGGTTGCTTGGCAAGTGCTTTTTATCCACTCAGACATCTTGCTGTCCCTTTAAATATATAATTTTTTAAAAATTATATTTGTCTTTTCTTTACTGCCTTACTCCATATTTAGTGAGAAATTTTTAGTAATCCCATTCTTGAGCGATGGAGCCAGGAGCTATTTACTGTCACAAGCAGGCCAGTGGTTACTAAATGATAGGGAAGTGATAATAATATTGCTTTCATAGCACTTACAATGTCTATTGGCTATTTTTACATTTATTTATTTATTTATTTATTTATTTATTTATTTATTTATTTATTTATTTATTGTGTGTAGTATGTAAATGTGCATACTCTCTCTGTGTGTGTGTGTGTGTGTGTGTGTGTGTGTAGTGTGGTGTAGTATAAGTGTGTGTACTATGACTAACATATAGAAGTCAAAGGACTAGTTTTGGGAGCTGGCTCTCTCCTATCATCTGGGATCCTCAGGTTGTCAGGCCTGGGCTGGAGAGATGGCTCAGCAGGTAAGAGAACTTGCTGCTTTCACAGAGGACCAGGTTCGGTTTCCAGTATCACATGAGATAGCTCACAATCACCTGTACCTCCAGTCCAGGAATTTGAAACCTTTTCTGGCCTTCCTGGGTACTAGGCATGCACACAGTGCACTTACTTACATGTAGACACTCACATATAAGCGAGTATGTGCACATAAAAGTGGTAAAAATAAAAACTTAACAGTTGTCAGCCTTGATGGAAATACTTTTACCCACTGAGCTATCTCAATGATCCCAGTCCCCCCTCCCCCACCTCTCTCTCTTTCTTTTGGTAAGCCCTCTACTTATAGTTGTTATTATTTCTTGGGACAGGGTCTTCTCATTTGACTCATGCCAGTCTTGAAATTGCTATGCAGCTGAGGATGGCCTTAAGCGTCTGATTGGTCTTGACTCAGTTTCCTAGAGGTATTCAAAACCATTCCTGGTTTTATTAGATGCCAAGGATCAAACCCAGACCTCTGTGCATGTATCAACTGAGCTACATCCCAAACCAATGCTCTTTTCTCTTCTTGGACAGGGTTTCACTACATAGCCTTGGCTGGCTTCAAACTTGCTATATATATTTATCAGGCTTACCTCAAACTCACAGAGATCCCCCTAGTGCTGGGATTAAAGGCGTGCACTACCATGCCCAGCTCTTTTCATAAAAACAAAACAAAACAAATTTTATTATTATTATTATTATTATTATTATTATTATTATTATTATTATACTATTATGTGTATGTACATGATGTATGTGGAGAAGCATGTCACAGTGAGCATCAGAGGACAACATTGTGGAATTGATTCTCTCATCCATGTTTATATGGGATCCAAGAATCAAACTGAAGTCCACCTGGCTTATTAAGCAATCACCTTTACCTGCTAAACTATCTCACCAGCCCCCATGTCTTTTATGTTATATTTGTTGGTTTTGTTTGCTTATTTTTTAAACCTCAGAAGGTGTTGTGGTAGTACACAGCTTTAATCCCAGCATTCCAGAGGCAGATGTAGGTGGATCGCTGTGAATAAGATGTTCCAAGCCAGCCCAGCTAGACAGTGAGACCCTGTCTCAAAATGAACAAAACAACATGAATGCTGGAAGCGAATGATAAACAGTAGTTTAATAAGATCATGCAACGTGCAGAATATGCAAGTGTTTACAGTAAGAAAGCATATCAGTGCTATGATAAACATCAGTAAACAATTTAAAGTAGGGTACATCTTAATACTGATACCGCAGCAATAGCAGCTTCATAAAGGCTTTACCTGGAAGATTCCTATTTTTTTTTTTTTGAGGCAGGTTCTTACCAAGTTGCCCAGACTGACTGTGGGTCTTGAATTTATCTTCCCTCCACCTCAGTTTTCCAAATAGCTGGGACAAAGGGCAGAAGCCACCATGCCCAGCCTATTTTTTTTTTTTTTTTCTTTTTTTTCTTTTTCTTTTTCTTTTTTTTTTTTTTTGGTGTTTTTGAGACAGGGTTTCTCTGTGTAGCCCTGGCTGTCCTGGAACTCACTCTGTAGACCAGGCTGGCCTCGAACTCAGAAATCCGCCTGCCTCTGCCTCCCGAGTGCTTGGATTAAAGGAGTGCGCCACCACCGCCCGGCTCTATTTTTTTTTTTTTTTTTTTTTTTAATGAGCCTTTTATACCGTAAGAATGCTCAAGTTATTTCTGTTATATTGTACAGTGTATCGTGGTTCATTACTATTGTAAACATTATAAATGCCCACAAAATAACATTCTGTTACAAACCCTTACTTTATTTTCAGTGATCATTTCCCTTATTTTTTACATAATATCAAACTAGCTAGCATGGTTTCAGAAAAGTTCTGCTGGGTTTGGTGGTGCTTGCCTTAATCCCAGCAGGCAATAAGTGGAGCAACGGCATGTAAAGTTCAAGGTCGTCCATGGCTAAACAGTTCCTGGACAGAATGGGCTACGTGAAAACCTGTCTCGCAAGCCACAAACAAACAAAGAACCTTCTAGCTGCTTCTAGACATATCTCTTCTATATTATAAACATACATGTGGAATCTCATAACAGGACTACCTCTTAGGTGCTAAACTCTGTCCCATGGACTACTTTCCAACACCATGATTTGCATCTCAAAGCAGTATCATTCAATAGAAATAACGGCATATCTGGAACTACAACTCTGGTAGAGTTTCTTTCCTACCATTGTGCAGTAACAGCATCAGAGATGACCTTGGAGCTGGGAGTATGGCTCAATTCACCTGGAGCTGAGAGTATGGCTCGGTTCACCTGGAGCTGGGAGTATGGCTTGGGGTTCACCTGGAGCTGGGAGTATGGCTTGGTTCACCTGCAAGAAGCACTTGCCCAGCATACTCAAAGCCCGAGACTCCTCTGCACTGGAAAAATAGATAGCTACTTCTGCACCTTGAGTGACATTCACTTAGTGGGAATTACACATCTATTCTCTTAGAACACATGTGATGGGATCCTGGCTGAAGCTACAGAGTGTTCCGTGCCAGGAAGACGTAGTAAACCGTGGGATCCCAGAAATAAATTGCAATTTTTCAGGAATGGACAAACAAGGTAGCCAGGTAAAATATAAGGTTCTCAGTTAAATATGAATTTCAGAGAAGTAATAACACATATATACATAGATATGATAAATTATTAGTTAGTTTTGTAGTTGCTGTGATAAAATAGCTGAGAAAAGGAAGAATTCATTTTGGCTTATAGTTCTACCATACACTCCATTGTGGAAGGGAAGGGATCAAGATAGCAGGAGCTTGCCAGGCAGTGGTGGCGCATGCCTTTAATCCCAGCACTTGGGAGGCAGAGGCAGGTGGATTTCTGAGTTCGAGGCCAGCCTGGTCTACAGATGAGTTCCAGGACAGCCAGGGCTACACAGAGAAACCCTGTCTCGAAAAACCAAAAAAAAAAAAAAAAAAAAAAAAAAAAAAAGCAGGAGCTTAAAGCAGCTGGTCACATTACATCTATGACTTAGGGTGATTCTATCCCCGAGGGTAGGTTATCCCATCTCAATTAACCTAATCAAGATGGAAAGCCATCTTCCAGGTAATTATAGATAATATGAAGTTGATTATTGATATTAACCATCACATGAATGAGTATGTGTATGTGTATGTTTGTGTGTTAGTACTGGGGTTTGAACCCAGGGCCATGAACATTCTAGACAAGCACTATATTCCTGAACTCCCTGCAAAGAATTAAATATAGTTTTTAGATGTAAGCGTACCTCATTCAATATTAAGGAGAAATTTCTACTAGCTTAGCACATTCATGACTTTGAGTTCCATCTGTAACACTCAAATATTTGTTGTTTAGTAGGGCAGATTTATTCTTAAAGCTTTTTTGTGGTTTATCTGAAATTCAAATTTAATAGAGTACCTTATATTCTTATTTGCTAAGTCTGATAGCTCTAGACTAGCAAGAATGAATGAAGTCCAGTGGGAGATACAGCTAGGGAAGACACAGGCTGGTAAGGAGCAAAGCAGGGACCAGGCTTCATGAAAAAACTGACACAGACCACAGAGAATCCTTGGCAAGGCATTTTGGAAAATAGAGTGTTCATGCTGAAATCATGAATTTATTTGACTGCTAGAAAATGGACAGCAGTTATAAAAATAAGGAATAAAGGCTGAAGGTATAGTTCAGGGTATATGTACTTAGTATGTGTGAGGCCCTGGGTTCAGCGTGGGGGTGTGGGGGGGTGTGGGGGAGAAGGAGGAGGAGGAAGAGGAGGGAGGACTGAGAAGGAGGAAGAGGGCCGGGCAGTGGTGGTGCACGCCTTTAAGCACTTGGGAGGCAGAGGCAGGTGGATTTCTGAGTTCAAGGCCAGCCTGGTCTACAGAGTGAGTTCCAGGACAGCTAGGGCTACACAGAGAAACCTTGTCTCGAAAAAGAAAAAAAAAAAAGAGAGAGAGAGTGAGGCGGAAGAGGAGGAAGAGGAAAAGGAGGAGGAGGAGGAAGAGGAGGAAGAAGAAACAAGAAAGAAAGAAGAAAAGAAGAAAGACTCAGACTATGTTCCTAATGTCATAACTACCTTTATATAACAAACTATTTATACCGTTAGTATTTCCTAAATATTTATTAATTTTGTGTGTTGAAAGGGCACATATCATAGTTCTTTTCTTCCCTCCATTTGGGTCCTGGGATTGGACTTGAGTCATTAGGCTTGGTGGCAAGTGTCTTTAACCTTTGAACCATATTGCCAGCTCCTATGGAATTAAATTTGAACAGCCACTCTAACCTAAATTGAGTAATTCTAGGATAAACATTACTTTGAAGACTGCATTTTCTCATCCAGTCCCCTTACCATCATGAACACCAGAAAATATGAGTCCTCAAGTGTCGGAGACAAAGGAAGAATTCCATTCATGTAGTTCTACACACGTTAGTACATTAACATTTGGGAAGGTTGGTCTGATTGTACGGATCACTCCAGGGAGTCGGGCTGAGTAGCTCTCAGTTTTGTTCATCAAAGCTGCTTGTAGAAAGTGGCAGAGATTGAGTAGGGCTTTGAGGATGAGCCAGCTATAAAACAGAAAGTCACAGTTACAAGGTGAATGGTGTTCCTGTGGCCAACCCAGGGCTTCTTCCTTATCAACGAAGATGCGTTGCTTTGTGCATGGCAGCGGCTTTGCATTCCTAGCTACCTTTCCCAGCCTTCCTGATACCAATGGAAGCTAACAAGCCTCTTGTCCATGGTCTTCCTCCTTTTGCCTGAGATGGGAATATATGTCTACAGGAAGCACTACCAATGTGCACCATGAGGATCAAAGCCATCTATTAAGGATGGAAGAGAACATGAAATGGTGGCTCATGTCTGGAGTCCTACACTTGTCTGAGGCTGGACTGCTACAAGTTTGAGGCCAGCCTAGGCTCTATGGTGGGTTCTGTCTCAAAGCCAAAATGAACCAACCAACCAACCAACCAAACCAGCAGCAGCAGCAGCAACAGCACTAAACAAAAGTAAAGGACTAAAAAAGCAAGGATGACAAGATGAAACAGCTGGTCTAGCTGTGGACTTCCTATTTCCCAAAGGAATGTTCAGGTGAGAAACATGAATTCCAGTTGGGGTGGTAGCCCATGCCTTTAATCCCAGACAGGAGTTTAAGACCATCCTGGTCTATGTAGCAAGTTCCAGGTCAGCAAGAGTTACAAGGTAAGACCCTGTCTTTTTTAAAAAAAGGAAGAGAGAGAGAAAGAAAGAAAGAAAGAAAGAAAGAAAGAAAGAAAGAAAGAAAGAAAGAAAGAGAAAGAAAGAAAGAAAGAAAGGAAGGAAGGAAGGAAGGAAGGAAGGAAGGAAGGAAGGAAGGAAGGAAGGAGACAAATATGAACCCCAGTGGGTGAAGACTCACCTCCAAGCTGAGTGGTTGCCAAGTAATTATAAAGCCCTAGGTTTGGTCCTCAACTTAAAACCAACCAACCAACCAACCAACAAACCCAGAAAATTAAGTCACTGTAGACCAGCCTCAGTTACATACATGGCTACTTGAGACTCTTGGTTTGGGGGGAGCACACTTATAAATATATATACGTAGAAAAATGAATTGGTATTTTGACTAAGCCCTCTATGGTCAAATTACTGTCACCTGTGGTTGGGTGCAAACTCTAGGAAGACTTGCTTTACAGTTAATGGGAGCGTAGGGGCTGAGTGGAAAAGGTTCTTAACATCTTTTTTTTTTCGAGACAGTGTTCCTCTGTGAAACCCTGGCTGTACTAGAACTCACTCTGTAGACCAGGCTGGCCTCAAAGTCAGGGATCCACCTGTCTCCACCTCCCAAATGCTGGGATTAAAAGCATGCACCACCACGCCTGACCTCTTTAACAATTTTTACTACATATCTTCCTACTAAGTGGGTTTGGGTTATTATTATTATTATTATTATTATTATTATTATTATTATTATTGCCTGTTTCCATGGTTGCCAGCACATTGAACCAGTTATGGGGTGGGGCAGGGTAGCAGGGTCCTAGGCTAATAGAAGAAGGAAGTGCCTAAGGCCTCTGTGAGGCTCCTGCCTTTATCTCCGGAGACCGAGGTACTTCTGCCCCGCCCCACGGGAAGAAGAAACTGCAGTGTTCAAAGCCACAAGTCCAGCAGCCTCAAGCCCCAGCATTCCAGCAGGGGAGGCAGAAGATGTCTTCTCAGATTCAGCAATACGGGATATCAGGATGACTAAGCAAACCGGTGTGGAAAAGATGCTGTTCACAAGGCTCACCTAAGCAGGTGACAATGAGAAAGCTGTCCAGCCCTCTCCTGTTAACAGTGCACAGCACAGCCTGAGCCGTTCCTAACTCCACCCTTATCTGTGGTCGCCATCGGGCTCTCTAGAAAGAGCCTTGCTGTCATTTGTCTGGCTGCTTTATTGACCGTTAGGCCCCTCAGAATGGGATACCTACACATGCTGTTCTTTTGTTGCCTAGAATGTTCTCTTCTCTGACATTTATGGTAGGCTAACCCTCTCTCTGTTACTTCCTATTCATTCTTTAAATGTCTCTGCCAGAGTCATTATGTAAGGGAATATTCTGGGCTAGCCATCGAGGCTAGATCATATCCTGTCATGGGTTCCAACAAACTCTTATTCCTTTTCTTAATAGCACTTACTATGGAATGAGACAATAAGAGATTCTTTGATTCACATCTATATTTTCCACTGGACTGAAAGGTTCGAGACAGAAGATCTAGGGCTGGAGAGATGGCTCAGTGGTTAAGAACACTGGCTGCTCTTCCAGAGGTCCTGAATTCAATTCCCAGCAACCACAAGGTGGCTCACAATCATCTATAATGGGATCTGATCCCCTCTTCTGGTATTCAGAGTACTCATACATAAAAAAAAATACATACTATAGATATTAAAAATAAAAACAAGGGGGCTGGAGAGATGGCTCAGTGGTTAAGAGCACTGACTGCTCTTCCGAAGGTCCTGAGTTCAAATCCCAGCAACCAGATGGTGGCTCACAACCATCTGTAATGAGATCTAATGCCCTCTACTGGGGTGTCCGAAGACAGCTACAGTGTACTTACATATAATAAATAAATAAATCTTTAAAAAAAAAACCAAAAACAAGCAGATCTGTGTCTGCCTTTTTTTTTTTTTTTTTTTTTTTTGGTTTTTCGAGACAGGGTTTTTTTTTTATTTTTGGTTTTTCGGGTGTCTGCCTTTGTTAACCATTCTAATCCTGGTACTCTAGTACAGTGCTTACCATACAGGAAGTACCAGGTAAATTTTCTCTAAAGGAAATTACAACATCAAACATTCATTAGCAAAGGGGAAATGTAATCCTAGCTGTAAATTACAGTATTTTAATCTTCTTCATAGAATTTGATAATACCATATAATTAAAGCATTTTGCAAATGAAATTACGGAATGAAAAAAAATTATCATTCTCTGATTTGTTTGTTGTTGTTTTTTGCTTGCCTTTGTAGTACTGGAATATGAACATAGGGTGTCCCTCATGTTAGGTAGGGAAGGGATTTATCACTGAGCTCCAGTTCTAGCCTCTTTTGGCTTATTTTGAGATAGAAACTCACTGTTGGGGTTCAGGAATTGCCACACAGACCATATGAACACTGGTCTCATTAAGCGAGAATAGTTTATTGAATGCACACCCCAAGATCAGGTCCACCAAAAAAGGACTCGGGCGCCTAACTGTGGTAACAGTTTGTTCTTAGGGCAGGTTTTTTACAGGAAAAACCAAGTTCAGAAGTTCAGAGGCATTTTGGCTAACCAGACAAAGTAGAGTGAGGTAAGAGGGGTGGTGGGCAGGTGATGGACAGGGGAGTTTCAGGGCACTGTAAGACAACGGAGCGTAAGTAATACCACCAGAGGGTTATGACCTTTTAGGAGAATTTTCCAGTGTCAACTATGGATATTTACTTGTGGGAAGCAGAGTCTGAGAACCTGAACTTAATTTCACCCTATGAGCAAAATGGAGACTGAATACAAAATGGTTACAGTTATGTTAAAAGAAGCAGGCCTCAACACTCACTAAGCTACACAAGTGAGTCTTCAAAATACTCTGTAGTCTCTTCCTGTCTCAGTCTCTCAAGTGTTTTAAGTCTGTACTAACAAGACAGGCTTTTTTGTTTGTTTGTATTTTGAAGCTCCTAGCTGAGATCAGGGACTCACTATATATCTCAGGGTGGCCTTAAACTGGTGATCCTTCTGCCTCTACCTCCCAAGTACTAGGATGAAAGATGTGTATTGCCTGGCTTGATTTACTATTATCAATTAAAATTTTTTTCTTTTGTTTTCAAGACAGGGTTTCTTTGTGTAGTCCTAGCTGTCCTAGAACTCACTCTGTAGACCAGGCTGGCATTGAACTCAGAAATCAGCTTTCCTCTACCTCCCAAGTGCTGGGATTAAAGGCGTGCGCCACCACTGCCTGGGTATTTTTAGTGTTTAACTTCTAAACTATATGAATGTACTCATGAGTACTCCAGAGGCAAGAACTGTCAGATCCCCTAGGAGCCAGAGTCACAGATGATTGGGAACTGCCTGCTGTGGGTGCTGGGAATCCAGCTCGCCTCTTCTGTAAGAACAGAATGCACTCTTAACTCTCTTAACTGCTAGACACTCTCCAGCCTGTTATTATTGTTGTTACTAGGAGAGCTGCTTGCCAGCATGATGGCGCACACCTTTAATCGCCGTACTTGGGAGGCAGAGGCAGGTGGATCTCTATGAGTTTGAGGCCAGCCTGGTCTACAAAGTGAGTTCCAGTACAGCCAAGGCTACACAGAGAAACCCTGTCTTGAAAAACAGAGAGAGAGAGAGAGAGAGAGAGAGAGAGAGAGAGAGAGAGAAAGAGAGAGAGAGAGCTACTTTTTTAAAGTAGTGAAACACACTTATTATCCTAAAAGCTGAGCTGAGTCAGGAAGATTATGCACTTGAGGTCATCCTGGGAGTTACATAGTGAGAACCTATTTCAAAATATATAAATAAGTACTTTTGATTCTAAATAAATTAGCTTATTCTCCGTCCCTCCCTTCCTCCCTCCAGTGCTTGGCACTGAACCAGACCCTCATGCATGACAGGTTACACTTTCAGAACTTATAGAAATGATTTTTTTCAGGCAAATGAACCAGGGGACTTAGTTTGGATTTTCGGTTTCCCCATGTCGATTTACCTGAAATTTTCTCCTTAAGGCCCGAGTCATGACTGGAGTGAGTCCAGTTCCTGTCTCCATGTTTTCTTTATTGTTAAGAGGGGTCCCACCTGGGCTCCTGTGAAGAAGAGCAGAGCCGGGGTTTAGTCCCACTTTCCAAAGTGACGTGGAAAGCGTAGGGGTGAGAGGCTCTTACCTTTCTACCTCAACTTTTCTCAGCAGCTTCCGGAGATCGATTTGGCTTTTACCAGGAGTACTGAGAAAAAAGACATAAACATTAAACTTTCCAGACTTCACCACCTTTTCTAAATCAGGTCATTTTGTAGTTTTCTTTGGCTACATTAAAAAAACAATAGGTTGGTTGGTGTTGGCCCACGACTTTAATTCCAGCACTCAGGAGGCACAGACAAGTGGATTTCTATGAGTTTGAGGCCAGCCTGGTCTACAGAGTTAGTTCTAGGACAGTCAGGGCTACACAGAGAAGCTCTATTTCAAAACAAAACAAAACAAAACAAAACAAAACAAAACAAAATAATGATGATGATGATTAATAATAATAAAAAAAGAAAATAGCAGCAGATGCATCATAGGCTCATATACTATATAGCCATTCTTTCTTCCCCTTCCCCCACCAATGTAGCTCTGACTGTTCTGGGACTCACTCTGTAGACCAGGCTGGCTTAGCACTCAGAGATCCACTGCCTCTGACTCCCAAGTGCTGGGATCAAAGGTATGTGTACCACCATGCCTGGCTCTATATAGCCATTCTAGTAAGAAATATGTTTTTGTTTCCTGGTGATGCTGGGGTGTGAACCCAGGGCCTTGCACATTCTAAGTGTTTATCACTGAGCTTACATAATCCTCAACCCAAAGTAAAGCTGCCTGACCGACCCAGTAATAATAGCTGTAAGAGCCTATCCTAGGGGAAAACTCAGTTAAGCATAAGGATGGCAGTCAGGAAAGTTATTGAAGAGCGATAGGAGAAACTCCAAACAATCTTAATGTATCAAATCAGGATTTCAGCTGTGACATTTACATAAAATTATTATGCTAAATTAGTTTAAATTATGCAAGCTAATCTCTTTTTGCCTTTTTTTTATTATTAAAAAGAAAGTTAGAGTTTATTTCAGCTTATGATTTAAGATGGGTTGCATGCTGAGCGTGGTGGTGCATGTTTTTAATGCTATTACTTGGGAGGCAAAGGCCGGTGAATCTCTGTGAGTTGAAGGCCAGCCTGGTCTACAGAGTGAGGTCCAAGTCAGTGAGGGCTACGTAGTGAGACCCTGTCTTAAAAAAGGTGAAAGGAAAAAAGAACAGATACAGTTCATCACGCAGGAAAGGAATGACAGCCCATCGGGCACACGGAATCTGTTACACTGGCATAAGGAATCTGGTTACACTGTACCCGTAGTCAGGAGGCAGAGAAATGAAATTTAAAAACAAAGTGTGGTTTGTGTGTGTGTGTGTGTGTGTGTGTGTGTGTGTACATTTGTGCCACCATTTACATTTGGAGGACAGAGAATAACTTTTAGTTTGGTTCTTTCCATGTACCACAGGGGTCATGGGTTGAACTCAGGTCTTCAGGCGTGGCACCAAACACCTTTACCTGCTGAGCCATCTCACCAGCCCTGAAACTGAAGGGATGAAAAATGGTTTTTTGTTTGTTTGTTTGTTTGTTTTGTTTAAACATGGTGTCACGTAGCTCAGGCTGGCCTCGAACTCACTGTTGTAGCTCATGATGACTTTGAACCCCTGATCATCCTGTCTCCATTTCCCAAGTGTTGGGATTATAGACCTGTGCACTCACACCCCGTTAATCCTTTATTAAATCCCTGTTAATATTTCGTTTTTGCCTCAAATTTGTTATTAAATTAGTGGTATGACTGATAATAGACAATCTCTTGGGGGAGGCAATAAAGTACTCAAAAAAGAAAAAAGACTGGAATGATAAATATTAAACCAAACCACCACAACAACAACAAGTCACCCAGTAGTGGTTTCATCCAAACTCATCAGTAACTGTCCCTCATGATCGTATTAACTATTACACTGAGAAGATGGGAACTGAATAAATTACATAGATCCAAAAGAATTACCTACATGAATTTTGCTTTTCTCTTTAAATTTTTCTGTAGGTTTCAATTTTTCTATAGTGAACATATGTAATTTTAAAAGTAAAAACTGAAGCTGGGTGTAATGGTGCACACCTTCAGTCACAGCACTTGGGAAGCAGAGACAGGTGGATCTCTGTGAGTTCGAGGCCAGCCTGATTAACATATTGAGTTCCTGGACAGAATGAGCTACAGTGTGAAATTCTGTCTCACAACAGAATTTTTGGTCCATTTTTAACTTTTTGTTTTGTGTTCAGACAACAACACAACACAAAACAAAAAGTTAAAAATGGGCCAAAAAGGGCTGGAGAGATGGCTCAGTGGTTAAGAGCACTGGCTGCTCTTCCAAAGGTCCTAAGTTCAATTCCCAGCAACCACATGGTGGCTCACAACCATCTGTAATGGGATCCGATGCCCTCTTCTGGTGTGTTTGAAGAGAGTCACAATGTACTCACACACATAAAATAAATTAAAAAACAAACAAACAAACAAACAAGGCCAAAAGGGCCACTGAGATGTCTCAGTGGATAGGAGCCCTTGCTTCGTAGCCTGAGGGCCAATGTGTGATCCCTCAGAATCCATGTAACAGCAAGAAGAGAACCAACTCCACGAAGCTGTCTTCTGACTTCCATACAAGGGCAGTGCTTTGTGTACATTTTCCCCTACCCCAACATACACACACAACAATAAATTACATTTAATTTTTTTAAAAAATTGCATTTTAAGTAGCAGTAGAGAATAAAAATATATAATTCCTTACTTACATTAAGACGTTTTTAATTCGAGTTGCCGACACCCTGGAGTTAGGTTTCAGGGTAATGCGCTGCAGATCAGAGACAGTAACTAGCGGAGTCCGTTCCTCTGGTGGTGATGGTACAAGCTTTAATTACAAAATGAGACATTAAAGATACATAATAAAATACCATTCTAATGTGAACACACCAAAACAGCAAATATTTTGACAGTCAGAGTGTAAGTTTTCCATGATTCAACTCGATTTTTATTTCAAAGGTTCAAAGGCTCTCTCTCACCCTCCCCCATCTCTCTCAGGTTTTACTAGATAGGATGCCATTGGTTAGACCAGGCATCCTATCTAGACTATGATATGGCCTTGAATTCAAAGAAATCCTCCTGCCTCAGTCTAAGTGCTAATAAGATTACAGGTGTGAGGCACCACACCTACCTAGTATGTTTTTATCTGCAGTATGTCTCCTGTAGCCCAGGCTGGCCTGTTGACTCCCCATGTTCCAAAGGATGACTTTGAACTCCTGATTCTTTGCTAGGATCATTGGTGTACACCACTATGTCCATCTTGAATGTGAGATGTGTCTGGGTATACATGATGTACACGTATGAACATATTCTTGTGCCAGAGTGTGAGAATGTGTGCATGGACACCACGGTCAGTGGCAGGCATTTTCATTATCACTCACTATCATTTTGAGACAGGGTCTTTCTCTGAACCTGGAGCTCACGGATTGGCTAGCCGGGAGCTTTGGGCATCTGACTGTTTCCACTTCTCCAGTCTTAGATTAGGTAGGGCTGCTTTTAAAAACATAAGTGCCGCCAGGCAGTGGTGGCGCACGCCTTTAATTCCAGCACTCGGGAGGCAGAGACAGGTGGATTTCTGAGTTTGAGGCCAGCCTGGTCTACAGAATGAGTTCCAGGATAGCCAGGGCTATACAGAGAAACCCTGTCTTGAAAAATCAAAACAAACAAACAAACAAACAAAAAACCATAAGTGCCAGGGATCTGAACTCAGGTCTTCAAGCTTCTGTGGCAAGCACTTTACCAACTGAACCATCTCCCCAGCCTGGTTGTTTTTTGCTTTTTTTGAATATTGAACGCAGGGCTTCAAAATTAGGCAAACATTCTGTCATAAACTGTATACCCAGAGGTCACAGGATGATTTCTATACATAAAGTTTACCATATTTATTCCCACAAAGGAACAATCATGTTAAAAAGGAAAATGCCAGGCAGGATGCTGTGTTTCTGACACTTGTAGGGTGTGGTGTGTTCCAGGATTTGAAGCTGGCCTGGGTTAAGTACCAAGGTCTCATCTCAGAAAAACACTCATGGAGCTTGGGAGATAGCTTAGCTGGTGCAGTGTTTACTGTTTAAAGGTGAGAACTTGAGTTCGGGTTCCCAGCACCTGTGTAAAAAAGCCTGGCGCGGCAGTAGACACGTGCAGTTGTAGCACTGGGGAGGCAGGGTTAGGAGGGTCCCCGAGGCTTGCTGCTCAACTTGTGTAGCTGAACCAGGGAGCTTTAGGCTCAGTGAGACGCCACATCAAAGATAGATGCCGGGCATGGTGGTGCTGACCTTTATTTATTTATTTATTTATTTATTTATTTATTTATTTATATTTTTCGAGACAGGGTTTCTCTGTATAGCCCTGGCTGTCCTGGAACTTACTCTGTAGACCAGGCTGGCCTCGAACTCAGAAATCTGCTTGTCTCTGCCTCCCAAGTGCTGGGATTAAAGGCATGTACCACCACTGCCCAGCTGGTGCTGACCTTTAATCCCAGCACTCGGGGAGTCAGAGGCAGATGGATTTCTGAGTTTGAGGCCAGCCTGGTCAATAGAGTGAGTTCCAGGATAGTCAGGGCTATACCCTGTATCAAAGTAAGTAAGTAAGTAAGATAAGTAAAGAATTCACGTTGGAAAGCAATAGAGTAAGACACCCTAAATTAACCTCTGATCTCTACTCATGCCTTCACAAACACACAAATATAACACATATACAAAACACTCCAAAAGAAAGCAGGCCATGTGTGTGCTCACTGACATCTTACCTTCTTCCTTTCATCAATACTCTGTGTCTTTTTTAATTTCACAGTGAGAAGATCTTTAACTGTTATATGCATGGGTCCATCTTTCTTTAATGGTTCACCCTTAAAACACACAAAGAGGTTAGAATTAAAATTGGAATCAGGACATTTAGTGAAATTCAAATCCATGTCTACTTTATAAAGAGTCAAGAATTGAAAGTTAACTTGCTATTGTTATTTATTTATTTTATTTTTTCCTTCTCCTTTACGATTATTTTTGGGACAGGGCATTACTATGTAGTCTTGACTGTCCTAGTCCATATGTAGCTTAAACTGGCCTCACACTCATGGCAATCCTCTTGCCTCAGCTTCCAAGTGCTGGGATTATAGGAATGGACCAGCATACCCATCTAAAGTTAATTCTTATATAACCTTAGGGATTAATCACAATCTGAGCAATCAAGAATGATGGGTGTGGGTGGATGTGGGTGTGTGGGGTGGTGCCAGAGTACCTTAAAATGTTCTTACTTGCAGTGGAGAGATGGCTCAGTGGTTAGGAGCACTTGCAGAGGACCTGAGTTCTGTTTCCAGAACAACAGTTCCAGAGGATCTAGCACCTTCTTCTTACCTTTTCATTCATCAAGCATATACATGGTACACAGACACACATCAGGCAAACAGCTATTCCCATGAGACAAAATAATTTTAAAATTAAAAGAGTTTCTATATTTTAATGTATATGAGTGTTTGGACTGTATGTATGTATGTATGTATGTATGTATGAATGTATGTTTGTATGTATGTATGTATGTATGTGTACTACATGTATGTCTGGAGCCCTTGGAGACTATAAGAGGCTATCAGATCTCCTGGAACTGGAGTTATAGATAGTTGTGCCCTACAAAGTGGGTGCTAGGAACCAAACCCTGGTTCTCTGCAAGAGCAGCAAGTGCTCTTAACTGCTGAGCCATCTTTTCAGCTCATCCACACCAGAATTTTCTTTTCTTTTCTCTTTGTATGTTTGTTCTGAGACTAGGTTCAAATACAAAATATAGACATAAACTCACCATATAACCAAGGATATGACTTTGAACTCTTGATCCTCCTACTTCTACTTCTGAACTGCTAGGCTTAGATATGTGTTCTAGTCTCAGGAATAAGCCTTTCAAAACACACAAGAATTAGAGCAAGGTATAATGGCATATATATATATACACACACATATATATATGTATAAACATGTATAAAAGTATGTGTATATGTGTGCATATGCATGTATGTATGTATGTATATATGGTGGACTACAGTCCAAGCTCCTCAAGAAGCTGAAGCAAAAGATCACATGTTAGAGGCTAGCTTGTGCTACATACTGAGTTCTAAGCTAGTCTGGGTTACATATCAAGATCCTGTTTCAGAGAACAAATAAACAAAAATTGCCAAAAACAAAAACCTAAAACAAAACAATGGACTAAGAACAAGCAAACCCAATAACTGCATTGGTGCGGTGACATACACTCATAACCCCACTCACTCACAGGCTGAAGAAGAGTTGCTTGAGCCCACAGTTCAAGACCAGCTTGGGCAACACAATGAGACTATGTCCAAAAACAAAACAAGCCTCCCCAACCCCCAAAAGGAACAAAAACTTATAACTAAAATCAGAATAATTAACAAAATTAGGATATAGAATCAGAACAAAAGATAGCCTTTGTATCTGTATCTAGGCGTGTGGTCCAGCTTTAAAAGGCCAGTTGGCTTCACTCCTGTATCACACTCTAATTAAGACACCCTGTTTCTTATTATTTCTTACCTGAAGTGCTTTAGTGGTACCAGATTTTCTGAGCAGCAAAGGTGCTAGGGGTGGTGGAGGTGGAAGGAGAGGAGGAGGAGGAGGAGGCGGAGGAGGCGGAGGTGGAGGTGGAGGAGGAGGACTGGCTGGCTGTGGCAGTGTGGGGGGAAGTGCGGTTTGGGATTCCCCATGGGTTTTTGGAGCACAGGCAGGCACAGTTGTACGTTTATCATTCATGCAGCACGTGTGACAACAGCTTGAACAAGATGAGTTTTCTGAGATGCTCTGGAAGATACCATAGTTGACAAATGGACAATAGATTAATTGGGTGATGCATAGGTTTTTTGTTTTTTTTTTTAAAGATTAATTTATTATATATACAGCATTCTGCCTGCATGTATCCTGCAGGCCAGAAGAGGGCACCAGATCTCATTACAGATGGTTGTGAGCCACCATGTGGTTGCTGGGAATTGAACTCAGGACCTCTGGAAGAGCAGACAGAGCTCTTAACTGCTGAGCCATCTCTCCAGCCCCGATGCATAGGTTTTTGTTGTTGTTGTTTTTCCTTTGTTTTTTTCATTTTCAGACAGGGTTTCATACTGTTGCTCAGGATGCCCTTAAATGCAAGGTAAACCATTTCCTCAGCCTTGCTGGCGATAGGATTATAGGGATATAGACTACTCCTGACAATGACAAATCTACTTCAATAGTCCTAATGTTTACTGGGCTACAGAGTAGGCTAGGCAGTTACAAGCCTGCAGCTCTTGCAGAGGACTGGTTTTGGTTCCCAGAGCAAATGGGGCAGCTCACAACTGTCTAACTCCGTTCCAGGAGATCCGATCCCCTCTTCTGGCCATCTACCCATCCCAACCACACCCAGGCTGTGTTTTTCGTTTTTCTTATTTCCAGTTATGAGGAGCACACTCAGGGCCTTGTACATTTTAGGGTACTGCTGTACTAATGGATCAGAGCCCTGCTCAAAGGAAATATAAGTGTGTGTGTGTGTGTGTGTAATAATTTACATGTATATATAATATAAATATTAGATAATATATTATGTATTAATATAATATGCATATATAATGTATTATATATGTAATTATGTATTATATATATTATGTATTAAATAATATGTATGTTTCTATATACAAGGTTAACTATCATATATATATATGGTACACACATATTAACACACACACACATATCTCACATAAGAATACTTCCATTGAGTTAATTATCTAATTAGATGATTAGCTATTTTGAGATGAGGATCTTGCTAATTAGCCAGGCTAGCCTTTAACTCCTAGTTCAGGTGATTCTCTTGCTTCAGCTTCCCTAGCGGGTGGGGACTATAGGCACGTATCACTGTGCCCAACTGAAAAAACATCACATTATATGTTTTAATTATACACGATGCATCCTATAGTATTCTAACATCATCTCTTTCTATGTCCCTATATTTAATTTATTTAATGGTATATTCTTTTTGTTTTTGTTTTGTTTTTTTTTTGAGAAAGCATCTCATTCTCTTGTTCACAGTGGCCCAGGACTCTGTAATCTAGGCTGGGCAATCTCACGTCTCTGCCATGAAAAGTTTTGGTACTGGCTGCAGGGGATTCTTGGTGTCCTGGCTTCTTTTGTTGCTCATGGCCATGCTGAGGATTGAACATCTGACATTTTAGGCAGACAGTCTACCACTGAGCTACACTCCCAGGCTTGTGAATGCTACGTTCGCACGCGTTTGCACACTCATCCCACTTCCGTATTTATTATTTGCAACTCTCCCTTCCCTCATATTGGAGATTGAACTTGGAGTTCACATGGCAGCAAATGCTTTACCATTAAATTATATGCCCAGCTAAAAACATATGTTTTGAAGAATTTATTTATATTATGCATATGAGTACACTGTAGCTGTCTTTGGATACACCAGAGGAGGGCATCAATCTCATTACAGATAGTTGTGAGCCACCATGTGGTTGCAGGGACTTGAACTCAGGACCTCTGGAGGAGCATTCAGTGCTCTTAACCACCAAGCCATCTCTCCAGGCCTAAAAATATTTTTTGTGAGACAGGGTCTCATGTCTCCCGGGCTAGCCTCAACCTCCTTACGTTGCTGAGGATGGTCTTCCCTTCCAGTCCTTTAATCTTTGCCTCCCAAGTGCTATGCTTGTGGTGTATACCACCATGGTTGCTTATGTGTACCAGGGTCTCCTGTGCTGACTGAGTACTCTACCAGCTGAGCCCATCCTTAGGTACTTCCTGCTGAAAGTAAAATAGAAAACATTTTAAAGAGATATTCATCTTATGTTATATGTGTGTGCATATCTGTCTGAATGTGTACCGTGCGGGCATAGGTGCCTGCAGAGGTCAGAAGAGGGAGTCCGATTCCCTGGGACTAGGGTTACAGTCAGTAATGAGACACCCGACATGGGCTCTCAGCAAGAGCAGCAAGTACTCTTAACCACAGGGCCAACTCCTCACCATAGCACATAAAGGCTTCGTTAGTTTATGCTCTTCTCAATAATGTAAGAAAGCATCTGTGTTTCCAAACCTTCTAGGACTTTTTGTTCTTTGATCAATCTGATTACATTCAGTGTTGTCCACTGAATTTCTTCTTACACTTTCATTTCATTTTCTTTATAATTCCTTTTTAAACTTCTATTTTGTTTGTGTGGCCAAGACCATTACTTTTCCTAACGTACATTTGAAAATAGATTTACATTTTAATTATGTGGATGTGTGCCTATGTGCACTCCTGAGTACGGATTCCTGTGGAGGCCAGAGAGGTTGGATCCCTTGAAGCTGGAATTACAGACACTTGGAAGACTCCCATGATAAGTGCTAGGAACCAAGCCCGACCCTCTGCAGGAGCAGTCCACTCTCTTAACTGGGCAGCCATCTCCAGTGTCCCCATTATGGTTTTGCCTTCCTCCTTTGCAAGAGGAACTCGTTTTGCCTGATATCTGAGGTAGTACCCAAGTTCATATCCGGAGTATTTTCCTACTGCAGTAGTCTTCAGATAAAGTCTCTGGATTTGTTTGTTTGGTAATACCAACCTTCACAGTTTTTTGGAGCTTGCACAATTCACTTTTCAAAACACACAATTGTTGTTTTAGACTGTGAAGTTCTCTGTGGTAGACTCGGGATGGGAAGATGGCATCTTTCAATACTTCTAAACTCTGAAATTCATAAATAAACAAGCCTGAGTCTAATGAGCAGCATGATAAAGCAAGTGGTGTCACATATGTCACGTAAGTAGAGACAGGTGTCATCGCACAAATTAATCTTAACCAAGCTTAGCCTCAGGAGTATCTCAAGCCTAGAGACCATAAAAGAACGCAAATACTAAATTGGGCAGAACAAAAACAAAAACGATATAGCTGGGAACAGGTTTATGAACCCTCTACCTGGGCTATGCAGGTCTGACAGCAACTGTATATGCACCAGGCTCTACTTGTCCAAAGGTTTATTGCATCTTTGATGTTAGGAAATCTGAAGTTCCAAGATGGTCTTAGCCAGTTTCTGCTTTGGGGAATATCTGTTGAAGAAGTATCCGCTCTGTGGAAGAAACATCAAATAAAACAAATTAAAAAATCGTAGGTCTTGGCTGGGCATGGTAGCGCACACTCAGAAAGCAGAGGCAGGGGGATGTATACAAGTTCAAGGCAAGCTTGTTGTTCTACATAGTGAGTTCCAGGCCAGTCAGAACAATATAGTAAGACCCTGTCTCAAAAAAGAAAGGACATCCCCGCTTCCAAGTCATACTATAAAATCAGTGGATCACTGAGTTCTAGGCCGACCAAGGGTACAGAGTGAGACTCTGTCCCCAAAAAATCCAAAATACACCATTCCTCAACCCTTACTTAGGTCTGGGTGACAGCTTCTAATTAATTTAAATTAATTTTGGGACTAGGGAGTGAGGCTAAGATTGTATGCTAAGCAAACATTCTTGCAGTGAGCTATATCTTCTATCACAAATAGCTTGTTTATAGTGTGACTCAGGACCAGGCTCTGAAAGCCTGACTGACTTCCTTGAGTTTCTCTTTCTTTTCTTTGAGACAGGGCCTCACTCTGAGTTCTGACTGGCCTGGGACTGACTGCGTGGACCATGGTTGCCTTAACTTTACATCAATCCTCTCTCTTGTGTTTCCTGAGTGCTGGGATCACATGTGTGTGCTAAACGTAGCTTTATTTACTTACTGTTAGATTAAAATAAATGATGTGTGTGTGCTGCATCTGTGTGAGTGTGTGCTGTGTGTGAACGCCTGCAGAGGACAGGGAAGAGGGAAAGGGATCTTCTGCAGCCAGAACTGTGCACAGTTGTGAGCTAGCGCATGTGAGCCCTGGCTATCCTAGATCTCACTTTGTAGACTAGGCTGGCCTCAGACTCACAGAGATTCTCCTGCCTCTGCTTCCTGAGTGCTGGGATTAAAGGCCTGCACTACCACCATCACTGCCGCCAGGCATATTTTTATTTTTTGAGACAGGATCTCATGTATCCTATGATGACCTTGTTAAACATGATAGGGGATTATAGATATGGGCTACAAAGCCTGACTTTATTTTTAATTTTTGCTCTTCATGTGTGACACCCTGAGTTTAACCCCTGGCATACCAAAAATAAATTAAGTTGAATGAGGTGGTACATGCCAAGCACTCAGAGGAGAAACAGGGGAGGGGCTAAAGCAGGATGATTTCTAAAAGCTCAAGGTCAGTCTGGGCTACACAGCGTGCCAGGACTGGAGGTAGAAAGGCTCTGTCTCAAAGGAAGCCAACAACATAAGAACCTATCCTAAAGAACAAAGAAAATGAAGAGCGAGTTACAACGACGGGTACACAAAGCATGTTGGTTGGAACACCAGACCCTACGATTCCTCGGGCTCAGTCTTCCTTTCTATGGTACGTTCAACTTCCGAGTCTCAGAACAGATGACCCACCTAACCGGAACCAAGGCTTTTATCTAAGCTCTATGCCCCTGTCTCATCAAGTAGTTGCTACAATTATTCAATAAAATTTAACTCAAAAGGGAAAGGAAGTACTTTGGGTTGGAATACAACTCCTTCTAATTCTTACTTCATTTGAACATGTTTTTAAAGGAAAGTGTGTGTGTGTGTGTGTGTGTGTGTGTGTGTGTGTGTGTGTGTGTAGGTACCTGAGGAGCCCAGAAGAAGGTATCAGATCCCCTAGAACTGAAGTCACAGGCAGTTATGAGCTGCCTTTCATGGATGCTGGGACCTCAAAAGTATTCTAGGCAAGAACAGTCTGTGAAACATTGAGCCATCTCTGCAGCCCTCATTTGAACTCTTGTGCTATGCAAAATTCAAGATGTCTGGTTAAAAATTTAACCTACTTATTTTTGAGTCAGTTTCACATAGTTCATGTAGGTTTTGAATTAGTTGTATGAGTTAAGAATAACCTTGAATTCTTGATCATCCTCTCAACCTATAGAATGCTAGGATTAACAGTATGTGCCACCATGTCCAGCTTAAATACTGTGTGTGTGTGTGTGTGTGTGTGTGTGTGTGTGCGCACACGCGTGAGCATTCCTGCGTGCATGCGCATGTTCATGTTGCATGCTATGGCATGTGTGCTCTGGTCAGAGGACAATCTCAGGAGTTGGTTCTCCACCAAGTAGGTACCAGGGATCAAACTCAACGAGTTAGGCTTGGAGGCCTGCTGTGTCGTCTTGTTGGCTCTACTTTGCTTTTCATTTTTAGAGACAGGATTTCTTTTGGCATCGCCCTACACATCCTTCAGCTGGCCTAGCACTCACAGAGATCTGCCTGCATTGTCTCCTGAGTGATGTCATTGAAGACTTGTGCCACTGTGCCCTTCTCTACTCTGTTTCTCTACTTTGTTCATAGCCCAGATTGGCCTGGAACTTATTATGTAGCAGAAGACAGCCTTGAACTCTCAGCAATTCTCCTGCCTCAACCTCCTGAGTGGTGGGGTTAGAGAGAACATGACCTACGATGCCCAGCAATACTTTTAGTGTAAGCACTGTTCAAACTTCAGATGGGACATACTTAAAATAAAATAAAAATGATCTATGTGGGGATGAAATTCAAATGTGACCGCGTGTTCTATATTATCACTGGTTGACAGGGACGAGAGCTAACCATTTCTGTCTTCTCCATCACACCTTACCTTTCTGGTGTGGGTGGTGGAGGGGGAGGTGTCAATAACTTAGTGGGGACCCGAGAGGCTTCTTTCTTCTTAAAAAATCGTTTGGCTTTGGCCTTTAGCTTTCTTCTTCGCTGTTTGAACTTGGGCATGATTTCTGTAGAGAAAAATTTGAAGTTGAAAAATGTATTTTATGTAGATGGGTGCCTTGCCTGCTTATGTGTCTGTCTTTGCACCATTTGCGTGCCTGGTACCTGAGGAGGCCAGAACAGGGCTTTATATCCATTGAAACTGGAGCTACAGATGGTTGTGAGCTGCCATGTGGGTGCTGGGAATTGAATCCAAGTCCTCTAGAAGAACAGCTAGTGCTCTTAACTACAGAGCCATTTCTTTAGCACCTGAAATGCATATTTTCTTAAATAATAATGTATACATATAGAAAATGTATAAAACATCAGTGTATAGTTCAATGACTTATGATATAGAAATTTTATATTCCCTGAAGATATCATCTTGGGTGTTTTAAGTTTATTTCAAAGTTTTTCCTTTTTCTCCAACCTTGGTTAAGAAATAAATTATAGTTGTGGGCATGGTGGTAGATACCTGCAATCCCAGCATTGAGGGCTGGGATTTGAAGCAGAAGGACCACTGTGGATTGAAGAACATCTTAAGATACATAAGTGAGCCTGTATCTAAGACATCTAAAAACCGAGGTACAGTGTGCACACCTGTACTCACTAGGTAGAGCCAGGTAGAACAGGATTTATGGATAGCTTCAGCTACCTAATAAGTTCAAGGCCAGCCTGGGTACATGAGACCCTGTCTCATAAAACCTAACCAAACCAAAAACCAGAGAGAAAGTAACCATTCTAGAAATCACTTCAAATGGAAGAAAATACAAACTCATATTTAAACTGTCTCTGTAAAATCTTTTCCTTTGTCTTTTCACTAGCCCCTTACCTTGCTTTTGTGGTTTTATTCATGACGGCAAATGAATTTCTCTTTATTCACTGTAAGCCCCTCTTCCCCAGCCAGAGACCGACGCCAGGACTTTGCACTTGTCAAGGCAAGTGCTCTATTTCTGAGCTGACCCTCCTTCCTTCTTTAAAAGTTATTCTGAGGCAAGATCCTATGCATCCCAGGGTAGCCTTCAAACTTCCTGTATAGTCATCCCTATAGAATGACTCCTGCCTCTGCTTGATTGACTGCATTATAGGATGGCACTATCACACTGGGTTTACGAAGGGCTGCAGAGTCAAGCCAAGGCTTTCTGCATGTCAGGAAACAGTTTACCAAGTGACTACAGTACTTAGCCTTTCTCTTTCCTTATAATAGAGAAAACGGCTGTAGTGGATTATATTATATTAAAAGACGGGTTTGTGATTCAGTAACATTTAATGAGCATCTGCTATGATAGGCAGATGTCATGGTGGGAGGAACCATTTATTAAATGCCCCCTTAAGTGGGGTACATTCTACTTTTCCTCTGCTAATCTTCAATCTCCTCAAAGGTTTTAATCCCTGACAAGGAAGACTTTAGTCCTAGTGTTATACAAAACTGAGCTGAGGGTTAGCTTAGCTATCTGCCTAGTATAATACAATAAAGTATAAAAATGCAGACCTGTAAGCCTTCAGAGACCATGACTTTTTCTAATAGACTATGGGGGTATAGTAACTTTAACAGGCTTTATACAATTACTCAAAATGAAAGACCTGTTTTAAGACAGGTATTTTGAAACACTTAATAGTATTTAAAATATTTATGTTTTATATTTAAATATATTTAAATATATATCCTTAACTGAAAATAAAAATTAAAAAAAAGTCTGGGTTAGTTTGATCTGAAGACTCAAAAGGGCTTTTCTCGTTTTAGTTGTTGATACACAAGCTCCTGTCTCAGAACAATAATTAGTCTTCTGCATGAGTTGACACTGCTGGTCCTTTAAGAACGCCATCAGTGAGATGGAAAGTTCTTTGGCCAGGGGCACTTCGAAAACTGTGGCAGCAGCAGAAATGACAGTTGCTATTTCATCATCAGCGTTCTAAAACACATTTTTTTACATCCACCACGAGTCAATTTAATTTCCATCACCAATTCAGTTGGTTCACTTTGAGTACTGTAGCATGATCACTGCCATTGTCCTATATTGCTCTCCCGACTCCACCCGGTTCTTTCCTGGGTCTTTCTCGGAGTGACCACAGGTCCTTAGTCTTACCTAGCACACTACTAGACATACAGTTAAAAGGGTGTACTTTTAAAGTAGATGCCAGAAGTAACTTTGCATCATGGAACATTGTAAAACTACCTGACATAAAATATTCTCCACAAACTTAAATGTGCCGAAGAACGGTGGGGGAGAGTAGCATATTCTGACAGGAAATTTGGGTAAATCCCTATAATTTGCATTTGTCACTAGCGACCGGAGAAGCCAATACCTCTAGTCTGCGGGCCCCCTTTGAGAAGCAATAAGTTACGAAACAGACTGAGCAAAAGACAATCCCTTCAAAACATATATTGCAGTGTTAAATAAAAATGTGGCTCAGATGTCGCCAGCAGAGGTCTTCGTCCTGCCCCAAACCTTCCCTTTTCTGCTCCACGTCCCCTCCCAGTCCAGCTAAAGACCCCACCTCCATCAGGCATAAGAACCCAACCATCAGCCGTGCAGTGGGTGGCGCACGCCTTTAATCCCAGCACTTGGGAGACAGAGGCAGGTGGATCTCTGAGTTCGAGGCCAGCCTGGTCTACAGAGTGAGGTCCTGGACAACCAGTCAGGGCTACACAGAGAAACACTGTTTCGAAAAACCAAAAAAAAAAAAAAGAACCCAACCATCAACAGTCCGAGTAACAGAAGACGGGACCAGGTAACAAAGAAAAAAAAAAAAGTCGTTGCACTTACTAGTCTAAGAGCCTGGGAATTAGACGATGTTCGGGCCTGAGCCTCTTCCACACCATAAAGAAAAATTCAAAATTGAATCTTTGCCGAGGAGCGACCAATCGTAGACGTGGTTTCTACAGGGTTCGTTGTCTTGAAAGGATCAAAGCACAGCTTGGACTACGATTGGCTGAGAGGGCATCGCATCCTGGCCAATCGGAACTGAGGCGCGTCTGGTATGAATAAGGGAAGGCGGGCGAGAAGGGGTGGGGAAGCCAGAGAGAAAAGAAGGTGTGTCACGTCGCCTAGGCCGGCAGTGGAAGCTTTTGTGTCATTGGCTGCGGCTGCTTCCAAGTGCACCAATCGCAAACTCTTTTCCAAGTATGAACTTGAAAGTAGGGAAACACAAGGCAACCAATGGAAAAAAAAAATCACATATTCAGCAGCCAATCCTCCTGCGGCGTTTTGTGTCTTTGTCCAACAGGAAAGTGCGTTTCATAAGGAGGGGCGTTACCCAGTCGCCAATGGGCGGGCGCTGACTAACGGACGAGCCAATGAGCGCGAGACGTTGAGTGACAGCTGTCCAATAGAGGCCCTCAGTGCTAGCACGGCTTGCAGCTTAAGCGCCTCCGCGGTCTGAGGAATGTCAACTATTCAATATGGAGGCGGAGGTCGATAAGCTGGAACTGATGGTGAGTGGAGAGTGAAGGAAACCTGGGTAATTAGTGTTCTTCACCGATGGCCTAGAAGGTGAGGCGCAATTTGGAGTCTCCTGAAACTGGGTTGTGGAGGCTGGAACCCGAATTGAGCTCCTTCTTTCTGCACCGATTGGAGCCACCGCTACGTTGGTCTCTTAACCGCCGCGGGGGAAGGGGTTACATCCGGGGAACTGGTGAGGGAAATGGCGGGAGATGCTGAGGGTGTGGGGCCTTTGTAATTCCCGGGTCCTGCCTTTCACCTCCACCGGCTCCAGAACCCGCGCCGCGTACAGATACCGCCTCATGTATTTCTACCTTCCTTCCCCAAGCTTGACTGGAACGGTCTTTAAAAGCTCCGAGGGGGAGAGAGGTCGTTTACGTTTCCCGAAAAGGGGGATGGAGGATGAGGTGGGGCAGAAATCTAGGGGCGCGGAAAAATTCAGATCCACTGTGCACCTACTCGCAGGCGAGCTGGGACTGTCTGAAAGAGGACGCTAGACTTGCACGAAGAACTTGGCCGCGGCCCCGCAGACTCGGCTCTGTGTGGCTCGGAGGTAGCATGGGAGAGGAGCCGCCGCCGCGAGGACCGAGCCTCGAGCTCCTTCTCGGAGTGCGAGCGGCGTTGCGCCAGGCCTGGCTGTCTGCTTTTCAGATGCCCACTTCCTTTCCTCTATGCCAGTAGAGCCGTGGACGAAGGACCTCGGCGGCTGCGGGCGAGGCTGGCGTGCACTGGGTGCCCAGCCGGGGGCCTTGTGGTTCTCCATCGTGTTCTCTTTATTCCCGCCCTCCCATCCTTGTACTGTCCGCTAGATCGCCGCGCCTTTTTTCTTAGTTTTCTTGTTCTGTCTTCAGGCTTCTTTTGCATGATCACTTTTCTTCCAGATTGATCATCGGACCCCCCTCCCTTTAAAAAAAAAAATCAAGATTGACATTAAAAAGTAAAACATTTCTTCATCTGCAATCTGTCCTTCTTCCCTCTGCTTAGGTATCCGTTGTATCTGAGCTACTCTGTCCAAGGAAAATCTTGAGTTTGTAACTTCTGCCTTGGAAAAAAGACTTTGGGGTGATCCTGGAAGATAGCAAGTACCACCCCGCCCTGAGTACCACCCCGCCCTGAGTACCACCCCACCTCCCCCATTCCCACCCCAGAAGGTGTGAGTCCTCAGTTTCTTTTCTCTTGTGTTAATTAATTCAGGTGTTTCAAACACATTTTATTACAAATATTTCTCCTCTCGTTTAACATTGTATTTCAAAACTTTTATTTGTCGAGGGAGTGTGGGGATGGGGGCGGGGGAGAAGGGGAGAAGAATTTTCTGCAGTTTTTCAAATCTTGAAAAATGAATATTTGACTGAAGGATTTTTCGTGTGTGTGTGTGTGTGTGTGTGTGTGTGTGTGTGTGTGTATTATTACCATACTAAAAATACGCACAAAATGTTAAATATTGTGGCTGGAGTATATCAATCAACCTGCATGTAAATTCTCCTGTTCCTTTCCCATATTATGAATTCCTTCCACTGGAATAGGTGGAGATATTTTTACTTGTCAGAGGCTAATTCTGTTTTTTAACAAGTTGTTTTCTGTAATTGGTTGATTAATTTCTGAGCTTTATCTAGCCCTTCCATTATAATACTCAGACTTTTAAAAAATATTGAACAAATTATCTTAAAGAAAACACAAGTTAAACACCCTACAAAAAGTAAGTTTTAGGAATTTATGAAGTTGCTGAACTTTAACATGTTTAGATATTGTATAAAGTATGGAGTAGCTTTCAAATTTCTTTTTGCAGAAATGAAAGGAAAACAGCTTTTCCCTTTGTGACATTTCCTGAAGTATATTCATGGGGCATTTACAGTTTTCAAGTTACTGAACATTTTTTCATAACCAAGGGCTTGAAAAACATTATTTTTAATGACTTTCAATATTAACTGCTTTTTTATTGACTAGACAGCAAAAGACATTTTATCTTCAAATTTGCCATGTTCCTTTTTTTAAAAAAGTATCTGTTGAAAAAGTTCCTTTGTAAGCCAAAGATAAATGATTTCTTGTGCAATCTTCTTTTATTAGTTAGTAGGTCTTTACAATACTTAAAAGATTTGCTAAGGAGCCCTTGCATATATAACAGTGCATACCATTTAACTTTGCAAAGGCAGTAGCTGTTCTCACTCTTTAAGAAGTCTAATCTTAATAAATTATTTGATATTTTTCCTGTGTTAACATCTAATTCAGAAAATTAAATTTGCCTTTTAAACATTTGTCTTTAAAACCCAATGCTTGGTTAAATATTTCCAAATTTGGGTTTTGTAGCCCAGGATTTGAGGATAAGTATCCTAGTTTTTAGTAGGTTTGAACTGGCCCATTTAAAGGAAGGTCAGTGAAAACAATGGGAATGCATTTTTTTCATCAGTCAGCATTACTAATGGTGGAATAAGCTCATTGTAGGGTAACCTTTGCTCACTAACATTTCCCTTCACTTACTGACTGAAAAGTATTCTCTCCTGCCCTCCTTTTGTGATCCCACTTGGGATTGTTCACAAAGGCAGTGTAATAGGAAACTTGGATTCTGTTTCTTGGTTTACTTCTGACTTTTAAAGAAACATTTTATCCCTCTCATTGTTTTCTTGATAGTTCTAAGTTTGAAGGGAATGCATATGCCTTTCTTCACTACATAGGATATTTTATAAGTGAAATATTAAAAATCCTCTTGTCTAGTATTAGACATTGCGCTAACATCCTGTTTAGAATATACTGGTTCCCTGATAATCTCTTCCCATGTTATAATTGCTCTCAATAAACTCTTGGGTTTAAAAAAACAAGATTTTTTATTTTTAAGATTTATTTATGTATGTGAGTATACTGTCTTCTTCAGACACACCAGAAGAGGGCATTACAGATCCCAGTGAGCCACCATGTGGTTGCTGGGAATTGAACTCAGGATCTCTGGAAGAGCAGTCAGTGTTCTTAACCTCTGAGCCATATCTCCAACCCCAAAGCACAATATTTAAGTGCTCTGTGTGTGTGTGTGTGTGTGTGTGTGTGTGTGTGTGTGTGTGTGTGTGTATGTGTGTAGATTCTATAGAGATAAATTGGGTGTATAGGTTTGAGAGATTCATTTCTTTTCTTTTGAGATTTATTTTATGAATATGAGTGTTTTGCCAGCATGTTTGTCTGTGCACCACATTTGTGTCTGGTTCCTCGGGAAGTCAGAAGAGGCCATTGGATCCTGTGGAACTCTTGTGGATGACTTTGAGCCTCCAAGTGGGTGCTAGGAATCGAACCCAGGACCTCTGCAAGAACAAATGCTCTTGACCACTGAATCCTTTTCATTTGTTTTTTGAAGTAATTACTCAAAGGTCTTGTTTTCGATGGTAGGTAACCCAATTGCTTTGGAAGAGGAGTTAACCAACATTACATTTCAGCAGAGAATATAGTTTTTCACATATTTGCCTCAGTAGTAATTATAGCTGATTTTGTTAATATCAATGGTGAAGTATTACTGATGCCCATGTTAATTTCTAAAGGCTCAGGACATACTACAAAATTCCTTTACATCTGTGCATGTTTATGTCTGAATGCTGCTATTTACAGGTTAGTCATCAAAAACCAATTATCACTTTGGTCCTTTGCCCTTCAAAAAATATTCTTTGGTATAAATGTTTTTAGGTTTTGGATATCTTCTGACCAAAATGGCAACTCAACTTTAAGGTCTTTGCACACTGGACCTTCCATTCCTTTCCTGCTCACTACTGCTCACGACTGCTCTGACTTTATTGCACTACTGTACTTTACAGCTAGCAGTGCAATAGTATTGTCAAAGCATCCGGAAGCAGGTTGTACACCTTTTTTGGTTCTTGTCTTACATCTTCAGTATTTGTGAAAAGTTTTCTATAACTTTCAGTGCTGAAAACTGTATAATTTTGTTGCTGTGTATATTTTTTAAAAAGTCATCATTTGAAAAAATATCTTAACATTAATCATTTCTGTATTGCACTGAAAATTCACTACTATATGTTGTGAAGTAATGGCTTGTCTGAGTAGTACTTTGTAATTTGCTTCTTTTTGTAACAGACTTGAATAGGTTCTGGCAGCTCTTAGGTCTTATTACAGTGTATGAGTTAGTAAGTGATAGTCTCTCATGTCTATTTACTGTGGTAATGCTTTATGTCTCAGTGTTCATTTTAGTATTATATAAGAAATGCTTAAATTTAACACTTTGGGAGGGGACTAGAGAGATGGTCCAGCAGTTAAGAACACTACAGAGGACCTGAGTTCCCTCCCAGCACCCACATCTAGTAGCTCATACACTTGTAACTCTAGCTCCAGGCAGTTCAGTGCTGTCTTTCTGGTCTCTGCAGGCATACAAATACAAAGACACATACTTATACATTCACAGAATAATAAAATCCTTAAAACTTAGAAAGGCTTGATTATTGTAACTATAAAATAGAAATCATTACTTAAAAAAAAAACCAACTTTTATTGGTTGTGAATTTCACATTATGCACCGCAACACCCCAATTCCATTTATCTTCCTGTCCTTTAGTACTGGCCTTCTGCCCTTGCAACTTGCCCCTCAAAAGAAAATAAAGATAGAATTAAAAAAAAAATCCTTGTCTTGGAAGCTGTTATGTCACAGTGTGTCACACAGTATATCCTTTTGTCCATAGAAAATTCATCACTTTTTGGTAATAAGTTTAATGTACATTTATGTAAGTAAAATTAAAAATTTAAGTGTACACTATGATGAGTTTTGGCAAATGTATACATAATGTAACTAACTCCACTACTAAGATATAAAACATTTTCATTACATTTCATTTCAAAAGTATCTCTGTGTCTGTCTGCACTCTCCTTTCAAACAGTAGTTTTCTGAAATTTCTTATGAATGGGCTAACACATTATTTGTTCTTTTATGTTTGCATTCTTGTACTTTCTGTAACTGCTTTTGTCATCTTGTCATTGTTGCATGCATTGATAATCGATTCACTTTTATTGCTGAGTATATTCCATTGTATAAAATCTAACAAATTGTTTCTGGGGTTGTTTCCAGGCTTTGCCTGTTATGAATAAAGTTGTTGGAAGCATTGAGTGTCTTTGTGTGGACATAATTTCTTATTTCTTTTGTGTAAATACTGAGAAATGGAACTATTAGAAGTTGCTAAAATCAGTTGGGTGGCGGCACAGCCTTTAATCCCATCACTTGGGAGTCAGGGGGTGGTGAATCTCTTGAGTCCGAGACCTCGTCCGAAGAGTGAGTTCCAGGAACCCAGGGCTACACAGAGAGACCTTGTCTTGAAAAAACACACCCACACACAAAAAGAGCAAAAAATTTGATAAAATCTTTCCCATAGTCCTCTTAGTGATATTGAATATTTTTCATGTGTTTATCTAAAACTGATGTATCTTCTTTAGTGTCTTAAAGTCTGTCTGTCCATGCATGGTACGTACATAGGTGTATGCACATAAACCACAGACACGCACACATTTCTCTCAGTCCAAGGTCACTAATTTTTTTTTTTTCTTGGAGATTTGTGGTTTGGGGGCTAGAGTGATGGATCTCGAGTCCAGGTGCTTCTTGTTCTTCCAGAGGATTGGAGTTTGATTCTCAGCACCGAGGTTGGGCAGCTTACAATTGTTTGCCATTCCAACTTGAGAGGATCATACACTCTCTTGTGGCCTCTGTGGGTTTCTTTACACACATGGCAAAGCAAACATAGACACACACACACAAACATAAATTTAAAAGAAATTTTTTGGTAAATTATTTACTATTTTTATGTGTGTGTGTGTGTATATATATATATATATATATATATATATGTGTGTGTGTGTGTGTGTGTGTGTGTGTGTGTGTGTGTGTGTGTGTGTGCTTGCTTGAGTCTATCGTTCACATGTGTACAGGAGCTTGTGAAACTCGAGTTAGAGTTTGTTTTGAGCAGTTATGTGGATGCTGAGATTGGAGCAAACCTAGATTCTTTACAAGAGGAAGAGTTCCCTTAACCACTGAATTCTCTCTCCAGCCTCCAAATGAAATCTTAACAAGATTTAACACAGCCCTATATAAAACAGCTAATGCACATGTGTAGTGGTGCACGTGCCCTGGTGCACGTTACGATCTAAAGTACAACGTGAATGGCTTCTTTGTTCACCAGGAAGGTTCGCAGATGGATGTAGCTTGGTGAGGTATACAGGAGGCCCTGGGCCCAGGTACTAGCACTGCCTGATAATGGAGGCGCCTAGGCCTCTAATCCCAGCTACTCCAGAGGGGTACACTGGAGGATTAGGATTTCAAGCTTATTCTCTGCTGTAGCCAGCCCTAGGTATACTTGGTTTACATTATACCCTGTCCAGAACAACAAAAGAGAGCTCAAGTCCCTCCTTTCACCATATGCACCTTGGGATTGAACTCAGGTCGTCAGGCGTGACTGCAGGCGTCTTCACCTGCTGATTTCATGGTGCCATCCGGCACAGCCCTAGTTTTAAGTTTTTAATAGAGTATTATGGATGTTGTTTGTTTATAAACTTTTGGGGGTTTTTCATATTTTTTCTCCCAAGAGATGGGGTTTTACCCTGTAGCCCTAGCTGCCCTGGAACTCTTGGCCTGAAACTCAAAGAGGGTTCTCAAACTGTGCCTCCCATGTGCTGAAATCAAAGGGGTGAGCCACCACTGCCTGGCTTGTATATACTACTGTTTTGTTTTTGGAGACAGAGTTTCTCTTTGTAACCTTGGCTGTTCTGGAACTTGCTCTGTAGACCAGGATGGCCTCGAACTTATAGAGATCCTCCTGCCTCTGCCTCCCAAGTGTTGTTATATACTTTATATCTACAAGTTTAGAATGAATGTTTATCACATGTTAGTATCATATTCAAACACGAATGAATAATTATGTTTACTAATATATATTTTTGTTTACTAAGTAATATATGTGTACTGGTTTTTTTAGTTCCAGAAAGCTGATTCTGATTTGGATTACCTTCAATATAGGCTGGAATATGAAATCAAGACTAATCACCCACATTCAGCAGGAGAGGTAATTGGGAAATAAGTAAATCATTTTGTTTTGTTTTGTTCTTTGTTTTGCTTTGTTTTCAAGACAGGGTCTCACTCACTATGCAGCCCTGGGTGTCCTGGAACTCACTATGTAGACTAGCCTGGCTTCAACCTCACAGATAGCTGCTTGCCTCTGCTTTCCAAGTGCTGGCATTAAAGGTGTGTACCACTATGCTTGGCTACTTTGTACAAATATTTTCTGGTAATATTTCTAATTGTAATATATTCTAACAATTACTAAATTCCACGCTTTTAAGCCCTAGGTTGGAAGAGTCACAACATCTTGTTTTGATGGAAGATTGCTTTAGGTATACTGAAGCAATTATACTTTTATAGTGAATAAAATATATGCTAATTTTTAAAAACAGATGATGAACGCAAAGGTACAAGCCAGGAAGAAGCCTCTGAAGTGTGAAGACTGAATATTTCTACTCCTAGAATATTGGTTCTTATTTTGAAGGGAGAAGGCTTAGTAGTCATGCTATTCTTTGGCAAAGATGATATGCTGTTAAGTTTGCTTAATTATAGTATAGATATGAACAGTAATTTTTGCATAAAGTTATGTAGTCATTTTTTCTTTTTTCAACTTGACACAGTCCAGGGTCATCTGAAGGGGAACTTCAATTGACTTTATCAGACTCCCCTGTAAGCAAGTCTGTGTGAGCATTTTTTTTTTTTTTTAAATGATTGATAGGTGGTGGCCCAGCCCACTGTAGGCAGGGCCATTCTTGGACAGGTGATTCTGGGTTGTTCAGGAAGCAAGTCAGTAAGCAGCACTCCTCCACAGCCTCTGCTTCTATTCCTGCCTCCAGGTTGAGTTCCTACTCTGATTTCCTTTTACAGTGGACTGTGATTGGGCTGAGTAAGCTGTGTAAACCTTTTCCTCCCAGAGATTGTTTTGGTCAGTGTTTTATTACAGCAATAGAAAGCCAACTAGTAACAATATTAAGGTTACATTATTTAGAAATTACTAACTTTAATTTTGAGAGTTTCGCTTTGTTTCTGGGTTTAACTGAGATGATCTTGCTTCAGCCTCCTAAGCAGCTGGCATCACAGGTGCATGCCCACTGCCTCAGAGTTCTGTTTATATACCATAAATTCATGCCTTTTAAGTATACATGTCCATGGGAAAGAGGAAACAATCTTCGGGCATTGTCTGTTGACAGTATACTTGACAGTAGACAGGAAATAGCATATTTGAATTTTAAAAATTCCATACATTAAAAAAATTATTTAGGCTGGACATGATAATGCTCACCCATAATGCCAGTACTTGGGAGCCAGAGGCAGGAGCATTGCTATAAATATTTAGCTAGCCTGTTTACCTGAGTCTGGGTAGTCAGGTCTACATTAGTAAGACTCTGTCAAGAAACAAAAACTAGAAAGCAGACAGGCCAGCCTGAACTTTGAACAAACCAACCCAGTAAGGTATACAATACAATTCAGTAGACTTTAGTATAGTCACTCATAGTCCTATAGCTGTTCCCACGAGAATTTTTAAAAAATGTTTATTACTATTATGTGTGTGGTGTATGCAAGGGTGGATGCATTCCCTGGCCCACGTGAGGAGGTTAGACGATAATTCCTAAGGTTAGGAGTCAGTTCTCACTGGATTATGAAGATTGAGTGCAAGTCATAAGGCCTGCAGGGGAAGCACTTTCACTGAGCCATGCCTCCAGCCCCTGCTCTGAAATCTTAGTTTTCACTATTTACATGCCCCTACTTTTGGACCATTTTTATCACCTGAGGAAGAAACCACATTCCCCATCCCCCTACTTCCACCCCCACCAGTTCATGGCATCTATTAATGCACTTTTCTAATCCCACTGGTGTGTCACTGTAAGCATTTCACAAACAGATGGAAATATGTGCTTCTCTTACCTCACTTAGCATGTTTCCAACTTTGTTCCATGTTGTAGCATGACCAGTACTTAATTCTTTTTGTTTTGTTTTGTTGGTTTTTCGAGACAGGGTTTCTCTGTGTAGCCCTGGCTGTCCTGGAACTCACTTTGTAGACCAGGCTGGCCTCGAACTCAGAAATCCACCTGCCTCTGCCTCCCGAGTGCTGGGATTAAAGGCGTGCACCACCACTGCCCGGCTTTAATTTTTTTTCTATAGTGAGAAGCTATCTATTGTAGAACCATACTGTTTTGTTTACCCACTCATCAGTGGACCATTCAGGCTGTTCCTGCCTTTAGGGACACTGAATAGTGCCTTTGTGAACATTCATGTAGAAGTTCTGTGTGCACATATTTTCATTTCTGTGGGTATATCTAGGCATGAAATTACTGGCCAGAAAAGCAACTCATACTTGATATTTTCGGGAGCCATTAGAATGTTCAAAAATACTTATTAAAAATTATTCTTTGTGTAGCTTTGAAACAGAGTCTCAGTATCTAGTCTAGATTAGCCTTAAGATTATGTAGCCCAGACTGATCTCAAACTTGCTATGTAACCCAGGATCCAGTCTGGAACTTCTTGTTGATTTAAGCCTCCCGTTTGCTGGGATTATAGACATCTGCCACCGTGCTTGTCCATGTAAATCTTTTTGAAGTGTACCATTCAGGTGCTGTAGGTACATTTGCTTTGTTAAACATGTGTTTCCACCATCTATCTTAGCGGGCTGTCTTTTCTTGTTTGTTTGTTTGTTTTTTGTTTTGTTTTTTTCCATGACAGGTTTTTCTGCATCGCTCTGGCTGTCCTGGCCAAGGGCTGTGACTAAAGGTGTACATCACTGCTCACTGCCTGGCTGTCTCAGCACGTTTCCGTCCCCAGACCTAACACACTGCACACTGTACTCACTACAGAGGGCCCTCTATCATCACTCCTGCCCAGCTCCGGTCCCTCGTGCACTTTACGCCTCTAGGGCTGTATTTGTTCGTTAGTGATTGGCTTATCATTATAAATGTCCTCAAGATATTCAGATTAAGGCTTTCCAAGCAGGACTGACAACCTGAGTCCAAATCCATGAACCCACAGGAGAAGGACAGATTTTACCCTTGAGAGTCATTCTGTGACCTCCTCTTCTCCAAGGTGGCACACATGCATGCACTCACACACAAACACACGATTCATCTGTATTGTACTGCTATCATAATTTCCTTTAAAAATTTTAAGTATTTATGATTTTGTGTGTGTGTGTGTACCTACCTGTGTGTTTGTGGACAAACAAGGGTAGGTCCTTCCTAGCTGGGCATGGTGGTCACACCTTTAATCACAGTACCTAGGAAGTAGAAGCAGACGGCTCTAAGTCCCAGGTCAGCCTGCTCTATGTAAAGTTTTAGGTCAACTAGGGTTGGTTGTGTAGTGATGAAATAAATATGTGGTAGAAGGTGTTGTAAATATTCATTTAAAAATAAGCTTAGTATTTCCACAACATCGTTTAGTATATATTAACCTTATTTTCTTCTGATGTAGAAAAATGCTGTTGCAATTTTAAAGGAATTATCAGCAATAAAGTCCCGATATCAAGCTTTATGTGAACGCTTTAAGGCAGTTTCTGTTGAGCAAAAACAGACCAAGAGCTGCATTTGTGCTATTTTGAGCAAGACAATGACCATGATACAAGAACTACAAAAGCAAACAAACCTGGAGGTAATGTTTTCAATTTACAGGTTGGAATTGTGAAATTGTTTCCCAAACCCCACTGCCACCCCCAAGACAGGATTCTCTGTGTAGCCCTGGATGTCCTGGAATTCTCTCTGTAGACCAGGCTGGCCTCGAATGCATAGAGATCCACCTGCCTCTGCCTCCTGGGTGTGTGCCACGATTTGCGAAGTTTTAGATGTGACTATTGTTTTAAAAAATAAAACCCCAATATGTTGTGCCACATCCATGCACTGCCTCCAGGCTCTTGGACCTGACTGGGTTGGTGAGGGAATGAAGAAAAGACAGACAGACATACAGACATTCCGGGATTTGGTACTCTGGACTCTCTAGAGAAGCCTCAGCACCCCAGAAGTGCAGAGTATTTATTATAAAGAATTGAACAGGGAGGCAGGTTATTGCATACAGCTGCCAAGGAGGCAGGGTCATTACACATAGATAAACCGGGAGGCAGAGTTTATTGTAGACAGGTGCCTTCTCTATAGGGGAGCAGTTTTTAGGCCATAAATATCCTGGGAGCACTTGGACTAGAGGAAGGCTTTGTTATTCCTCCGAGGGTCTGAGGCTCTGGGGTCCTGGACTTGGCCTGCTCATGTCAACAACACACCACACGTTGACTCGGGATTTCATTCACTCACCTTACTCCCTACAATGTTGGAATTTAAATTTACTAGTCAATTTAAACTATTGATAGAAAAAGAATTTTCTTAATTCCCCAAAACTTAATTGCTTTTCTTTTCAGTAAAATAAGAAAAAAGAAAAATTATGTAGATTTTGCAAGGTTAATGAAAGGTGGACTATGTGTCTTGGGTTTTGTAATAATGGCAGAAGAGAAGACTTAAACTTACTAATATTTGTAAAATGAAGCCATTCTGGTGTTTTTGGAGACAGAGTCTCATTATATAGCACTATCTTGGACTCAAAGCAGTCCTTCTGCCTCAGCCTCCCAAGTGCTGGAATTATAGGAATGTGCCACCACAGTGGGATTCATCTGGTTTATACAGGAACTAGTAAATGTTTGCTGCAAAGCCAGGCAGAGTGGTAAATATTACTAATCCCAGCACTCGGGAAGTAGAGGCATGGATGTTATGATTTCAAGGCCAGCCTTGACTATGTTTCAAGTGTAAGGTCAGCCTGGGCCAAGGGAACACTATATCGAAAGAAAACAAAACAAATCTCCAAACCAAGTAGCAGCAGCAGCAGCCATCAATGAAATCCTCCCCACAAAGAGGCTATTCTGCTGTATATGGTGAGTTCCAGGGCTAGGCAGTGGGACTCTTTCTTAAAGAAAAACCCAACAACAAACTGTTAAGACCAGCCTGGGCTACAGAGTAAGATCTTACCTTTAAAACAAACAAAAAGGACTAGAGATGTTACTCAATGCAGTGCTTGTCCAACATGGATGAAGCCTTGGGCTCAGCCTTCCAAACTGCATAAACTGGGCATGGTGTTCTTCTTGTGTTATCCCAGCACTTTGGAGATCTAGAGTGAGTTCCAGGACAGCCAGGGCTACACAAAGAAACCCTGTCTCTATGAACCAAACCAAACAGAGAGAGAGAGAGAGAGAGAGAGAGAGAGAGAGAGAGAGAATATGAGAATGAATGAATATATCCTTATACTTGTGAACTTAGGTCAATGATATATAAAGACTTCTTAAATAGATTGTATAAAAACATCAGCTACTGAGCTAGGCACTAAGAGTTTGAACTGAGAACTGACTGATTTAGTGACATTTTTATGTAGTGTCAAAGAAAAGTTGGTGGTTCAGACAGCTGAGACTGTAGAGGGAATCAAAGAATAAACTAGATTGTCTGGATAAAGATCTTCAATTTTATTTATGGTGTTAATTATTACTGCCTGAAGTGAGAATTCTGGAATTTTGGTTTCTTAAAAAAACAGAAATATAATAAGAATGTGCTTTCGTTTTAATCTCAGGTGTATGGATATGGGGCTGCTTCTGCCTCATGCTTTAGCAGAAGTGTGATTTTGCCAGCTGCAGATAGTCTTCTGTGATTGTGTAGCATTTGGAATGCTGAGTACTTTTCAGAGGGTATATAAATGCAACCCCCCCCCCCCCAGTCGTGGTTGGTTGTCGTTAAGGGGGGTTTGTTGTGGTTTGTTAGTAGTCTTGCTCAAAGAAGAAACAAGAAGAAAATAGATTCAGGGATCTCTATCTCTTTCCCTTTATCCTTTCTTACCTAGAAATAGGGGCTGCAATGACTGAGTAGCAGAGAAGGGGTAGGAAAAAGAAGAACCCACAAGGTGGCAAAGAGCTGCTACACTGGCTTCTCTCAAAAAGAAAAAAAAAATTAAGATAAATTTTTATGTGTATGGGTGTAGCTTGCATGTAAGTATGTATATGTAAGTATGCCAGGTGTTTATAGAGATCAAAAGAGGGCATTTGATCCCCAGAACAGATTTTGCTGAGCCATAATGTGGGTGCTGGGAACCAAACTTGGGGTCCTCTGGAAGAGAAACAAGTGCTTTTAGTCACTGAGCCATCTCTGTAGCCTGACCTTCTGTCTCTACCTCTGGAGTGGGAGTGAATCCAGGACTTGAAGTGTTCTAAGCAAGTATCTACCAACGAAGCCACACCCATAGAGTTATTACCATTCAAGTCACATTTTTTTTCATTATGTATGATCAAAATTTGATACTGGGAGCACATTTTGGGAAACAAATCTTGGAAACCATGTGGCTCCACATGTCCATATCAACGTAGCTACAAATTCATAAAAGTTTTAAGTATAGAAAAATTGGGGTGAATCAACAAAGAAAAAATATAATATTCTGAATGCTTAGTTTGAATTGCTGGATATACTAAATAGTACTATTATTTCTCACTGAGACTATAAACTGGTATAAAAAAGTAGCCTTCTTAGGATAAGGGATACTCTGTCTCTCTTCCCCTCCCTTCCTGACACACCATCTCTCCTCTCTTCTCTCTTTCCTTTCTTCTCTTATTTTTTCTCTTCCTTGTTGGAGATCTAACTCAGGTTTTTTTGCCTACTAGGCAAATATTCTATCCACAGTTCCTTGAGATGACGTCTAAATCATCTAAACTATAAAATCATCCATAAGTAGAAATGTCTGAAGGGAGAAATAATTATGCCAGATGCAAAAAGCTATAGGAATGTTCATTTTTTGGAACAGATTATGCCAAGTAAGAGGAATGATTGGAAGGCAGGTTATGAGCCTTAAAAAAGGAAGCTATATTTTTAAATCTATGACAGCCATGTTGGAATATTGTGGATCTTGTACCCATCACTTTAAAAATGGGAGAGGTTGAGGGTCTGGATAGGTAGCTGAGCAGCTAAGAGCAATACGAGCACGTACTGCTGTCCTGAAGGACCCAGCACCCAGGGTAGGCAGTTCACAACCTGCACTAACTCCAGTTGCAAGGGTTCTGTGTCCTTTGTCCTCCTCGGGTGAGGCACCCACATGCACACCTACACACATAATTAACAACTTTATGTTTTTCTGTTTGTTTGAGACAGGGTCTCACTATGTAGCTCTGGCTGCCCTGAGACTTGCTTATAAACCAAATTGACCCCTAACTCATACAGATCAGCCAGCCTGTGCCTCTGGAAGGCTGGGATTAAAAGCATGTATGGGTGCCAACCACACACAATACACATAATTAAAAATAACAAAAATTAATATTTTTTAAAAAATGAGATTTTTCAAAGTTTAGTTAAATTACAGATGTGGCATTCAGACTTAAAGATGTTCAAGTTTAAAGGGGGCAGATCAATGAAATTCTTATATTGTCATGATTGCCATACCCAGCTGTCTTGGTACAAATCTTTCTCTCTAGTAATAACCTTTATAAGTGGGCATATTTAAGCCTGTCTGTTGTCTAAAAGTGAAAGAAATGGAAATGGCACCTATTAAAGGGTTATATGGCCACAAATAACTTTCAGCCTAGAGCCTAAAGGCCCTGCAGCTGAACTGTATGTATAGCTCAGTTGTAGGCTACTGGCTTGGCTTATGGCCCTGGGTTTGACACTTGGTATCACCAGAAAGAGATTGGGGCTGGGGGCATGTAGGATGGAATTTGTGAAGGGATTTTAAATTTTAAAAGTTGTTTTTTTCCAATAAGAGGGACAAATGTTTGAGAATAAAGTCAAAGGCTACATTTAACCAAAGATTTACTGACATGCTCTAAAATAACCTAAAAGACTTTTCCATTATTTTGTGAGCATCTTTCTGTGCTTAAGGAAAATGGTGCATTATGTGCAGCAGAAAGTAAAACTGCTCTAATCTTTACCAGGGACAGTGACTTTTCATTAGGAAAGGTAACACAGTGTCTTTGAATTAACTATTCAAAAGGACATGATAAATTGGTAATCTTAATAAATAGGGAGCCAAGAACAGAAGAGGAAGTGGGGGGGGGGGGATGAATAAAGAGAACTATCTAAGATATGGAGGTTTAAATATGCTCAGTTATAAAGGGCTATTACCTAGAGAGAGATTTATACCAGAACACTGGGTATGGCGATCATACCTATAAGCACAGTACTTGAAAGGGTCAGGCAGGATTGATGTAGGCTCCTGGACAATATGGCCTACAGAGTAAGATTCTGCTTCAAAACAGACAAAAAAAAAAAAAAAAGCAAAACACCAAAAAACTTTAGAGCAAAAATATAATCATTGGCAATAAGAAACGCTTTAAAAGAATGTATTGTATTTTATTGAAAGATGCTTCGCTGGGCAGTGGTGGTGCACGCCTTTAATCCCAGCACTTGGGAGGCAGAGACAGGCGGATTTCTGAGTTTGAGACCAGCCTGGTCTACAGAGTGAGTTCCAGGACAGCCAGGGCTACACAGAGAAACCCTGTCTCAATAAAAAAAAAAAGATGCTTCAAAAAACCCGAGTTAAGAAAAATTACTACAGGGATTGGAGAGATGGGTTAACAGTTCAGAACACTTGCTGTTCTTGTGAGGTCCGAAGATCGATTCCCAGCACCCACAGAGCAGCTTATAGTTGTTCATAACTCTAGTTTCAGGGATTTGTGACTTTCTTCTGGCTTCTTAGGCACTTGTTCACGTAGTATACGTTCATGTTTGTTTTTGAGACAGGGTCTCTCTATGTAGTCCTAGCTGTCCTGGAGCTTGCTGTGTAAACCAGGCTAGCCTTGAACTCACAGAGATCCCCCTGCCTCTGCCTCCCAAGTGCTGAGATTAAAGGTGTGTGCCACCATACCCAGCCAGAAAACAAAATCAAAACAGTTGCTTCAAACTGCCGACTGATTAATTTGACTTTAATTTTGGAAAAAGCCTTTGAGGACTTATTAAATTGGTGGTCTGAGAATTTTTGCCTAGCAATCTTAGGAATAACAGGGATTTATTGAGATGTGTTTTGCCACATTACTGTTACTCCCTTTGTCTGAAGCAGAAGTTCTACAACTTCTTGGGTTGTATAACATGAGCTTAACATTTTATACATATGAACACTTTGGGCCAAACCAGCTACATGGGAGAATCATGGGGTTCTGTGGTTCTGGACAACTGGGCTTTCCAATAGGCACACATGGTTATATAAATTTAAACGTAATTACATAAACCTCAGAATTCAGTTCTTCATCTCCTGATCAGACAGTGCAGATACAGATTGCTTCCAGCTTTGTGGAAAGTTCTATTGGTCACAGCTACCCTGGAGATGCAGATTCTGTAGTTCTGGTATGTTCCAGATCTGGTCATCTCTCTAGAGATGACCTATATAATTAGGCCGGTTTGTAACTATTTCAGAAGTTTGAGCTTGTGTTATTTTCCCATATAACCCTTTTCTCAGCTAACTTGGATTTCTGTGAAAATCCTTTAGCATGAATCTTATTCTCTTTTGTTGCAGTTCTTGCTCCGACCTGCTTTGTGCGGATAGTTACTTTTGGCTGTTCCCTAATCATCCATTCTTATTACATATCAGTAATCCCCCCCCCCCCCCCTTTTCCAGAGACAGGGTTTCTCTGGGTAGCCCTGGCTGTTCTAGAACTCACTCTATAGATCAGGTTGGCTTCTAGAGAACAGCCTGCCTTTGGCTCCCAAGTGCTAAGATTAAAGATGTATACCACCATTGCCTGGCTTATTTATTTTTTAAAATGCTTTTTGACATGGGGTCTTCAAAGTTCAGCACACACTTATTTCTCTGGGTAAAATTTCTCCTGTTTTGGCCCAAGCACACACTTATTTCTCTGGGTAAAATTTCTCCTGTTTTGGCCCAAATCTGTTTTCCAAATATGATATTCAAACATTTGTTTAGTTCTGTTAAATTATAGTCCGTTGTTTGATTTCTTGATCTTGTTTGTACAACCTAATTGCAAGTTCTTTGAAAGCTCAACCATGGAATATAAATAGCCAGATAGCTATTGTTTTCCCTTGCCTTTCAAGTTTCATGACTAAATATGTAGTATAAGACTATGAAAAAATTTGTGCAACAAAGCAACATTTAACTCATTTAACAACCTTTGAAGGTTTTGAAATAAACATTTTGTAATTTGTTTTCTAGCTAACTCTACTGACTGAAGAAGAGAAAGCTGTGACAGAGCAATTGAAGGCTCACATGCCAGACTTATGAAACAGAATTTTAAAAAGGAACTCTGATGGAGAAAAGATCAATTCCAGAGAGATTCAGCAAGATGGCTAGAGGTTGGGGCTGATGAGGAAGATTGAGATTTTTGTTGACTGACAGGATCATGGTGCATT
>CM052710.1:31994055-32052281 GCA_028551405.1 Uromys caudimaculatus | reverse complement strand
AGCTAACTCTACTGACTGAAGAAGAGAAAGCTGTGACAGAGCAATTGAAGGCTCACATGCCAGACTTATGAAACAGAATTTTAAAAAGGAACTCTGATGGAGAAAAGATCAATTCCAGAGAGATTCAGCAAGATGGCTAGAGGTTGGGGCTGATGAGGAAGATTGAGATTTTTGTTGACTGACAGGATCATGGTGCATTTCATATGTGAAGAAATTGTAAGAAGGGTAGATATCATAAGACTGAAAACCAAAAGGACTGGATGGGAATAAAGAAATGTAAATACTGACACCCAGAGTTAATTTTGTTGTTTCAGGCAATGAAATCTCCTAGTACTATTTTTATTTCCTGTTTACTTTTTGTATAGTTGGCATAATTTCAGATGTTTTGGGATTTTGTAAAAGAATATTTACGTACATTTCATTCAGTATGTGAATGGGCAAAATACTTGTATAAATATTCAGGTATTGTTTGCTTTTTTGAGACAAGGTCTCACCATGTAGCTATGGCTGGCCCTGGAGCTCACTATGTAGACCAGACTAGCACTGCCTTTGCTATCACACAGGGCATTGTCTGTCTGTCTGTCTGTCTGTCTGTCTGAGACAAGGTCTTATGTATGCCAGGCTGGTCTCAGAATTGGTGTCAATAAGGATACTATTTTACTTTGGTACCCCCTGAGTGCTGAGATTCCCAGTGTGCGTAAGCATGTCTGGTTCTAACTAGAGCCTTGCTCATGCTAGGTTAGCACAGCGCAGCTGAGCCACATCCCAGCTCTGAATTTCTTTTTTAAAAATGTACATTACAGTTAGTAACACACTTACTTGTGTGTATATGATGTTCAGTATTTTCCAAAATCTAACAAATATAATTAATAAGCTGTTTTGCAAAAACTTTGATTTTTTTCTCTTCTTCTCATTGCTTGCTAGTAATAAATAAACATCATGAGCTTGTTTTCAAATACTGTTTTAGACTTTCTCTGTGGCATTGCAATAATATGTTATCTTTCAGTTGAGTTTTGTGGTTGTTCATTCTATATGAAGATAAACTGAAATCATTGACTTATCTGCTACTATCCTGTGTGTGTGTGTGTGTGTATCAGTTACACTATTTTTGTGGTTCTGGGCTTGAACCTAGGGTGACACATGCATGCTTAGGATGCAATCTACCACTGAGTTAGGATGCAGTCTACCGCTGAAGTATGTCTCCTCTCCCTCTCCCTCTCCCTCTCCCTCTCCCTCTCCCTCTCCCTCTCCCTCTCCCTCTCCCTCTCCCTCTCCCTCTCTCTCTCTCTGTCTCTGTCTCTCTTTCTCTTTTTATTGAAACAGAGTCCTACTCTGGTCCAGGCTTGTCTAGGTACCTTGGTGACCTGCCTGTCTCAGCCCTTTAGTTGTGATTACAGGGAGGAGAAACTGCCCATCTATTTGTTTTCGTTTTGAGACAGAACTTTACTATGTAGCCCTGGCTGGTCTGGAGCTATGTAGATCAGGCTAGCCTAGAACTCAGAGATCACTTGCATCTGTTCTGGATGCTAGAAACAAAGCTGGTCCTGTTTTCTCTTTAAAGAATTATTTTTATTTTATGTGCATGAGTATTTTGCCTGCATGTCTTTTTTTTTTTGTTTTTTGTTTGTTTGTTTGTTTTTGGTTTTTTTGAGACAGGGTTTCTCTGTGTAGCCCTGGTTGGCCTGGAACTCACGCTGTAGACCAGGCTGGCCTCAAACTCAGAAATCCGCCTGCCTCTGCCTCCCAAGTGCTGGGACTGCATGTCTTTCTGTGCCTGATTTTCATACCTGGTGCCAAGGAGGCCAGAAATGAGTGTCCGATCCCCTGGAAATGGAGGTATAGACAGTTGTGAGCTGCTTCCGTGGTGCTTTGAACGGCACCTGGGTCCTCTGGAAGAGCAGCAGGTGCTGAGCCATCTTTACAGCTCTCTGTTTTTTTTTTTTTTTTGAGACAGGATCTCACTCTGTAGGCCTGCTGGCCTGGAACTGGAGATAATCTTACTTCAGGCTTCTAAGTGCTGGGATTACAGACATACACTTTCATACCTGCTTTTAAAATTTAGGCCTCTGCCTGCCTCTACCTCCTGAGTTCTGGGATTGAGTGGTGTGCCACCATGCGGAGCTTGATAGACTTCTGTTTTGAGAACAGGTTCCAGTAAATGGTTCCGGATGGCCTGGAATTCAGAAGCTACCTGCCTTACGCACCCGCATATGAGGTTACTTGCACCACCAAACCCAGCTTAACGTATATACCGAGAAGTGTGTAGAAAACTGTTAGTGGGCTGAGAAGACTCAAGAAGATACTGTACGCAAGCTGGCCATGGAGTTTCAGATGAGCCTGGGCTACACAGCAACACTTACTTCAAACTAAATCCAGAAATGGGGATTGTTTTCCAGTGCTTAAGACTCAGTGACTCGCCGGGCGGTGGTGGCCCACGCCTTTAATCCCAGCACTCGGGAGGCAGAGGCAGGCGGATTTCTGAGTTCGAGGCCAGCCTGGTCTACAGAGTGAGTTCCAGGACAGCTAGAGCTTCACAGAGAAACCCTGTCTCAAAAAAACAAAAACAAAAAACAAAAAACAAACAAACAAGACTCAGTGACTCTCAAATAGTGCCAGTAAAACGATCTACCTGCACATTTAAATTGAACATATTCAGACTGCTTGTTCATTTGGTAGTTTTGGTAGTGGCTTCTGTTAGTTGGACAGATACCGTTTTAAGGTATTTGCATCCACTTATCTATAAAATAAAACCCAAAATTGGTCATAGTATCTAACCTCCATGTTATCTTCATTCTTATTTAATTTAGAATTGTTCTCATCTAGATGCTATTTTCTGTTACTGTAGTGTTTCTGTTTTAACTAATAATACTATTTAAGATATTTAAAAACAGGCATAATGCTTATTATCCAGAAGTAGACTGCATTCAGTTTCTTTATTCATTTCTATACATATTCACATAGAATTTTTCTATAGAAAAACAAAAGAGGTCAGCAATCATACATATACTGTAGTAGTTTTGTCAGTTTATATTATTTCATGACATACATCATACATTTAACATTCTTTTTAACATTTGTAACTACTGTATGGATATATCATGATTTTGTTTAGTTTCTTACTGATAATCTGTGTCATTATAAAAGTAATAGCATTTGGGGGGTGTGTCTTGTGGAGAAGGGCAGAGCAAAGTCAGCCCCTGTGTGCTGCCCCAGTTTTTGTGAGACATGATCTTGGGCTATAGCCCTGATTGGCTTTATTCAAATTCTCAATCTTCTGCCTCAAGTTCTCAAGTGCTAGCAGACGCCATCACCCAGGCACTGACAAATAACCTTAACCTGGCCAACTATCAATTTAACCACAATATGACTATTATTTTTTTTTATCAAAGACCCCTAACTAATTGCAGTTTTCTTTAATTTTTTTACTGTTATGAACTAGACTGATAACTAGTTCCTTAAACATTTTGGGTTCTTAGGAAAATATATCATAATCTACTTTTAATATGTATTGGCTAGTGTTATCATGTTATACTAAAGGACAAAGATTTCTCCATATTGTTGAGAATCCCAAATGCCATACTAATTCCCACAAACTTTTGATCATTTTTTGAGTCTGGCTACTTAGCCCTGGCTGACTTTGAACTCACTAAGAAGACCAGGCTATTCTGGGTATGGTTTCTGCCTGGTCATTAAAGGCTATGATTAAAAGCTAAAGACATGCACCACCACACCTGGCCCCCACAAATTTTTGAGATAAAAATTACACAAAGGAACCAACGCTTTTAAGAATGTGGTGGCATACCTCTGTAATAGCCTAGCACTGAGAAGGTTAAGGAGGGAGTTCAAGGCTGGCATATGCTTTATAGCAAGTTCCAGGTCAGTGCAGGCTACGTGAAAATAACAGCAAAAAAAAGGTGCAGTTGAGGACATGTTAGGGAAATTATTCTGCAACTATCAGCCTGCATCTAGTTCAAAGACCGTAAATGATTTGAAATGAAAGCCTTTTCGCTTTTGCTTTTTGTTTTTTGAAGATAGGGAGTCATTGTGTGTTCCTGGTTGTCCTGGAACTCGCTCTGTAGACCAGGCTGGCCTCAGATTCAGATCCACCTGCCTCTGCCTCCCAAGTGCTGGTACTAAAGGTGTGCTCCACCATGCCCAGCTTGTGAAAGCATTTTCTATCTCTACTTAATTTACTTAAATTATATGTGTAGATTATTTTGGGTATGTTCATATGTGTGCATGGGAGTGTGGGTGTTTTAGTTGGGAAGAACATCTCTGATCCCCTGGAGTTGGAGTATAGGCTGGAGTGCAAAGGCAGGGTTAGAAAGTGGTCCTCCCCAAGAGTAGCAAGTATTCTCACTCTCTGGGCCATCCATCCTACCTCCATAAATCTTGTCTATAGTTTATGTAATTAAAAAAAATAGTTGCTAATAACGAGAAAATTCTTTCTAGATTATCAATTCTCTGGATTGGAGTTCATAAATAACTTTTGTAATAAGCTTAAAAGAAGAATTAAGATTTAAGCATTTGACCAACGCCTATTGTCTGACATACCCTCAATTTCTGCAACCTAACTGGTCTCTTCAGGCAGGAAATTAGAGGCGATTGCCTAGGAAAGCAGAATATACATCTGATAGCCTTTTTATGTTAGTCACCATAGCAGAAACAACTCAAGCAGCAAGAAAGGCATAGTTGGTGGGGTGTGGGTCCAGTTGTTTCACCAAAATGAGAAGACATGGTACCTCTCCGTGCAATCTTTACATCCAGGAAGCTTGGAGACTAGACTATACATTCTGTCCATCGTGAACTTCAGAAACCTTGTCTCGAAATAATACGTCAAGAGAAATCGTCGGTCCATTACAATTGGAGCTTTTGAACTGCATTTACTATGTAGGGGGACCAAGTCTTAAAAAAACCCAACAACAGCAACAACAAAAAACCCTTAAAATTCGAGGCTCCAGGGTTTCCTTAGATTAGTCACGAACAACTGGGAACCCAAAATAAGAATCCCAGTCCCTTCCTAATACTTGAGAGAGCAGCTTCCAACTAAGGACCACAGACACGCACGCGCCTACATCTGTGGCGGTAAAAACGTGCCAGCGAGGGGCACTGCGCCGACGCCGGGCACGCCTCCCCGCTACACCGCCTCTTCAAGTCTCGTGTGCCGCGCGCACCGCGGGAACCCGGCGCCCGCCTCGCCTCCCGCCCCGCCCCTCCCGCAACGCCGAGTGCGCGTGCGTACCGCGCCCGCCCCGCTGCCGCGCCTCTAGCTGCCCTGGTTACCGTTGGTGTTTGCGAATTCTCGGCTGCGCCTATTCCGCCCGGGACTAGCCCCGCGGCGGTTTTCACAGGCGCGCGCCGGCGTCACGTGGGCCAGGGCTCCCACGCGGACGCTGGCCAGCTGCTGAGGCGGGAGGAAGGCGCTGCGGCTACCGCTAGCCCTTCTCTCTCCGCCCCAGAGCTGGCACGCGGATAAAAATGGCGAAACGGGGGGTAGCCGATGGGGAACCTGACAGGATGGGGCGCGGAGGTGGCACTGTTGTGGGAGCCTGCTGAGTTGAGCGCAGCTGACCTGGCGACCTCGGGCCGGCGCCTAACAGCGCAGACACGGACTCCGAGGGTCGCCGAGGGCCCCGCCGAGAGCCGGAGGCAATGGACGAGCAGAGTGTGGAGGTGAGGGGCGTTACGGAGGGGTGGCGGCCGGGCTCCTTTTTTATCCGGGGCTCCGTGCTCTTGCCCTCCCTGTGGGAGGCTGACTTTGCGTGTCGCGGAAAGGGAGGCTGGCCCGGCGGTTCTGCTGCCCTCAGGGTGCCCGGTTCCGCAGTCAGGTGCTGCGGGGTTTCAGCGATGCCTTGGCACCTGCTCTCGTCGCTGTTTGCAGGTTGAGACTTTCCAAAAAATTGCAAATTCATCGGAAGGACTTGCTCTGCTTTCTCGCCACGACTTGCTCTGCATGATTAAACATTTTTCACCCTCAGCGGTTCCTTTTTGTAAGACACACACACCTCTCTCACACTCTTCTGTCTTAAAGACTAGTTTCCAGCATTGATTCTTGTAAGATGATGACTTCATGGTTGGGGTATTTCCATAAAGGCTAGAAGCATCAAAACGATTGCTTTTGGGGGGATACAGTTATGCGATGTAGTAATAATTAAAATGTGAACCGTTCAGACACTAAAATATTACCTGATTTTGCTTTTTAAAAGTAAGGGATAACTTACCGAGCACTGCGCTTGAGATTAACTCAGTTCACCCCAATGGTTTTATTGCCTTCCCAGAGCCAGTTAGAGTCCGAATCTCTCAGGTCCTGGCCTTGTAGTAGTCATGATTAGAATCATGAGTAATTTTCTACTTAATTGCTCTTGTGAAAGTTGTGTGAAGGTTTTGTAAACTTTTCTTGGTTTTAGGAGGGTTAAATTTCTCTGGAATGAATGAAGTAAAAACAAACGTCAGTAAACTTCCCTGTTAACAATTTTTTTTTTTTTAATTGTTCACTTGATGTCAGAAGGGACACTTAAATTTATAGTGGATGCAGAATCTCGGGCTCGTATAATTAGTTGATTACATCAGGACAGAAATTCGGATTCTGAATTAGTTTGCTTCTAATTTAAATATCTTTACAAATATTTATTTGTTTAGTGTGTGCTTTGATGTGCCAATGTGGAGGTCAGGACAACTTGAAGTTGCTTCATGTGGGATTCCCGGGATGGAAATCAGGTCTTCAGATTTGGCAGGAGCCTTTGGCATGCTGAGCCACCTTGCCAGTTCCAGTATATCTTTTTAAAAATGTTTTCTTGTCTGGACTCGGTGATGCATACTTTGATCCCACCCCTTGGGAAGCAGAAGCATGCAGATCTCTGATTTCTAGGCCAAGATGGTGAGCTTGGGCGTTTCAGGCCAGCAAGATACATAGTGAAACTGTCTCTTAAAAACAAATTCCCTCTCTTAATTACAAAAGCAGTTCATTTCCATTGTGGAAATTGCAGAAGTAAAAAGTTGTCATTGTATATTTAGTCATGCAGTGTTTCTTCAATTCTTACTGATACACACATAACAGTTTTCTGTACTATAAAATACTTCTGCATGCTATCTGTGTAATTGGCATGATTTACTTAGTATTTGTCTGTAAGGGCTGTAGTCACTTTCATTATAAGTACCCTCCCAGTAAGAATATTTCTACATAAAGTTTCTGTTTGCATTTCATGGTTTTCTTTTTCTTTTCTTTTCTTTCTTTCTTTCTTTCTTTCTTTCTTTCTTTCTTTCTTTCTTTTTTTTGATGTGTATGAGGATGTAGGGGTGTGTGCGTGTGTGTGTGTGTTATACATACCGAGATCAGAGGAGACTCATTGGTGATTATGTTCCACCTTTTGTTTGAGACAGGGTCTCATTGACCTGGAACCTCACCAATTACCCAGGCTAGTTGGCAGTGAGCTTCCAGGGATCTGCCTGTGTGTGCCCCATCTTATCATGCTGGGATGGCACGAATCACCATCCTGTATAATACCTGGATTCTGGAGTCCTCAGATTCTTATGCTTTAAGGCAAAGCTTCCCTGACTAAGCCACTTTCTTAGTCCATATGTTTTTCTTGGAATCATCATCAAGCTTATTAAAAAAAGCAAGCATGTTTTCCAGATGTCCCGACTAATCAAGTTCTGATAGGGAGTATAGTTAAAACTGAGGTATTATCAACCCCAAATAATGGTAAGTGTTAAGTGAATTGTTTTCTTCCCCTTTTCCTTTTTTCTTTTTCTTTTTCTTTTTCAAGACAGGGTCTCACTGAGTAGCCCTGGCTGTCCTGGGACTCATTATTTATATATAGTCTCAGTCTGATGGAGATCGCCTGCCGTTGCCTCCTGAATGCTGGAATTAAAGTTGTGCAGCATCATGCCTGGCCTTTCCTGAAGGCTTTTTATATCATGTTCTTCAGTGTAATCTGGGAACTTTGTATCTTTTGTTTTCAGAGCATTGCTGAAGTTTTCCGATGTTTCATTTGTATGGAGAAACTGCGGGATGCTCGACTGTGTCCTCATTGCTCCAAGCTTTGTTGTTTCAGCTGTATTAGGGTAAGTTGTATTTCTTTTTATGTATATTCAGCTTTTGTTACTATTAACCTTTCTCTTTTTTGAGACAGGTCTTACAGTGTAGCTCTGGCTGGCCTAGAACTCACTATTCAAACTTACAGAGATCCACCTGCCTCTGCTTCCTGAATGCTGAGACTAAAGAGGGCTCCACCATGCCTTATTTATTTGGTTTATATATGCTGCACTGTAAGTATTAACCATGCCTCCCCCCTTTTAATGTATTTAGTGACCCTTTTAAGTATATCTTTAATAAAGGTTTGTCAATAGAATACCATTTTTTAAATTTGAAGTGTGTGCGCGCTCGCAATGTGTGTTTTTCATGCATCTATGTCTATGTACCATGTGTGGACTATGCTCTTGGAATCTTGAAGAGGGTATTAGATCTCTAGGCAGAGGAATTACAGATGGTTGTGTGTGTGGGTTGAACTTGGGTCCTCTGGAAGGGCAGACAGTGTTCTCAGCCTGTGAAACATTCCTCCACCCCAATAGAACCAAATTTATTTGGGGTGAGGGGTTGGTGTTTTAAGACAGGCTTTTTCTGTGTAGCTCCCATTGTCTTAGAACTTAATCTGTAAACCAAGATGGCCTTGAACTCACAGAGATCTACCTGCTTCTGTATCCCAAGTGCTGGGTTTAAAGGTGTGTGCTAGCACTCCTAACTCAAACTCATTATACATTTTTCAAATCTGCATTGTGTTTGAGATTTAGAGATACTAAAATAAATGATAGACAGTCTTCTTTCAAGGTGTTTAAATCTGATTAAGAAAATCAATGTCAGTGATTACATTGAAATTTGTGTAGTATAATTTACCATTTTGTGTGTAACCAAAACTAAAAGGCTGATAATGACTTCAAAGGAAATGCATAAAGCTCATGGTAATGAGAAAGTGTAGAGATGAATACAATTGATCGGCTCTGTGAGTTGAAGGTAGGGGAGCATTCTTCAATAAAATTATTGGAAAGCCCAAGGTATAAAACAGAAAGTTGCCGATGGCGCACACCTTTAATCCCAGCACTCGGGAGGCAGAGGCAGGCGGATTTCTGAGTTCGAGGCCAGCCTGGTCTACAGAGTGAGTTCCAGGACAGCCAGGGCTACACAGAGAAAACCTGTCTCTGAACAAAAAAATTTTTTTCCCATTTCTTTATTTTCTCTATAAAAAGACGGAATGGGGCTGCAAGATGGCTTAGCAGGTAAAGGTACTTGTTTCTAAGCCTGGTGATATGAGTCCAGTCTCACAGTGGAGGGAGAGAGCCAGCTAGTTCAGGTGGTCCTGACTTTTACAAGTGCATAGGAAAGAGAAAAATGTCTCTTTGTCAAGAGTAATTTCTAACCATGTGGTGGTGGTGCACACCTTTAATCCCAGTACTTGCGAGGCAGAGGCAGGCAAATCTCTGTGAGTTTGAGGCCAGCCTGGTCTACAGAGCTAGTTCTAGGACAGCCAGGACTACACAAAGAGACTCTCTTGAAAATAATAATAATTATTATTATTTGTTACACTTAAATGATTTTCTTCTAGTCACAGGATTAGCAAATATTAGAGCTGAAGTTGAATCCAGTCAATCTGTTTTCGAGCCTGTATTTGTTGATCTGTGATGTGCAGATCTAGGTTACATATAAAACCTGTTCTCACACCGATAAAAGGAGAAACTTAATTTTTCTTAGCTTTGTTTCCTTAGCTACAGGATTCAGATAAAACAATGTTTCTCTCAGGTAGTTGTGAAATGAATCGAGCTAAAAGATAATTGAGAAATTAGAAAATATTATCTACTTGTGAAGTTTTATTCTAGTAATTTATCATTCAGTATTCTTTAATTGTGGAACTGCAGCTACAGAGATTAATTGGTCTCCGTTGCTGTAGTATTTGGTGAGCGTGTGTAGACTGGGATTCTTTGATGAAGGACTTGCGAATGCTTGAAAGCTTTGAAAGTGTTCATGGCCTCTGCTTATTGTGTTGTACCTAGGAGATTGGTTTTTCTTTGTTACCATTTCCTTTCCTTTCTTTCTAAATGTGTTTATTTACTCTGAGGAATTAGATTTACGTTTGTAGCTCTAGCTAGCCACTATTTATGGGTCCTGCACCTTGTTCTCTAGTGTTGGTTTTTAACCCAGGGCCTTGTACATGGTGTACTGGCTAGTCTTGTGTGTCCACTTGACACAAGCTGGAGTTATCACAGAGAAAGGAGTTTCAGTTGAGAAAATGCCTCCATGAGATCCAGCTGTACGGCATTTTCTCAATTAGTGATCAAGGAGGGGAGGGCCCCTTGTGGGTGGTACCATCTGTGGGCTGGTAGTCTGGGGTTCTATAAGAAAGTCAGCTGAGCAAGCCAGGAAGAAACATCCCTCCATGGCCTCTGCATCAGCTCCTGCTTCCTGACCTGCTTGAGTTCCAGTCCTGACTTCCTTTCGTGATGAACAGCAGCGTGGAAGCATAAACTGAATAAACCCTTTCCTCCCCAACTTGCATCTTGGCCATGATGTGTGTGCAGGAATAGAACCCCTGACTAAGACAATGGTAAGTGGCAAGTTCTTTACCACTGAGCCATGGGTTTTATTTTTAGCACAGCATTGGCTTTTAGATGACTTACTTCATTGTTCCTCCAGAATCTTGAACGAGATAAATTAATTATTCATGTTATTTTTTCAAACTGACGCTGATATCTTCTATTTCGTTTTACCATTCAGACTAGTAATCTTGACCACCAGTGATGTTTACGTCTTGTCAGCTACTCCCTGTGTCCTTTATATCAGTCTACTGCTTTCCATTACTATTCATAAAGAAAGAAATTCCTTCATCCATAGTTGATTCATTTCCCATTTCCTTGCCTAAGTCTTTGCTTACCTGTAGTCCACTTTCTGCCCTCTTACTATGCCCTTAAGTGTCATTTTCTTTTTCAGAAGCCTTGTAAAGTTGAAGGGTGAAGTCAAGGGACATTAGCGTTGTGTTCAGGTTATCTTGGATCTGATCCTAACCCTTCTTTCCAGGGCTGTGTTGTTCTCCTCACTTCTCAAACCTAGGCTGGCCTCAGAAGCACTGCCTTCTTGCCTTTACCTCACTTCCGAGTTCTAGGATACAGGCAGGTGCTGTTACACATGGATTATCTTGGCTCTTTAGAAAAAAAGTAATTTGTATGTGTGTGCTCTAAGGTATGTGGAGGTCAGAGGTCAACTTTTGAAATTTGCTTCTCCCAGATACCCTTAAGACTGTATTCTGGTCTCATTTTCTATTTTACAATTAAATAACTTTCCACATTAAAGAGAAAGTTGGTTCTCACCTTTCTCCTTGTTGGGCCTGGGTATTTTTCATGGATTTCAAAGATTGGAACCCGGGTCACCAAGCTTGTGCGGCTAATGCTATCCCTTGGCCGCCCCCCCCCCCCAATCTTGGTTTATTGAATGTAATATTCATTTGTAACTTAGTTGCTTGCCTTTTTGATATAGTACATTGACTTCCTGTGTGTATATGAATGGTATTTATAAGTGCCTTGAGGAAAAATAAAGATAAATAGGGTTACAGGGTCAGCATTTTGTTAGCTGTTTTAAATATGGTAGTCTGGGAATTGTGAGGATATAACATTTCAAAAGAGATTTGAATGAAATGTAGGAGGAAATTATGCAGATATCTAGGGTAAGAAAATCCCAGACAAAAAACTAGAGGACAAAGAGCCTGAGTTAGAAACATCCCTGATGCGTTGAGAAAGATTGAAAACGATGCTGTGGAGAGCAGAGGTGCTCGTGAGCTGCGTAAGGCATGCATTAGAGATAAACAAAGGGCATTGGTAAAGAATTTGGATTTTAAATGTTATGTATTTTAAAGATATCAGTGGTTACTTTGCAGAAAGTGAACGTTACACAGGTAGAAGAGGAAGTGAGGAGGGATGGTGCTGTAAACCAGATTATCATCAGTAGAGGCTGTGTGGAGCAAAGGGACTTAAGTTACATCCATCCATATATATATATGTGAGGATAGGTTTTTGTTTTTTTAACTTTTAGATGAGTGGATGGATGATTTTACATTCTGAAATAGTTTTAAAAAAAAACCTTTTGAGAGGAGCAGGGTTGGGCAGGCCATTAGTATAAAGGTTATAATTTAGAACAACATACCAAGTTTGAGATTTCATTTTGTATGAGGTTTTGGCAGTTGGAAATACAAATCTGAAGGTGGGAGGGTTCACAGTTAAGACCCTCAAATAATTTTATGTATGTATGTATTTAGTTATTTTGAGACAAGTTCTCACTATGTAGCTTTGTCTGTGCTGGAACTCACTATGGACACCAAGTTGGCTTCAACCTACTTCTGCCTCTTGAGTATGCTCCAAGTAGAATTAGAAAAACATATCTTTTTACCTGATTTGCAGCTCAATACAAGATTAAATGATTTTATTATTACTGTTGTATGCCAGGTATTTATGAGTATACATGTTTTATAAGGCTTGTGTTTATTCCATCTTATGAGGGGGATATCAGTTTCTGTATTGACTATAAGAATTAGTCTAAAGATATTTTAGTATTACTTATCCATCAACTCAGTATCATTGCTTCCTCTCTGTGGTTATGAAGTACAAGGTAAACATGCCTCAAATATGAGAGAAGGGAAGTTTTGTAGATCTACAAGAACTTCCTGTGGGACAGGGCATGGAGGGAACGTATAAGTAAATGCTCAAATAATGATTCCAAGAGTAGAATATATTGCAGTTAGCAGTTTGTTTAACTGGGAGAAAGCTTCTCATTATTAAACAACAACAAAAGCCAGGGCTAACGATGGCTCTGAGGGTTAATTCTAAGCTTGATGACCTCATTTTGATCAGTGGAACCAAATGGTGGAAAAGAGAACGTGCACACAGATGCACCTAATAAAAAGTGTACATTTTTAACAATGATGTTGTCACTTACTAATGAGGCTAGAGTCTAGCTATGCAGGTATATCAGTAGATAAGTTATGAAGTGTCAGAAACACAGTGGGCCGGGCAGTGGCACATGCCTTTAATCCCAGCACTTGGGAGGCAGAGGCAGGTGGATTTCTGAGTTCGAGGCCAGCCTGGTCTACAGAGTGAGTTCCAGGACAGCCAGGGCTACACAGAGAAACCCTGTCTCAAAAAACCAAAAAAAAAAAAAAAAAAAAAAAAAAAAAGAGAGAGAAAGAAAGAAACACAGTGAAGGGGAGGGCTTGCTGCAGAGCAGCTTGTCAGCAGCTCAGTCTAGCTAAGCATGTGTAGCGTTACAAATGAAGGAAAGTATCACATGTTCCCGCACTATGCCCTGGTTCTCTCAACCCCGGCGGGCTGGCCAGCCATGCATTGGCGGGCAATGGCCGACCTGCTTTCATCTCATGGAGCTCTTGACTCAGAGCTCCACGATCTCTCCACCCAGCTCACTAGGTTCCCACTGGCAGGTCACTACCATGCCAGGCAAAACCAGGCTTTGCCGCTGTACCTCTCTCTCTGGAACCCAGACGAGCGCTGCGTGAAGGAAAATACAACACAAACTTAGTTCATAAACAATAACTCAATCTCTGGGCGCATCAACTAAAACCTAATCTTGTAAACCATATCAAAGTCTGATTCCTCTGGTGGCGAATCCTTGCGGATCTGCCATGAAACCAAGAGACTCTACTAGCTACATCTTACCTGTCTGCTCTCCCCATTCCAAAAGGACTTTCCCTCTCTCCTGCTTCTCTATTCTCCTCCTCCAACCTGGAAGTCACTCCTTAAGTGCCCAGTGATTGGCTCTTTTATTCATTAGGGGATTGGTTCACAAGAAGTCTTAGGTGTAGCTCACTCCTTCTCTGAAGCCCCTCCCATGAGGGCAGAATTAGAATACAAAAAGCCCCAGGGCTATCTACAACAAGCATGGTGTTTAAATCCTTGAGCACAAAAGCCTAAGGTAGGAACAAGTAGTGTTTGAGGTCAATCCGAGCTACAAAATGAGTTTAAGACTACCCTGGGGTGTAGAGCAAAATCCCAGCTTAGAAAAAGTAGAAGGAAAGATCTGTGGAGTTCATGAAAAGCTTTTGGAAGAAAGTGTCATATAAACTAAAATCTGAATGATGAATGAGATTTTTCTAGATGGGGAAAGGTATTGATGAATATGGTGAATAGAGAAGGAAATATTTAAAAGCTTAATTTTGTAGGATCAGAGGATGTGACTGAAGAGCTGGGACCAGTTCTTAAAGGGAGATATGGAAAGCTCTGTCTTTAGTAGAAGAGTGGTCTGCTCGGAGGAAGAAACTTGATCCCAGCCTCGTACCAGACTGCTGTGAGGACAAAGTGAAATTCCCACAGAGACAGGCCCGGGCACAGAGCCTGCTGCAGAGCGAGTGCTCATCTCTCTTGTTAGTGCAGTCTCCTCGGCCTTCCTTCCAGGTGGATTTCACAACACCAGCTATCGATATCTGGACCAAAGAAATCTTGTTCAAGTATTAAGACAGAGGATTCTTTTTCCATCTGTGCCTTCCTCTTTTCCATCTGTGCTTTCTTTGCATAGTAATTAGTCCTTTATCCTTTTCTTTGCCAGAGTCTCAGGTAACACAGCCTGGCTTCTGACTCACTTTATAGACAAGCTGACTTTGAACTGATTTTCCTCATTTCTGTAGCCCAACTGCTAGGACGACAGGTGTGTGCCTTCACCACTGTGTCCAGTCTTAGGTAGTGTAGGAGATTGATCACAGGTCTATTGCAGTAAATATTTTTCTGGGAGCTTACTATGCCCTTTTAATATCTGTGGGGGTTTTTACAGTATTTTTTTTTTTTTTTTTTTTTTTCGAGACAGAGTTTCTCTGTGTAGCCCTGGCTGTCTTGGAACTCACTCTGTAGACCAGGCTGGCCTCGAACTCAGAAATTCGCTTGCCTCTGCCTCCCAAGTGCTAGGATTAAAGGCGTGAGCCACCACTGCCCGGCTTCTACACTATTTCTTGTTAGTCCATTCCTCAGTAAATGACACAGAAACACCGTCATTTATTAAAAAGCTGTTGTAATTTATTAAAAAACTTTTAAAAAAATGAAAAAAATTGTTGAGCTGGGCAGACTCTGAGCTGTACTAACCCCTCCACCTGTTAAAACCCACACAATGCCAGTCATTTGCATTATGATGTCTCCTGGGCTGTTTTCACTCAGTCTGTAAATTTAGTAGTACCTTAAACTCAGTAGTTGGTGATTATTTACAAAAAAAAAAAAAAAAATTGATCGAAATATTTTTGACGATAGAGTAACAACATTATTTCTTCTTCTTCTTCTTCTTCTTCTTCTTCTTCTTCTTCTTCTTCTTCTTCTTTTTTTTTTTTTTTTGGTTTTTAGAGACAAGGTTTCTCTGGTGAACATTACTTCTAATTAACAAGATTACAACTTGTGAGACCCAGCCAGCCCTAGAATCACTTCCTTTCCTATGGGAGAGTAGCCTCTTAACTATTTTGGGAAAAGTTCTGTCCCTTTGAAAGTATGTTCCTGTCATGATAATGATGAGAGATTGTAGATTGCCTGTTATTTCTGTATCCCTAAAATAAATTTAGGCACTAGAGAGTTAAAACTCATTAAATGTAGTTTATAATGATTAGATATATAAAGTAATGGTATTTTTATAATCAAAATTTATTTTGCCTCCTTAGCGCTGGCTGACAGAGCAGAGAGCTCAGTGTCCTCATTGTCGGTAAGTGTTTTGCTGTTTGTATATATGGGACATGGTGACAAAGATAAAAGCCTGGAGTCAGGATGCCCTGGGATTTCTTTCCCTTGGGGATAAAGTTGAGTAGGGAATGATGAGTAGCTCTGAAGAAGTGTAGAACCTGACTACCTGACTACAGTTTACTTTGGATGTATGATGTGTGATTGTGTTGTTGTGCCCTTGTTTTTCTCACATAATTATTGTGTAACTTATTTTTAATTGAAACAAAAATGTAACTGGGCTTGGTAGCTCACACTTGTGATCTCAAAACTCAGGAGGCTGTGGCAGGAGGTTTGCCACCTGAGGCCAGTCTGAGCTGTAATATGAGACCTTATCTCAACTGGGAAAAAAATCACTCTCAGAAGAAATGGATAGGTATGCTATTCTTTTTTTTTTTTTTTTTTTTTTTTAAAGATTTATTTATTTATTTATTTATTATATGTAAGTACACTGTAGCTGTCTTCAGACACCCCAGAAGAGGGCATCAGATCTCATTACGGATGGTTGTGAGCCATCATGTGGTTGCTGGGATTTGAACTCATGACCTTCGGAAGAGCAGTCGGTGCTCTTAACCACTGAGCCATCTCTCCAGCCCCGGCATGCTATTCTTGTATGCAAGTGGTGATGTATATTCTTACATACAGTTGTTTAAAACCATGCATATAGAGTACTTACTATTTATGATTCTTTTGCTTGTTGTTTGTTTACTACTATGTAATCAAGGCTGGCCTCCACCTATAAGAACATACTCCTGACATCACACCCCCATTCCACCTATACTTTCTAAGTGATAGGATTTATAGACATGTGGTCCATCCTGGTTTTATAATTTGCTTTTTTCCCCTCCTAAAATCAGTTGATATATTCACAGATGGTGTATGTATGCAAGACTTTGTTTGTTTGTTTTTTTGTTTGTTTTTTGTTTTTTCGAGGTTTTAAACAGGCATTTGATAACCTTCTTTATAAGTATCCGTGGACTTATGTGTCATAGGAGATTTGATCACACTGTGAACCTCGAGATTGTGTTATTTACTGAAAAAATTGTTTCTAGTTGTAGTGTGGCTCACCCTTAGCATATACCTTTATTTAATTCCTCTGGCTGGAATACAGACAGGCCCTTACTTAGTATACACCTTTAATCTCTTTTCTTTTTTTTTTTTTTTTTTTTTTTTTCACCTTTAATCTCAAACAAGGAAGATAAAGTTAGTTTGTAGAAGGAAAAACCCATATTTGAAAGTGAAGTCTAATTGAGTGGCAGACAAAGTGATGAATCAGAGAAAGATTTGACAGAATAGGATCTGCCCAACTCTCACAAGAAGAGAGAGGAAGGGAAGGAAGCTACTTACTTGAGCAGTGTGGAGAGAAAATGAGAGGAGGCAGTTTTTAAAAAAAAATTTTTTTTTTTAAGATTTATTAATTTTATGTGAGTACACTGTTACTCTCTTCAGACACACCAGAAGAGGGCATCAGATCCCATTACAGATGGTTGTGAGCCACCATGTGGTTGCTGGGAATTGAACTCAGGACCTCTGGAAGAACAGTCAGTGCTCTTAACCACTGAGCCATCTCTCCAGCCTGAGAGGAGGCAGTTTTACCGGGAGAGTTTTAAAGAGACAGGTTGAAGAGAGACAGGTAAAGACAAAATGAGCCAGAGAATGAGAAGATTAGAACATATTGTCAAAGATAGTATGAGGCCAAGCAGGACAATTCAGGAGATGCCAAGAGAGAGAAGCCAGATTGAAGAACAGGGAGGGTGAGCTTATTCAGCCGTTGCCTCAGAAGCTGAAATCATTCTAGGCCTAGATTAGATTACATGGAGGCTAGAAGCTTCCAGGATTAGGCCTAGGTTACCTGACTGGGCAGTAAGCCTCTGAGAGGACAATTGCAACAGGGGAATAGAAGTTACATTTTACACTGATGTTCATATTGAGAGTGGTTTATGCTTGTTTCTGGTTACTTTAGGCCACAGTGCCACCGTTTGCTGTTTTATTTTTTCACATTACTTTATGAGAAGAGCAGCATTGTAAATGAGAAATTGCGGTTGCGATGGTCCTCTTCTGCAGCCACTACATCTCCATCTGCTGTGGCCTGTGCAGCACTTCAGTGTGTCCAGTGTGACTAGTGATACTTAGCTTTTTGTTTATTGAGACAGTCTTGCTATGTAGCCTAGGTGGGCCTCATCTCTGTAGTCAGATTCTGAGTGCTGGGTGATAGGAATGTGTCAGTTTTTTTGTTTGTTTGTGTTTTGTTTTGTAAATGAGATAGCTGCATTTGGCTAGGGATTGTAATTGATTTGTTGTTGTTTTGGTGGTCTATGGCTTGAACCTAGGAATTAACTCATACTAATGGCACTTACATGCTGCTACTGAACTGTACTCCAAGCCCATGGTTTCATTTTATACAGTCAAATTTCCACTAAGAAATTAAAAATTTATAACTTGAATTATCATTGTTGCTCTTTGGTTGGTACATTTTTTCATGTGTGTGATGTATGAATGTGATAAAAATAAGTTCCATTGCCTTTTTACTTTTTTGACACAGAACCTTACAGTGTAGCCCAGGCTTGCCTGGAACTCACTGTTTCACCCAAACTGTCCTTGAACGATTCAGTTCTGTAGCCTTAATGATAAGATTACAGATACGCTTTTTCATATCTGGCTTTTACTTTCTTTTTTTTAATAATAATATTGTGCTCTATTTTTAGGAATAGTTATTTTAGAAAAATCTTGGATGTCTGATCTAGAATATATACATTTACGGATCGTTTCTTCTTTTCAGTGCTCCACTCCAGCTACGGGAACTGGTGAATTGTCGTTGGGCAGAAGAAGTGACACAGCAGCTTGATACTCTCCAGCTGTGTAGCCTTACCAAGCATGAAGAAAATGAGAAAGATAAGTACGTGCTTGGGCTTGTGTTCAATAGTTAATAGAATATGCCATGTGCTGTTTTAATGACACTTTATGTATCTGTACATATATTTAAATAATTGGTTTGTGTATATAATTGCTTAGGTATGTTTGTGTATGTATGTGGTATTGGGGATTGATCCTTGGGCCACATGTATGTGAAGTATGTGCCCACTGACTTTAACTCTAAGACCTAGCGACACTACATTGCTACTTCTCTTTTATCTGTAAGTGAGAAAGTTAATGTTAATCTTTCATTTGTTCCTTAATATTTAACATTTTTAAAAAATGTTGTTAACATTTCATGACCACCCAGTTCACCCACAGGATTGTACAAAATACTATGCTAGATTAGGGAATACAAAGGCAAATAAATAGATTATTTCTATTTAACTGATTAATAGGAACACAGCAATAATACAATGTTTTGGTCTTGTTAGAAATTACAGTGGAAGCAAATTTTATATGAAAAGAATGAGTAGCTTTTTATTGAAAGATATTGGTCATAGAGGTTGTGTGAACTTAACACAGGCTGGAGCTATCACAGAGAAAGGAACTTCAGGTGAGGAAATGCCTCCATGAGATCCAGCTGTAAGGCATTTTCTCAATTATTGATCAAGGGGGGAGGGCCCCTTGTGGGTGGCACCATTCCTGGGCTTGGAAGTCTTGGGCTCTATAAGAGAGCAAACTGAGCAAGCCAGGAGAAGCAAGCCAGTAAGAAACATCCCTCCATGGGCTCTGCATCAGCTCCTGCTTCCTGACCTGCTTGAGTTCCTGTCCTGACTTCCTTTGGTGATGAACACCAATGTGGAAATGTAAGCTGAATAAACCCTTCCCTCCCTAACTTGCTTCTTGGTCATGATGTTTGTGCAGGAATAGAAACCCTGACTAAGACAGAGGGTTATTAGGAGTAGATCAAAAGTGGAAATTTAGGAGAGATTCCAGGAATGTCGAATGTTTATAAATAAAGTCATAACTGATTTTTACATATAGTATGTTAAACCAATAAGTTGAAACTTAAGGGGTCATTGGAAATAAAGCTTAGACAGATATATGCCACCATACTCCGCTTTTGAGTTATTTTATATATCATGTAAAGTAAGGGTCTGTATTAGTGTGGTAGGTAACTGGGTGGTTTAAATAGTGTAAGAAATTTGTTTTTTTCTTTAGTTTTAGAGGCAGGAAATCCAAGAGTAAGGTGCTTGATGAAGGGTTAGTTTCTGGTGAAGCCTTTGTCATTGACTTGTAAAAGATGATGTCTTTCAGTGTTGCTTTGGAGGTTAAGGCCTCAGCATAAGAATTTTGGGGAGAGTGCAGTTAAATCTGTAGAAGAATTGGACTTCATTGTTTTACATGTGGACATTTGTATTAAGAGAAAGTTTTAGCCGGGGAGTGGTGGCGCACACCTTTAATCCCAGCACTTGGGAGGCAGAGGCAGGTGGATTTCTGAGTACGAGGCCAACCTGGTCTACAGAGTGAGTTCCAGGACAGCCAGGGCTACACAGAGAAACCCTGTCTTGAGAAACCAAAAAAAAAAAAAAAAAAAAAAAAAAGAAGAAAGTTTTAAATTGCATTGTATTGACACTGTGCACTTGAGATGTCTTGATTGTTATTATTGGCCAGTTATAGGAAAATTACTTGTACATATACATATGCTAGTGTAAAACATGACAGTCTTTTTCTTAAGCAGTAATGGGATAGCATTTATCATATATAGTGATGAAAGAAAGTATTGTGTGTTTTATTTAGAAAGAAATCTACAATTTGCTTGTTTAAAGTTTAGATTAATGAAAAAAGTACTTTAAAGGTTTTGTTCATTATTTTCATTGTTTAGCCTAATTCTTAGAAGCCACTGAATACATTTTCTTTTTTTATGATGCTATAACCATTTCAAATTGAGTGATCTGTTTGCTTTAGAGTAGAAATTTGTTAAAAAAATAACTGTTTTTTCTTTTTCATGATGAATAGATGTGAAAATCACCATGAAAAACTTAGTGTGTTTTGCTGGACTTGTAAGAAGTGTATCTGCCATCAGTGTGCACTTTGGGGAGGAATGGTGAGCAGAACAAATGTTCTCTTTGGTTTACATACTAGAAGGCATTGATGTAATTAGTTGATTTAGACTGAATAAAGTCTTATTTTATTTTGGATAATAAAAATGTATCTGTTTTATGCATGCCTTATTAAAGGTGTGATACCTTTTGATTGTCCAGAAGAGCTGCTTTGGCAGGAGTGTTGATGCAGGGTGGGTGCTGCTTTCATTGCTTAATGTCTGTAAAATATATTCTTACATTTAATTTTGATTTCTCTCTCTCTCTCTCTCTCTCTCTCTCTCTCTCTCTCTCTCTCTCTCTCTCTCTCTCTCTCTCTCTCTCTCATGGTGCTAGTGATTGAACCCAGGGCCATCTGTTTGCTAGGGTAATATCATACCAGTAAGTTACATCCCAGCCCAATATCAGTGTCTGCTTTGAGTATTGGTCAGTTGATCTTTATACTTTAGACACTTCTAAAGTAATGTTGAGTGTAAATATCTTTATAATCTAATATTCTCATCTCTTAGTTTCTCTTTCCAATCTCGTTCTGAGGCTCTCCCATTCCCAGGTTGCTGCCTGCTCCCACTTCAGCCTCCATTCAGAGTTGGGACTGCAAGCATGCACTTCCATGCTTGGCTTAAAATTTGAGTTTTGGGATTTTTGAGGTGGGGGTATCACTATGTAGGCCAGACTGGCCTTAAACTTCATGTCTTCCTGCCTCAGCTTTCCCAGTGCTGGGATTATAGGTATGTAGTATATCTGGCTAAAAGCAGACTTTGGGGCTGGAGAGATGGTTCAGCAGTTAAGAGCACTGACTGCTCTTCCAGAGGTCCTGAGTTCAATCCCCAGCAACCACATGGTGGCTCACTACCATCTGTAATGGGATCTGGTGCCCTCTTCTGGAGTGTCTGAAGACAGCTACAGTGTACTCATAAATAAAACAAATATTAAAAAAAAAAAAAAAAAAAAAGGCCAGGCAGTGGCTGGGATTAAAGGCGTGTTTCCCTTTGCTCAGCTCTATTATTTCCTTAACGTCTAATATTTAGACTCTTAAAGGCACTGCTACATTGTCAGGGTAATTTTTGCAAACACTGGCCTGTTTTAAGAAGATAAAGGTGATACAAAAAGATGAAATTCATTTGAAAATATTTGCCAGTTTATCATTGTCCATAGAGTGTTAAAGAGGAATCAAATATTTTTGGAATGTATGACACCTTCTCATGGTACTCATGGTGATTTCTGTAGCATGGTGGACACACGTTTAAGCCTTTGGCAGAAATTTATGAACAGCATGTCACTAAAGTGAATGAAGAGGTCGCCAAACTTCGTCGGCGTCTCATGGAACTGATCAGCTTAGTTCAAGAAGTGGTAAGATTACTTTACATAAGATTGATCATCGTTTTTGATTGTATGATATATATTCTTACAGAAATTAGATGTTGAAATCAAGATTATCAAAGTTTAAAGATTTTGAAATCAAGTCTTAGCTTCAAAAAAATAGAGAAGTTTGCACCCAGAGCTCTGGCATGTGGAGAGCAGTTGAAGCTAGTGAAGTGCCTTTTTTTTTTTTTCTTTCAAGGAAAAAAAAGTATCCTAATATTTTGTGTGTGTGTGTGTGTGTGTGTGTGTGTATGTGCACTTATGCTATGGGGCATATATGGAGGTCAGAGGACAACTTTATAGATTCTGGGGAGTGAACTCAGGTTGTCAGGATTGCACAGCAACTGCCCTAAGACACTGAGCCATTTTCCGAGCCTGAGAATTGTCAGTAGTGTATTAGAAAAATCTCCTTTTGTTACAGAGTTAATAGACATCTGTGCAGGGGCTGGAGAGATGGCTCAGCGGTTAAGAACACTGACTGTTTTTCCAGAGGTCCTGAGTTCAATTCCCAGCAACCACTGGTGGCTTACTACCATCTGTAATGGGATCTGATGCCCTCTTCTGGTGTGTCTGACAGCTACAGTGTACTCATAAATAAAACAAATAAATATTAAAAAAAAAAAAAAGGCCAGGCAGAGGTGGCGCATGCCTTTAATCCCAGCACTTGGGAGGCAGAGACAGGCAGATTTCTGAGTTCGAGGCCAGCCTGGTCTACAGAGTGAGTTCCAGGACAGCCAGGGCTATACAGAGAAACCCTGTCTCAAAAAACAAACAAACAAACAAACAAACAGGCATCTGGGCTAAGGTCCAAGGTCAACCTCAGGTGTCATTCCTCAGGAGCCATCCATCTTGTATTTTGAGACAGGGTCTCTCACTGGTAATTGGAGGTCAACAATTAGGCTAGGCTGGTGGGCCAGCAAGCCCTAGAGATCCTATTTCTGTTTCCACAGCATTGAATTTTATGTCGATGCTGGGATCAAACTTAGGCCCCCTTGTCCATCCAGTAAGCACTTTACTAGCAGAGCCGTCTTCCCCGCCCCAGTGACTTTTGCAATCATTCTTTTTTTTTTTTTTTTTAAGATTCCCAGCTTTGGGGAAGGTTTCTGCTACCAGAGAGTGAACTATTTAAAAACACATTTTTCCTTTTTTTTTTTTTTTTCCTCTTTGTTTTTTTGAGACAGTATTTCTCTGTTTAGCTTTAGCTGTTCAGGAATTCACTTTGTAGACCAGGCTAGCCTCAAACTCACTGAGATCCACCTGCCTCTGTCTTCTGAGTGCTGGAATTAAAGGCATATGCCACCACGCTTGGTTCTATTTTATGTCTTATATCTATGCATGTTTTCCCTTCATGTATTTATGTGCCATGTACATGCCTGGTGCCCTTAGAGTTCAGAAGTAGGCTTCAGATTCCCTGGAACCAGAGTTATAGATGGTTGCAGGTACTAGAAACCAAATCTTGGTCCTTCGCAAGAGCAATAAGTGCTCTTAACTGCTGAGCCAACTCTTTGGCTCCTGAATGAACTATCTCGTATATGTGAATTAGTCTCCACAGAGTAGAAAGAGTAATTACTTAATACAATGAAGATGCAATATGTAAGGTTGGAGAGAGGGCTTGCCAGTTAAGGTGCTTGATGCTCTTTCAGGGGGCTGGAGTTCAGTTCAGAACTGCCTGCACCTCCAGCTCTAGGGCTCTGGTACCCTCCTCTGCCTACAAAGGCACTCTCACACGTGAGGCATATACCCACATAGACAGAAACTCATAGATAAATGAAAATTGAAAAAATGTTATCTGGGTCAGTTTTAATAAGTTATGTTATTTATAACCTTTTCTTTGGAAAATGTGATACGTTTCAAAGAAGCACTAAATATTCTTTTGGAATATATTCTGTTTAAAGTTGCCAGAATTAGTTTTAGTAATTAATAACCTACCACAAGTGTCCTCTTTTGACTCTTTGAGACTCAAGAACAAAGTCATCATTTGTAACATTCTTTCTATATTAAATAGCATTACTGAATTGCATGCTACAAAGTCCTTTTGAAAAGCATGCTAGCTGAATTGATTTTATCTAGTCTTGTCTGGTTATTACTAATTTTTCTTGGCAGTACTAGGAGGCTATTCTATGTTGAGAGTTCAACTTATATCTAATAATAGTATGTATAGACAAAACTGCCTTTTATTTTCTTTGGTATACTTATTTGAAATCTAGTGCATATATTTTGCAGTCTTGGAAAAACCACTATTTTTTTGTATGTAGTTGTGAAAACAATCCTTTTTTTTTTTTTTTGGTTTTTTGAGACAGGGGAAAACAATCTTATAAACTACAGAAAGGTAATGGATTCAGAAACATCTTTTGTTGGGCGTGCCGGCATATACCTGTAATTCCAGCATTGGCGAGGTGGGGGCAAACGAATCAGTTGAGGGCTTTCAGCTCTACAGCAAGTTCTAGGCTAGCTTGGAATGTATGAGACTCTGAAAACCCAACAAAACAAATTTCCTTTTAGGATATTTTTGGCTATATACTAACCATTTTTGTTTAAATGTGTGCATATGTGTACATGAGCATGCAGTCATGTACCATGACACTGCTGTGGAGATCAGAGGACAACTTACTGGTATTATTAGCTCTCTCCACTGTGTAGTTAGTTCATGGGGGTTAAACTTGGGTCATCAGGCTTGGTGGGAAGTACCTTTTCCTGCCAAACCATCCCTTAGGTCCTTTTGTCTTTATAAAGTAGTTTCTCATCTAAACTGGGATTGGGACTTCTTTCCTCTTACCAAAATTAGGTTACCTTGGGGTCTCATGTAGCTCAAGATGGTCTCAGACTCTGTAGTTGAAGCTGGCTTTGAACTCATAATCTTTCTACCTAAGCCTCTTATGTACTGAGATAATAGATATGTGCCAGCACACCTAGTCGGTTTTGTAATTCTAGATGTTTTTGTTTCTATGTCTGTTAAATTATAAGAAACTTAATTATACTCTGTTTATTTTGAGAACTTTATTGTGTTGTGTGCTTTTGCACGTGTAGGTGTGTGAGAACATGCATGTGATGGTCCGAGGACAACTTGCAGGAGTTGGTTCTCTCTTACTGTTGGGTCTTTGAGCTTGGACTTGGGTCATCAAGCTTTGTGGTAGGCACCTTTACCTACTGAGCCATCTTGCTTTGGAAGTCAGAGGACAACTTGAAGGAATTGGTTCTTTTTCTACTACATAGATTCCAGGAATTGGGGTCAGGTTGTCAAGCTTTTTGGCAAACATCTTTCACCTTACTGACCCAAATTTACAGAATTTTTAAAAAGCAATGTTACCTATATAGCAAGACTATTAAAAAATATTGGTTATGAATTTTAAATAGGCAATTAACTGAATTTAAGAGTAATCACAGATTGCATTATCATGTTCTTGCTTCTGTTGTGAAGGACTCCAGTTAAAATTCATCATTCTTGTTTATCTTCTAGGAAAGAAATGTAGAAGCTGTAAGAAATGCGAAGGACGAGCGTGTGCGGGAAATTAGGAATGCAGTGGAAATGATGATTGCACGGTTAGATACACAGCTGAAAAATAAGCTCATAACCCTCATGGGTGAGTGTGTTTGTATTCTGCTGCAGACCACGGTACCCTGACCTTGTTTGTGGTTCAGCCTTCGTGGAGTAAATTATTAAATTAATGAATTGATGTGACTAGGTAGGAATCTTAAGGTTTTAGGCAACTCTGTGTTATATAATCTGACCGCGCGCCTGCCTTCTGTTGGAGTGTGGTCAAAGAGAAAACTTTTCACGGCCATTGTATGAAAATCCTAAATGGCTTGTGAACCTTGTTATTAGTTTTTTTTCTCTTTCCACAGCGAAGAAAAGTTCCCACTACTGATGCCTTTAATCCCAGCATTCAGGAGGCAGAGGCAGGTGTATTTCTGTGAGTTTGAGGCCAGCCTCGTTTAGAGTGAGTTCCAAGACAACCAGGGCTACACAGAGTAAGACCCTGTTCCCAAAACCAAACCAGCCAACCAAACAAACAAAAGACTCCTGTGGGTGTCAGACAAGTCACCAGTTTGCGGGGCCCACGGGATGGAAGAAGAAAACGTCTACAATTGTTCTTTAACTGCCCTGCACATGCTCTGGCATGAGTCTCCACCTCCCACAATAAAAGAAATTAAAATTTATCCCTTGGTATTTCTCTTTTTCTTTTCTTTTTTTGAAACAGGATCTCACTTTGTAGACCTGACTGTTCTGGAATTCATTGTGTAGATCAGGCTGGCCTCAAACTCAGAGACCTACTTTCTTTCTGGAATGCTAGAATTAAAAGCACCACCCCGCTTGGCTGGTTTAAAAAAAATTAAATACATAAACTAATTAAAGTATTTCTCACTGTTAGTATTTTGAATAGTAACCAAATGCATTTTTGTATGTAGCCTTGCTGTTCATTTATAACTTTGCTTAATTTCTTTTTTTTTTTGGTTTTTCGAGACATGGTTTCTCTGTGTAGCCCTGGCTGTCCTGGAACGCATTCTGTAGACCAGGCTGGCCTCGAACTCAGAAATCCACCTGCCTCTGCCTCCCAAGTGCTAGGATTAAAGGTGTGTGCCACCACTCACTGCCTGGTGCTTAATTTCTTTAATTAACTAAAATTCAAGTATGCCAGCAGTACAGATTTGTAAAATTTAATTGAAGAAATATGTGTGTATTTGTGGTAAATGCATGTGTAATATGCAAACTTGTGTGCATTTGCAGTGGTTAGAGGTTAAAGTTGGGTGTCTTTATCCCTTTTTTATTTTAAAAAATTTTAGATTTTTTTATTTTTAATTATATGGTTATGTGTAAATATTTGTACCTGTGGGTGCAGGTGCACCAATAATCAGAAGAGTGCATCAGACTCCTTCCTAGAGCTAGAGTTGGGAGCGGCTCTGATCGGGGTGCTGGGAAGCAAACTCTGTAAGAGCAGTACATGTGCTAACCACTGAGCTCTCTCCAGCTTCTTGTTTTGAGGCAGTATTTATCACTGAGCCTGGGGCGCTCTGCTTTGGCTGTCCCGCCTGATCCCCAGCTCCCAGCTCCTGCTTGTCCCTGCTCCCTTCCCCAGCATCTACTGTTGCCCTGGCTAGGGCCTCAGGCTTGCACAGCTGTACTTTACCCATTGAGCAACCAGGACAACTCCCTGAGTTAAGCAGTATTCTTTTCCAGTGCAATAATTGTCTTTGCTTTGTGTTGTTGTTTTTTTGTGTATGTGTGTGAAGTATTTTTTATCATGAAAAGTTTTTGTACTTTGTAGGTTTTCTTTCTGTAGGTTAGTGGGATTACTTTGCCTTTTGTTCATAAAAGACAGACTGTTTATTGTAATTTAACATAAGCATCTTGCCAATTTACTACATTCTTCTTTTAAGCCAAAGTTAAATTTTAGGAAGAAATTTCAGAATAATTAACTGAATGAAATTATTATTGTGTCAGCCACTTAAAAAACATTCTAATTATAATGTTTATCTTTATTTATTCATTTTGGGATATTACAAATTCAACCCAAGACTGTCACTGTATATTTCTTATTTATTTATTCATTTATTTATCCATCCATCCATCCATCCATCTATCCATTCATTCATTCATTCAGTTTAGATAGTAGCTCACTTAGCTCAGGCTGACCTCAAATTGGCAAAGTAGCCAAGTATGAATTTGAATTCTTTTGTTGTTGTTGTTTTTGAGATAGAATTTCTCAATGTAGCCCTGGATGTTCTAGAACTTGACCCATTGACCATACTGGCTTCAGACAAGAGTTCTGCCTGCCTCTATCTCCTGAGTTCTGGGATTAAAGGCATGCACCACCAGCTGATGATCTTGAATTCTTGACTCTTTTGTCTTCACCTTCTATGTGTAGGGATCACAAGTTTTATCATATCTGGTTTATGCCCAGCTGAGCATTAACCTAGAGCTTTGTGCATGGCAGACAAGCACTCTACCAACCTCTAGCCCCAGCCTGTGTAGTTTTCAGATAAATTCTGTAGTCCTAAATTGAATTTCACCTAAAAATAGGGTTACCTCCAATGTTGTATTTTCTAAGCTACTTTTAGAAAGTGTATTCAGCTGTTAAAGCTCTAGGAAAGTCACTGTGGTAACTGTAATGCAGTTCTGCTCAGTTGCAGTGGCTCTCTTTTTACAGGGTATGTTCATAGGACGTTATCTCATTCTTTAACCAGTCGTGAATCTGAATGTTGTTTTGCTCCTTTTAAACAGGTCAGAAGACATCTCTTACTCAAGAAACAGAGCTGTTGGAATCTTTACTTCAGGAGGTAGAACATCAGGTGATAAAATTTGTTTATGTGCTGCCGAGTGAGCATTGAATATTAAACATTAAGAGATAGCCCTTTTTGGGCAGGATGGTGCACAGCTGTACATTGTGTGAGGCTGAGGCAAAAGTACATGAATTTGATGCCAGCCTATGTTATATAGGCTTTTGAGGCCATCCTAGGACACATAGTATCTATCTATACTCCATCTAAAAACGAATATATTTATTCTTTCTTCATCCATCTCCCTCCTCCTTCCCTTTCTTCCTATTTATTGAGGTAGCATCTCATATTGTGGCTTAGGATGGCCTTACGTTTGTGACACTCCTGTCTTTGTCTGCAGAGGGCTTTGATGACAAGGTGCGGTGGTTGGAATGAGATGGTTCATATTCTTAGGCGTTTGAATCAGGCCCCAGTTGGTGGTGAAGTCTGGGGAGGCTTAGGAAGCGTGGCCTTGTTGGAGTAATTATAGGACTTGTGGTGGACTTGGAGGTCTAAAAACCCCCTGCTAACTATCCCTTCTTCTCACTCCTCTTTGCTCTTACTACTTCCTGTTTGTGGATAGAGATGGAAGCCCTCAGCCCTCAGCTGTAGTTGCCACAGCTTCCCTGTCATGTTGCTGAGTGACTCTTTCCCCTCTGACATTGTAAACCCTTCAGGAAACCTCCCTTTTATAGGCTTCCTTGGTCATGGCCCTTTATTACAGCATTCAAAATGTAACTAATACTCCGGGTAAGACACTGTACTATATCTTTTTAAAATGTTTTCCCCCACCTTTCTGCTAAGGTGTTGGGAGAAGAGGGGATAGAAACTGACATCAAAAGATCTGTGTGCTATAATGGAGATTTTTATAGAGTTATTATTAGCTAATTCCTAAGTTTTGTAAATAAGCCAAAACACAATAACTCTTTTTTTTAAGACTTTGAACTTTCTATGTAGACCAGGCTGGCCTCAAACTCTCAGATCTACCTGAGTGTTGGGATTAAAATAAGTACCCCCATGCCTGTCCATATTTACTTTGTTGGGGGTAATAACTCATAGATATTTGCAAATTTATAAAAGGTGAAATTTCCCCATAAGATTTAACTGGTAGTTTTTAGGGAGATGGTTATTGCCATTTACCTAAATATACTGATTTTTCTGTTAAAGTTTAGCATTAAAGGGGCTAGAGAGATGGCTCAGTGGTTAAGAGCACTGACTGCTTTTCAATTTCCAGCAACCACATGGTGGCTCACAATCATATGTAATGAGATCTGATGCCCTCTTCTGGTGTGTCTGAAGACAGCTACAGTGTGCTCACATACATAAAATAGATAAATAAATTGTTTAAAAAAAAGTTTTGCATTAAGGAAATACCCGTTTAGTTTCAGATAATAGGTATTGTTTTATATTTTTAAGAGTTATTTTATTTTAAATTATGTATACATGTGTGGGTATGTGCATGTGGGTACAAGTGCCTGTGGCGGCCAGAAGAGGGCATCAGATCTCTGTGGTACTTAAAGGTGGTTGTGAGCCATCCAATGTAGATGCTAAGAATTGTACTAGGACTTCTGCAAGAGCAGTGCACACTTTTAACTGCTGAGCCAACTCCCCAGCCCCGTTTTAGAGTTTTGGGACATACTACTGAAGAAATTTGCAAAAAATCTTTCCTCATCAAAATTTTGGGGGATGGTTAATAAACATAGTAGAGTAAAAAACATAATAACTCATAAATATCCGGTACATTTACTTGTCTTGAATTTATTTTTTTTGGAGTACTTGTGTTTTAAAGGTAGGTGTGTGTGTGTCTGTGTGTGTGTGTGTGTGTTTGTGTGTGTGTGTGAGAGAGGGGGGGGGAGGAGATAGCGTTGGTAGTATTGGGTTTCAGACCAGGGACAAGAGGCTGAGGTGCTTATATAGCATACCAAAGTGGTCCTGGCCTCCAGGTTCTCCCAGTATCTCTCAATCCCTACCTGTTAAAAGGTATGGCTGGCATATTCCATCTTCTACCCTAAACTTTCCAGCCCAAGGGCTGGCCTTCCCCTCCCTCAGAAGTTCCTCCCTATATAATCCAGATATTTTGGTCCCTGTCTTTTCTCTATCTCCCTTCCCCCCTTCATTTTCTCTCTACCTTTGTGCTCACTCTTCCTCTCTCCTCCCTCTTCTTTGGTTTCCCTCCCCATGTCTACTTCTCTGGCCCTGTTCCTTGGAACCCGTGAACCTGCCTGACCCAGAGATGCTGCCCAATATGTAGCTACCTCCTAAGGGTATTCTCTCTGTCTCTTATTTTTCTTTCTTTTCTCCCCACCCCCCCCAAGACAGGGTTTCTTTGTTTAACAGAACCCTGGCTCTCCTGGAACTTGCGTTGTAGATCAGGCTGGCCTCAAACTTACAGAGATCCACCTGCTTCTGCCTTTGCCTCACAAGTGCTGGAATTAAAGGTGTGCATCACCACTGTCCAGCAAAATTGTTCACCTTTTTGGAGATTTTCTTCTTGTGTTGAGTCTTTATTTCCTGGTTTCCATTATTGCTAAGACTCTTGGGTTATTCATGTGCTGTTGTTTTATACTTCAGTAGCTTGCCAGGATAGCTAATCAGAATTAACTTCCATTGCATATCTGAAAGTATTTTTATTTTATCTTTTCACCCGATTGGCAGTTGACTTGTAAGGTTTAGTACATGCATATTTATTTAGTACTCTTATTTTCTTCTCAGGACGTTCATTCTTGTTTGTCTGAGATAGCATCTTGACACATAATTAGCATATCCAGTCCTGGAACTTTCTGTATAGCCCAGGATAGTTTCCCTTCATGATCCCCTGACTAAGCCTTCCAAGTACTAGTATCACACCCAGTACAGCAGTTCAGAGACTTTTATCCCTGGATTAATAGGGTAATTTTATACCAACTGTAGTATACTGAGTGAATGTCTAAGGATTTATGTGGTTTGTTTCTTTTTTTGGTTTTTTTTTGTTTGTTTGTTTTTGTTTTTTGTTTTTTTGAGACAGGGTTTCTCTGTGTAGCCCTGGCTGTCCTGGAACTCACTCTGTAGACCAGGCTGGCCTCGAACTCAGGAATCCACCTGCCTCTGCCTCCCAAGTGCTGGAATTAAAGGCATGCGCCACACTGCCCCACTGTGTCCACTGCCCCGCTGTGTTTTGTTTTTAAACAACTGATGTTAGCCATAATACCTGTGTGGAAAGTATGTGATTGATACGCTTGACAAATGTGTATAGTTTTGAAACCATCACCGTTGTCACAGTGGTGGACATGGACATTTATTTTTGTACATCTTTGTATTTTGTTCACCTACTCTTCTCCATGTAGCCCCCAATTTGGTTTCTGTCATAAACTGATATTTTCTATAGTTAAATAAAAATGTACTCTCATTTTATATTTAACTTCTTTCAGCAAAATTATTTTTGGGTTTCTTTCATGGTACTGAATACATCAACAATTCTTTCCTTTTCATTGCATTTCCATTCAACTGATTATATTCATTTGGGCTGATTTGATTATAAACAACAAAGGTTTGTTTGGGACTGTTATAGCTAGAGCTACTAGGAACATTCTTGTCCAAATCTTTACATGGATATATATTTCTCTTCCTGTTAGATCCACTTAATACAGATGGCTGAGTCAAATGATAGATGTCTGAAAAAAAATTAAAAAAAAAAAATAATTAAAAAAATTGTTTTTTGTTCTTGATTGTGTGTGTGTGTGTGTGTGTGTGTGTGTGTGTGTGTGTGTTCATGCAGAGGCCTAATCTATCGGGTCTCTTGAGCTGGAGCTACAGGTGATTGTGTGTGCTGGGAACTGACCTCCTTAGCAAGAACACGACATGCTGATGACTGCTGAGCCATCAGTCCAGTTACAACTCTTATTTTTAAGTAATTGTTTACAGTCTTCTGAACAAGTTGGCCGGTGTGGTATGAGTTCCTTTGCAGTACTGGTAGCACATGACACAAATCCTCTTAAAATAACTGTTTCCGTGGGAGTATTTTTTATGGCTGTAATTTCCGTTTGTCTGGTTCTAATGATGTTGAAAATCCTTTCTTCTACTTACTTGCCATCTATGTTGAAGTTCTCTTCAAATCTTTCCCCTATATTTTTATTGAGTTTTCTTTGGTTTTCTTAGTTTTTATAATTCTTTGTTGTTTGTTCTAGGTAGATTTTGTCAGCTTGATGCAAGTTAGTTATTTGGGAAGATGAGTCTCAGTTGAGAAAATGAATGGTTCCATCAGATCGTCTGTAGGCAAGTTTGTAGGGTATTTCTTCTAATATATGATTGATGTGAGAGGGCCCAGCTTAGTAGAGACTTGCCTCTACTAGGCACGTCGTCCTGGATAGTATAAGAAAGCAGGTTCAACGAGCCATGAACAAACACCAAGCAGCATTCCTCCATGACCTCTGCATCAGTTTCTGCTTCTAGGGTCCTGCCTTGAATTCCTAGCCCGACTTCCTTCAGGGACAGAATGTGACCTGAGAGTTGTAAACTGAAATAAACCTTTACTTCTCTTTAGGTTGCTTTTGCTCATGTGTTTTCTGACTGCAGTAGAAACCTAAGACATTGTCATTTTAAATGAGTGTCTAAGCTGCCTGAACTTGTCTTGAATTCAGTGACTTCCTGCCTCAGCCTCCTGCAGAATATTTATATATTTAAAAAAAAGCAGATATTAAATCCTTATGTGGCAAATGCTTTGTAAAGATTTTCTTGTTTTTGTTTTGTTTTGTTTTTGTTTTTGTTTTTCATAGATAGGGTCTCTGTATAGCTCTGGCTGTCCTGGAAGTGGCTCAGTAGACCAGACTGGCCTCAAACTCACAGAGATCTGTTCACCTCTGCTTCTCGAGTGCTGGAATTAAATGTACGCACTACCAGTACCTGACTGTTTGTTTGTTTTGTTTTTTATTTAGGTAGAGAATTACATTTTTACCAAAGTCTGATTTGTCAGTTTGTTCATTCTTTGTCATATTTAAAATTTTCTCTTATGTTTTTTTCATCAATATTGTTATAGAATTTCTATTTAGTTTGGTCTATATATATTTCAATTTTCAAAATGATTTTTATTTTATGTGTATATGTATTTTGCCTGAATATATGTCTACTATGTACATGCACTGTCCACAGGAACCAGATGAGGGAGTCAGATCCCCTAGAACTGTAGTTAGACACAGCTATTAGTCACCATGTACTGCTGGGAATTGAAACCAGGTCCTCTGGCAGAGCAGCTAATGTTCTTTACATCTGTGACATTTCTGCCGCCCCTATATTCAATGCATATGAGGTCAGAGTACAGCCTCAAATGTCATACTCAATAATACCATCCTTCTTCCTTTGAGTCCATGTTTCCTCAACCTGGAGCTTAGCAACTAGGCTAGACTTGTTGGCCTCCTGTCTCAGCCTCATCATCAGTAGGCTTACAAGTTCACCATGCTCAGTACACTGAGAAAGGCCATTGTCAGTAAGATGGGAAAAGGAAAAGGACAAACTTTTGTTTGGCTTCTCATGTGTAGGAATGGACAGGGCAGGGAGTTAATTTGACGATTCGGTTGGATGATTTATATTATTTCAGTCAGAAGTTTGTAAGGTGGATTAGCAGGTATAAACAGTTGTTATGAAAGTTTGAGCTATCTGAGTTTGATCCCTGGAACCTGTGTTAAAAGGTAGGAAGGGAGGGAACAAACTCTACAAAGTTGTCCTTTGACTTCCAGATGCGTGCCATGGCATGGCATGTTCTCACATTGACAGAACACGCGTGCACATAACTGTAACAAAGTTAAGAGCATTTAAGGCCTGTGCCTTAGCCACTGGAATGGTTAAGGCAGGGGAGTATTTTCTCCTGTGTAGGCTCTGAATTCTATAGTATGTATATCAAAGATATGCTCCTATTTGAACATTCTGCTGCTGGCCAGAATGTGGAAGAATTTTAAGATGTTAAAAACACCATAGCATCAAGTTGGGTATAGAGGCACACAGCTTCAGTCCCAGCACTTGGGAAGGCGGAGGAGTGCGGATCTGTGTGAGTTTAAGGTCAGTCTGGTTTACATAAGGAGTTCCAGGCCAGCCAAGCTGCATGGTGAGGCCCTGCTTTTTTGTTTGTTTGTTTTTAAAAAAGCAGGAACTGGACACCGTGATGAACTTTGTAAATCCTGGACTGTGCAGAGAAGCCAGGAGGATCACTGGGGCAAGCTGGCCAGCCTTGCACACTTGAGAAGTCCCAGGCCAGTGAGAAACCCTTTTTGGGGTGTGGGAGTAGGGGACACAAAACAGTGGCTGGCACCTGAGTAATGACACTGAAGGTTGTTGTTTTCTGGTTTCCGTATGTACACAGAATTAAAAAGCAAGCAAGGACAGTGAACAGAATAAGTGGGTGCCTAGGTAGCCAGTAATGTGAAATTTCAGTGACTTAACAGTGAGACAGAAAATAAAACCATAAAACACCATGATAAACACATTAAATTTTTGTTGTTTTTTTGTTTTTTGTTTTTTTCAAGACAGGTTTCTCTGTGTAGCTCTGGCTGTCCTGGAACTCATTCTGTAGACCAGGCTGGCCTCGAACTCAGAAATCCACCTGCCTCTGCCTCCCAAGTGCTGGGATTAAAGGCGTGCGCCCCCACTGCCCGGCGACACATTAAATTTATAAACAATTATAGACAGTTATAAATATTGGCAAAAGATGTACTAAAGAGAACTGTGGTTTGACATATCTCATGAAACAGTTTTTAGAGAAGTTTGTTAATATCAGGCATGTTTATTACTATGCTCTAATTAGCAATTTCAATTCTAGAAAAACTGGTTGTTGTCTACAAGGAGCCACATATTTTTAATAGTGAAATGATTAAATTGTGCTTTTCACTCTAAGGTGTTCCTCTGAAACGACTGAAATGAAAGGCAGTCTGCAGCTCAGCTTGAGACTGGTGCACACCTATGTGTAGCATCGGATGTTTGGAAGACCTGTAGCCAGAGAATTTGTGAGCTTAAGGCAATTTAGTTAGACTTATGTGGGCTTTGGTTGGTTGGTTGGTGGTTTGTTATTTTTGTTTGTTTTTTGTTTTTTTGTTTTTTTGCTTTCTCATCATTTACCAGTATGTTTATTATGTAATAGCCCTATCATTTGGTATCATCATTGGTAAAGCCAAGGCTGCATGTCTTGATGGGTCAATTCATATGCGCTATAAGCAATAATTACTCTAAAGATGTAAACCCAGTTGAAATGGATTATGTTAAGTTTCCGTTACTGTGACAACCTACTTATGAGAAAGTCTTATTTTCACACTGTTTCAGAGGGTTTGGTCCTTGGTATTGCAGGTTATTTGATCACATTGTGAACTCTGAAGTTGTGAACTGGGAAAACCTATTTCTTGTGGTGTGGCGCAGCCCTAGCAAATAACCTTTAACTCAAGAGTTTTCTATTTATTGTAAACAAGTAGTTGTGGTGTGGCTGAGCCCTAGTACACACCTTTAACCGAAGATCTTTGTGTAAACGACCTAAATAATGTCAACCATAGGTCAAGAGGTGGAGCAAGCAATCTGTTGCCTGGGAGTGAACCTAAGAAAACCCAGGAAAGAAGAAGGAGGGTCTTTGAGTTGAAGGGTATTTAAGACTGTGGAGAAGGAGTGGAACATCAGTGGAATAGAAAGGTCATCTGGGTCTTTTCTCTGTCGCTCTCAGCTAGCAGGCTTTCACCACAGTGTCTGGCTCCTGAGTCTTCATTTAGTAAACTGAATGTTTGAGGTTTTATTTTAAAAACACCATGGTACAGTGGCCTTGTTGCTTTGGGGTGCTATGGTTAGGCAGTATATATATCATGCTGCAAGAAACCTATTTAACTTGTAGCATTTGGGAATGAAGAAAGTGGCCAGGATCCCAACGTACTCTTCAAGACATGATCTAACTTAAATTCATTGGGATTTGCCTCTCAAATGTTCCGCTCTATAGGTTGGTGACAGTCTGTTGCCCTGGCCCTTTGGATAGTTTGAATATCATCCATAAGAGAATTCTATAGTTGTATTTGTTTGTTAGAGCTGCCTTGACAGAATTCCACTCTTTGAGATCCTTGAACAACAGAAATTAATCTTGTCATAGTTCTAAATGCTGGCAGTTCAAGGCCAAAGTACTAGTGGGTTTTATTTTTTCTTGAGGTCTCTTGCTTTGGCCTATGGATAGAATTACTTTCTCATTTGTCCTCATAGGGACATTGTATGCTGAGAACCCTGGTTGCTTCATTTTTGCTTAATTAACTCACCTTCAAATACAGTTAAGGACCTTTGTCATATATATTTGTAGATGATGAAAGATACAAGCCAGCCCACAATAATAGTAGTTTTCCTGAGGTGCCTCATGATAACCAGTAGAAATAAGCAGGGGCAGACATTGTTCCAAATTGTAGTGTAAAGTGCTAGAACCTCAGACTGGTTTTCTTGAACTCAAAATCCACAGTCTTAACTGTTGTGCATATTTTACTACATTAGATGTCTCATTCCTTTTAATAAAGGATTTATTTTATATGTCTGTTTGAGGCCCTGCATGTATGTATGTGTACTCCACATTTTTTTATTTACATTTCAAATGTTATCCCCTTTCCCAGTCCCCCCCCCCCCCCCGCTTCTATGAGGATGTTCCCCTACCCACCCACCCACTCCCATTTTCCTGCCCTGGCATTCCCTTACACTGGGGCATCAAGACATCACAGGACCAATGGCCTTTCCTTCCATTGATGCCCGACAAGGCCATCCTCAGCTACATATGTGGTTGGAGCTATGGGTCTCTCCATGTGTACTCCTTGGTTGGTGGTTTAGTCCCTAGGAGCTCTAGGGGGTCCGGTTGGTTGATACTGTTGTTCTTCCTATGGGGTTGCAAACCCCTTAAGCTCCTTCAGTCCTTTCTCTAATTCCTCCATTGGGGACCCTGTGCTCAGTCCAATGGTTGGTTGCAAGCATCTGGCTCTGGCAGAGCCTCTCAGGAGACAGCTGTATCAGGTTCCTGTCAGCAAGCACTTCTTGGCATCCACAATAGTGGCTGGGTTTGGTGGCTGTCTATGGGATGGATCCCCAGGTGGGGCAGTCTCTGGATGGCCTTGCCTTCAGTCTCTGCTCCACACTTTGTCTCCATATTTCCTCCCGTGAATATTTTGTTCCCCCTTCTAAGAAGCACTGAAGCATCCACACTTTGATCTTCCTTCTTCTTGAGCTTCATGTGGTCTATGGATTGTATCTTAGGTATTTGGAGCTTTTGGGCTAATATCCACTTACCAGTGAGTGCATACTGTGTGTGTTCTTTTGTGACTGGGTTACCTCACTCAGGATAATATATATATATATATATATATATATATATATATATATATATATATATATATATATATATATATATGGTTTTTAAAGATTTATTTTTTTATATGTGATTCACTGTAGCTGTCTTCAGACACTTTTTTTTTCTTCTCGCTCCTGCCTTGCTTGCTCGCTGTAGCTGTCTTCTGACACCCCAGAAGAGGGCATCGGATTACGGATGGTTGTGAGCTACCATGTGGTTGCTGGGATTTGAATTCATGACTTTCAGAAGAGCAGCTGGTGCTCTTAACTGCTGAGCCATCTCTCTAGCCCAGGATGATATTTTCTAGTAATATTTGCCTAAGAATTTCATGAAGTCATTGTTTTTAATAGCTGAGTAGCAGATGTTCTTAATAACAGAACTGTTTCCAGTCTCTATTTTTAATAATTTTTTGTTTAATTTTTGAGATAGAATCTTATGTAAGTGCAAGCTGATCTCAGTTTCTTCATGTAACTGAAGGATGACCTTGAATTTTTAATCTTTCACCTTCCAAGTCCTGGGGTTGCAAATATATGCTAATAGGCTCAGTTTTACTTTTGTTTTTCCATTAAATAACCAGATTAGCTTTGTAATTTTCCACTGTTTCTTATATTTTATTTTAATATATTTAAATTAAAATAAGTTTCCTTTGCTGTTTCTAGCTCCTTCCACGGTCTCATGTCTTCTCCCTTCAATTCTTCCCAAGCCTTTCCCACATTGGTAGCTCCTTTTTCTTTGCTTATTATTGTGTGTGTGTGTGTGTGTGTGTGTGTGTGTGTGTGTGTGTGTGTGTGTGTTCACAACTTGAGTCCATTTCAGGGCTGAATGTTATATTGGATAACCACTTAGGGGTCTCATCCCTTGGGGAGGATAATTCTTCCTCTTAGCAGTCATAACTAGTTACCTGGCTGGTCTGAAACTGGCTCTGTACACCAGGCTAGCCTTGAATTCGCAGAGATCTGCTGTCTCTACCTCCCAAGCAATAAGTTCAAAGGCATGCACCACGGTACCTGGTTTTCTTAATTAAGACTCTTCTATTTATTTTGAGATGAAGTTTTCACTATGTAGCCCTGGCTGACCTGGAACTTGATACGTATACCAGACTGGCCTGGAACTGGCTGTGTAGATCAGGGTGGCATAAAACTCACATCCTCCTGCCTCTGCCTCCCCAGTTCGGGGATTAAACTTGTAGACTACCACACCTCTCTTTTTTTATTAAAATTTTTGAAGTGCCTTTGAACACATTTTTTGTTGGTTGAGATACTGTTTTCCTCACACAGTTGCGGTCTTGCAGTAAGAGTGAGCTGATATCCAAGAGCTCAGAGATCCTCATGATGTTCCAGCAAGTTCACCGAAAGCCCATGGCATCCTTTGTCACCACACCTGTTCCACCAGACTTTACCAGGTATTAGTTTTAAAACTCTACTTCCAGTTTAAGTTTTTATATCAGGATAGATGTGTGATTACACTATTTTTCTTTTTCTTTTTTTTTTTTTTTAAATTAAGCAGATCAAATATAGATTTATTAAGGAAACTTGAGAAAAAAATCTGGAGAATGGAAGGGACTCCAGAAGACACTGAATAAGCTATTTTTAACTCATTTTGTTTTAAGAAATGGTCTCATGTAGCCAAGGCTAGCTTCAGATAAACTCACTGTATTACTGAGACTGGGTTTGAGCTCCCTCCTGCTTTCACCTCTCAAGTGTTGGGATTACAGATGTGTGCCAACATTCCTAACTAACCATCTCCTTTTAAGGTACTATTAATACTTATAGTAAAGTAAGCTGCTGAACTCTGTTTTGCATGTAAATCTGGTCTCAAAAAATGTGGGAGGCTTTGGAGATGGCTCAGTGGGTTATCACAGGCTTTTGTACTATGTGGATTGGATTTGATTTTTCAGATCCTAGTTGGTAGAAGGAGAGAACACAACTCTAAGAATGTGATGGGCTCATGTTTTGGTTGTAAAGGGAAATTAGTAGGGATTAGAAATATTTTTCTTTAATTAGCACTCCATTTTCCATAGAGAACAGCTCTTCTTACTTACTAAGTCCATGAATCAAAGAACTACTCTTCCTTGGTATGTGGTGTGAGAAGTAGTTTCTGAATGCTGTGGTGCCTGTGAGGGCCACAGGGTAGCTCAGGGAGTCTGTTTTCTCTCTTCACCATTTGTGTGTAAGGAATTGAATTCCAAGGCGATCAGGTTGGGCAATAAGTGCCTTTGTTTGCTGAGCCCCCTTGAATGAGCTCTATTCATTTTTTGTTTACTTTTTAAATTAATATGTATCTTTTTAATCAAAACTTAAAAGTAGTTATAGTACAAAAAAGTTTTGAATATCTGACATACATAGTGTCTCCAATTTTTATAGAAGTGGGAGGAAGCAATTAATAGAAAAAGTTTGCAATTTTGATTCCCGTTTTCAAATTTTCAGACTGGCTGAATCTTCAAATTCTCCTTAACAGCAAAAACATTAACTGTCAGCCCATAGTTAGTTTCAGATATCTGGAGAAATGGTTAAGTTGGGAAGGGAATCTAGATTTTCTGTAGCCCATACAAGGGATGTCTTTGAGTCTCTTTTCTTCCCCTTTGTTTGTGATGTTTTGATTAACTAAGTGATATAAATATTTAAGTATCTGTGACTTACAGATTTTCAAATGGTTTAAGGCTACTTTCCCATTTCTATGATGACAGACAGTTGACACTACTGTGACATGACTCTATTTGTTAAGACCAGAGTAATGTCAGGAGGAAAGTTAAGGGAACTGAGGAAATGTAAAACAGTGCTGAGAGGGCACGAGATGGAGGCTGTCTGTGCTATGTATTGTACAACGCTGTCTTTACTGTTACACTACTTGTGTATGGAAGTTTTTGGTAAGAAATACACATGAAGAGTGTTGGTGGGCTTTTGTCAACATGACCCAAACCTAGGTATATCTGGGAAGTGGAAACTTAAGAAAATTCCTGTATCTCCTTGGCCTCTAGGAAAAACTTAAGGGCATTTTCTTGGTTAATGATTGATGTGAGAGACTCCAGGCTACTGGGTGGTATAAGAAAGCAGGCTGAATGGGCTTTCAGGAGCAAACCAGTAAGCAGCACTCCTCCGTGGCCTGTGCTTCAGTTCCTGTCTTTCAGGGTCCTGCCTTGAGTTTCTTCCTTGACTTCATTCAGAGATGAAATAAGCCAACTTGCTTCCCCAACTTGCTTTTGGTCATGGTGTTTATCACAGCAATAGAAACCAATAGGACATGTAGAAATATCACAATATTCTGGGATAGACAGATTTTCTATGCTTTGAATCTGGCTTATTACAAGAACAACACATTTCACTAGAATAAACATTTAATAAAAAACAAAAAACAAAATGAGAAAACCCCAAACACCCCTGCCAAAAACCAAAACCAAAACAGCCCAGATAAACAAACAAACAAACAAACCAGCATATAGATTCACAGACAAGAGGATTGGTTGAAGTCTTTACATTTTAGAGGATATAGTGAATTGGTGGGTAAACTGACCAATGATTGTATATTACCCAGGATGATAGCCAAAAACATGTTGCTTTGGGTTGATATTTGAAGTCTATTTTAAGAAAATCTACTTAGAGTTCTCATTATCTTTATGATCTCTTAAAAAGCTTTCCAGGTGCTAATTGCATTGGTCCTGCTAATAGTTTTGTATATTGAATGTTAGAGCACATAATTGGGAAACATTAGAACAGGCCTTTGGGTATTTGACTTTTTATGAAGCAGAATTCTTGAGGCACAGAGAAGTAGACGTGCAGGATGTGAGTCTCCTCAGAACTGCCAGAGGTGGCTAGGGGTTAGAGATGGCGCTTCATGTGCTCAGCTGGGATAGGAACAACCATAGGGCAAAGGACAGCTTCCTATTTTGGAGAATATATGATTTATTTAGATAAATTTGTTCTTTAATTATTTTTGAGATAGAGCCTTACATAGCCTAGACCAGCCTCAGACTTGCTATTTAACTGAGGCTAGACTTGAACTCCTGATCCTTTTTCCTGTGAGCTGCATGTATGATCACCATATAATCTAATTTAGATAAAATTTAAAATATTTTTTATTTTTACGTATTAACATGTTCACATGATAAACCACACATTACTGTAGGTATAGTCTTATCTTGCTTTATTCAATTTATAATCGTAACAGTTATGACAACATATTATGATACTATATAGTATAGCTTTGTATTAAATGATGTTTTACTGACAATGCCACAAATCATCTGCATGATCTAAGGGTAGTTGGCAGCAGGACATATTATTATCCATTAGTTTGTCCTATGCGTGTGGATTAGGTTTTTTTGGAGAAGTTTACATGGAATTTGGCTATTTGATGTCATCTTACCTTACCAAGAAGGTGCTACCATGCTAACCTATCCCAGGTGTCCCTTCAATTACATATTCTAATCCTCTGTACGTATAGAGCTGGGGCTGTAGCTTAGTGATCCAGTGCCTGCCCAGCATGCTTGAGGGCCCCAATAACTAACTATACAAATAACCCCAGTACATAAGGGAGTAGTTCCATGTAAATAATCTTGAAGTATTTGTTGTATTTCCATTCTAATTATAAACCTGATGGTTTTATGAACTGAGATGATTTAATGCTATGCTTAATAAAGATTGGAAATATCTTATAGGCACTCCAGCTGCCAGGTTTTCAAGATAATATCGAGGAACTTGTTTTTTAACTAATTGAAAATTGTAAATTAAGGTGATAGTTAACTTCTTCTCCTTTTGTTTCTTTTTAGTGAATTAGTACCATCTTATGATTCAGCTACTTTTGTTTTAGAGAACTTCAGGTAAGAGGTTTTGAGGACTCTGGGTTTTTCTTGTATTATGTGCAGAAGCCAAGACGGTCTCATTGTGTGGCAGGAGAGCGCTGATGAAGTCCTTAACTAAAGTTTCCTCTGGTCTGGAGTCTGCATGCTGAACTTCATTTCTCATGTCATAGGCGGAAATATTTGGATTTCAGAGTTAAAAATATTGGCACATAGTGCTGTGTATGATGGTACACACCTTTAATACCTGTACTCTAGAGGCAGAGGGAGGCAATTCTACAAGTTTGAGGGTAGCTTGGCCTACAGAACTAGTTCCAGGACAGCCGAGACTACCTGTGTTAAAAAACAAAATGAAACAAAAACCACAGAGATAATAAAACATCTTGGTTATATAAGGTCTACTCTAAAGCAAGATATATTTTTGTTTCATACATACATTGTAAGACATAACCTAAGGTAATTCCGTACAGTATCTTCAGTGACTTTGCTTTGACCATACTGTGTGGCCTGAAGTTGGTTCTGTATCTTCTACTCAAATGGCTTCTTTGTTGAGTCTTAAAAGTTCAACATTTAAAAGCATTTGAATTTCAGATTTATTGACTAATAGTGTTCAATAGTTATATTGTTAGGGGTGGCTGTTTCTTTAGTCTGGGAAAGGAACCTTTTGTTTTGTTTTTAAAATGGGGTTTCTCTATATAGCCCTAACTGTCCTGGAACTAGTTCTCTACACCAGGCTACCCTTTGTAGATCAGGCTGGCCTCAACCTCGAGAAATCTACCTGCCTCTGCCTTCTGAGTGCTGAGATTAAAGGTGTATGCCACTACTGCCCAGCTTAATAAATATATTTTACATTTTTATGTATTTTATTTTATCTTCTTTTATTTGATGTGTATGAGTGTTTTGCCTGCATGTATGTATATACACCATGTGTATACACTATGACCTTGTGCCCATGGAGGCCAGAAAAGGTCTTCAGATTCCCAAGAATTAGAATTACAGGTTGTGGCCTGCGGTGCAGGGAACTGAACCTGAGTTCTCTGACAGAGCAGCTAGTGCACCTAACTGCTGAGCCATCTTTTCAGCCCCAAAGAAAATATTTTTAAAAAGTGAGCACACTTAGCTCTTGTATCAAAGAAATTAAAATTGTGGAGAGAAGGCCACTGGTTGTCTGTTTTTTATGCTAAAAGTGAAAACTTGTGCCTAAGAGACCATTATTATAAGAAATGCGTAGGTTCTTATGTTAAGCTACATGGCAATTTTTTTGACTTTGATAATTTTCTCTAGGATTAGAAACTTTTATAATTCAATTATCTATCTATATCTATCCTCTATCATCTATCTATCCATCCATTCATCTATCCATCCACCCACCCACCCATCCATCTATCCCTCCATCCACCCACCCACCCACCTATCTGAGACAGGGTGTCAATGTATAGTCAGCTAACCTTGGAACTTGATATGTGGACCAGGTTGGAATTTAAAGGAATCCACCACCATGTTGGTCTAGAAGTAAATATATTAAAACATGAAGACTATGAGAGACTGTTTTTCAAATGAAGGACAAAAAAGGGAACTAAAAATATAAGACCTTTGGAAAAGAAATGGGAGTCGGTGCTGATAAGTAGAAAGCCATACTGCACCATTCGTTCTTCCCCTGTGCTGCTGGGGTGTATGTGGGGTGTGTGTGTGTGCGTGTGTATGCGTTTTAGTTTTAATTTATATTTGTCTGTCTTTATATGTGGAGGCCAGAGGACAACCTTAGGTGCTGTCCACCTCTTTAAGTTTTATTTCAAGTTATGTGTGTCCGTATATGTATGTGTGAGTGCAGGTGCCCAAGACGTCTAGAAGAGGATTTCAGATTCCTTGGAGCAGGAGTAACAAGTAGTTGTAAACTACTCATTGTAGGTGCTAGAAACTGAACTCAGGTCCTCTGAAAGAAACTTAAATGCCTTTAACTGCTGAGCCATTTCTCCAGCCCTTGGTTTGTGTGTGGTGACATCTTTTAGTGTCCTGGAATGTTCCCACGTACATTAGATTGACAGGCCATCAAGGCCTAGGGTGCATCTGGCTCCACCTTTCTGTGTTGGGGTTGTGAGTGCAAACACCATGCCTCACAGGTTTTACTTAGGTTCTGAGGGCTGATAGAGGTCTTTGTGCTTGGGGGGGAACTTTAATCCTGAGCTGCCGCTCTCCATCTTTATGGGGTAATTTTGTAGCTAAAAAGCCTTGCTGAGTTTTCCCTACAAATGTTAAGGATTGATATACATTCTTATTTCTCCATTAAGAAATATGCTATACAGGAGTGGTCAGTTTTGTTTAATCATTTTTGGTGCTTAATATTGAGTCTAGGGCTATGCGTATGCTAACCCATGTGACACCGTAAAGTGACTCTGTACCTCTACTTTGAGAAGAGCCGACATCCTTTTCACTGTGTTTTTGTATTTGAAATAATAAGAATGCTTACTGAGCCAGAATTAAATCGGGGCTACTTAGTAGTACTCTGATTTTCCTTAAATGGAAAATAAATAGTTACTAAGTTCTTGTGTTTTAATTGAGACCTAAAAGATAACTGCTGAGTATTTCGGTATCATTAATTGATAATATAAATATATCCAAGCTTATTTAGTGAAACTTTGACATGTTCAGGAACTTTCTGTTGTTCAGTCTTTTAAATATTAACATGACATGTAAAATTGGTTTTGGTTTTGCTGTTGCCATTTCATAATAGTTTTGATGCTGGGATTCGGTTGGTTTTCTTTTTCTATAGCACTTTGCGGCAGAGAGCAGATCCTGTTTACAGCCCGCCTCTTCAAGTTTCAGGACTTTGCTGGAGGTTAAAAGTTTACCCAGTAAGTTTTTCCTATTTCCACATTCAACTCAGTTTTGAACTTTTCTTTAGTGTTTTGAAGTATGTTAGTTTATTAAAGGAATAAGGAAATTATTAATTTATGCCATTTATTACTCAATTTGTGAAAAAACTGTCTTAAAAATGAATGTGTAAACATCACTAAATTTTTTCCTGCTTTATCGAGCAATAAATATGTTTAGAAGAAAGTTTTAGTGGCTGGAGAGTTGAATCAGCAATTAAGAGCACTGTTTCTCTTACAGAGTACTGAGGTTTGATTCCCAGTACTCTGTGATAGCTCACAACTGTCTGTAACTAATTTGAAGGGATCCTTCAGGCTCTTCTGACCTCCAAGGGTCAGATGTGCACACATACATATATACATTTAGGCCTAATATAGATATAAAATAATTAAATGTAAAAAAATGTTTTTAAAGATGTTTTTCAGTTTTTTGTTTTGTTTTTCTGAGATAGGGTTTCTCTGTGTAGCTCTGGCTTTCCTGGAACTTACTCTGTAAACCTTAACTCAGAGATCCAAATGCCTCTGTCTCCCTAGTACTGGGACTAAAGGTGTGTGCCACCACCACCTGACTGAAGTTTTGTTTTTTTTTTTTTTAAATAAAATATTTTTGTTGCAGTAAATTCCTCCAGTTGTACTGGTAATACAGGTCACAAATTCAAGGATAGTTTTTCTTTTATTATTATTATTATTATTATTATTATTATTATTATTATTATTACTTTGGGTTTTTGGTTTTTTGAGACAGAATTTCTCTGTATAGCCCTGGCTGTCCTGGAACTCACTCTGATTATGTTATTTATTTACATTCCAGTCGTTTCCCCCGCTCTCAGTGCCCCCTCCCAGAGTTCCTCATCCTATTTTTCCTCCTCATTGCCTCCGAGAGGGTGCTCCCCTCCCATCAGGCCTCCCCCTTCCCTGGGGCCTCAAGTCTCTTGAGGATTAAGCTCAGCTTCTCCCACTGAGACCTGACCAGACAGACCTCTGCTATTTTTGTGCCAGGGGTCTCAGACCAGCCTGTGTATGCTCCTGGCTGGTGACTCAGTCTCTGAAAGCTCCCTGAGCTCTGGGTTAGTTGAGACTGCTCTCCCTTTCTGCTTCTTTAATCTTTCCCCAAATTCAACCATAGGGGTCCCCGACTTCAGTCCAATGGTTGGGTATAAGTATCTGCATCAGTCTCAGTCAGCTGCTGATAGGGCCTCTCAGAGGACAGCCATGCCAGGCTCCTGTCTGTAAGCACATCATAGCATCAGTAATAGTGTCAGGCCTTGGTGCCTCCCATGAGATGGATCCCAAGTTGGGCCCATCATTCGTCCACCTTTCCTTCAGTCTCTTCTCCATTTTTGTTCCTGCACTTCTTTTAGTCAGGAACAATTCTGGGTCAAAAATTTTGACTGTGGCTTAGTAACCCTATCCCTTCACTTGAGGCCCTGTCTATCTATTGGAGGTGGACTCTTTGAATTCCCTCTTCCCAGTGTTGGGCATTTTGGCTAAGATCACCCCCATTGAGTCCTTAGAGTCTCTCAACTCCCTCGTCTCTGGTACTTTCTAGAGGGTTTCCCCCACCCCCACCTCTCATTCCCTCCCCAGGCTGCTTATCTCCATTCATTCTCTTGGCCCTCTGGGCTTCTCTCCTGCCTCCCCCCCTCCTTTTAAATAATTATTTTATTCTATATGTTTGCTTGCTTGCTTGTATGTATACCACAATAGTGCCTGGTGAAGATGATCTTGGGTCCTCTGAAAACAGAGTTACTGGTGGTAGTAAGCCACTATGTCAGTACTGGAAATTGAAAATTCTTTAAAGATCATGAAAAGAAAAAAAAAGCCCAACAATTTAAGAGTTGTCATGCAGCTCAGTTCCAGGGTACTTATCTGCCATTCAATACCCTGCAACCCAAAGGAAAGTCACAAGTACTGAAAATCATTGAAAATATGCTGATTGAATTTAACTGACAGTTGACTATAGAGCTATGTGACTATATGGTCTTTCTTTGTCTGCCATGTCTCTGAGTAAAGACACAGAGACTTATATTTATTAATTATTTTAGTTCCCAACTAGCTCTTGTAATCTAATTGACTCATTTAATTCTAATGTAAGTCCTGCCACGTGGCTCATTAGTTACTTCTTCATTCCAAACCTGCTTCTTCCTCCATGGCTGGTTGGCAAATTCTCCTTTGCCTGACTCTTCTTTCCTGGAGTTTTATCCCCACCCCCAGAAGTCCTGCCTAACCTCTCCTGTTTCACTACGTGCCATCAGCTTTTTATTAAAACCAATCAGAAGGTAAGAGAAGGCGTGTTTACAAAATACCCAGGCAGGACATGATCCAATAAAATAACAATACTAAAGTCCCCGGTCTGCACTCACGGTAGGCACCGAAATGAGCATTTGAATAATACGAAGACAACTTTACACAGTGCACAATAATATTTCAACAGAGGTGTAGTTAAGCTTTCCATGTGTACCACATGTAAGCACAGTGTTCTTGCAGGCCAGAAGAGGGCACCAGGTCCCTTAGAACTGGGGTTATCGGGGTTGTGATGTATCATGTGAGTGCTGAGAACTGAGCTTGGGTCAGATGCTCCTAACTGCCGCTCAGTCGCTCCTGTGTGGCCCCTACTCCCCCTTTCTTTTATCTTGGGACAGGTTCTTACCATGTGCTCAGGCTGGCCTGATCCTTACTATGTAATTCAGGTTAATCTTGAACTCATGATTCTTCTGCAGTAGCATTCTGAATGCTGGGATTATAGATATGAACCGTGAGGACTGACTTTAGAGACATTCCTTTGCAGAAATAGTGCTCTTTTATAGTGAAATGTCTTGTGTGTGGGTTTTTTTTCTTTGTGATATTAATAGCTATTGATATTCATTTTCTGTGTTATTTCTTTTGCATTTATTGGTTGGATCTATATATCTCACTGAGTTAGTGCCCAAGTGTTTTTGCCATGACCTTAGTAGATGGAAGTGATTCTAATAATTTTTTCTTTTGCTGCTTGTGTATGATAAGATATTCTAGGATCATTCTGGGCATTTGTCACTGTATGTCATAGTCACATCATCTGTCCCAATATCTTTTTTTTTTTGTAATTTTTACAAATTTATTTAAAAATTTTTGAACAGTTACTATGTGATTATTATTATTTTGTCTGCATGTATGTCTGGGCACTCAGTGCATCATGAGCCTCCATGTGAGTGCTTCCAAACTTTGTTCCTTTGGAAGAGTAGCCAGGTGCTTTTAGCTGCTGATCTATCTCTCTATCTCCCCACCCAACAAAGCATGAGCAATATGGTATGACTTAAAAGCTTTCAATTTGCTAGACCCTGTTCACAAAGATTAGTCTGTTTTTCCCATTCCCAAGGTGACACAGTAAAGGGATTTCCTCAGCAACTTTGGAACATTGATTCCTTTGAAACTGAAAGGATGTTTCATGAATATTGCCAACTGGAGAGGAAGGAGCCTCAGTTGAGGAAATGCTTCCACGAAATCCAGCTTTGGGGCATTGTCTCAATTAGAGATCAATGTAAGGGTCCAGTCCGTTGTGGGTAGTACCATTCCTGGCAGCCCTGGGTTCTATAAGAAAGCAAGCTGAGCAAGCCAGGAAGCAGTTTCCTTCCATGGCCTCTTCATCAGTTCCTTCCTCCAGTTCCAGCCCCTCCAAAGTTACTGTCCTGACTTCCTCCAAAGATGGATTGTGATCTGGAAGTGTAAACCAAATAAAATAAACCCTTTCCTCCCCAACTTGCTGTTTGTTCATGGTGTTTTGTCACAGCAATAGAAACCCTAACTAAGATCCCAACTATCTCAACTATATCTTGTATGTCGCTGTACTTACTGCTTTGACTCAGTAAATTTTTTAATTATAGAGCAAGCAAAACTAAAAGAATAAATAACAAGTTGCAGATAGAGATACAGCAGATAAATAGGAAAACATCATCAAATCAGGCATTTACAACATTCTGCAGATAAGCTGTAGTATCTTGACTGAGGGGGCAAAGTTAACTCCAGTTGGAGACTTACAGGTACTCAGCAGGAAGTTAATGGGGAAGCAGATGGAGCTTAATGAACCCGTGAGTTTATTGGAGAAGTATGGATGAGTGTTTACTTACGAGAACATGGATGACTCAAAAACAGCTGCATCACTGAAAAAGCCCATGAACACATGCAAGTTGCATCCCTGGAGTCCCTGTGTGACTCACAGGCAGCTGACAGGTGGGAGCATCTCCTCTCTTGACAACTATTCACTACTGGAGAGGAGGCTTGTGAATTTTATTTTTTATTTTATTTAGTTTTAGAAGTTTTCTGAGACTTGTAAATTTTGTTTACTTTTGAGTCTTAGGAACCTTAGTGGAGCTCTCCAGGGTAGAATGTTTCAGTTTGGAGGTCCTGTCTTTAATTCCAGTAGTCTGGAGAAAGAGTTTGTAAAGGCAGAGACAGAGACAGGTAGATTTCTGGGTTTGAGACCAGCTTGGTTCATGTTTGAGTTTAGGGGCAGCTAGGACTATGCAGTGAGACACCATCTCAAGAATAACAAAAACAGGCCAAGTTTTGAATTTGAGTCAAGCCGTAGCCTTACAGTGAACTCCAAGCTCCATTAGTCTATGAGATCTGTCTCAAAACACTAAACAGACTTTGCAGTGCTCACCTTTAAACACATCTGCTTTCTCCTCCTCCCACCCTTGATAGGTCCTATTCTATATTCAGTTTCTGTGAATTTGATTCTAGAATGAGTCATATAGTAATTTACTGTGACTGGCTTAGTACACTCAGTATAATGAGCATAACATCCTCAAGGTTCATCTTTTTAAACAACTTTTTGTAGCATAGAATTTCATTTATTGATAAAGATGAATAATACTCCATTATATGTATATTTTACATTTTGTTCACTCATTTTTCCACTGTGCTCCTTCCCCCTTTTTTGAGAGAGGTCTTACTATGTACTCACCTCTTGGCTGCTGTTAACAGAAAGTGCCATGCATCTCTTTAAGAAACTGTTTTCAGCCGGGCAGTGGTGGCGCACGCCTTTAATCCCAGCACTGGGGAGGCAGAGGCAGGCGGATTTCTGAGTTCGAGGCCAGCCTGGTCTACAGCGTGAGCTCCAGGACAGCCAGGACTACACAGAGAAACCCTGTCTCGAAAATCCAAAAAAAAAAGAGAAACTGTTTTTAGTTGTTTCTGTAGATCTTCAAAAGTGGAATTGCTGGGTCAGAGAGAAATGCTGTTTTCATTTTTTAAGGAAACACCATTTAACAACATTTGTATATTAATAACAACAGTGCAGGAATGTTTTACTCTAATGGACTTTGCCAGCTCTTTTCTACATTTGTAAAAGGGACTGTCCTAATTCTTGTGAGGTCATATTCATCATGGTTTTAGTTAAGACATCTTAATTAGTCATGTGGCATCTATCTGTGTTTTGTTCACTGTTTACTTTTTTTTTTGGTAGACAAGTGCACTTGTGTATTTTGCCAATCTCTAGTCAGGTTTGTTTCTTTTTCCCGTCGTTGCAGTAGCTCGGAAGCAGAGCACTTAGCTGTCCATGAGGTCCTCATTGTTATACCTGGTTCCCAGTTTCACTCACTTCTAGTGAGAAGAAGCACTCATTTGCCTTTTGTCATTTGAGTTTTTGTTCTTTCTCAAGAATGATTTGTTAAGATGTTGACAGATGTTAAGACTTTGTAACTATTTTTATATTTTTGATAGTTTCCTTAATTTATTAATGTAGATATTTTTACTTTTTTAATATATGAAAGTTTAAAAATTATTATGGACTAAAACCTGGATTTTTAAACTTTTTTTTATTGGTTTTTAAGCTTAGACATACTTGTTAACCCAATTACCTGATATCAGTGTATATTCTGTTTGTTGGCTTCATTGTTCTATAAAGATTTTGGTTGGAGTTGATCTGTAGTTTGTTTTGAATAACCTCTTTTTCTTTCTGTTGTCTTTTAAGGATGGAAATGGAGTTGTACGTGGCTATTATTTATCTGTATTTTTGGAACTATCAGCTGGCTTACCTGAAACTTCTAAGTAAGTGATTTAATTAACTTTCAGTACAAACTTGTATACTTTATGTCTTAGGTAGGGTTTCTTTTGTTGTGATGAAACTCTGACCAAAAAGCAAGCTGAGGAGGAAAGAGTTTATTTAGTTTACATTTCCATATTGCTGTTCATCACCAAAGGAAGTTGGGATGGGAACTCAAGCAGGGCAGGAACCTGAAGGTAGGAGCTGATGCAGAAGCCATGAAAGGATGCTGCTGACTGGCCTGCTTCCTGTAGCTTGCTCAGCCTGCTTTCTTATAGAACCCAGGACCACCAGCCCAGGGATGGCACCACCCACAATGGGCTGGACCCTCCCCATCAATCACTAATTAAGAAAATGCCTTACAGCTGATCTTACAGAGGCATTTCCTCAAATGAGGCTGCTTCCTTTCTGATAACTCTAGCTTCTGCCAAGTCAACATAAAACCAGCAAGTACACTTCAGTATTCTTACTACTTTTTAAAATTATCATTTTATGTCTTTCTTTTTTTAAGACAGGCTGTTTAGCTTTGAACTGATAGTTTTTCTACCTCAGCATCTCATGTGCTGGGATTATAGATGTGTGCCACTATTTCTGGCTTGTATTGCTCTATTTCTTCCTTTTCTCTTCTTCTCTCCCTTCTCCCTTCTCTCTTTCTGGGAATCAAGCACAGCGCCCTGTGCACATGTTCTACTACTGAGCTGTATTCATAACTCTTGGGTTTTGTTGGGTCTTTGTTTGTTTGCTTGGTTTGATTTTGAGATGGGATCTCACTATATAACTCAGACTGGCCTTGAACTCACTATGTATGTATGCTGGTTTACAATTTGTAATCTTCCTGCTTCTATCTGCAGACTGCTTAGAAATCAGAGAGTTCTACTCTGCCTGGCTTTGATTGTTAATTCTGTGAAGGATGTTTATAGCTATAGTCTGCAGTGTCTTATGATGGTGTGGCGTGTCAGTTCTCATAATTATTTTCTCTCAGGACCCTTTATATTATTCACATTTATTGAGAAACTGATGAGTCATTGTCCCTGAGTGAAAAATATACCACAGTAAAAATGTCAATAAGCTGGGCTGGTGAAATGGCTCAACCAGTGAAGGTGCTTGCCGCCACGTCTGACGATCTGACTTTAATCCTTGGAACCCACACTGTGGAAGGAGAGAACCTAATCTTAGTTGTCTCCTGTCTCTACAGAGACTTCATATATATATTTACACATAAAATTTATATGAATGTGATTAAAGTTTCTTGTAAACGAGATATGGAGGATACCTTTAATCTCATCACAGCCAGAGACACATGGATCTCTATGAGTTCAAGGCCAGTCTATAGAGCAAATTCCAGGACAGCCAGGGCTACCCAGAAAGACCCTGTCTTGAAAAATAAAACAATAAAAGTCTGTTCTGTATTAACTCAAAGTCTTTATGAAAAGCAAATATTTTTGTAAAAAACTGTATTTGTATTTTTATGGCTGGGATAAAACATCATGACCAAGGAAACTTACAGAGGAAGGGTTTATTTGGGCTTATGGTTCCAGAGGGATGGAGTCTTATCACCACCACAGTAGGGAAGTGTGGCGTCAGGTGAGAATGGTGGCTGCAGTGCTGCATGCTCATGTTCTCAGTCACAAGCAGGAAGCAGAGAGTAAGCTAAGTCCAAGTCGTTAAAACCTCAAAGCTTGCCCCCAGTGACAAACTTTGTTCAACAAGCTTATACCTCCCAAGTTTCCCAAAACAGTGCCAAGTGGGACCAAACATTCAAATGTTGAGACTGTGGAGGACGTTTATCATTCAAAGCACCACTCTCTTGCTTCACAATTTTGAAAATCTTATTACTGTGGCTTAAGTTTAAGACCAGTAGGTTTTTATATCTACGTATATACTTAATTTTTACAAATATGTTTGGATTGAAATATTATAGTTTGGCTTCACAAAGTTTGAACACATTTAGTTGAGAATTTTTTAAACAAATAAGGTATAATTCAAGTACCTTAAAAACCCATCTGTTAAAAAGTTGTACAATTCAGTAAGTTTTCTTACTTTTCTGAATTACTTAGGAAAGCCTCCCCTCCCCACTTTTCTCTTCTGATGTAAGCGTGTTTCCCCTGATCCATAAGGCTTCTTCACCTTATTCTTTCTCTAATGCGCCCTTCCCGTCATGTGGTTGCTTAGCACCATGTGGCTGGCTTCTCCTCCATAGCTTACCTGTTTTTCTTTTTAAACATTAATAAAATTGAGAGCTATTTAAAAATGTATAGTTCAGTGGTTTTTAAATAAATTCTTAGGGTTCTACAACTGATACCAAATTCCAGAACATTTTCATGATTTAATAAAAATATCCTTTGGTGCTGGGGAGGCAGCTAAGCTAATAAAGTACTTACAATGGCAGAAATACCAATAGAGAAAAACAAACCAGTGAATAAGTGCAGAAAGTCAATTGAAATTAGCAACTGATACAGATCTTAGAGTTACAAGAGAATGACATCATGACAATTATAACTATATTGTTGGGCACCAGGCCAATCCAAGGCTTTCTCAGAGGCACTGGTGAAAGGACAAAGAATGCTAGTTCTCTGCCCAGGGGCAGACTTGGCAGTGTCCAGTCTGAAGCTGGGACAGCACCTGAAATGTTTCTCTTCCTGGGACCTTGGCTTTTCCCTCTGTAGAGACTGGAGTTATCAGTCCTACTTGATATCTTTTGTATCTTTTCTGCAACATTATTTGATTAGCTTCCTGCTGACTTTACCCTATTGTATGAAAACTTTCCTCTGGTTCTATCCTGTTTTCCCCCTGTAAACTGTATACACTTCTTTCTTCTTTTACTTCCTTTATTGGTTTATTTTGAGACAGAGTCTCTCTACGCAGCCTTAGATGTCCTAGAACTCACTATGTGTAAATCATGTTGGCCTCAAACTCACAGAGATCAGCCTGCCTCTGTTTCCAAGTACCAGGGTTAAAGGCATATGCTACCACACCCAACTGATGCTATATGTCTTCATAAACTTGCTTCACATGAACTATCAGTTTATACAAGACCTCCTGATCCCAAACTTTCCCATCATCTTTCTCAGGTACCCTGTCACTGAAGAATGACCTGATTCAGGTCAATATTTCATTTGTACCAGATGTTAGAGACATGAAAGATTTGTAACTTTCTATTTAGAGTATGTAGTCAGGACAACTCTCAGCTAATGGCTGTCTCCTGTCACTTTGTGAGACCTGGGCAACAAACTCAGGTTTGTTGTGGGGTGTTTACTGTAAGCTTCTGTTCCCAGAAGTAGTGACTGAGACTTCTATATATGAATAAATGCTGAGGCCAATAGTTTTGACTCTGCCTTCTACTAGTTCATCTCTTAATTACTCGTTTATTTTATTCTGTGTTCTGCCACGAAGCTTGTTACCTGGTCCTCAGTTTTATACAACCATCTTTTTCTCTGTCTCTGCCTTGGGGTGAAGGAGGATTTTTATTTCTATCTTTGATTGTTTTTTTCCAATCTATATTTTAACATTTTTTATTGTTTTTGTCACTAGATTCAGCTTGATACTTTTATTACTGACCAAACAGATGTCAGGACTTTAATTCATTTACTTATTTTAAACTAGATACTGAGTCCAGGATTTGGGGCTCTTACTGCACTATACCTCCAGGCCCTATTTCAGGAATTTGAAGTTCACATTGTTTTAGAAATGTTAATAACTTATCATTGATAATGTAATATGTTCATGGTAGTAAGTTTAGAAAAGATTAGAATTTGTATGTGTGTATGGTTTGACATTTTCTAAATACTTTCATGTAGTCTTCTACTCTGATAAATACAGTTTGTTAATTCACTTAACATTTCAGGAAGCATAGTGGGTTCAGAATCCTTTTCCATTAAATATTGAAATGACATTCAATTTTGCAGTTCAAAGTTTAGCAGTGGGGTAGTTTAACTGTTAAAATACAGAATAAAAACATGAATCACTATGTAGCAATCTAGATAGCAGTCTAGTAAATCTGAGTTATCAGTGAGGGTCTGCAGAAACACTTCGTAATTTTTTCAAGCTTTACTCACTTTCTCAAGGTGTGTGAGCATAAACTTGTAATAAGTAAGATTTTTACATGAGACATTTTGGGATTTGTTTTCAAGTAGTGTTTACTGAGTGTGCTAGCTAGTTTTATGTCGAATTGACACAAGCTGGAATTATTGGAGCAGAGGGAGCCTCAATTGAGAAAATGCCTCCATAAGATTGGGCTGTAGGCAAGCCTGTAGGGCAATTACTTAAATGACTGATGGGGGAGGGCCCAGCCTGTTGTGGGTGGTGCCATCCCTGGGCTGGTAGTCTTGGGTTCTTTAAGAAAGCAGGCTGAGCAAGTCATGAGGAGCAAGACAGTAAGCAGCACCCTTCCATGGCCTTTGCATCAGCCCCTGCTTCCAGATTCCAGTTCTGCTTGAGTTCGTGTCCTGACTTCCTTCAATGATGGACAACAATATGTAAATATAAACCAAATAAACCTTTTACTCCCCAACTTGTTTTTGGTCATGGTATTTCATCACAACAATAGTAACCCTAACTAGGACTCTGAGTAACTTCTGTTATAGGGAAGAAAATTCTGGGGCTGGAGAGATGGCTCAGTGGTTAAAAGCACTGGTTGCTCTTCCAAAATACCCTGGTTCAATTCCCAGCACCCACATGGCAGCTCACAACTGTCTGGTATCCTCATACAGACGTACATGAAGGCAAACCATCATTGCACATAAAAATAAATCTTTAAAAGGGGGCGGGGGAGATCCACCTGTATCTCCCTTTTTCCCTTTCTTATGTTTATGTTTTGTTTATGTCTTATGTCCTTGTTAAGTGAGGGACTCATACCCAGGCTGATGTTAACTTGATATATACAAGGATGCCCTTGAGCTCATGATACTCTTGTCTCTACCTCCCAAGCGCTGAGATGGTAGATGTGGACCGCTCTATCTGGCTGAGAATTTAAGGGGAGAGTAGAGAGGTTTCTTTCCAGGTTCCTGTCCTCCTTGAGTTCCTGCTCTGACTGCCTTCAGTGATGAATGGTGTGATATGCAGGTGTAGGCCAAATAAGTCCTTTCCTTCCCTAGTAATCCTAACTAAGACAGTTTGGTACCAGGATAGTGGAGTGTTGCTGTGACAGATCTGACCATGTTTGGAGAGGACTGTGGAAGGACTTTGGAACTTTGGGCTACAAGAGCCATTGAAGATTGAGAGCTCAGTGGGTTGTTCTCTAGGAGCTTTGAAGATAAGAATATTGAAAGCCATGCAGATGGAGGCCTGGCTTGTATTGTTTCAGAAGGAAGACTATCAGGCCATTTGTGTGAAGAATATGTGGTTTCTGGTCAGGTGGAGCTAAAGAATTGGCTGTGATCGAAAAGAGACTAGAACCACTAAAGTCAAGTCATTGTTTTACCAGAACAGTGGATGCTGGTTTGCTGGAGCTGAGAAACTAGCACTGAGGTGAAATCTCCTGGGAAGTGTTTCCTGAGAGTCAGCATACAGAAACTGTTGCAGAGGTAGCTGAGGTCTTACCTCACTGGTAGCTGAACTTGATAGTGTAAGAGTCATCCAGGTGGTTCTGGTTTTGAAGGCATGAAAGGTCATGGAGACCAGCTGAGGCCTGGCACAGTGAGATGCCATTGGTGAAGGTGTAGGACTGACAGGGTTATACAAAGAAGTTCAGACTTGGCAGCATGAAGAGATCCTATGAGAGGCTGTTAGTGAAAGTGCAGCCCAGTTGTAGCTAAAACACCAGAATTTTTGGAGATGCCAGTACCATGGAATAACCACAAAGAACAGCTGCAGCGGTGGAGAGTAGCTTGCCGGACTTTGTGCTGCAGATAGCGGAGCCAGAGAAGTTATCCAAGCTCTTTCAAGGAATACAGAAGATCGTGAGTGGATCCAAGACATTAAACATTGTACTATTTACCCTGTTGGTACTTTGGTTTTGCTTTGTTCCGACTGTGAGTATGACCTGGTTCTTTCCTCTTGTAGTAAGAAAGTATGTATTTTTTATTTTCTTTGTAAATTGTGTTATGTTGTGCTGTTGAAATTAATGTGTGACCTTGGGGATGAATAAAAAAGGAAAGGCTGTGGCTTAACAGGGAAGTGAGGTCAAGTTGACAAGAGGTCAGTTGTGCTGCATAATTTTATGTCAGCTTGATCCAAGCCACAGTCATTTGAGTGAACCTCAATTAAGAAAATGTCTTACCCAGAAATGAACCCATACACCTACGGTCACTTGATCTTTGACAAAGGAGCTAAAACCACCCAGTGAAAAAAGACAGCATTTTCAACAAATGGTGCTGGTTCGACTGGCAGTCTACATGTAGAAGAATGCAAATTGATCCATTCCTATCTCCCTGTACAAAGCTCAAGTCCAAGTGGATCAAGGACCTCCACATAAAACCAGATACACTGAATCTAATAGAAGAGAAAGTGGGGAAAAGTCTCGAACACATGGGCACAGGGGAAAAGTTCCTGAACAGAACACCAATGGCTTATGCTCTAAGATCAAGAATCGACAAATGGGGCCTCATGAAATTGCAAAGCTTCTGTAAGGCAAAGGACATCGTCAGTAGGACAAAATGGCAACCAACAAATTGAGAAAGGATCTTTACCAATCCTACATCCGATAGAGGGCTAATATCTAATATATACAAAGAACTCAAGAAGTTAGACTCCAGAGAACCAAATAACCCTATTTAAAAAATGGGGAACAGAGCTAAACAGAGAATTCTCAACTGAGGAAACTCTTAGGGCTGAGAAGCACCTAAAGAAATGTTCAACATCCTTAGTCATCATGGAAATACAAATGAAAACAACCCTGAGACAGTAGATGCTGGGGAGGATGTGGAGAAAGAGGAACACTCCTCCATTGTTGGTGGGATTGCAAGCTGGTACAACCACTTGG
>CM052710.1:31952421-31993955 GCA_028551405.1 Uromys caudimaculatus | reverse complement strand
ATTTACACAATGGTACTATTAAAACTATTAAGAAAAAACTATTAAAAAACTATTAAAAAAGCTATTAAAAAGAATGACTTCATGAAATTTGCAGGCAAATGGATGGAATTTGAAAATATCATCCTGAGTGAGGTAACTCAGTCACAAAAGAAGAAACACGGTATGTACTCACCGATAGGTGGATATTAGCCCAAAAGTTTGGAATACCCAAGATTCAATTCACCGCAACTGTTGGACTAAGCCTGGGGTCCCAGATGGAGGAGTTGGAGAAGGGACTGAAGGAGCTGAGGAAGTTTGTAGCCCTATGGAGGGAGCAACAGTGTCAACTGGCCAGACGACCTGGTGCTTCCAGAGACTGGACCACCAACCAAAGAATGGAGGAACCCATGGTGTTGGCCACATATGTGGCAGCGGAGGGCCTTGTTAGTCATCAGTGGGAGGAGAGGCCCTTGGGTCTGAGGGTGTGAGATGCCCCTGTATAGGGGAATGCCAGGGAGCAAAGACGGGAGTGGGTGGGTGGGTGAGAGAATACTCTCATAGAGGCAGGTGGAGTGGGGATGGGATAGGGGGTTTCCAAAGGGGAGATCTGGAAAGGGAAAAACATTTGAAATGTAAATAAATAAAGTATCAAAAAAAAAAGAAAAAGAAAAATGTCTTTATAAGATCAAGCTGCAGACAAACCTATAGATCATTAATTAATTAATTAATTGATGGGGGATGGCTCAATTTATTGTGGGTTGTGTCATCCCTGGGCCTGTGATTTTGGGTTCTATAAGAAAGCAGACTGAGCAAGCCAGTAAGCAGCATCCCTCTGGTCCAGCTCCTGCCTTCAGGTTCCCACCCTGTTTGAGTTCCTGTCTTGACTTCCTTCAGTGATAAACTGTGATGTGGAAGTATAAGCCAAAGAAACTCCTCCCTCCTCCAAGTTGCTTTTGTCATGGTGTGGCCAGTTTGAAATACTGCTGTTTCTGTAAATGATATCTTTTTTGAAAGGAATTCAGCTAGAGTAACAAGTTTATTTTCATATAATTATTTTTACTTTGCTGATTGTACTAACAATAGTTTCTGCATTTTAGGTATGAATATCGTGTAGAAATGGTTCACCAGTCCTGCAATGATCCTACTAAAAATATCATTAGAGAATTTGCATCTGACTTTGAAGTTGGAGAGTGCTGGGGCTACAACAGATTTTTCCGTTTGGACTTACTTGCAAATGAAGGATACTTGAACCGACAAAATGATACAGTGATTTTAAGGTAGTTTGAGATATTTGATGTTGTGACTTATAAGGGAAATAATATCAAAACTGTATCTCAAAGTTTCATTTAACAAACATAAATATTGAAATTCACCAAAAATATAACTTTTATTTCAGGAATTCCATGCAGTTAGATGAATAATAAAAGTAAGAAAATGGTTTGACACCTAGTCATTGTGTCCATTAAAAAGGAAAATATCACCAGATGTGATGCCTCATGCCTATAATCCTGGTATTTGAGTTGTAAAGCCAGAAAAAGCTGGAGCTCAAGACCAGTCTAGGCTACATAACAAGTTTAAAGCCGTGTGGGTTACAAGAGACCTTGTCTCAAATCATAATCATCATCATCATCATCATCTATTTTTTTTTTTTTTTTAAAGGTGGTTTATAGGTTGAGCATACCTAACTAAAAATCAAAAATCTCAAATTTTGAGTTGAGGCCAGCCGGTTCTGCAGAGTGAGTTTCAGGACAGCCAGGACTATACACAGAAATCCTGTCTTGGGGGTTTCTTGGCAGGGGAGAAAAAAGACGAATCACAGTCAGGGATGCTGTGCCAACAAGGATGCTGATTAAATTGCCTTCAGCCAGTGCAGAGAACATGTGACCTAAATCTGAGTACTGAGGATATCTAAGAATAGAATAGTGAGGGCATTAAGTCAAGTTTTTTGTTTTGTCTTGTTTTTTATCTGTCTATTTGACAGTGCAATATTTCAATGACTGACTTTTCAAACTTACTTTTGCAGAATATATTTTAGTTTCTGGTAAAATCGTGTTAGAATTATGGAAATAGAAATGAAAATTTCCAGGTGTGGTGGTACATACTTGTACCCCGAGAATTTAGGGGTAGATTAGGAGGATCAGGGGTGAAGGCTTTTCTTGTCTACCTAGGGAATTTAAGATTTTCCAGGACTTCTTGAGATACTGTGTCAAAGAAAGCTAAACACAGAAAAAAGAGAGGGAGGGAGAGGGGAGGAACAAAACTGTCACTTTTTTCTCTTGAGGTAATAATCTTGCTTTTCTAAGTTAACAGAGAAAATGCTTTGTTGGCATTTCATGTTACAGTCACAATTCTAACATCAATTTACCAACCTACAAAGTGACAGGTTTTCCCCTTGATGTTTTTATTAGTATATGTATGGGTTTCATTATGATATTTTCATGTTTAATGTAATACAGTTTCGACCATAATTATTCCCTTCTTCTTCCTGATTAGCTTCTTTTTACTTTTTTTGCTCATTTTGTTTAAGATTTTGATACAATTTTTACATATTTATTAGAAAGTTAAGGCTTGTTTCTACCTCTGGTTTTTCTTTTGTTTTTGTTTTCTTTTTGTGTTTCTGACACAGGGTTTCTCTGTGTAACACTGGCTGTCCTGAAGACCCCAGCTCGATTCCCAGCACCTACATAGCAGCTCACAACCATTCGTAACCCCAGTCTTAGGTGATCTAGCACCCTCTTCCGACTTCTGCAAGCACCAGGCATGTATGCGGGACACAGACATACATGCAGTCAAAACACCCATACACATAAAGAAAAGAAAAGAGTGTAGTTTTAGTTTAGACAGCTGACACTTAGAGCCACGTGCCCGTATCATTTATGAGTACATGTGTGAATGATGGGTAAGAGAAACTCAGAATTCATTTGAAGTGGTTTCTTTTTGTTTTGGTTTTTTTTTTTTGAGACAGTTTCTCTGTGTAGCCTTGGCTGAAGTGGTTCTTAATCGAATGGGAACTGTACAATTTATATAACACAGATTTACCTTTTGTATTATTCTTCATGTGGAATTGTTCTTTAAGGTTTCAGGTGCGATCACCAACATTTTTTCAAAAATGCCGGGATCAGCACTGGTACATTACTCAGTTGGAAGCCGCACAGACTGGTTATATCCAACAAATAAACAATCTTAAGGAGGTAAGGCAATTACATCCATTCTTGCTTAGTACAGCCTATTATTCTTTTGGCTTGCTGCTTTTTGAATTTGATTTTGGCTATCCCTTTTTAATATTGTGGTAAAAATTTGACTATCCTTTTCTCTACCCTTTGAGCCTCTAGATTCTGCACTACACAGTTGTGTAGCCACATTTAGCTACATTGGCTTGATTTCATTAAAATCAACCATACTATTCCTTAGTTGTAGTAACTTCATTTCAGGGGCTCGTGCTAGATACGTAGATGTAGAATAGTACTATTATGTAAAGTTGTACTATGCAGTATCCTCTGGGTTGAGGTAAACATGGTGCCCTCAGTATCTAAGGTAATTGTCTTGTACACTCTGACTTGAGTTTAAAGATTAAAAGTAGAATAATTGAAAGTTGCCATACTTTGTTTGAACTCTTGATGTTGTTGAATACTATAAGTAGATCATTAATACATTTGGATATTGATATAATGAAATTCTGAAAGGAATTCTTTCCTTCATGTGGAATTTGAACTGGTTTTATGGCATGTGTGTGTGTGTGTGTGTGTGTGTGTGTGTGTGTGTGTGTGTATGCATGTGTGTATAGGTACTCATGCCACTGTGCACATGTGGATGTCAGAGGACAATTTGTGGGAGTTTATTCTCCCTTCCACTGTGTGGGTTCAAGGATTGAGCTTAGTAGTCAGGCCTGGTGGCAGGTGCTCTTCCTCAGTGAGCTATCTTGCAGCCCTCCATATGGACTTTGGATGGACTGGGAGGTTTGGATTATGAAAGTTGTAGTAAATGAAGCTCAGAAATATGGGTGAATATAGATTTAAAACTACTGGAGCTGTACATGTAGCTCAGTAATTGAGTGTCTACCTCACAATCAAAAGTCCTGGGTTCTCAGCACCATCAAACAAAACAGATCAAAACTCTGCCTGCATTCTCTGTACAGTTTGTGAACTATATTTTACAGTTTAGACTAGATATGCAAAAGGATATTTATCTTTGTCATAAACATATTTCAAAAACAAGACAGAGAAAATGAGAGAATTAAAGAAATGGTTTGGTTTTGTTTTCTGAAGACTTTTTATTTATGTATATGAGTGCTTTATTTACATGTGTACCTGTATGACAGAAGAGAGCATCAGATCCCATTATAGATGGGTATGAGCCACCATGCTGGTGCTGGGAGTTGAACTTAGGACCTCTGGAAGAGCAGCCAGTGCTCTTAACCAGTGAGCTATCTTTCTAGCCCAAAGACATGGTTTTGAAAAACTATTTTCAGGAATATCTGGTTCCTTCCTTCCTGATATGAAGACAGGCTGGAGATCACCAGCTTCTGCCTCCTGAGTGCTAGGATTAGCGACATGTGCTGTTATACCCAGTTTATATCTAATTTTCAACTGTAAACATTGTTTACTTTGCCACTGAGACACCTCTTACACTTACTATTGATTTGTACTGTTCTTATTTTAAAAGAGATTGACTATTGAGCTGTCCCGAACTCAGAAATCCAGAGATCTGTCACCACCAGATAATCATCTTAGCCCCCAAAATGATGATACTCCTGAGACACGAACTAAGAAGGCTGGGTCGTGCTCGGACATGCTTCTGGAAGGTGGTCCTACTTCAGCTTCTGTGAGAGAGACCAAAGATGATGAAGAGGAGGAGAAGATTCAGAATGAAGACTACCATGTAATAATAGATTTAGATTGGTAGTGTGTACAGTAGGGTCATGGGTTCCAGCATAAATGTGGGGAACCGTGTCCTACAAATCTTGTCCACCTGTTTTCACCATTGGTGTGTGCATGTTGTATAAATGTAATACTTACACAGCATTGCGAATCATAAACGTTAGTTACTTACAGGAGGCCATTCTCCGAAACTGTGGCACACAGTCTAGAAACTGTTTAAATTGTGGATTTTAAAAATATGGTTTATTTTTATTTTTTTATCATTCACTGTAGCTGGTAGTTTCTTTATTTCTGCTTGTAAGAGGACTTATGAGTTGGTTAGTTTTTGCCAAGTCAAATAATAGCTGGAATAGGAATTCACTAAGTGGATTTTGTTTGTTTGTTTTTAGTTAGGATTAGGAGTCCAGAGTAGATTTTCTGTAGTTGTTGCTTTTAAGATGGGATACTTGGGTTTTGTGTTTCTTTTTACTCAGCCTGTGAAAGTGCAACAGCTGCTTTAGTCTGAGCCCTGTTTTCTTCCCTTAGTTAATCAGTGCATTACTGTCATCAGTCTCTCAGTGTTTTGAGACAGTGGAGCCCTGGCTTCCCTGGAATTCTATATGTAGACCAGGCTAGCCTCTGCAAGCATGAGGCACCCAGCTCTCACTCACATGTCAATGTCCACAGGTGACAAATGCTTTAATGAATGGTAGAACTTGTGGATAAGGCAGCTGAAAGCTGTTCTGTGCAGGTGGGTAGAGGGGCTGCGGGGACAAAAAAGGCTGGGGGCTATGGGCTACCAAACACCATTATGTGACAAAGGATGGCCTTTCTGGTTTCCTGCTTTCTTAAATTCCCAAGTGCTGAGATACAGCTATGCACAACTATACCTAGCTGTAAGAAGATACTTTGTGAGGAGAACCTTATTGGAAGCTGACTTGGAATGTGTGAATTATTCCTTGTTGCTTTGAGGATCCAGCTCAGATTGATAAGTAACTATAAATCAATAGTGGTAGCAGTCAGTAAGGTTGTGTGACTTTTCTCTAGAGTACTTAGTGATGTCAACATAGGACCAGAAAATAGAACTCTGCGTAGTATCTTAAATGGGCAACCGAGTAGAAATGTTTGGAATAAAAATCTTGTTTTAGCCAAGTGTGGTGGTACTTGCTTAACATTCTAGCTTTCAGGGGGCTAAGATAGGAAAATGAAGACCAGCCTGGACTACATTATAAGACTGATGACTCAGAATTCTAAAAGAGGAATGAAAGGAAATCTTGTCTGCCTTGTAGCATGAGCTCTCAGATGGAGATCTGGATCTGGATCTCGTTGGTGAAGATGAAGTGAATCACCTTGACGGTAGCAGCTCTTCTGCTAGTTCTACTGCAACAAGCAACACAGAAGAAAACGATATTGATGAGGAGACCATGTAAGTCCCATGTTAACATTCTGAGTAGGAATTGTTAGAAACTGTAGTAACTGGTTTAAGTATGGAAATATTCAACACTTTGTTACATATATAATCTAGATATAAACTAGACCTTCTAAGCTAAGTTAGGAGTTTTTGTTCTTTCTTTCTTTCTTTCTTTCTTTCTTTCTTTCTTTCTTTCTTTCTTTCTTTCTTTCATTTTTTTTTTTTTTTTTTTTTTTTATTGAACAAGGAGAGATGGCTCAGTGATTAAGAATACTGGCTGCTCTTCCAAAGGACCTAGGTTCAATTCCCAGAACCTACATGGCAGCTTATAACCATCCGTAATCTGATGCTCTCTTCTGGCCTCTGTGAGCACTAGGCACACAGGTGGTACACAGACTTAAATACATGTAAAATACTTACATATTTAAGATAAATACTTTTTAAAATCATTTTTTATCTTTTGAGATTTTAGAGACAGGATTTTTCTGTGTAGCCATGGCTGTCCTTGGAACTCATTGTAGACCAGACTGGCCTCGAACTCAGAGATCAGCCTGCCTCTGCCTCCTAAGTGCTGGGATTAAAGGCATGTGCCACCACTGCCCAGCATAGATATAAGTTTTTCTAAATTAAAAAAAAAATGTGTGTGTGTGTATAGGCAGAGGTCAGAGTTCAACTTGTGAGAGTTGGGATTTTACTTCCACTGTGGGTTCCAGGAATGAATTTTTTTTTTTTTATAATTTATTTTACTTTATGTGCTTCATGTTTTGCTTGCACATTGTTTGTGTGAGGGTGTCAGATCCCCTAGAAGTGGAATTACAGACAATTGTGAGCTGCCCTGTGGTTGCTGGGAATTGAACCCTGGTCCTCTAAAAGAGCAGTCAGTGCTCTTAACTGCTGAGCCATCTCAGCCCCAAATCAGATTTTCAGGGCTGCACAGTAAATGATTTTTACTCACTAAGCTATATCACTGGCCCAGACCTGGGCCTTGCTGATGAGGCTAGGCTGCCCTAAGTTTTTCTGGCACTGTTTTATAGCCTTCTTCCTTGGAGTAGGAGGAAGGGAGGGGGAGAGACCTCTGAATCTGAACCTAGACTTGGGGCAAAGATCCACTTGTCTCTCCTGCTTTAGAAACTGAGCTAACTGGACGCTGAGAGGAAGGAGCCCTGTGCTCTTTCTCATTCCAAGTCTAACTGGACGCTGAGAGGAAGGAGCCCTGTGCTCTCTCTCATTCCAAGTTCTTCATTTCATATTCTATACCTTTAGGAACATCTCCAAGGTTGTTTTTGTTTTTTGTTTTTTTTTTTTTAACTTTTATTCTTTCTTTTCTTTTTTTTGGATTTATTTTATGAGCTTTTTGCCTGCATGTATGTCTACTTGCAGGTCTGGAGAAAATGATGTGGAATATAACAGTATGGAGCTGGAAGAGGGAGAGCTCATGGAAGACGCGGCCGCTGCAGGTCCTCCAGGTACGACGCCGTGAGTCGGTCGCTCTGACTGTCCGTGGTCGTTTTCTGGTCACTGTATTTTAGTGGCGGATCCATGGTGTTAATGCAGCATTGATGATATTTAACAGACTGGGAATAACTAACACTACAGCATAGTTCTCTGTACCAGGCACTTTATGACACACTCTTTGTGTACCATAATTACTTACGGTACACAAAATTCTGAGACAAATTTTAAAAGTCTCAATTTATTTATTTATTCATTTATTTATTCTGTTTCTTGACATGGAATCTCGCTGTGTAACCTGATTCTCTTGCCTTGGTCTTTCCAGAGGTGAAATTACATAGACCACCATGTTTCCAGCTGCTTAAGAGCTCATGGTGGAGTTTAAATTTTGACATGAATTTTGGTGACAAAATTCATAGCTATTAAAATTGATGTATAAGTAAATTAAGCAGTTTACCCTTTTTTCACAGTGTAGCAAATAAAGAGTCTTGAGGATTGTATAGATTCTAAGCTAATTTTGTATACTCTTGACTCTGCAATGTAGGTCTTATTTATAGTAAGCTTTGGTTATAGAATGATCTAAATATAGCCTCCTTGGATCTGGGCTTACAAAGGATATTTAGAAAGCTTATTTTTGGAGTTATACAAGCCCAGGTTTAGTTACCTGGTCACATATTTAGTTGTTGGTACTACTAGGCCAGAACTCCAGGTTGTCTTGTTCTTAGGTGCAGTCCTCCACCTTTCTAAATAACAGTTACTCCTGAGAAGGCCTTATTCACGTAATGGATACTTTTCTTTTGGTCTTTAGGTCTGTTTGTGAAAACTGGATAGAACATTTAAAAGCTGGCTTTTGGTATCTTTAATCCTAGCTCTTGGAAGACTGAGGCAGGAGGATTAAGAAATCAAGGCCAACCTGAGCTACATTATAAGATTCTCCCTCTTCTTTTTTTCTTTTTCCTTTTTTTAAATGCTAACTTTGTATTACTTTTAATTTACTCATTGTCTTAACTCATTTTTCTGTTGAAACTGAGTAACAGCCTAGGAAATTTGTAAAGGTTTTATTTGATTCACAGTTATAAAGAATAAGAAATTCAGGACCAGGCAGTTACATTTGGTGTGTTTCTTCTTATTGGTGAACCATACACATAATTCCAGTCATCATAACAGTGAGAGAGAATACCTTAGCTCAGGTTCATTTCCTGCTTCTTAGAAAAGTCAGGGTTCCAGTAAATTAGAATCCTACCTTCTGGCTTAATTTAATCTTAATTATCTGCCAAAGGTCCCACCTGCAAATACAATAAAATGTTTCTAGATGCTTAAACTTATGAAGGAGTTTAAATTTTGGCATGAGTTTTGGTGGCAAATATGCAAGACAGCATCCCCCAAACTCCCAGTTTTCTTACAAAACGCCGGGCCCTTGAGGCCTAGGCAGGGTGTGAAATAGACTCCTGCTTCCCAGAATCCTAGGCAGTTTGACTGTGGCCACACATTAGCCAGTCCAGCTGCCCTACCCAGAGCATCTGTAATGCTTGCTATGTAGTCTAAGTCGTGTATACCCCGCCATACAGGATAGATACTCACTGAGTAAGCTTGCTTCCTGGAGGCAAGTTCTACTTCCTCCTCTGAAAATCTTTTAAGATTCCTTTGTCTGGTGGGCCTGAAACTCTACCTCAGGACAACCTCCCACCTCATGTAACTAATCGACAATGATGAGACATCACAGGGTAAATTTAACTATTCCAAACCGGAAGAATATTTCAAAAGGAAGGAATAACCAACCCATAGCAAATCTAAAGGGCAAACATTAGGCCTTTTATTACTTGTAGGGTGTATGTGCTGTGACTTGGTTTCACGACACCTGTTAGGCAGCTGTTCTAGAACTGAGCTAGTTCCTAGCCCATCAAACATCAATAAAATCCTCTCCATATGGATACGCCAGGGCACAAGTCAGGCATTCAGAATTCTCAGAAATTCTGCTCAAGTGGCTACACTCTCAGGTTGTGTGCAGGTGCCTGTGCTGATACTCTGGGATCTCAAGACACTTAGTGGGGCCTTTCAGGCACTTAATGGGGGCTGCTATACTCCCATAAGTCCTTCTTTCTCTGAGTCTATAGTCATGAGTGTGCATCATACCACTAACACTTACTTTTGTTGAACACTTCAGAGTGCAGCATGACACCTAGGTCCCTTTGAGCCATTACAAGGAGCATGAACAAGGCAGTCCCTATTCTTTGATACCATTATCTTGATGATTACCATCTAACTACATTTCCCTACTTGATGTCTGTAGCAAAGACTAGCTCTCTCTACCTTTAATATAGTCTCTCCTGAGTACCTATTTTACTCTTTTGGAAGACAGGGTGTGATTTTTCCAGTCTTTACACTTTGCTTCCATCTTGGTTGGTTTTGTTTGTTTGGTTTTTTTTGTTTTTTCTTTTTTCAAGACAGGGTTTCTTTGGATAGCCCTGGTTGTTCTGGAACTATCTTTGTTGACCAGGCTTGTCTTGAACTCACAGAGATCTATGTGTCTCTGCCTCCTGGGTGCTGGGATGAAAGGCATGTGCCAACTTTCATCTTAACTGTAACTTCCAATTTTAGGTTATACTTTTGCTCTTCAGTCCTGTTATTTGCGATTAAAACTCACAGAGATCCTTCTGTGTGTTTACCCAGATATCTTTGGTCATCACTCTTTTTGTTTTCCATAAAGCAGGCATAGTCACAATTCAGTGAAGTTCATCATCACCACATAACGAGAATGGCATGTTTATCGACTTTGTAGTCGATAAACTTTGGCTTTTCATCTGCCAGTTGGTCAGCCCAGCCGTTTACTAGCATTGCAGTGACAACCACTCTCCTTGTCTCACCGAGATTGCACGAAATGCTCTGTTTACAGCATTCCAGGCTTTCTGTAGTCTACACCTTCAAAGCATTGCCAACTTTGCCTATTTCCTAGTTCCATAGCCACCTCCACATTTTCATTTTCAGGTATTATTACAGCCCCACCCCAGTCTCAGTATCTTTTTTTTTTGTCTTTTGTTTTTGCTGATTATCTGCCATTGGAGGACATACACAAAAGTGTATTTAGAGCTCCAAGAATGTGCCCACATCTGCTCAGCTTCAGGTGAGGGTCTTGTGGAGTGCATATAACTGTTGCAGTCACCTCGAGAGAAGCTAAAATATCAGGAGTTACCTTGTTTGTATCAGCTTGATCTCATGATAACTCAGCCATTCTTGAGAGATATAATTCAGACTGGAAATAAGATATTCATTATTATGTGAAATAAAACCACTAATGAGCTAGTTATTTCTTAAAATTCCTGACACATCAGTAACTGTTAGACTACAGATTTCCACACAAATTCTTGTAGGGACATTCAAACCATAGCACGCATGTTGCCTGCCCTTAGTATGAACACTGACATGTTCTTTTTGTACTTGGGTATATAAAGATGTCTCTGCCATTTACACCTAAGCCTGTCTTGCTTTTGTCCATCCATACTTGTATTCCCTTTCCAGTCCCATCTCTAGCCTTTATCTTTCCCAGGATTTTCAGATCATGTAGACTCAGTATGATTAATCACCCCCCCAGCAGAGTGATTTATCACTTGATTATTGCCGGCGCTGTGTGTTCTTCACTTCCTTTCCCTGAAACTTGTGTTACCAAGTTAAGTTGATTCCACCCTGTAAGTAGCGCCTAAGCTCCTTTGCTAGGCGTCTGTTTGACAGCACCCTCTGACCAGAGTCCCTGTAACTGTTGTGTAGCTGTTACTGCTTTGTTCCTTATATGTCCCACACAGCATGCATTGAGAATGAAATTTTTTTGGTTTGTTTTGTCTTTTTCTTTTAGTGATAGTGCTTTTCTATTTAACAATTCTTTATTAGATTTCAGATATAAAATCAAATCCAAATACTTTAATCTGGACCACATGTTTCTTTGCGTTCTGGTTCTTGTTAATTTATTTTTTTTAAATTATGTAAAAGCATTATTATTTTTGTTATTCTTTGAGACATGGTCTTTATTCATAGCTTTGGATCTCCTGGAACTTGTTTTCTAGACCAGGCTGATCTCAAACATAGAAATCTGCCTGCCTCTGCCTCCTGAGTTCTGGGATCAAAGGTGTGTGCCACCACTGCCTGGCTGAGTATTCTTTTACCTCTGAAGCCAGAAGAGGGCATCTGATCCCCTGCAGCTGCAGTTACTAACAGTACGAGGCTCCGTGTCCTCTTAAAGAGCAGCAAGTGCTCTTAACCATTGAGCCACGTTTCCAGCTCTGCCCTCTCTGCATTCCTAAGAAGTCAGCCGAAGCTTCTTTTAGGCCTTCTAATGTGCTCTCATTTTCCTCATTCCCTTTCCAAATGTTCCCCTTCCTCACCCTAGGTATGTACAGCCAACTGCTGTTCTTTCATTTTAAGCCTACATTTTATTTTTTCTTGGAAGACCTTAAAACTGTTTATCTGTTTTCTGCTTTCAAAGTAACCTCTTAGAATGGGTATTAACCATGTAATTGCTCATTTTGGCCACCTACTTTTCTAGGTTGAAACTAAAATTGTGTTCTTCCTCCTTTTTATCTCCCTAGCACATAACACAGTATCATAAAGAATCATTTAGCATTTTTAAAATAAATATTAGCCATTGTAAAACTATTTTAGTGCCCATTTTCAAGATTTTTGAGTAGTACAGAAAAAACGTTGAGGCCGTGTTGGTGTAAAATGATAGTGAGTAGACTGAAGTAAGGCCTTGGGTGTTCTAGTTCTATCTATCCATTTCTCTCTTAAGATGTACGGTATGAAAATTGGTAGGTACGATGTTGGCGCACACAAGATAAACATGGTTATGTGTTTAAATTCATTCAAATGTTTATTGAGAGAGCTTGCTCAGCATGTATGAGACTCTATGTTTAATCTCCAGTAACCTTTCATAAAACGTATTTACTAACAATGTGAAGTGGGTACTGTCTCACTGTTGATTCCAAGTATTGGTTAAATGTTGTCCATGGTTTTTTTTTTTTTTTTTAATTTTGCATTTATTTTCTGTAGCTCTAAATATTATAATAAAATTTAGATGCTTATCTTAGATGTTGAGGGTGTAATAGTGAACAAAGACCCTTATTTTCATTGTTAAAGTATGATGAAATTTATCTTTTTAACAAACATTAATGAATATAATGGCATATTTCTAGTTCCTGAAGATATAATGAGAAAGACGCCTGTACTTTATAACTAAAGGTGAATAGATAGAAGACTAACTAGCTAAAATACGACAGTATATCTATAGAATTCTAGGTCATTTTGGACACAATCTTTCCTCAAAGAGGTTCAATATAATTCCCCATTCTTAAGTAAAGGCTATGCTTGGGGAAATCTGGCCAGCATCACCTGTGGTCTATGCATTTAGCATCATCTGTGATAAGATGTTCTGATGTGTAAAGAGCCTATCTATCTACCCTCTGTACTGTTTAAATTAGAGAAGCCTTCATCTGACAAAATTATCCAAATACGGACAAAAGTCACAAACCAGAGAAGCTTAATTTAATATTCTTGATTAAATTGTAGATGTTCTCAATTAAGTTCTAGAAGAGAAAAAGTGAGCATGTGAGGGAAACTTATGTTCCATAAAAAAAAGTAGAATTTAGCTATAGTGTTGGTTCATTGGTTGTGATAAATGTATCATAGTAATGGAAGATGTTAACAGAGAAATGAGTGTGAAATAATAGAAGCATCGTATACCTTTTCTATAATTCTGAATTTTCTAAAAATTGAGAAAATGAATCAGTGATTAAAAGCTGGAGTGGGATTGTGTGGAGCATTTCTAAACTTTTGGGCCAGGCCCAGTCCAATTCCATAGCAAAAAAACAAAAAACAAAACAAAACAAACAAAACAGTAAAATAGAGACCCTGTTTCAAACAAAGTTGAAGGCAAGGACTAGCACCCAAGGCTGTGTTCCAGCCTCTCTAACTTTATTATGGTGTGTGCATGCAGACACACATACACTCTCCCTTCCTCATATACACTCACATACTTAAAATAAGTCCTAGACAGACAGGGCTACAGAGAGAGACCCTATCTACCTATCTTTAAAATGAATGAATGAATGAATGAATGAATGAATGGGAAAGCTTATAGGACTACTACATTTCTAAAGCGAATTGACCTTGATAAGGTAATTATTTAAAACATTTGTTCTTTCTTTTGAGACAATATTTCATGTGACTGAAAATTGATTGGCCCAGAGCTCAATATATAGACCAGGTCTGTGTGTTTATAGAATTTCACTTTTGTAGCCTTGGCCTGCCTGGAAATCATGTAGCCTAGACTGGCCTTCAACTCACAGCAGCTCTTGCGTTGCAGCCTCCTGCAAGCTGGTGTTATAGGCATGAACCACACCTGGCTGTCGAAAATATTAGCATTTCTCATCATATTTTGGAATTCTTTGATTATTTCTTCAGATAATTCTTTGCAATGTTTTCTTCTTTTGTGACTCAAGTTATTTGTTGCTACACTTATAAGGGACCCACACATTTCTGAAACTCTGATTTTTCTTTTGTGTTTTGTCTTTGTAGGAAATACCAAATTAAAACTATAATAAGATACCACTGCACATTGGTCATAATGACTAATATTTATTTTTTATTTTTTATTTCTTTTATATAGCCTGGGCTGATTTTTAACTTGTTATGTAGCCAAAGATGGCTTTAAATTTCTGATCTTTAATCTCCAACTCTCAACCTCTCAAGTGTCAGGATTACAGGCTGTGTCACCATACTTAATCTGCTTAATCTTTTAAAAACTGGCAGTACTAAATGCTAAGCATATAGAGACGTAGAAACTCTTACTCTGCTCATGGTGTTGAAAACTTTTTTCTTGCCTTTACCCTGGCCTGCCCCAAGTTGTGTATTTGATATACATATATAGTCCATGTGGTGCTTCGGATGAGGTTGGTGACTGCTCTTGAATTCTGGGTAGTAACAAGGCCATGCTCAGTTATTGTTCTAGTGTTCATCGGTTGACAGTATGGTTTCCTTGTGGTTTTCATTACGAACATGATCTAAGACACAGATCTGCAGGCAGGTATTCAAACATTAATTGTTTGTTGTTGTTTTTATTAATATGTACAGATGCATACAATATATTTTCTCTATTTCTTTTGCAGGTAGTAGCCACAGCTATGTGAGTGCCAGTAGCAGAATGTCAAGAAGAGCACATTTATGCTCTGCAGCTACCAGTAGCTTATTAGACATCGATCCTTTAATCTTAATACATTTATTGGATCTTAAGGACCGGGGCAGTATGGAAAATCTGTGGGGTTTACAGACTCGCCCATCTGCTTCACTTTTGCAGCCCACAGGTAAAATAATAATCTGTCATCTTTAATTAATTTCTCTCTGTGTCTTTCAACTGAGAATTGAAACACAGTATGTTTCTATAGTAAAATGATTTCTCATTCATTTCGTATGAGTGACTTTGTAAGCAATCCACTCCCCGTCTGTGTGTGTGCATGTACTGTGGATTGGACTCACGGTCCTGTCACGCTAGGCACGCTGTACCTATGGCTCTCCCCCCTTTTCCCTGTCACTGCTCAAAAGTGTTATGGCAAAAACAAATCTTAAATGTCTTTTAAAAGGTTTCAGGGCTAGGGTGTGTAGCTCATGGTATTGTATAGTAATCTCCCAGCACACACACATCTCTGTTTGATCCAAACACTTCAGAGAACAAAAGAAGAAAGTTCTAAATGATTGCCTTTTATGTAGTGTCTAAATGATAGTTGGGCCTATATGGAGAAGTACAGTTGGCCTCTTTGTCAGTGGATCAGTTTTCAGACCTGCTTTTCAAGGGGAAATGTTTCTAATTTGAACATAGAAAACGTTTGCTTAAATGTTCATTAAATGAAAAATGCATACTGTTGCCACGGTGGCACACAGTTGTTAATCTCAGCATGGCTAAGACTGAGTCACGAGGATTGCTCTGAGTTTGATTATAACGCAGGCGACATAGGGAGTTCAACTCCAGTCTAGATTATACTGTGTGACCTGTTTCAAAAAGCAGAACAACAGCTGGGCACGGGGGCATAAGCTTTTAATCCTAGCACTTGGGAGGCAGAAACAGGCCAATCTCTGTGAGTTCAAGACCAGCCTGGCCTACATACTGAGTTCTATCCAAAAGATACATAGTGTGATACCCCGTCTCTCTCACACATACAAAGAAACATCAAAACCTGAGGAACTGTATATTATTGTCCACTGTATTTTATGCCAAAGTTATTTAAAAGAATAAGGCATTATTGAAGTAGGACAGAGAGTTGTATAGACAGTCTAGGCTCTTTGAATCTGAGCTGGAGCTGTTTTATACAGACTGATTTACCATAAAAAGCTAGAGTTTAAAGACCAGTTTTAAGGCCGGTTGATATAGCTCACTAGCCTAGTGCTTGCCTAGTGCGTGCATGGCCCTCGGTTTCATCCCCAACCTGCAACTCCTGGAGTTGGAGAAGCAGCATTTCTGTTGGAATGCTTTCTACAACATCCTTGCTATAATAAAACAGACTGACCTTTCCCTGGCCTTTCTGAACATTAGTTTTGTATCTAGTCAGGTATGTAGACAGGGATTTTGGTGATACCTCAAAGCAACAAAATTATAGAACCTCTGTGTAGAAAACCAAACCTGAGCTACTGTAGTGGATTGGAGGTGACAGCACAAATCTCCTCAGTTTGAAAGATTAGCTGTAGCTAGGTTCTGGGACAGTTGCTCTTTTCATTTGTGGTTCAAGAACATTCCGTGTAAGGTTTGCTTAAACCAGTGGTTTTCAGCTTTCCTAATGCCCCACACTTTATTACAGTTCCTCAAGCTGTCCACAGAGAGAGTTTTACAGTTTGACTTACTAGTAGATTTAATAGGTAAAATCCAGTTTTTGAAAGTGTTCAATGTCATTGGAGAGGATATAGACTGTATTAATGGTATTCCTGTTTTGGAATGTTTAGTTTTCTATGTAAAGTTAATACTGCAGCAACCTGAGTTTTAAATCTAGATGGCTAAAATAAGGGGCCCAACAGGAAGGATGGGGCAGGTAATAAAAGGGGACTTGGAGAGAAGGTTACCAAGGTGGAGAGCCTGCTGGATAGCTGGAATAGAGGGACTTTCCTGGAGGGATGCTGTTTTATTAAAACTAAAGATATAAAAATAAGGAAGTGCTTCAACACTGTTTTTCAAAGAAAGAGAGAGCCAGGAACACGAGCCAACATGTGTTATAAAACTGAAACGAGAAAGTCCAAGAAAATTATATAGGGAGCCAGCCCCCAATTCTGTGTCCACTGGCAGGGCAGGATGCAGGTCCAACCGGCCCCCCCAGCACCATTTCTCTGTGGGTGCCTCCACGCTTCCCACCATGATGGTAAGCCAGCCCTCAGTGAAGTGCTTCTGTTCTAAGCATGGCCTAGGTCGTGGTGTCTCTTCACAACAATAGAACACAGACCAAGATACATGGCACTCAAACCAGTTTTTAGATTAAGGATACTCAACCATTAAATAATATATTTCAAATTCTCAAAACACTCAAATCAAACACTTTCTGGTTTTGAGTATTTTAGATGAGGCTCACCTAACTGACTCCAAGAAATTGGGGCGTGTGTGTAATAGAAGTAGGAGGTAAAGCTGCCATTAGACAACATATAATCTGGTAGTTATAGATATATATATTATATAGAGAGAGCATATGTGCAATGCCAGTACTTTATTAAGTGCTTTAAAATGCCATGTGGGTATTCTGAGCAGAAAGCAATATCCAATTTGGTCTTTAGAAAATATTCTTGCATCTTTGGAACAATAGATAATAAGGAACTAAAAGGTCACAAGTTTGGGGGTTAAGGGGGACATTGTGGCAGATTGTCTTTTTGGGTAAGAATTTTATCAGAAGTGATATTAATGCCGTTGAAAGACAGCAGCATGGTGAACACTCGGAGAGGACGTTAAGCCCGAGAGGTGTGTGTGTAGGGGTGTGGAGAGGTGGGTCCCAGCAGAGGTCTTAGAAAGAGGGAAGGTTTCATTAGGAGTGTAGCGCTAGGCTGTGTCTAATTCCTGGGCAGCAAAGAGAGAGGTAGGAGAGGGAATTCTGGGGATAGAATCTGGTGCTGGGAGGAAGTGAGTGAGGAGGAAGTATATCTAGCTGAAGTATACCTATTGTACAGCCGGAGGATCTGTGTCACTGGTAGTTCTGTGATGTCACCCAGGAATCCGGCAATCCTAGGTCAGTAAGCTTTTGGAGAGTGAGAATGGCACCTGGGGAGTCTGTTTGCAGGCTCATAGACAGGCTCTTGCTAGAGTATCTATTCTCCCCATGGCAACAGGGATCCCAGATTCAACTATGAGGGTGGAGATGGAGGGCTGCAAATGGAGGATGATTTGGGCAGCGTCTCACCTGGGATATGTGCACATAAAATATGGAGAGCAGAATTGATGAAGTGTTTGACTTGTAGGTTTTTCTTTTTCATTCTTAAAATTGTGATCATTAGAAATATAGAAAAAGTCCAACAGTGTTGGCGCACGCCTTTAATCCCAGCACTTGGGAGGCAGAGGCAGGCGGATTTCTGAGTTCGAGGGCAGCCTGGTCTCCAGAACGCGTTCTAGGAGAGCCAGGGCTACACCTGTCTTGACGCCCGCCCCATCCCCTCCCCCCCAAAAAAATATAGAAAAAAATGAGAAAAGTATTTTAAGAAAAAAACACAAGACAGAACAATCTCTAAGTTCTAGAAGTAGGTGATTAATGAATCAAAGTGGTGATTGTGACCCATGCTCCTAACTTGAAGGCATAACATATGAGTAACATTAAGTCAGTTACACCTGTGTTTTCTATAGTAGAATTTAGTGCATGCTTTAATTTTATTTTCATTTAATTTCATTTGTATCGTTCTGTTTGTGTGTACATGAGCATGTGTGTGTTGTGGTGCATGTGTGGAGGTCAGAAGACAACTTGGAAGATTCAGTTCTCTCCTTCAGTCAAATAGTATAGCTGCCTAGGGATAGACCTCAGGGGATCAGGCTCCGGCCGCAAGTACTGATCCACTAAGCCGGCTCTTGGTTTGGGTGCATGCGTTTGGTGATATCGTAAAGCACCTTACCACATTCCACATACTACATATGTGGAAAAGAATGAGTCATGAATGTTAAACATTTATATGAACGTGATTTGTTATTTGCTTTCTTTTGGAAGCATCATATTCTCGAAAAGATAAAGATCAAAGGAAGCAGCAGGCGATGTGGCGAGTGCCCTCTGACCTAAAGATGCTGAAAAGGCTGAAAACACAAATGGCTGAAGTCCGGTGTATGAAGACCGATGTGAAGACTACACTGTCGGATATAAAGGGCAGCAGTGCTGCTTCTGCAGACATGCAGACAAACCTTTTCTGTGCTGACCAGGCAGCTCTGGCTACCTGTGGACCCGAAAACTCTGGTAGATTACAGGATTTGGGAATGGAGCTTCTAGCAAAGTCATCAGTTGCTGGCTGTTACATACGAAACCGTAAGTGAAGAAGTTCCTATAATGTAATTTTCTCCCATGTGCCTTGACACACCGGAAGAGGGCATCGGATCCCATTTCAGATGGTTGTGAGTCACCATGTGGTTGCTGGGAATTGAACTCAGAACCTCTGGAAGAGCAGTCAGTGCTCTTAACAACTGAGCCATCTCTCCAACACCCAACAGTTTTCTTTTTTAAATTGTTTTTTTGTGTGAGTTTGTGCGTGCACACATGGTACACTTCTGGAGGTAAAGTAAAAGAACAGCTTTGTAGAGTCAGTTCTCTCCTTTCACATGTACTTGGCATTAGATGACACTCTGGTAACCTTATGGATCCTGCATTGTAGTGATAAGAATCAGATAGTAAAGTATGTAAATAAATGAGTGAACATAATATTAATGAATACTTACCGGTGTGAAACAAGAGCAGACGAAGGATGCCTTAGTTTTGGAGAGGTAGTCAGAGACAGTCTCTGTAAAGAGCTGAGCCCTTCAGATACCTGAGGGAAGCAGTATTCTGTATAAACAGGGCAGAAATGCAAATTGACTGGTGTAAGATTGATACTGAAGGGTTAAAGCGAGACCAGCATGAGTGGATATGGAGACTCGGGCAGGGCAGACTGAGATGAAGTCAGACAACAGGGTTTAACCCAGGGTCTTACAAGACTTCAGTAAGGAGTTTGAGCTGTTTGTTGTTCAAAACCAGCTGTGTTGTGGAGAAAGATGTAATGAAGCTTCAGAGCAGGAGCTCCACTCAATTAGCTTGTGTGAATTTAGTGGTGCAATCTGGAGCTAAAGCCTTGGATAGATAGACTTGCTGTAGTCTTGCAGCCTGCCTTGACGGAGTTCTGGCCCTTCTCATTCTAAGTATGTAACCAATACTGTTTTAGATGCATAAAGGAACAGTTCATCAGTACATACCACACATACAGTGTAGCTAATAGAATTCAGTTCTTGATTTTTTTCAAGACAGGGTTTCTCTTTGTAGTCCTGGCTGTCCTGGATAGAGGATTCGGTTCTTTGTCACAACTGTAGTTGAAAAATGCTGGATAGTTCTGAAAAAGGTGGTAACTGAGAATTATTATTATTATTATTTTTTTGTCCTAAGCAACTTAGTGATTAGTGAAGTCATCTACTAAGCAGCAATTCAAAGCCAAGTGCATTGGTATGTTTGGGTGATCCTAGTGTCAGAAAGAGGAAGCAGGAGGACCCTGAGTTTAAGGCCAGTTTGGGCTCTATGGTAAAAATTTGTGTCAGAGCAGATAAGGTCAGACAGTCAGGGATTCTGTTTAAATGTGCTGTTTGGGCGTGTGCTAGGTTGCCTAGTGAACTGTCCTAGGCAGGCATTATATACAGATCCAGCTGGGGAGTGGGCAAGCTGATTGTAACTGAACGAGAGGACCAGCATTGATACTGTTTAAGTCTCTCTCTCTCTCCTCACTTCTCTCTCTCTCCTCTCTCTTCTCCTCACTTCTCTCTCTCTCTCTCCCCCCTCCCCTCCTTTCTCCTCCCCCTCCCCCTGCCCCCCTCCCCCTCCCCTCCCCCTCCCCCTGTCCCGGCTGGAATTTGCTATGTAGAGGAGGCTGGCCTGGAAATCATAGATCCACTTGCCTCCAGCTCACAGCAAATGTAGTGATCTTTTTTTTTTTTTTTTTTTTTAAATTTATTTATTTATTTATTTATTATATGTAAGTACACTGTAGCTGTCTTCAGACACCCCAGCAGAGGGCATCAGATCTCATTATGGGTGGTTATGAGCCACCATGTGGTTGCTGGGATTTGAACTCAGGACCTTCGGAAGAGCAGTCAGTGCTCTTACCCGCTGAGCCATCTCTCCAGCCCCCTGATCTTTTTTTAAATGGGTTTTTTTGAGACAAGGTTTTTGAGACTATGTAACCCTTGCTATTCTAGAACTCATTCTGTATACCATGTTGGCCTTGAACTCAGAGATCTGCCTGCCTCTGCCTCCCAAGTGCTGAGTTTAAAGTTATGCACCACCAGTACCAAGCAGTGGTGTTGACTTGATGAAGTCTTCACACTGAGGCACACTGCTCATCCATTTAGAGGTCTGGTAAAGAAAAGGGATGGGGAGGCTGGCAGTGGAATTGGGAAGAATCATTCCGATAAGAGAAAAACTTAGATAGTGTATTTCAACAATCTAAGAAAACATTCTAAAAAGAGTGCTGCTATCTATGATCTATATTTTTGAGAAGTGTTAACATAAAGATTGAAGGGAAGAGTATACCAATACTATCTGAGATGAGAAAACAAAGCTTTCTTCAACAAGTTGCATGTGAACTGAGGAGAATCTGGGGGGCTGAGAAAGAGTTTAGTACTGGACACTGCCTATGTGAGCTCATTCTGCTGTGAAAAAGTCTTAAATTATGGTAAAGTACATGTAATGTAAATTTGCCATTATAGCCGTTAGTTGGGGAGGCCTATATGTTTAACATTTTTGGCAAAGTGAACATAATATAAAATTTACCATTGCACTCTGCAACAGTTGAGGAGCGTTAATCGCCTCAGGATGATATGCATCCCCCCTACCATCTGCCTCTTGAGTTTTTCTCATCTAAACTGCATCATTTATTGGCAATCCCCCATTTCTTTCCTAGCACCTGGGGGATACTGCTCTGCTTTCTGGGGCTATGAATCACTCTTTTAGGTACCATTTGCGATTGTAATTGTTGCAGCATTTGACACTAGAGATTTTTCATGACTGGCTTATTTCATGTATCTCCAAGGTTCGTCCATGTGATACCATCGTGCAGAACTTCCTTCTTTCTAAATGGCAGAACCCTGCTCTATTATGTTTAGAATACATTTTGCTTATCCATTCTTCCTTTGGACAGTTGGGTTGTGTATATCTTTTGGCTCTAAACATAGATATCTCTTTTCAAGCCCCTTTATAAAATTGTCAGTATGTATACTGGTGTTGCTAGATTATTCTGTCTTTAACTTTTTCGAGGTGTGGGGCTGGGATGCTAGGCTTTTTGCTGTAACAACTGCACTTTTAACTGGGCTCAGATTCCATTTCTCCATATGCTCACTGGCAATTATTTTCTGTTTGTTTTTAAACTAGCCTTCCTAATTAACATAGAAACAGTCTTCTTGTCACATTTTCATTTATATTCTTTAAAATAGACTTTTACTATGTAGCCCAGGCTAGCCTCAAACTCTTGATCCTTCTTCCTCAGCTTATCTAGTGTAGGGATTACATTTATGTACCATGATGCCTGACTAATGTGGTTATTTATCTACTGTTTTTTTCTTCTCCATTTCCCATTATCCTTTCAAGGTTTCTACATGTTTATCATGAGTTAATAATAATATGTTCCTTTTGCAGGTCAAACAATATTTTATTATATAGCTGTACCACATATTGTGTATTACTATCAGTTGATATAGATAGCTCATTAGTACTTTTTTACTATAATCAATGATGTTACTGTGAATATGTATTATAAGTTACCATGTAGACAATAAATATTTTGTTTTATTTTGTATGTGTACTTAGAAGTGGACTTGGCTGGGTTAAATGGAAACCATGTTTAACTTTTTGAGAAACTGCCACAGTGTCATACTATTTTCAAAACATCAGCAGACTTGTATTTCTGCCAGTCATGTGACTTCAGCTTCTTCAGGCTGTCTGCAGCACTTGCTCTCATCCCATTGAATTGTCTTGGCATCCTTGTTAGAGTCAAACTGAGTGTGAAGATTGCTTCTGGATTCTCAGTTCTGTCAGATACCTGTCCACATGCTGGTACTACCCAGTTGTTTTAGTGTGTGTGTGTGTGTGTGTGTGTGTGTGTGTGTGTAGTTTTTTTTCCTGGTGGTCAGGGAGAGGGCATGCAACAGTATTGAATATGGGGTTCACACATCTACAGCAGATTCCTGTGCTTCTCCCTCAGCCACCTGCCTTTGTTTGAGACTGGATCTCACCTGTAACCCAGGCTAGCCCACTTTGGCTGCCCTCGAACTTAGGACAGACAACCTTCCTTTCTCAGCTGCCCCGGTGCTAGGATTTCAGGCGCACCGCCTCTCTCAGATTACTTGCTCTTTTTTTCTAGTTTATGAGCTTGAGAGCTTTACACTTGAGAACAGCAGTGTCGGAGGAGAGCTGCCCGCTCACTTAGTTCCGACTGTAGCTGAGGATCAGTCGTGGGCTGCAAGCCTAAGGCTCTGGCTTCATCCCTGGCAGTGGGTATTGGCAGAGAGTCTTCTGTTTGAGAGAGATTGCTTTTGCTATTCTAGATCTCTTACAGTTTCAAAAAAATTTTAAGAACCTGTTGTCTTTTTCTTTTGGACATTTGCTTAGGGAAGAAGCTTGTGCATAGCTCAATTTAAAGGAGGACAATTTAAAGAAGTTGATTCTCTCCTCTCACCCTGTGGGTTCTAGAAATTGAACTCAGACTGTCAGACTTGGCCATTAAAGTTCTAATTCTGTTTTAGATTTTTCTTTTAGTGGTTGATAAGTGCATAAAATATATTTGATATTGAAAGTGTAAAATTTCACGTGGTGCTCCATGGCTCCCATTTAGAATGCCTCTTCTAAATGTGTAGCAGTTCACCGAGTCTTTGGGTCCGGTTAATTTTGGTGGGTGATGTTTTTGATAGGAATAGTTTTTCAAAGTTCATTCTGAAACTTTGTTATTTTAATCATAGTTTTTAGGACAGAACTAAACTTGCTAAATCTGTCATCAGTAAATCTCTTCTGCTTTTCTATTTATTTGTTTTGGTTTAGGCTTTTGAGACAGGGTCTCACATAATCCTGGCTTGCTCTGAACTCACAATTTTCCTGCTTCCGCCTCCTGAGTGCTAGGCTTAAAGCTATGATGCTCATCTTCTCATCTTTTTATTATTATTTTGGTAATTTCTCGAGTATGCCTGAAAGTATGATTAGTTGTTGTTACCATCTTGTCCTGTATCTCTTCTCTGCCCCCACCCCAGTTATTTTAAGCTGTATATTTTATTGTTATTACTACTTTGTCACAATTTTTTATTTGGTCACAAATATTTTGAAGTATTATGATTATAATTTGTTTCAAATTCAGCATTGTTTATATTTTTGATCCAATCAAGCACAATTTCCAATTGTTTAAATTAGAACATCTGTTCTCAGCCTCTGCGTCAGGGCCCCTTGGGGTCATGTATCAGATAGCCTGCATCATCTGGTATTTACATTACAATACATAATGGTAGCAACATTGCATATATGAAGTAGCAACGGAATAATGTTATGATTCGGGGTCACCACAACAGGAGGAGCTGTATTAAAGGGTCGAGGTTTTAGGAAGGGTGAGAACCACTGGATTGGAGGTTTGTGTTTTTGTTTACACTTCATCATCTTAATTGATACAACTTTTTAAAAATGAGGTCATAGTTAATCTTATTAAGATTATGTTTCAGAAGCAACAAAATAAAATTACTTTTGTCACATAGTGGTAAATAAGCTGTCAGGGTCACAGAGTACCCTGTTGTTTTGAACTTTAATGACTGAAAAATATTCATGTATGGTAAGGATTAGACCTTTCTCTGACTATATAGTGAGTTTTGTGACATTTTATCGTATTCAGAAATGCTCCTAAATACTTTTGCAGCCACAAATAAGAAGAATTCCCCCAAGTCCGCTCGGGCCACAGCGGGCAGTCTGTCACTCCGAAGAGCTGTGGACTCTGGAGAACACAGCCGTTCAAAGGGAGACGGTCAGGCTCTGTCTGAAGGTAAAGCTGAGGACTTTATAATAGAATTTTATTGGGCACGTACTTAGGAATTGATACGACATTGCTTTAACCTTGAAAAGCAGCAAAGATGCTGAGTTACAGTTACACTTGGGGTTTGAGCAGCCATTAGTATTTACTTTTCATGAGTTTGTTCGTTTGATTTTTGACTTTTAAGAAAAATATTTCCTTTCATTTTTAGTCATATATTTGTCTTTATGTGAGAGGGTTTTGCTCTGATCCTCCCGTCTTAGCCTCCCAAGTTCTGGGGTGGCTGACATGCACCTCAGGCTCTAGTATTTGATCTCTGATCAGAACAGTATTTTCAACTATTCTGGAATGGTTAGTTTTTAAGTAGCTAGTCAAAAAGATTGGGCTATATTTTTAATTTTTTTTTTTTTTAAGATTTTACTCAGTTTAAAATGCACATATGGTAGACTGGAGAGATAGCTCGTGGCTTAGAGCACTGTTTCACTCATGCAGAGGACCTGGGTTTGATTGTTTACTCCCCATGGTGACTCACAACCATCTGTAACTCCACTTTCAGGGGATCTGATGCCCTCTTCTGGCCTCTGTTGACACCTGATACACACATGGTGCACATCCATACATGCAGACAAAACTACTCATTTAAAATTTAAAAAAAAAAAAAAAAAAAAAGGATACATAAATTTTCTACACTGAGAAAATTTATTCATGTTTGTTGTCTTCTTTCTTCTTTCCTGAAGACTCCCCGGGAAGCTCTCAGTCTGGGAGCAGACACAGCTCCCCCCGGGCTCTGACACACGGCCTCATTGGGGACCTTCTGCCCAAAAATGAAGACCGACAGTGCAAAGTCTTGGATTCTGATGCTGTGGTGGTTGCAGTTTTCAATGGTTTACCTACTGTTGAGAAAAGAAGGAAAATGGTCACCTTGGGGTAAATAATACTCTTTTATTGTTTGGAATTCCAAGTCTGAATTATAAGGAACACAACTATTTCTATAGTGTACAGTAAGTTTATTTGCTGCATTAAAATGTCACTTTTTAAAACAATTACGGCATTGTTTCCCTCTCCCCCCTAACACCCCCTGTCCCAGAATGACAACAGTTCGCCTGCCTCAGCTTCCTGAGTGCTGTATGACAGGAGTGAGCATCCCCAGCTAGCTTAGAGCTGTCTTTCACTGACAGCAAGAACACCTGAGCATATGTTGTTTGTGAGATGTGTGTACTTCAACTTTGATCTTGTCTGTGTTTTAATCTGCTGTGCATCCTTCCAAATCATCTGTGCTGCGTCATGTGTCGTGTGTGACATATTTGTGTGGAATAAAGTACTTTCACTGTACTGGCTGGTTTTGTGTGTCAACTTGACACAAGCTGGAGTTATCACAGAGAAAGGAGTTTCAGTTAAGAAAATGCCTCCATGAGATCCAGCGGTAAGGCATTTTCTCAATTAGTGATCAAGGGGGGAGGGCCCCTTGTGAGTGGTGCCATCCCCCGGCTGATAGTCTTGGGTTCTATAAGAAAGCCAGCTGAGCAAGCCAGGAGAAGCAAGCAAGCTTGTAAATAACATCCCTCCATGGCCTCTGCATCAGCTCCTGCTTCCTGATCTGCTTGAGTTCCTGTCCTGACTTCCTCTGGTGATGAACAGCAGCATGGAAGTGTAAGCTGAATAAACCCTTTCTTCCCCAACTTGCATCTTGGTTATGATGTGTGTGCAGGAATAGAAACCCTGACTAAGACATTCACTAATCTTATTTTTTATTGCTATTTTGTTGCTTGCTTGCTTGTTTGTTTTGAGACTGAGTCTCATGTAGCCCAGGCTGGCCTTCAGCTATTGATCCTCCTGCCTTACTCTCCCAAGTGTTGGGATTATAGGCCACTATGCCTTGTTTAATTGTCTGTTTTTAAAAAACACTGCTTTTATCTCACTCTTTTAAAATCATCCTCTAAAATGCAACTTGGAATTTCCAGAAAGGATAAATGGTGATTGGCACCTTTATCTCTATTCAAAACCCATCTATGTGAATTAAATTTACAGTCAATTCAAAGAAAGTGGTTAAAGAATGTATTCTCCGTGGTTGTATTGGTTAGGCCATCAGTATTCACCTATTGATCTGTCACATAAACATTAAATATGTTTCTAATTTAAATAATAGAATTGTTCTCCATGGAGACTTTGGAAGGATCTTTATAGAAAGATCAACATCCTTAAATCTGTCTCATTACCAAATCCAGAAGGACAGATGGGGGTTTAATTTTTTTTTTTTTTTTTTACTCTTGGTTCAACAGTGGAATTGAAAATCACAAGAGAGTTTGGCATAGTGGTTAACTCTTGCGTCACAGCTGCAGAGGAGATGGAAGGCCAGAGGGTTGAAAGTTGGGGCCTGCATGGGCAGTCTAAGCAAGATCCTGGCTTAAAATGAAATTTTGAAAATTGCCCGAGGTCTAGCTCAGTAGTACAACATATCTTAACACAGCTATTGCCTTTGCCTGGCATGGGTCAGTCTCCAGAACTGGGGTAGAGGAGAAGAGGTGAGGAAATGGATCATTCCCTGACCTCACCTAATTGTGCATTTCTTTCAAGTTAAAGCTACAACTAGCTTGCTTGCTTCCTTCCTTTCTTTTTACCTTTTTTCTTATAAAATTTTTTAATATATGGTCATTTTGTCTGTGTGTATGTCTGGTACCCAAGTGTTGGATTCCCAGGACTAGAGTCACAGACATTTGTAAGCTGCTGTGTGTGTGCTAGGAATCAAATCTGGGTTTTCTGGACGATAGCTAATGCTCTTAAACACAGAGCATTTTTCTGGCCCTTAGCTTTCTTTCTTTTAAAAATTTATTATAGAGGTATTTGTATCATTTTAGTCATAAAGATTTTACATATATATTTGGGTGGGAAAAATATAAAATTTTATATAAAAGTCTAAAGTTCTTTAATAGCACCCGGATGATTTTACAAGATTGAGCCCATCAACACCCTGTCATCGAAGTCGGAGACTCACACTGTCATACACACACACACACACACACACACACACACACACACACACAAGTTTACAAATAGTAGTTGATGGGGAAAAGAAATATAGTCTTCAGTGATAAGGTACTCAGTGCTCTTACAATCACTCACCCATTCTCCTGTAAACAGCCCTTGAGAAATTCATTGCTTTCCCAAAAAAGAAAAAAAAAGTCAGTAAAGTAAAAGTGAATGTCTTAATTATTACTCTATTGCTGTCAAGAGACACTATGACCAAGGCAAGTCTTATAAAAGAAGGAATTTAATTGGAGACTTGCTTACAGTTTTAGAGGGTTAGTCCATGACCACCATGTCAGGAAGCAGATGGGCATGGTGCTAGGGTAGTAGCTGAGAACTCACATCTATCCTCAAGGTGCAGGTGAGACAGACAGACAGACAGACAGACAAAGAGCCTGGGTTTGGGGTCAGTCTTTGAACCCCCTCCACTAAGACCACACTTCTAATTTTTCCCAAACAAGCATTCAAACATAGGAGTCTATGAGGGACCATCCTCATTCAAACATGGTGAGCTAGTTAGGAATAAGATGTCAGCCTGGTTCATATGGATGCTCTCTAGCTGTGTCTTTTCTTCCTCCCTGCTGCTTTGGAGCAATGAGGCAAACAAACAAAGACAAATAAAGTAGTTCCCAGTGAAAATGGGAAACACGGCAAGTGAAAGTGTAGTCCTTCTTGTTTGCATCCCTGCCCTAGGGGTCCTGTGTGCTGTGTCTTCCATGTTGTTATGCATATTAAATAAGCAACTGTGACTATCTTTACCTGCAGTATACCTTGATTTCTAACTCACTAATGCTTATCTTAGTCTTTCAGTGGTAGTGAGAACTTATGTTTATATTCATTTTAATTGATAATTACTGATTGACAAACCATTTTAAGAAATAGCAAAGGGGTTGGAGAGATGGCTCAGCGGTTAAGAGCACTGGTTGCTCTTGCAGAGGTCCTGAGTTCAATTTACCCACATGGTGGCTCATAACCATCTGTAATGGGATCTGGTGCCCTCTTCTGGTATGTCTGAAGAGAATGTAATCACATACATATAATAAATAAATAAATAAATCTTAAAAAAAAAAATGTTAAAAAAATAGCAGAGAGATCCTACATACCTTGTCTTTGTCCCCTACTGTTAACATTTTGTAAAAGTATTACACATTGTTATAAACTGAGTTTGGTAATCTGTATCATAACCTTTTATTCTGATCTTCAGTAAAAATTTTAAAAATGGAAATTTAGAATTAAACAGAAGTAAATCTTCCATGCTTTAGGAAAAAAAGAAAATGATTATGTCATTATATTATATCGTGTTCTTTTTCCCTCTTTGAGGACTAATGCAAAAGGAGGTCGTCTGGAAGGAATGCAGATGGCAGATTTGGAAAGTCATCCTGAAGCTGGGGAGGTACAGCCCACACTACCTGAAGGAGCCTCAGTTGCCCCTGAGGAAGGTGAGCAATGAACAAGGACAATCAGAAGGACCAGCAAGCAGGAGACACTGCGTTCCCAGTGCCTGTATCATTAGGAGGTGATTGGTAGTGACAGTGGTACAGAAGTTTAGCAGGCATGTTTGAACACTGAATTCATTTGCCCCTTTTTGTGGCTTACAAGGAAAGTATATACAGAGAACAGCAAAAATGTGTAAGCTACTGCATAAAAGGGTCTGTCTTGGACCAGGCATGCTGGTACATGTCAATAATCCCAGTACTGGGAGGCAGAAATAGCCAGATCTCTTTGGATTCTTGGCCAGCCAGGTCTTGGCAGTCCAGTGAGGACTACATAGTGAGACCTTCACTGTTTTTCTTTTTTCTTTTTTTTTTTAAAAAGGAGCTTGGGTGTGGAATATGCCTTTAAGTGCAACAGGAGGTCAAGGCAGGAGGATCTCTGTGAGATTGGGTTCCTGTGTGTAGTGAGTTCCAGGACTATGTAGAGACGCCCTCACCCCCCCCCCCAAAAAAAAATGAAGACAAAAGGGGGTGGGGTAGAGAATATACTTTACCAGACAAGTTATTTCTAGGGACAAGAACTACAGATAGTATATCTATTCAATCAATAAATATATACCTACATGTCAGTCACTATGTCTTTGACTAATGTCCCGTTGACACTTGCCATTCTAGACTTGGTTATTACCATAGGAAGGCTCTTCTCTGCCTAGGATGCTTAGCAGCATCCCCAGAGCTTTAAACCACTGGGTAACTACTTCCCTACCAGTTACAACTTAGAATGTGTCCACACATTACAAAATGTTTCTTGGGAGACAAAAATCATCTCCATTGAAAGACCACTCACTGGTCAGTGTAATAATCTGACCCGGGTAGTAGTCCTTGAGATGCACTTGCATTGTGGGCTACAGGCACTACTAATGAAACAAACTAGCTTTTATTAGGTATGCTGTGTATGTGTGGTTGGGACGGGGAGGGGCAGGGAGAACCATTCAAGAGTACACATTAGATATTGAAGACACTGGCCAATAGCTTTTGATAATATTGGGTGATAAGTATTCTGATAGAGTATACAAGGAACTACTATCATCAAAACAGTTGATATTTACTAAGTTCTTGCTAGGTTATTCTCAAAATTATTCTTTATAGTTATTTCTCTTATTCCTGATTTTACAAACAAGTGATTTAAGACTTAGAAATACAACTTACCTTGCTGAAAGTCACAGAAATAGTCATTATATGGGCTAGAATTTGAACCCAGAGTCAGTGCTTAGAGTTTTCATCTCTGAAGTCTACCCTTGGAAAATTCATCTGAAGGCATGAGTTAGTCAGGTTATTTTAGCCAGTAAGTCTGAGGACAGAGTAGAAGTAGCAGTCAGATCATGAGAACTCTCTTATCTGTCTCTGCCAGAATCTGGCCTTTATCCTTTGAATGGGATCTAAGTCAGGAGTAGCAGCGTACATGGATTTGTGTTTTTCAGTTTCTACTCTGGCTACAGTGTAGAGGGTCACTGCTACACTTGGGTTGGGATTTGGAGCTGGGGACATGAAGCCTTTAAGACGCACGTATTAAATAACTGAATGAAGTAGACGATGACTTGAACTTGGTTCTTGGTTTTGAGACAGGATTTTACTGTCTAGCCATACTGACTAAATCTTCCTGCCTTAGCCTCCTAAGTGCTGGAACTACACAGATGGGGTTGAACTTAATTTTAGTCTCCACTCAGACAATCACATCTCACTTTTCCATGTGAATATCTGGTTAGCAAGAAGCACTTGTATTGGTTACTTGCTCGATGTAATACCTGATGGAGGAATTTAAAGGAGTGTTTGTCTTGCCTTCCCGTTTGAGACGTACGGTTGATTATCGCATGGAAGGACCGGCAGTGGGCGGGGAGGCATGGTCATGGTGCTCTGCTGGCAGGTCCCGAGTCTGCGAGACGGCACTGCCCGTGGTTAGGGTGACTCTTTGCTCCTCAGTTAAACCGATTTGGAGCTTTGCTGTAGCACACACCTTTAATCCCAGCACTCAGAAGGCTGAGGCAGGCAGACCTCTGAGTTCAAGGCCAGCCTGGTCTACAGATCAAGCTTCAGGACAGCTATACAGAGATACTCTGTATTAAAAAGCAAAAAGCAACAAAACAACAACAACAAAAAAAAACTATTTGAAAACACCTTTCACAGACACACTCAGGTGTAACTCTAAGTTCAGTAAGTCAACAGTGAAGCTTAATCATCATGGGCCAAAGTAAACTCAGTTGGTAAGAGTGCTTACCTAACACAAAGTTCTGGGTTCAATCCCCTGCATTGCATATGGTGAGTTGGCCTGCAGTCCCAGTGTTGGGAAGATGGAGGGAGGGAGACCAGAAATTTGGTGTAATCCTTGAATGTACCACATAGCAAGTTCAAAGCCATTTTAGATTACATGATACCATGTCTCAAAAGAAAAGATTAATAATATTGAAGGGATTTGACAGTAGTATTTAAGAAAATTGAAGTCTGGAGAGATGGCTCTGTGGTGAAAGTGCTTGCTACATGGAAGCCTGACAGCCTGAGTTTACTCCCAGAACCCAGATAAAGAAATAGCTGTGGTGATGTGCACCCATGGTTCACAGGCTGGTCCTCCTGGGATATGCAGTGGGACAGAAAACAAGAGAGATCCTGCCTCAAAAACAAGGGGGAGGTTATCATGACTGCTCGGCAGGGTAGAGAGCAGGCAACCCGAATACTGAAGTTCAAAGCCCAGGACTCATGGTAGGAGAAAAACAAATACCTGTATATTGTCCCATGACCTTAACATGTACACACACATACACTAAAAGTGTGATATAAAAAAATGTAAAACCCAAGGTATAAAGAACTAATTCCCAAAAGTTGCCCTCTGATATACATACATGCTCACAATAATAAATAAGAACAACTAAATAAAGTAAGACCAAATTGACAGAGTGGGAGTCAGAAGCAAGGAAATCATAAGTTTGATTCCAGCCTGGGCTACATAGCAAGGCCATGTCTCAATACCACAAAACCAGTTTTTAACAAAGGAATTGGCAGCTATCCTAGGCATTGTTATGTTCCAAAGTTTTAAAAGCATGTGATTCTTCAGGTGAGATTTAGAAGTAGGTGGTAAGTGTTCTCCAGCAAGACTTTTCCTTTGTATAAGTGTTGGAATATAAAACCCCAGGAACTCAACCAGAAAGGTTGCTGTGAGGAGTGCACACACCTCGAGATGGGTAGCAAAGAAGGTGCTGCCTGAGGAGGCTGAGAGGGAGCACAGTAGCCCATGGCTTTCACTTACACTGTGGCTGTTCCATCTCCCACAGAAGTCAGTGCTCAGGAAGCCATTATTTTTCACAGTGTAAGCCTTAGCTGAGTAGGCTTGTCTTAAATCCATGTTTTTAAAGACCAAACGTCAAGTTTGGGGAACTGTTCTGTCATGTTGCTGTGGTTTCTCTTCCTTCTTGAGGAAGAGGCTGTCTGAAGAAACTTTAAGACCTCATTTCTCTGCTTCGCTAATAGCAGGGAGTTTGGAACTACTAAAATCATGGGGTTTTTGTTCTGTTTTTATTGTTTTAGGTTTGGGTTTTTGATACAATCTGGTTATCACACTAGAATTCAGTCCTCCTGTCAAAGTCTCCCAGTGCTGGGGTTATAGGTGTGTGCCAGCATGCGTGGCTCCCAAGTGGTCTATTACTTGTTTTCCAGTATCAGTGGAGTGTAATTGTTTGGTTTTTTTTAGTTAGACACAATGGTCATAAATGGACCAATTCCTTTCTAACTGGAACTAATTTGGGACAGCCTTCTATTGGTCTTTTTTTAATGATTTGATACTAGCAGCCTAGGTTAACAACAACATACACACACACACACACACACACACACACACACACACACACACACACACACCATTGATAAGCTGTACAATTCTGTAAACTGAAGACTGAACTCTGCTAAAGCCATAGAAATCTCTCATTTAGTCTGGGATACTCATAACACCCATTTCAGGGAAAAGCCTTGTCACAGATATTAAAACATTGCTCCAGAGGAGCTAACAGATAAGTTACACAACCTGTGATGGCTTGCTATTGCTAATCACCTTTTTCAGCTTAATCATCAAGCTGAGCTATCCAAAAACAAAACTAAATTAAACAGTAATGAAAGCAGCACTCTTGTTTAGAAGTCATAAGTGAGGCATGCCGGGGTGTGGTAGGGTAGTTTCAGAGTTAAAAAACTTAGCTGTTACATGCATTTCTGTATTTCTTTGTTACTATGTAGCCCAGGCTAGCTTGGACTTGAACTTTCTGATCTTCCTGACTACCTCCAAAGAACAGGGGTTATAGATGTGAGTCATATGCCTTATTTTTGCTGTGTTCAGAATGGAACCCAGGAGTTCAGAGCAGCTATGTCCTAGCAGCTGCCTTCTCTCCCCATGTTGAGACACATTCTCACTGTGAATAGCCCAGGATGGCTGTGACCTCACAGCAGTTCTCCCTTCTGAGCCTCTTGATGCTGTGATTGCAAGTGTGAGCCTCTACACCTAGCTAATAGTTGTCTGTCTTCCCTCCCTCGCCCTCCTCTTTCTTTTTTTCTTTCTGGCTGTGTCATCTCAGTGAATTAGAAGGTTCAGTGAATTGGTTAGCTTTTTTGAAAGTGACAAGGTAGTTGCTTCAGTTGCAAACTTGGTAAGAACTCTGAATCACATCCAGAGAATTCATGGGAAAGGTTTTTTAATTTTCTGTATCTCTAGCAACAAGGAAACCCTTTCTCAGGGCCAGCAACAACTTCCTGGCTTCATCTTCTATCGTTTGTTCATGGACAAGGAAAATGGGCAAAGTGTATTAATTTGGTCCCATTCCGTGAGTACACAGTCCTGCAGGGAAGGCAAGATTCTTAGTGTTAAGAGTCCTTTAGAACAGTGGTTCTCAGCTGTGGGTTGCAACCCCCACAGGGTTGCATATCAGATATTTACATTACAATTCATTACAGTAGCAAAATTATATGAAGTATAAAAAGTTATGAAGTAGCAATGAAAATAATTTTGTGGTTGGGGGGTCACCACAACATGGGGAACTGTATTAAAGGCCTGCAGCATTAGGAAGGTTGAGAGCCACTGATTTAGGAGGCAGGAAGAAGGGCAGGTGTAAATTATTAGTACATTAAAAATAAATCGCCCGCTTCTCCTTGTGAATTCCCAAGCATTCTTACAGGATTGAATCTCCACAGCTGGTTGACATTGGTGCATCTCCCAGAGTTTGTTCTAGATTACAGGGTTTTTTTCCCTCACTGCAATATTTCTGAAATACCATATAGTTAATAGTGTCTTATAATCACCGTCGGTGAGGAAATAGTACTAAAGGTCAGACGTGTGGCTACAGTTTGGAGAATCAGCCTGGTTTTGTTTTCAGGACCAGTTCCCTGAAGGGCCACAAGGTGGGAGTGGTGTTTCACAGATGGGGCTTGTTTTGTAAAACAATATATTCTCTCTAGACTTTGTGGCTCATGCCTGTAAACCTCGTACTTGGGGAGCTGAAGCAGTAGGATTACCTCAGTTTGAGGGCCGACTGAGCTATTGTTAGTTTTAGGCCAAACGACTACAGAATGAGACTGTCAAATACAAAGAAGAAGAGGAAGGAATACTCTTTAGAACAAGTATTTTGTTTCATGTGCCAACAGCTTCCATGTGTTCTTAATGAGAAGTGAAGACATTTCAGAATGTCCAAGTCTAGCTTTGTATTCTGAATACTAAAGAAAGAAATGTTACCTGGATGCTTGAAAATACACAGTTGTTTTTTGTTTTGTTTTGTCTTGTTTGATAAAATAATTTGAAATGTGAAGTTCTCTTGCTTTGGGTTCACTGTTAGCATTGTTTATATTAAAGCACACCTTTTTTGAGACCCCCTACTTCCCCAAGAATTATCATGCTCTGTCCTGGAAACTTCCTCAGAATTCTTTGACAGTGAGTATTTGTTACAAATTTAAAAGTCCTTGTTAGAAAATTCCAGTGTCTGTCACCATGGAATTGATTACTGTTCTTTCTGGGTTCTGGATTGGGTAGGAAACATTTTAAATGATCTCATGAGACCTGAGTTGGCCAGTTTGGTGGTACTTCAACATTTGACTCCAGCAATATTCCCACTCCGGGTTAGTTTTCAGAGTCCTTCAGGAGCTATGCCATGAATTTTGTACAGAGTTTATTACTGTGTAGTGAGAACCTGCCCTCCAGAGAAGATGTCTACATTTGCTTTATTTAAATAGCAGTGGCTCCTGAACAGGTCTTATGGTAATTTCCTGAGATTTGGACCTCAGGTTTAAATCCCAAATGTACTGGCTGCACACAGAAACAAGTGCTAGCGTGCATGCCTGGTGTGTGTAGGCCTCTGGGAACATTGTTGACCTAAGTACAGCACTTAGACCTTAGTTTAAATTCTAAGGGAAGACATTTTTGTCCTTTCCATCAAGCCTACTGTAAACATAAAAGTCCTTGCTGTGTCTTTTTTGTGTGTATGACATGTGACGTGCCAATGGCTTCCATGTGCAAGTCTGAGGAATTAACCCAGGAGTCTCCCTGAGGACTTGGTTCTCTCCTTTCTTCGTCTTACTCTTTTCTTTTTTTCTACCTATGTCTCCGCGTGCGCACACACACACACACACACACACACACACACACACACACACACACACACCATGCACTGGCACAGGCACTGGCGCAGGCACAGGCACTTAGGATCTGGAGAAGCGGAGCTGGAACTGACCTGGAAACATCCTCCTGAAGATTAGCTCTCTCACAGCACCAGAGTGAGCTACACAGGGAAAAATGGAGTTGATAGTCATACCCAGATGTGCTATCTACAAACCATAACAATGACCAGAATGGCAAGATACCCCAAAGATACAGTAGCTGCACTTAATGTCCAGTGGTAGCCAACAGCCATCTAGTTGGACTTAAGGCCCTCTTATTAGGGGGAAATTCATGCTTGGTACTGTAAATCTAGCCAACATCTGTCCCTGGTAAGGCTGTGGATCCTAGAGTCCTCCAGCCACTTGCCTAATGTGTACAATTCTAACTACATTCTAAATACTTACTCTTATACCGCAGATAAATGTAGCTCTTCCCTACCCATACCTCATGCCAGAAGTTTCTTCCTGCAGCAGACAGAGACCATTATAGAAAACCATTATAGAAATTGGTCAAAATGCAAACAGTAGACTGTGGGGTACCTGACCCCAATTGATAACATCTGCAATACAAACTGAAGGCCCAAGGCACACACAGAAGGGGCAGAACGATTTTAAGAGCCAGCAATTCAGGATGTCTGTTGTGATATAGTGCATTCCATACCTGATAGAGAAACTAACATGGCAGAACACTATTCAGCTTTAAAAACAATTGAGATCACATCATTTTCAGGAACATAGATTGAATTGGGGAGTATTATATTATTATATAAGTAGACACAAAATAAAAACACATGTTGTCACTTACATATGGAAATTTAAAAAGCTGATCTTGAAGTGAAAAATAAAACAGTAGCTACTTGAGCCTAGGAGAGTCAAATGGGTGTGAGAATGGAGTGAGGATAGTGCCTGGTCAGACAGAGCACAGAATACCGTACAGTGTTCCAAAGCGCAGTAGAGTGACTGGCTGAATATGATTAATAGAATATTTTATAACAGCTGGTAAAGTATATTTGAATGTTCCCAACACAGATTGATATACACCTAAGGTGGTAGATAAGTCAGCAACTGTTCTGATCTTTACATGTTATAAACATATTAAAGTGACATGCTAAGTTTTAATGAAAAATGTATACACTGAGTATCTAAAGTACACACAGATATAAAACAAGAGACCCAAATAGATTTGAAACCAATTTACTGTTTGAATTGTCGGAGTTTTCTATTAGGTATGCCTGTATTTATGTATATTTCCAGCTGTAAACTTAGAGTAAATCTGATTGAAAGAGTACCTGGGTTTTGTGGGTTTTTTTGTTTTGCTTTTAGTGCATGCTAAGAAGAGGTTTTTAGTGTGGAAAATTTGTTTCTCACTATACTAGTAGCCACACAAAACTTTGCAGGATTATGATACTCAGTTCTAATTGAAGAACAAAGTAAAAGTACTGCTTCTCACAGGCTGCAGAGAACCGAAGCTTGTGTGACTGCTGCTTTCTTGTGTGTGTTGGACTGTATCAGTGTCAAGTGCCGTGGGAGTCCCAGCTCAGTACATCCGTAGATTCTTATCACACCTTCTCCCCTTCCTTCCTGCCAGGAATGAGTAGTGACAGCGACATTGAATGTGACACTGAGAACGAGGAGCAGGAAGAGCACACCAGCATGGGCTCGTTCAACGATCCGTTCCTGGCTCAGCCCCCAGATGAAGGTGCAGCATGTAGTCATTTTACACAGGTTCATAAAAGCCTCACTGCTGCTGCCCTTTCTGCCTCTACTGCTGCTTCTGCTCACTCTGCTCTGCTGCTTTTACTTCTTTTTTAAAAATTACTGTCATTTGTGAGAGAACATTCTGTGGTAAACGATGTGGTAAGTACCAAGAAAGTTGTCAGGTAATATTTGCCAGTTAGCTGCCTGTGCTGCTTCCTGCGTGGGAAAGCCTGCAGCCAGGTGTTGCGTAGCTTGTGGCCAAGGATACTTCAGAACAAAGAGTGTTCGGCAAAGACAGTGGGTGGGCTCTCACACCTAAACATTCATTCTGCACCTGAGCTGAACTTTCATGTTTAAAGTTTTTAGGTGTTTTTTATTTTTCCTTCTCTCTCCAGATTTTTTTCTGTTTTCTACCATTCTATAACCTGTAAAACCCTTTTTTTTTTTTTTTTTATGCACACATACAAATCCTGGAATCTGTTTTTTAATTTTGGTTTGGTTTGGTTTGGTTTGGGGTTTAATACCCTTCTGAAAAGAATTCTTAGTGAAAAAAACTAAATAAGAGAAATCTGTTACTATTTTCCCCTTTTTAAAAAAAATTATTTGTGCCAAGAGTGGTAGTACATGACTTTATTCTCAGCATTCAAGAGGAAGAGGCAGACAAATCTCTTGAGTTTGAGGTCAACCTGGCCTACAGGGCTAGTTCCAGTACAGCCAGGGATCCAGAAACTCTGTCTTTAAAAACAACAACAACAAAATGTGAGTGTGAGGTTGTGCATGGTGACGAAGGTGTGGAAATCAGAAGACAGCTTTTGGGGATTCAGTTCTCTCCCTCCACTTCATTTTGTGGCACCCTTTCTTGTTTCTGCCACTGTATTCCATACTCCAGACTAGGTGGCCTTGAGATTCTGCGTGGCTCTTGTCTTTGTCCCCATCTTGCCATAGGAGTGCTGCGTTTGCAGATGTGTTCCATCAAATTCGTCTTTACAGATTTAACTAAGGCTGTTGGGCTTACACAGCAAGAGTTTGTACCCACGGAGCCATCTCCCTGCCCTTCCATTTTTACGGCAGCTCAGCTTGCTGGGATGTGGGTGTGTGTGTGTGTTGTGCTTTGAGGAGGTGATTGCACTGTACAGACAGGATGTAAACGGATATGGTGGAGTGGAAAATGCACTGGGAGGGCCAGGCTTCTGCTCTAGTTCCCTTCTCACTCCAGCAACAAGTCTCTGGTGGCTTGTATGTCCTGAGGCATCTTTAGTAACCCCCTCTGCTTCTAAAGGAGTGTCTGGCTTTGAGGCAACTTACTTTGCATGCTGGTAGGATTTGCAGTGATGATTGTACAGGCAATTCAGTTGAGGGAGGAACAGCTTATGTCCATAGATTCTGAGGCTGGGGAGTACCACCATCTTCGTTCCTAGGGTAGTGTCTCAGGAGCTGTGGCTGTGGCTTTCCTCTTCTACTTGTGGGTGTCTGTACATGTTTCTTTTTCTCCTTCCTTACATACAACGTATATCATAAGGTCTCTGAAGACAGGCTTGTTTCCTGCCTAGCACATCTTTATCAGTCAGTAAAACGTTTGGTAAGGTCACGTAAAGACTGGGCAGAGGACACGTGCCTTATGACATTTGCTTTTATTTAATTTTTTTCTTTGCTTTCAATCTTTTTCTTAGATTCACATTCCAGTTTTCCTGATGGTGAACAAATAGACCCTGAAAATCTCCACTTCAACACCGATGAAGGCGGTGGAAGGTAATTGCCAGACATGAGAGCCGAGCTACAAGCTACCTGGTCTCTGAAATTTATTGGAAGTTGGTGCTCAAAATTGTCAACAGTTAGATAATCAGACTTATTTAGTCTAATTTTTTTTGTCATCTCTACCTGAAATAGCAATTGTGAAACTATTAGAAGGTACACAATTCCAGCAGAAGCAGTAGTCTGAGGAAAAGATTAAGGTGGGAAGTTCTTTCCAGTGTAATGAACTAACAGTGTAGTGCTCAATTAATTTAGCAAATTGGTACATTAACAAAGGCACCTTGTCTCCTGTAACAGAAAGCCAGCTAAGTTCCAGAAAGTCCCTCCGGCATCGCGTGATCTGGTCTGGTTCAGCAGCGGTGCTCTTCTGTCTTTGCTGATACATGGTTAAGATGGCTGTAGTTTAAGTTTTTTATTAGATTGTAATTTTATTAAGGCTTGTATAGTAGTGAACAGGAAAATTGCTTATAAACAGATTTTGCTCGGTGGACACTTTTCCTGGGTAACTGTAGCAACATTAGACAGAATCCTTTCTTTGAAGTAGTGTTCAAGTGCGGGCGTACTGGGTAATGGCACGCCTTCTTTCAGTTAGGTGACCTTTACGGGTGTCGTTTAAAACGAGTTAAGTCATTGTGGATCGGTTGTATGCACGGTCATTTGGACACATGTAAGATCACTTAAAGTTGTTTATCTTTTCTGCTCCTGAAACATAACTGTAGTGCAACAAGTATTTTCAAACAATATATTTCCATTGGTTGGGCATTGATTTCAGTGAGTGCATTTAAAGATTTATGCATCTACATAAGCTGTGTGCAAGGCTTTCTCTCACATTCCCAACTAGCCCAAACCCCAAATGACTGCCAACTTTTGCCACCGTGCCCTTGCATTTGTGTTTGAGCTGTTGTATGTTGGTGAAAGTCACACTCAGTGGGCCGAGAGACTGTTGAAGAGTGGTGTGCGTGCACTCCCTCCTGCCTGCCTGTCCTTAGTGACTCTCATCTGCACCCCATGGCCAGCCAATGGCTTGCTGAATGCTGTGACTCATAGTTTACTGTTCTCTTAACAGCCTGCACTTTTTGTTAATAAAATTAACTTGAGAAAACGTGCCTCTGCAGTTTATTGAAAGTGGGATCAGAAGCACCCCTCCCCCTTTTGAATTTATTGCTGTGGCTGTTTAGCAATATAGACAAGGGCATTTTGTTAAGGGTTGGGCTTCTAGTCCTTCCCTTTAAAATAACAAAAGATTTCTTTATAAATGATAGAAATAGAATATATGGAAAGAATAATTCTTACCCCAATCCCTATATACTAAGATGTTCAAGCAGTGGTATTTTGTTTTTGGTATTTTGATACTTCTGGGGAAGGAGCTCAAAGCCCTTGCATGCTAGGCAGGCATGTTCCTCCTGAGCTAAAGCTGTCTGGCGTACCCAGTATTTCCATGATGGCAGGAGCAATATGCTCTACGGCCACCTTGGCTGTGCTTGAAGGCAGCTAGGGAGAAGGGCAGAGCATGACAGTAGAATCTCTTGCTGTGTTTGCTTGCCCTGTGCTCTTATACTTTGTATCAGATTCTTCCCTAATAATCGGTCTTCCCTACCTTGCTTTAAAAAAACAAAAAACCTTTTCTCTTTTTCTGTTGGACATAATTTTTTATTCGTTTTTCTGCTGTACTTTTTTCAGCATAAGGTGTGTGTGTTTGTGTGATGTGTGTGCCCATGTGTATACATGATAGAGTCTGGGAAAGCTGTCCACTTTCATTTTACTTGAAACCTTTCTTAAATACCTACTTATTTATCTTAAGGGTTTTTGCATTTTTATTTATGTGTATATACTTGGGTATCTGGGGCCACAGCTGTACCTGATGGCGCAGGTGCAGGGAGTCCCACTCCGAAAGCCTCTGGACCTGTGAGAACTGACCTTCCACTGCTCTAGCCCTGCCTCGCCAGTTTTTTCTTTTCCTTTCCTTTCCTTTCCTTTCCTTTCCTTTCCTTTCCTTTCCTTTCCTTTCCTTTCCTTTCCTTTCCTTTCCTTTCCTTT